>OX451740.1:17597455-18197455 GCA_948472305.1 Vicia faba
TAAATTGACCCTCGAGTAGTAAGTTCAAAACAAATAGAGACAAATACTTTTTGTTAAACTAATGCAACATACTTGCATCGATAAAAAAAACATACTTATAAGTAGGTATATTAACCTTGTGTTGTCCATTGTAGAAGAAAATACATATTTTAATTAATTTAATTGGATTACAATTTTTTTGAACAAAATGAAATTCTATTATAAAAATAAATAAATAAAAATATGTACTTCTAGGAGAGTTAGACCTAACTCAGAGAAGAATAAAGATAAAAGAAAAAATGAAACTAATATACACAGTGCAGAGTCAGAGTTAAAATTTTGGGATGGCCGTTAAGATAAAATAAAAATTATAAATTATTATAAAAAGTATAATATATATAATATTTAAATTCTAATCAAATTTATTAAAATATTGATAAAACATAATTATATATTCGAAACGATTGTGACAAAAATATTAACTTCTTATTTATTGTAATATAATTCATTAAGAACGTATAATTTCAATATTAAAATAAATATTTTAAAATTTGAGAATTTATAATTATAATATTCAAATAAAATTTTAAAATTAAAAATACATCAAATAAATAAAATGAAATTTATTAAACAGATAGAATAATCAGAGTCAAATATAAAATATAGAGATATGTTGAGACTAATATAAGTGTATATCGTGATGAATCTATTGCATGTAGTCGTTACACTAATAAAATATTGACATTTTTAAATAGAAATTGGGAACGAAATAATTTTCATCTTAAATGATATTAAGTTTTTAGATAGATTTCAATTCTTAGAGATTTTGAGACATATTTGAGACAAGTTATATAATTGTTGTTTTTTTTACTATATTTTAGAAATTTTATTCTAAATTTATGTGATATATTGAGTCGGATTCGAGACAAATTTTAATTATAGAGACCTTTAAAATAGATTTAAAAAATTACATAATTATTAATTATTTTATTATTTTATTGAAATTCTGTCTCAAATTTGTGTAAAGTACTAAAACGGATTTTAGATAGAATCCCATTAAGTATATAGACTTTGAGATTAATTTTACACCTAATGCAAAATTGAGATAAATGTTAATTTTGTAAATAATCATTGAGATGTATTTTAAATATAATACACAATTATTATTATTTGTAATAATTTTTCTTAAAAAAATATAATAAAATAATTAAGAATATCAAAAATAAGTTAAATAATTAATTAAGTAATAATTAAGAATGATGATAATAATTACTTAAGTTTCGATATGTGAAGTGAAGTTGTAACTTATAGAATGAAATATTGATATAAAATTAAATAGTTGAGTGAGAGTGTATTGTATGGTGTGAGACTGACAATTAATTAGAATTGAAAGAACATCTCAATATTTACTTATGACAATGTTTACTTTTAATTTATCACTTGTGAAAAGTTAATGAACATATTTTTTAGATTATAATATCTAATGGCAAATATATACAGTATATGAGGCTATAAATTTTACTTTAAAAAAGAATAATAAGATGACAGTGAATACACATATAAAACGACTGATATGACCATTCAACCCCTGACCTTCCTACCTAAGTCAAGTAAATTGATAGTTAGGTCTATCCAACTAGTTTAAACATTTTTTTTTGATGAAACTATGAAGTGATTGCCACCACTGCATGTCCATTACCATATGTCCATAATTTGCTAATGCACTTACTCACTTATTTCCTTATCTATAAATATGAGTAAAGATCGTTAGAAGATGAAAGTGTTTTCAATTACTCCATCTATTTTGATTTTTTTTGGAAATTTTGACACACAAGATATATTATCAGGTTTTAAAATCATAATATTGACTTTGATTAATACATTCTTCATGTTAACCAATTAATCTATATGACATCTACTTTTTTTAAGGGACACAATGTACTCTTTATTTCACGAGTTTGTAATTATTAAATACTTTGACATCAAATATTGTCCTCCTACCGTATTTAGAATCATACAAATTAATTGATGTTTTCCTAGTTATAATTGGATTAAGTGAAATATGGATGGTGTTTCAAGAGAAAATCTAGAACATCAACTTAGGATAGCATATTTATGATTAATTTAGGAACATTCAAGTCAAGATTAGAGTTAGCAATGCTTTCAAGTTAAGATTTTTGTTTGACATCTTTTAACTAAATGGAAGAATAATTTACACATTATATACTCTTTCAAATTCAAGATATCTCATATTTGAGAGAGGGAAATGCAAGTGCGGATAAATTAACAAATTCAAATTATTTTGTTGTTGATGACATTTTGAGGAACTCCCTCTATATTTGTGCTTTTAAAATTTTTCAAGAGAAAGATTGAGTATGTCCAACTATCAATTTTAGTTTTTTTTTGAATAAGTTACATTTTGCATTTTCTCATCCTTCTTGTTTTCTTTTTTATTCAATAAAATGCCTTTATTGATATATATATATATATATATATATATATATATATATATATATATATATATATATATATATATATATATATATATATATATATATATATATATATATATATATATATATATATATATATATATATATATATATATATATATATATATATATATATATATATATATATATATATATATATATATATATATATATATATATATATATATATATATATATATATATATATATATATATATATATATATATATATATATATATATATATATATATATATATATATATATATATATTTCAAAACACACATTTTATTCAATGTTAACTTGAATATATATTATTATTAAATTTAAGATATTTATTAATTTCTCTCATATTTTTTAAAATATTTTTTTCCTTTTAAATATGAATACCCCTAATTATATTTTTAATGTATTTAATAATTTAAGATATTTTATTTTAATATATTAAATTTATATTGACTATTTATTTAAATAGATGATAATAAAATAAAATAAAATAATACATTTATTTAGAAACGAGTAAAACATAACTAAAATGTGAGCAAAATTCTAGCATATGTATAAATGATAAATGGAGAGTGAGTGGCCCTTTTTCCACATTGAATAATGGGAGTGAGTGGGATAACTCAAATAGTGTGTCATATTTAATTAAACTATCGGGATATTAGAGTGTTACGCTTATTTATTTTAAATGGTTTATTTTATATAGAAAATTAAATAGGATAGTTAAATAAAAATATATGAAAAAATAAATATGAAGATATGAAGGAAGATTGATATGTGCATTTGTTACGAAAATATAATAAAAATATCATAATTTTTTTTAAAAGAGATAATAAATCGGTGCTTATAGTTCTTTCAATATATAAAAAAAATTTAATCAATAATATATATATATATATATATATATATATATATATATATATATATATATATATATATATATATATATATATATATATATATATATATATATATATATATATATATATATATATATTAATATATAATTTTTATCTTGGAATTATTGTCAAAAATATTTAAACCAATAGTAAAGTTATTTTATTATTATTCAATATTTTTATCAATAACTTCATGTTCCCGTTATTATTCAATATTTTTATCAGTAATTTTATATTTCCGTTATTATTAAATATTTTGATTAATAACTTCATGTTCACGTTAATATTCAATATTTTGATCAGTAACTTCATGTTCCTGTTAATATTCAATATTTTGATCAATAACTTCATGTTCCGTTAATATTCAATATTTTACTTAGTAACTCCTGCTCCCATTAATATTTAATAGTTTGATCAATAATTTCATGTTTCCGTTAATATTCAATATTTTTATCATTAATTTTATGTGAAACAATTGCACGGGTGCCACTGTGTTACGCCAAATTGTGATCACAAGTACCTGTGCAATTGTTTCACATAAAGTTAATGATAAAAATATTGAATATTAATGGGAACATGAAGTTATAGATCAAACTCACTACGCCAAAAATAAGTTTTAGCACCACACATACGAAAGCGCTTTTAGGAAAAAGTGCTGCTGTAGGTTTTAAAAAAAATTCGCTTAAAAAAAGCGCTTTCAAAGGGTTCCTTAAGAAGGCGCTTTTCAAAAGCGCTGCTAAAGGTCACCCTTAGAAAGCGCTTTTTGAGAAGCGCTGCTAAAGGGTGCCTTTCAGAGGGTACCTTAAGAAAGCGCTTTTCAAAAGCGCTGCTAAAGGTCAGCCTTAGAAAGCGCTTTTCTAAAGCGCTGCTAAATCTGGCCTTTAGAAAGCGCTTTTAAAAGCGCTGCTATAGGATATGCTACGAAAGCGCTTTTTGATATAAAAGTGATGTTATAGATGACCATTAGAAAGCGCTTTTAAAAGCGCTTTCGTAGGTTGTTTTATAATAAATTTTATTGATTTTGATTAAAGGTGTGTTCGTATTGTGGTTGTTTTGTTTCCTTTCTTCCAACCCAACCCCCAAATTCGTTCCTTCTTCGTACTCTCACGGTAGCCTCTTTCCGTTCAATCGCCACCATCGTCAACTCTCATCGCCGCCGCACGACTCGTCCCTCTCTTCACAAGGTTCAATCTCTCTCGAACTGCACCGATTATTTAATTTATGTATTCTGAAATCAGTTTAGGTTTTCGATGATTTTTATTTTCTTCATTATTCACAGTGTAATTGTTGTTGTTGTTGTTTGATGATTTTTGAATGTTTCCTAAAACCCTTTGATGATTTTTTTGTTACCTTTTTTTTGGAGCAATGGACGGTTTAGTGTTAGGTGATTATGTTTTAAAAGTTATTGAGGGTTTATTGAATAATCGGGCACGGCATATTTTCTTGGAAGCCATAGTGACATACAAAATTCTCGTTTCATTGATTAGCAAGCACAGTTAGTGTTTCTCACTCACACTAGTTGGGCGGCAGGTTGTGATTCCCGATTAAGGCTCTCTGTCTTTTGATGTTTGTTTAATGTTTTTTTGGAAATTAATCGGTTTATGTAACTTCTTCAGGACCTTCCGATTCAAAGCAACATATCTCACCGGAGAACTCAAACGTGTCAAATCATCAGAAAACAAGAGCAATATATCTCACCGGAGAACCGCTTGCCACAGGAGAACCGTCAGGTGATTGTTTCTTCTTTTCAATCTATACAAAATATTTTGTCCTTTTTTTTTATTACAAAATTTCGTAGCAGAAAACATATCTTAGACTAAAATGAGGCCATGCCATATATAAGAAACATATGAAGTTTGGTATAGGGTAGCCCTTGAGTTTGATGAAACAAGGGTGTACTAGTATATAAGAAACGGACATGTAGAGGGTTGTGCTAATGATGTTGTCTTGTGTTAGTGAATGGTGGTGGAAATTATGATTCATTAACAAACAGGGTTCCCCATTTCACATTACCATTCATTATTATGTATCTATATATCTATATCTATATGTATATTTAATTAGAGATAATGTAAAGTGATTAATTAACTTGTTAATGAGATGGATAAAGAAACAAAAACAACTTTTTAAGGTAACAGAATGCATGCTTATATAAAATTGTGAGAGTTAAGAATTGTGATTAGTGACGTAATCATAAAATGTGATTAGTTGATAGAATAAAATGAATTTAGTGAAAAATATTGAGTATTGGTTTTGTTATATGGTTGTGCAAGAGCAAGTGCAAGTTTTGAGTATTGGTTTTGTTTTCTAATTTATCATTTCGCTCAGATTGACTCAGAAACCGTAAACCATGGATAAGACATGGATGTATTCCAATCGATTGTCGAAAGAGTACGAGAACAGGTTATCAGAATTCGTTAAGTTTGTTGTTGCGCACGCCGAAGACCCCGGTCGAATGACATGTCCTTGTTTGTGTTGCTGTTATGGGAATCGAGTTGACGCAGTTCAGTTGGCATCGCATTTAATACGGTATGGAATTGATAGAAGTTATACATGTTGGAATATGCATGGTGAGAAAAGTGACGGGAATGATGAATCGGGGGATAATAGGACCTATGCTTCAAACAACAATGGCACAGATACATACGATTATGATCGAGTTGAAGAGATTGCAGAAGCGCTTGAAGAAGATCTTAATGATTGTCCCAAAATGTTCGAGAGGTTGGTAAGCGATGCAGAGAAACCATTGTATAATGGTTGTACAAAATTCACAAGATTGTCTGCGGTATTAAAGTTGTACAACTTAAAGGCGGGCAATGGATGGTCGGATAAAAGTTTCACAGAGTTATTAGCCCTTATGAAAGATATGCTACCAGAGGATAATGTTCTCCCCAATCGAACGTATGAGGCCAAAAAGATGTTGTACTCTATTGGCATGAGCTATGACAAGATACATGCATGTCCAAAAGATTGCGTTTTGTTTCGAAACGAGTATGCATCGTTAAATGAGTGTCCTAAATGCGGTGCCCCTCGATATAAGAAAAAGTTGTCTCCGGCAAAAGTCTTATGGTATTTTCCTATAATTCCGAGATTTAGACGAATGTATCATAGTGAAACCGATTCAAGACACTTAACTTGGCATGCATATGAAAGAATTGTTGATGGAAAGTTTCAACATCCGGCAGATTCACCACAGTGGATGAAAATTGATAATGATTATCCTGAATTTGGAAAAGAAGCAAGAAACCTTCGCTTGGCATTGTCTACTGATGGAATGAACCCACACGGTATTCAAAGTATCTCGCATAGCATATGGCCTGTGATTCTTATGATTTATAACCTACCTCTGTGGCTATGTATGAAGCGTAAGTACATGATGTTATCTATGTTAATTTCTGGGCCTAAACAACCAGGAAATGACATAGACGTATATTTGGAACCTTTAATCGAAGATTTGAAGATTTTGTGGGAGAACGGTGTGGAGGTTTATGATGGGTATAGGAAAGAAAGTTTCAACTTGAGGGCGATGTTGTTTGGAACAATTAACGATTTTACAGCCTACGTAAATCTATCCGGGTATAGCATTAAAGGTGAAAAAGCGTGTCCTATCTGTGAAGATGGAACCGATACGATGCGATTGAAACTTTGTCAGAAGAATGTCTTTCTCGGTCATCGTAGATTCTTAAATTCTAAACATCAATATCGTGGATTGAGAAAAGCGTTCAACGGAGATACCGAACAACGTAGAGCTCCGCCTGGATTGACAGGTGATCAATTATTTGAAAAGGTGAAAGATGTGAGTATTCAGTTTGGCAAGCATTTTGCACATAAAGTTGTTACAGGTGGGTGGAAGAAGAGGTCGATTTTTTTTGAATTGCCATATTGGAAATCTTTGTACGTAAGACATTTTCTTGATGTTATGCATATTGAAAAAAATGTATTTGACAGTGTTATTGGTACGTTACTCAATATAAAAGGGAAGTCTAAGGATGGTCTTAAAGCAAGGGAGGACATGGTAGAGATGGGAATAAGAACTGAATTGGGACCCGTGAAAAAAGGAAGACGGACATATCTACCACCTGCTATTTACACTCTATCCAGAAAGGAGAAAAAAATATTGTGTAAGTTCCTAAGTGAGGTTAAAGTTCCAGAAGGCTACTCATCAGATATTAGAAGACTTGTGTCTATACAAGACCTCAAGTTAAAGAGTTTAAAGACGCATGATTGCCATGTTATAATGGAACATTTTCTACCGATAGGTATACGTTCTATTCTTCTAGAAAAAGTAAGAAGCGCAATAACTAAACTGTGTTTTTTCTTCAAGTCAATTTGCAGCAAGGTGATCGATCCTGAGATCTTACCAACATTGCAAAAAGAAATAGTTGTTACTTTGTGTGATCTTGAAATGTATTTCCCTCCCTCGTTTTTTGACATAATGGTTCATCTTGTCATTCATCTTGTCAAAGAGACACAACTGTGCGGACCAGCTTATATGAGATGGATGTACCCTACTGAACGTTATATGAAAATATTAAAAGGGTATGTGAAAAACCGAAGTCGACCAGAGGGTTGTATTGCTGAACGATATATTGTTGAAGAAGCGGTTGAGTTTTGTACTGAATATCTGTAAAATGTTCAATCAATTGGACTCCCCAAATCTCATGTTGTTGAAAAAAAAGAAGGTAAGAAGCTAATTGGAAATAAAGTTGTGACAGTATCAATGGTCGAACGAGATCAAGTGCATTTGTATGTTCTGCATAATGAGCTTGAAGTTGAGCCGTATGTTGAAATTCACAAGGGTGTTCTTCGAGGTTTAAATCAGAATAGAAATGAGAATTGGATTGTACGAGAGCATAATCAAAGTTTCATACCATGGTTTAAGGAACATATTTATTTAAAGTATCGTTCAGATCATGCTTCAATAACAGAAAGATTGAGATGTTTAGCATACGGTCCAAGTTTAGTTGTGTTTTCTTATAGCTCATATGCAATTAATGGATACACATTTTATACCAAAGAACAGGATGACAAAAGTACTATGCAAAATAGTGGTGTCACCTTGATCGCTGAAGCAATGCATATATCAAGTGTGAAGGACTTAAACCCAAAATTTGCAAATCTGTCATATTTTGGGGTTATCGAGCGCATTTGGATGTTTGATTACGAGAAGTTTCAGATTCCTATATTTGGTTGCAAGTGGGTTGAAAATAATAATGGCATACGAATGGATAAGTCAGGTTTTTTGCAAGTGGATCTTAATAGGGTGGGGTACAAAGATGAACCTTTCATTCTAGCCTCTCAAGCTAAACAAGTGTTCTATGTCAATGATCCGACAAGTACGAAATGGTCTATAGTGTTATTATCTAACAAAATAATTGATGAAAGCATTGGAGATCAAAGTGATATTGGTGTTGACATTGAATCTTTAACCATAACTGATCAAAATGATAATGAATCATGTATTAGAAATGATCATAATGAAGGTATTTGGATCAATCCAACTGTCCACGTTGTTAAGAGACGAGTAGAACACATTCCTACCAAGAAAAGAAAGAGACCTTAGTGAAAAGGGTAATAGTATATATAATTATAGCCTATATCATTCAATAAAATTTAATTTGTCATTTCATTTTTATTTGTCACTTCATTTTTATTTGTCATTTCATTTTTTTATTTGTCATTTCATTTTTATTTGTCATTTCATTTTTATTTGTCATTTCATTTTTATATTTGTCATTTCATTTTTATTTGCCATTTCATTTTTATTTATCATTTCATTTTTATTTGCCATTTCATTTTTATTTGTCATTTCATTTTTATTTGCCATTTCATTTTTATTTGTCATTTCATTTTTTTTTTCATTATTACAGGTCAAATGGCTAGTAATCAAGAAAACTAAAAAGATGCAAATGCTCCTGAAAATGCTCCTGAAAATACTCCAGAAAATACTTCAGAAAAGACTTCAGAAAAAGATATTACACGAGGTATAACTATTATGAGGGGAATCATCCGTGATAGAGATAGAGGAGTAACATATAATGTAGATTGGAATGATAATGACCAACTAATTGGGTCTAATGCTGCAAAGTTGACAAGCTACATTGGTACGCTTGTTCGTATACACATTCCGATCACCACTCCTAGATGGAAAAGAGGAGAGTTGGATGAGGCTAAGAAGAAAGTTTGGACTGAGATAAAGGTACATATATGGTTTTTGTTATTTGCTTTATCTTGACGATAATATGTGTTTAAATTTCTTTTACTAACACACTTTATGCGTATGTTTTTTTGTAGAGGTCTTTTAACATTGAAGATACCCGTAAAAAGTATATAATGGGTTTGGCTGGAAAAAGACACAGAGAGTGGAGAACATTTTTAACAAACAAGTATCTTAAAGATGATGAAGGAAATTTTCTTGAAGAGGATCCGGAACATCCAAAGAAATATGAGAACTTCATTACACCTGAAGAATGGGTTGGTTTTGTAGGCCAAAGAAGAGACGAGAATTTCAAGAAAGTGAGTGCTATCAATCGCGAGAGAGCGTCAAAACCCGCATATCCATACAAAAAAGGGCGTTTGGGATATGCTCGCTTAGAGGAAAAAATTGTAAGTAAATATAAACTCTACGATCTTATTAATTCTCTCAATGTGTTATAGTTGATGATCTTAAGACTTGTGTCATTGCGTAGTTAGAAGAGACGAAAAGTGACGCAACATCACTACCGACACATTTATTGTGGAAGGAAGCCCGTGTGGGCAAGGATCAAGCTGTTAATCCCGATATTCAACATGTGTATGATGAATGTGTAAGTATAAGATTGTGTCTTTAGTTAAATCAATTAATTTTTATTAATATTTAAATAATTTTTTATCTCCACTAATAATTTTTTATATGTAAATGAATTACAGGAGACCTTGTCGCAATCGGTATCCCCAGGTGAGGATCATCAGGATACCAGGAGTGTACTTAGTCGAGCACTAAATATTGCTGAGTATCCGGGTCGGGTGAGGGGTAAAGGTCATGGTGTGACTCTAACCTCTTTGTATAAGCATCTAAGGAGAAGAAATCCTAGCAATGCAGAAGTGATGCAAACATTGCAGGATTTACAAGCTCAAGTCCGTGAATTGCAGAAGGATAAAGAGAGATATATGGCAGAAAAGAGCAGTTCACAATTGAAAGAAACTAGTGACAAAGCTAGTATCAACTGTCAGCATAAATTTCCCGAGGTAATTTTCAATATATATCCGTTATTATTATAGAATATTTTTAGTCACTTCTAACGATTATTATTGGTTTAGGGCATTTCATCTTGCCAGCTATACCTATCGTCGCCGACTTATCGACTAGTTGGAAAAGGAAAAGTCCATAACACTTCGGGAGATTTACTTCACCATAGACCGCTTCCGGATGGACACATGAAAGTATCGGTTGATATTTCTTTAGATATGGATACGTTGCTACCGGTACCTGACATTGTTGCTGAGACCACATTGCTGCGAGATGCAATAGGATCTTTTGTTGCATGGCCATCGGACCTCATTTTCATAGATGATCAGGTATGTTGAAAACAATTATGAATCTTTAAGTCTTCAACTGTCAGTTCTGACCTCAGTTATTTCTACGGTAATTATAGACTCCTACAACACCCGCATCTAAGGGTAAAGGGATTTTGCGGCACGACGAGTCTGATGTATCACCAAAAGAGGTAAGTTTAAAGTGTTAATTATATGATCCGAATAAAAAACTGCATAATTTTATAATTTAACTGAGTTTATATGATTTTTAGGTACCTTTTCAAGGGTCACAACAAGTGATCCAGAAAACGTTGGCGTACCACCCAAGAAAAGGGTGCCTACTAGATTTTTCCCTCGATACCGACAGTTTCTTGAAACAATAGTGGGAACAACAGATTTGATGGATGGTGGTATTCGTCAAATGGATATGGATCAAGGTATCTTTGGTTTTCCTTACACCGAAATAATTGGACATGAGGACGTGGAACAGATTTTCCATCATAAAGAATTGGGCGTCAGTATTATGCACGCATACATCCGGTAACCCCATCTTTATATTATGTAATTAGCTGAAATCTTTTTTAAACATTTCAATGAATATAGTCTAATATTAATTATGTTTTTATTTAAGGCTGTTATATGACAAATTGATGCGCGAGAATCAATTGTCAAACAGATTCCATTTCGTGTCTTCCTCCCGTGTCAGCGGAGCGACAATTGGTAGGGAACCGGAATCAGTAAGAGAGCACTTAGTCGAAAGATTCATGGCAACTGGCAGTACAGTAAAGCTTATATCTTTGGGTGTATAATACTATTCCTACAGGGTTAGATTTTCATTCTAAGTTCATTTTAGTATTTGTAATTTTTACGGAGAAAAATTTCTTCTAAACTGTAGTTTTAATTTATAGACGTCACTGGTTGTTGGTTGCTATCGATCCTATAAAAGAAGTGGTCTATTATCTGAATTCGGTTGACGGTGATTGGACAAATTATCCAGATATGAAGTTAATGATTGATACGTAAGTGAGATTATTCTAAATATTTGTGTGTATTTATATATTTAATTATTTTTGTGACATTGTTCTAAATATATATTTTTATTTTGTTAGAGTGATACAAGTATTCCGGTGTCAAAGAGAAGCTCGGGTACGACGGTCTAAATCAAACAACATTAATTGGATCAAAGTGCAGGTATATTAATTTCCACTATTTTGCTTATAATATTTATGCTATTTGATAAAACAATACAACTATATATTCTTATTTGTTTTTCTATGTAGTGTCCTCAACAGCAAAACGGTATAGATTGTGGATACTTCGTTATGCGGTTTATCAAAGAAATCATTCAATTGAATCAAATAGAGATTCCAGTCACGGTATGGATTTATAACTTAGGATTTGTTTTATTATTTCTCGGATATTTCATATAATTTTTTACTTTTAACTAAATCATGCATATTATGTTTTGTTATGTAGTACTTCGATGAGTACAAATGTGCATATTACACGAAACTTCAGTTGGAAGAAATCAAAGAGGAATTGTGTCAATATTTTATTGAGCAGAGAATCATATAAGGACTGGTTTAGTTGTTGTTAGGGTTGATTTTGTAAGACTGATTTTGAGTTACAATGCTGATAACAATGGTTTATATATAATTTGAGGTACAAAAATGGTGTATATATATTTTGGATTATAATGCATTACCGCTGTTTATGAATTACAGGTTATGGCAACTGGTTTATATAAATAATATGCTGCAAACAATGCAGGTATATGAATTATATAAATTATACATCTAAAAAAAACACTCTATGAAAGCGCTTTTTGGAGAAAAACGCTTTCATAGGTAGACCTATGAAAGCGCTTTTTCACATAAAGCGTTGTCTAAGGTAAACATATGACAGCGCTTTTCTAGGAAAAAGCGCTGCTAAAAGACAACCTATGAAAGCTCTTTTCCAGAAAAAAGCGCCACCAATGAAAGCGCTTCTTCATGAAAAAGCGCTGCCAAAAGCCTACTTAAGAGAGCGTTTTTTAGAAAAAGCGCTGCCAAAAGCCTACTTAAGAGAGCGCTTTTTAGAAAAAGCGCCGCCAAAAGCCTACTTAAGAGAGCGCTTTTTAGAAAAAGCGCTGCCAAAAGGGTACTTAAGAGAGCGCTTTTTAGAAAAATCCCTGTCATAGGTAGACCTACGAAAGCGCTTTTCATTAAACAAAAAGCGCTGCTAAAACCTATAGCAGCGCCACCTTAGAAAGCGCTTTTAAAGGCCAAAAAAAACGCTTTCGTAGATCTTTTTTGGCGTAGTGACTATTGAATATTAACAAGAACACGTTGCTCGAGAAAACTTATTGTGCATTGGCTTGGGCTGCTAAGCAGCTGAGGCAATATATGTTGACACATACTACCTACTTGATATCCAAAATGGATCATATCAAGTACGTTTTTGAAAAGCCATCTCTTACGGGCCGAGTGGCTAGGTGGCAGATGATTTTGACTGAATACGGTATCCAGTACACTACTCAGTAAGCCATCAAGGGTAGTGTGTTATCTGATTATCTTGCTCATCAACCCATGGATGATTATCAACCAATTAAATTCGAATTTCCAAACAAGGACATCATGTATATCAGGGATTGCAACATTTCTGGCCCAAAGGAAGGACCCGAACCAGGTTTGCTATGGACGCTTGTGTTCGATGGTGCCTCAAATGTATTGAGAAATGGTGTCGGAGCCATTATTACTTCTCCTACGAGTTTTCATATCCCATTCACCTCCAGAATTTGTTTTGACTGTACCAACAACATGACAGAATACAAAGTCTGCATATACAGTATTGAAGCTGCAATTGATTTATGAATCAAGCGCTTGAATATTTTCGAGGATTCTAATCTCGTTATCAGTCAGGTTTATAGAGATTGGAAAACTCGTCACCAAAATTTAATCTCATATCGATAACATGTCATGAAGTTGATTCCTTACATAATTTGTAACACTCATATAGGAAAAGAAAAAAATTAAGAATTTTATATTATGATAGAAAATTTGTTGATGTAAATTAGACATTTTTTAAAAAGTATTTTTACACATTTGTTTATAATACATCCGATCAATTCAACTCAAGCTAAAATGTTGTTTTCTGATTTGACTCATTCAAATTTTATCAGAAAAATATATATAAATTCAATCCAAACTAATTCATATATAATATTTAATATTATAATATATAATATTTAATATTATAATATATAATATATAGATACAATAATATTAATTTTTTTAATTGAGAATACAATTTTAGAAAATTACCAATAATTCACTTTTATTTTGTATTTTATAACTCTATATAATTTATATTATTGAAATCTAGCTTCAAATAGTCAAAGGTCAATTATTCTAAGGATATTCATTAGTTCGGATAAATCTAAATTAAACTGAAAACTAAACTAAATAATGGATTGAGCATTTTTGTATTTCAGATAAAAATCAAATCAAATTAACAAAAAATGATGATAATTGGTTCGGACAACAGATTTCAAAAAATTTATATGTGAGTCCGTCTACTCGAATCAATCATATTAATTCCTATAATTTATATCATCATTGATATGAAAACTAGTATAAGATATTCAACTTAAAAAAGAAAAAAGAAAATGTAATTTGTGACATCCACAAACTATATAAAGAAATTGAAAAATTAAAGTCAAGTTAAAATGCATATTTATTTATAATATATTCGATCAATTCAAATTAAGTTAAATTGTTGTTTCTTGGTTTGACTCATATGGGTTTTATTGAAAAAATAATATATATATATATATATATATATATATATATATATATATATATATATATATATATATATATATATATATATATATATATATATATATATATATATATATATATATATATATATATATATATATATATATATATATATATATATATATATATATATATATAAATATATATATATATATATAAGTATCTAGAAAAATAGGTTAAGGAAAATACAAATTTATAATAAAAAATAGTAAATATTTCCAATAATGTAATTGTTATTCAAATAAAAAAAGAAAATATTAGCTATAAATAATGGTCTAACACAAACATTAACATCTTGTGAAAGGAATTTTGTGTAGATTCTAAAATATCACAAAGTTGTGAATTTTAATTTAGTTTAAGAAAATACAAATATTGATAAGAGTAAGAACAATGAGTCAAATTAAAAAATATATCATCAAGATCTTGATGATAATGATATTTATAATACAAGTCAAATGTACCACTCAATCTCAAAATTTTAGGTCAAACAAGGGTTCAATATTTTTTTGTAAACTAAAGTGTGGCTTTAAGTGTTCCTCCTTCAAAAACATTCGTCATTGTGATGATTGCATGAAAGATTGTATTACAAAATACTGCGCTGATTATTCGCATAAGTAATGGTAATACTTTTACTTTCTCTTCAACTTTTATTTAATATTTTTAATAAATAAAAGAAATATCTAAAGTTTTTATTTTTATTTTGGAGATGCTCGTGCTTCTAGCGCATACATATCATGCTAGCGTGCATACTACTACAGATTTAGAAAGTTATAATAATCAATAAATAAATAATTTGTAGGTGTTTCAAGTTACTATTTAATAAATATATTCATAAAAATTAACAATGAGTCAAATTTAAATTCATGACGTATAATTTAATTTTTGAAATAATATTTGCATGTACTTCTATTATTTTTGCTTATCTTTTTATTGTTGATTTATAGATTTAGTTAGCATTTAAAAACTATTTGTGTTAAGCTTTGAGGTTAGTTTTTTTTATCAAATATATATTAAATTTTATAGAGGTATTGTTAAATAAAACTTAAGATATCTAAGTTGATTTTTTAGATTGACCCTCGAGTAGTAAATTCAAAACAAATAGAGACAAATACTTTTTGTTAAACTAATACAACATACTTGCATCGATTAAAAAAAACATAATTATAAGTAGGTATATTAACCTTGTGTTGTCCATTGTAGAATAAAATACATATTTTAATTAATTTAGTTGCATTACAATTTTTTGAACAAAATGAAATTCTATTATAAAAAAAAATGTACTTATAGTAGAGTTAGACCTAACTCAGAGAAGAATAAAGATAAAAGAAAAAATCAAATTAATACACACAGAGACAGAGTTAAACTAAATTTTTTGAAATGACCGCTAAGATAAAATAAAAATTATAAATTATTATAAAAAATATAATATATAAAATATATAAGTTCTAATCAAATTTAATAAAATATTGACAAAACATAATTATATATTCAAAACGATTGTGACAAAAACATTAACTTCTTGTTTACCGTAATGTAATTTATTAAGAACGTATAATTTAAACACTAAAATAAATATTTTAAAATTATAGAATTTATAATTATAATATTCAAATAAAATTTTAAAATTAAAAATACATCAAATAAATAAAATAAAACTTACTAAATAGATAGGATAATCAGAGTCAAATATAAAATATAGAGATATGATGGGACTAATATAAGTGTATATCGTGATGAATCTATTACATGTAGTTGTTACACCAATAAAATATTAACATTTTTAAATAGAAATTGGGGACGAAATAATTTTCATCTTAAATGATATTAAGTTTTTAGATGAATTTTAATTCGTAGATATTTTCAGACGAATTATATAATTGTTGTTTATTTTACAATATTTTGAAAGTTTTATTCTAAATTCATGTGATATATTGAGTTGGGTTTGAGACAAATTTCAATTATAGAGACCTTTAAGATAGATTTTAAATTTAAAAAAAAAACATAATTGTTAATTATTTTATTATTTTTTTGAAATTCTGTCTCCAATTTGTTTAAAATACTAAAATGGATTTTAGACAGAATCCCATTAAATATATAGACTTTGAGATGAATTTTAGACATAATGCAAAATTGAGATAAATGTTAATTTTGTAAATAATCATTGAGATATGTTTTAAAGATAATACACAATTATTATTATTTGTAATAATTTTTCTTAAAAAAATATTGTAAAATAATTAGAATTTTTTTTGTAATAATCAGGTATTAATTTTTTTTTGCAAATAACCATATTTCAGAGAAAATTACGCAAATAACCATGTTTAAGAAAACCCCATAAGGGAGGAGCCAACCCAGTTGGCACATGCACCTTATTTTAAAGGGGAGGCGCCATCTCACTTGGCGCCTAGGTGTGAAAGACTTGCCCTAAGCCAAGTGAGATGGCGCCTTAGTGCAATTGGGAGGCGATTTTTCGCGTTTTTTATTTTAAATGCGGTACGTTACGTAAACGATATAGGATCACGAAAATTGACTTTTTATTTACACAATATGATTACACAAAACGATTACATAAAAAAATACAAATTAATCAGTGGTTCCCCGGAACCCGATAATGACCCCCGGTTCCGCATCCCCGTCCTCGCCTTTCCCGTGCTGGGTTTCGTCGCGTTTCCTGTTGTGGCAGGGTCGATGGCCCAGCGAAGTCAATGCGTTCCTGTTGTTGATACTGCAATTCACTTAATATTATCCGCAACCAAACTGCTTGAATAGCACAATTTGTTGCTGCTATATACTTTGCCTCTGCTGTTGACAAAACAACGACTTGTTGTTTCTTAGAGGACCAAGAAAACACACCTGTTCCAAGATGAAAGATATAACCCGAAGTGCTTTTTCGAGTTTCAGTTTCACCTGCCCAATCACTATCTGTGTATCCAATCAATTCTGACTTGGTAGAACTTGAGTAAAAAATTCCTTCATCAATTGTCCCTTTGATATATACCTCAAAATTCTCTTTGCAGCTTGCCAATGTGATTGTCTTGGTGAGTCCATGAATCTACTTACGAGTCCAACTCCATAAACTATATCAGGTATTGTTACTGTCAAGTACCTGAGGTTGCCCACCAGTGTAACGCCCGTAATTTAATTAATTATTTAATTAAATTATTTTTGGAATATTTGCGAAGATGTGTTGTGATTAGTTAGATTTATTTATTAGATTAAGTGGTGAAATAATATTAGAAGAATGATATTATCTGATGTGGGCTTGTTTTAAAGGGATAGAAGTGGTAATAAGGGGGTGTAGGAGTTTTAAGCCCGTTAAGGCATAAAGAGAATAATAGGGTTATTTTATTATTGTTAGAATAAGGAGAAAAGAAGGAAGAAGTAAGAAGAATAAGGGTTAGAGAAAGAACGTGAAAGTTGTTGGAAAGGAGGAAAAGAGGCAGAATGAGAATCAACCGGAAAAGTTATAGAGCGGCCTTCAATCCAAGGTAAGGGTGGGGTTTTGACTCTATAATTGGGTTTATGATGATTGGTATGTGAGGTTAGGTGTAAAATGTTGTTTTGTTCATGATTGAATTATATATGATGTTGTATGATGAGAATCGATGAATTATAGATGAATAACGATGTCCCAATGTTGTATATTTGATGTAGAATCATAAGATAATTATAGTTGATGATTTTCTATGATTAGGAGATGTTTTTAGGGCTTAAAGTATGGAATCCATAGTGAAAACACAGAGAAATCACAGAAATTATTCATGACAGAGAAGTATGTGTCGACCCCAAACATTATGTGTCGATACAAGAAGGTCTTTAGACTCGGGATGAGTCGACACGAAGGAGTCCTGCATCGATACATAAGGGCTTTCAGACTCAGGATGAGTCGATACGTAAGAGCATGTGTCGATACAAGCAGTGTGGCAGATTCAGTATGAGTCGATACAAAAGAGGATGCATCGACTCATGTGGCGTGTTGAGTTCAGTACGCGTCGATCCAAGGCATTACGCGTCGATCCATGTTGTCTGGTTTTTGGTAGAATCAGTTTGAGAATGCTGTAACTTGAGTTTTCGGACTCCGTTTGAGGTGTCGTTCGAAGTGTTGATTAGATAACACGATGAAATTTATTCTTAAGGATTAAAATGAAGAATAGGAAGTATAATCCTAGTATCCCAATTAGGACTAGAGTTAATTCCCGCGTTAATCGCTATGTTGACTTTTGTGAAGAATGAGGAGAACGAGATGAGTATAGATTACTATTGGGTTTGTAACAGTGGGATTAATGATGATAATGGCGTAGTATTACAGAATAGTAATATGTAGAGGTCTAGTGATTTAGAAGTAAGCCTTTGATGATTAATTAATTATAGGCAATATCATGTTGAAGGCCTATGGCCAACGTTGTGAGATTGATGAGTTACTGTTATATTACTGTACAACTGAGTTGTTGATGAGATGATGTTAATGAGATTTTGTTCGACGAATTATGATGATATATGAAGTTTGATGAATTATGATGATATATGATGAAAGATGTTGTGATGCCTCTAATAATTGGCAGCTTTTAAGATGTAGGCTTTTGGCCAATGATGATGTTGTGTTGAGATGTTGATAATTATGGTATTGTCGTTACATTCATGTTTGTGTCGTATACATTGCATTTCAAGATGGAGCTTATGCTCGTTAAGATGGCCTGTATTGGCGAATATTAAGATGAATGCTTATGCCTTGTTGATGCCTCTATTTATTGGCAGATTTTTAAGATGGGAGTTCTGCTCCAATGGTACCACATGCATTTGCATAGTATTGAGTCGCATTATACGATTGCATAAAGAAGTTGTGTTTTGATGTTATGAATGTGTATTATTTGTTGAGATTATTGTTGATTATAAGACGAGAAGTGGTGATGTTACGTGATCTAATTTAATATATTAATTATCATAAGCTTTTTTATATTTCTAGATATCTCACCCCTTCTGTTTAAATGTTACCCTTACGTTGGTAACATGCAGGTAATCGAGAGTGAAGGTTGTATACCTTCATTAGTTCGAGTCGGTGTCATTGCTCTGATATGTAACACTCGGGGGGATGAACGCTTGTTATTTTTTATTGTTGATTTTTCAGTTGTTGAACTTTAAGTTGCTTATTATTAAATATGAGTTGTTTTGAAGTTGTTGTAACGATGATAAAGATGTTATTAAGAATTTCGCTGTGTAGATGTTTAAATTGTTGAATTAAGAGATTAAATAGTTATGATGATGGTTCATCCGATGTTTTAAAGTGTTACGTATCCACGATGAATGCAATGAGTTTTTAATGATGAATTTGTGGCATCCCGATTCGTTTGCATGAATGATTTTATAACTCTTATTTATTTATATAATTGTCGGGTAGAATTAGGGTGTTACGAAGCTGGTATCAGAGCAAAAGGTTGGTCCGACCTTGTTGTCGAGTCGTAGTTGTCTAACAATCGAGTATTGTTAATTTGAGTTCTAACCGTTGTTTATGTTGTAGTGATAAGTTGAGATGGCTGGAAGGAATGATGTTGCACTTGCTGTTGCTCTAGAAGTAATGGCTCATGCGATGGAGAATTAGTCGAATGCTGACGGGAATGCTGGATCTCGTAGTTTGGAAACTTTCCAGGGAGAGAATCCTCCTACGCTCAAGGGAAAGTATGATCCTGACGGAGCATTGAAGTGGTTGAAAGAGATTGATAGGATCTTCCGTGTGATGGATTTCACTCCAGTGCAAAAGGTTCGGTATGGTACTCATATGCTAGCAGTTGAGGTTGATGACTGGGGGCTAGAGACTTGTCAGAGATTGGAAGCTGCAGGTGAGAATGTCACTTGGGCTATGTTCCGTAGGGAATTTTTGAGGAAGTATTTTCCTGAAGATGTCCGTGGTAAGAAGAAAATTGAATTCCTTGAGCTGGAGCAAGGGAATATGTCAGTTGTTGAGTATGTTGCAAAGTTTTCTGAGTTGGCTAAGTTTTATCCGCACTACGCTGAGGCAGATGCTGAGGTTTCGAAGTGTATCAAGTTTGAGAACAGGTTGCGCCCGGAGATCAAGAAGGCAGTTGGATACCAGAAGATTCGTGTCTTTGCTGATTTGATTGATAGTTGCAGAATTTATGAGGAGGATAATAATGCTCATTACAAGATTATCAGTGAGAAGAGGGGTAAGCACCAATAGAATCGTGGTAAGCCTTATGATACTCCGGCCGGTAAAGGTAAACAGAAAGTTTCTCAGGGTCAGAGGACTAGTGGAGGAGATGCTTCTGCTGGTGTGGTTTGTTTTAAATATGGGAAACCTGGGCATAAGAGTAATGTGTATACTACTGAAGTAAAGAGGTGTTTCTGTTGTGGTAAGAACGAACATGTTGTATCTGAGTGCAAGCATAAAGATGTGATTTGTTTCAATTGTAGTGAAGAAGGGCACATTGGCAGTCAGTGTCAAACCAAAGAGGGCTCAAACAAGTGGTAAAGTGTTTGCTTTGGTTGAGGATCAGACAGCTGCTGAGGACAGACTTATTAGAGGTACATTTTTCATTAATAGTACTCTTTTAATTACTATTATTGACACCGGTGTTACTCATTATTTTATTGCTACTGATTGTGTTGAAAGATTGAGTCGTATGTTGTCTCCTTTGAATGGAGAAATGGTCGTCGATACTCCAGCCAAGGGGTCGGTGACTACTTCTTTTGTGTGTTTAAAGTGTCCCTTGCCGATCTTCGACGGAGACTTTGTTGTTAATTTGGTTTATTTACCATTAAGAGGTTTGGATGTGATTTTGGGTATGAACTGGTTAAAGCATAATTGTGTTCATATTAACTGTTATGACAAGTCTGTGAGGTTTTCTACTCCTGAAGAAGAGGAAGATAGTCATTTGTCTGCTAAATAGTTGAGGAAGTTGATGCAAGAGGAAGCACAGATGTTCTCGTTGGTGGCTTCGCTATCTGTAGAGACTCAATCTATAATTGAGGAATTGCAGGTGGTATGTGAATTTCCTGAAGTTTTCCCCGATGAAATCCCTGATGTACCGTCGGAGAGGGAAGTTGAATTTGCTATTGATATTATACCTGGTACCAGACCGATGTCTATGGCACCATACAGGATGTCTGCATCTGAGTTGTCATAGTTAAAGAAGCAATTGGAAGAGTTTCTTGAAAATAAGTTTGTAAGACCAAGTGTATCGTCGTGGGGAGTTCCAGTGTTGTTAGTAAAGAAGAAAGATGGAAGTATGCGGATTTATGTTGATTATAGACAGTTGAATAAAGTGATGATTAAGAACAAGTATCTGCTTCCAAGAATAGATGACTTAATGGACCAATTGGTGGATGCTCGTGTGTTTAGTAAGATTGATTTGAGGTCGGGTTACCATCAGATTAAAGTGAAGGATGAAGATATCCAGAAGACGGCTTTCAGAATGCGTTATGGACATTATGAGTATTCGGTGATGCCTTTCGGTGTTACTAATGAGCCGGGAGTATTCATGGAATACATGAATCATATCTTTCATACTTATTTGGATCGGTTTGTAGTGGTGTTCATTGATGATATTTTGATTTACTCTAAGTCAGAAGAAGAGGATGCAAAACACTTAAGAGTAGTATTGCAAGTTTTGAAAGAGAAGAAGTTGTATGCAAAGTTATCCAAGTGTGAATTCTGGTTAAAGGAGGTTACTTTTCTTGGTCATGTGATCTCAGGTAGTGGCATTGTTGTAGATCCATCGAAGGTTGATGTTGTGTTGTAATGGGAAACTCTGAAGCCAGCTACTGAGATTAGGAACTTTTTGGGATTAGCTGGTTATTATAGAAGGTTTATCAAAGGTTTTTCTAAGTTGGAACTTCCGTTGACTAAGTTGACTTGTAAAGGTAGAGCTTTTGTGTGGAATGTTCAGTGCGAAGAAAGTTTTACAGAATTGAAGAAGAGGTTGACCTCGGCTCCGATTTTGACGTTGCCTAATCCAGGAGAGACTTTTATGGTGTATTGTGATGCTTCTAAGATGGTTTTAGGAGGTGTGCTTATGCAGAATGATAAGGTAGTTGCTTATGCATCAATGCATTTGAGGACTCATGAGAAGAACTATCCTACGAATGATTTAGAATTTGCTGTAGTTGTTTTTGTGTTGAAGATTTGGAGGCATTATCTTTATGGTTATAGATTTGAAGTGTTTAGTGACCATAAGAGTTTGAAGTATCTTTTTGATCAGAAGGAGTTGAATATGAGGCAACGAATATGGTTGGAATTGTTAAAGGATTATGATTTCAGTTTAAATTATCATCCAGGAAAAGCAAATGTGGCAGCTGATGCATTGAGTCGAAATACTTTACATATGTCGGCAATGATGGTTAAAGAGTTGGAATTAATTGAGCAGTTCAGAGATATGAGCTTAGTTTGCGAAGTTACATCGCAAAGTGTTATGTTGGGCATGTTGAAGATTAATAATGAATTTCTAGACAGTATCAGAGAAGCTCAAAAGTTGGATGTGAAACTGGTAGATTCGATGGTTGGGATCGATCAGTCTGAGAATAGTGATTTTAAGCTAGATGTGTAGGGTGTGTTGAGATTTCGTAATCGGATTTGTATTCCTGATGATGCTGAGATGAAAAAAGTGATACTTGAAGAGAGTCATAGAAGTAAGTTGGGTATTCATCCAGGAGCTACAAAGATGTATCAAGATTTGAAAGGTTTGTTTTAGTGGCCTGGAATGAAGAGTGATGTGGCTCGGTTTGTGTATGCATGTTTGACTTGTCAGAAGTTAAAAGTTGAACATCAGAAGCCTGCAGGGTTGATGCAACCGTTAGAAGTTCCAGAGTGGAAATGGGATGGAATTTCAATGGACTTTGTGACGGGGTTACCTAATACTTTAAGAGGACATGATTTGATTTGGGTGATTGTTGATAGGCTTACGGAGTCGGCTCATTTTATTCCTATTAACATCAATTTTCCAGTGTCGAAGTTGGCTGAGATTTACACTAGTGTGATTGTGAAGTTGCATGGTGTTCCTTTGTGGATTGTGTCAGATAGAGATCCAAGATTTACTTCTGATTTTTGGAAGAGTTTGCAAGAAGCGTTGGGTTCTAAGTTGAGGTTAAGTTCAGCGTATCATCCTCAGACAGATGGTCAGACTGAACGGACTATTCAATCGTTGGAAGACTTGTTAAGGGCATGTGTTCTTGAGCAGGGAGGTTCGTGGGATACTTATCTTCCGTTGATAGAGTTCACTTATAATAACAGTTACCATTTCAGTATTGGGATGACACCTTTTGAAGCGTTGTATGGTCGAAGATGTAGAACTCCTTTATGTTGGCATGAATCTGGTGAAAGTGTAGTACTTGAGTCTGAACTTGTTCGTGAGACTACTGAGAAGGTGAAGTTGATTCGAGAAAAGATGAAAGCTTCCCAAAGTATACAGAAGAGTTATCATGACAAGCGAAGAAAATATTTAGAATTTCAAGCGGGTGACCATGTGTTTTTGAGAGTTACACATGTGACTGATGTTGGGTGAACATTGAAGTCTAAGAATCCCACTTCTCATTTTATTGGACCATATCAGATTTCGGAGAGAGTGGGGAATGTTGCTTATAGAGTGGCTTTACCGCCTAATCTTTCGAATTTGCATGATGTGTTTCATGTGTCGCAACTCCGGAAGTATATTTCAGATCCATCTCATGTGATTCGTATGGACGATGTGCAAGTACGGGATAATCTTACTATGGAGATGATGCCTGTATGGATCGCGGATCGCGAAACAAAGACTCTGAGGGGCAAAGAGATTGCTTTGGTTAAAGTGGTTTTGCTAGGGGCTGCCGGAGAAAGCATGACTTGGGAGTTGAAGAGCAAGATGCGAGACTCCTATCCTGAGTTGTTTGATTAAGGTAAATTTTAGAGGACGAAAATATTTTAAGTGGGGGAGAGTTGTAACGCCCGTAATTTAATTAATTATTTAATTAAATTATTTTTGGAATATTTGCGAAGCTGTGTTCTGATTAGTTGGATTTATTTATTTGAGTAAGTGGTGAAATAATATTAGAAGAATGATATTATTTGATGTGGGCTTGTTTTAAAGGGATAGAAGTAGTAATAAGGGGGTGTAGGAGTTTTAAGCCCATTAAGGCATAAAGAGAATAATAAGGTTATTTTATTATTGTTAGAATAATGAGGAAAGAAGGAAGCAGTAAGAAGAATAAGGGTTATAGAAAGAACGTGAAAGTTTTTGGAAAGGAGGAAAAGAGGTAAAACGAGAATCAACCGGAAAAATTATAGAGCGACCTTCAATCCAAGGTAAGGGCGGGGTTCTGACTCTATAATTGGGTTTATGATGATTGGTATGTGAGGTTAGATGTGAAAATGTTGTTTTGTTCATGATTGAATTATATATGATGTTGTATGATGAGAATCGATGAATTACAAATGAATAACGATGTCCCAATGTTGTATATTTGATGTAGAATCATAGGATAATTATAGTTGATGATTTTCTATGATTAGGAGATGTTTTTAGGGCTTAATGTATGGAACCCGTAGTGAAAACGTAGAGAAATCGCAGAAATTATTCATGACAGAGCAGTATGTGTCGACCCCAAACGTTATGTGTCGATACAAGAAGGTCTTTAGACTCATGATGAGTCGACATGAAGGAGTCCTGCGTCGATACATGAGGGCTTTCAGACTCAGGATGAGTCGATACGTAAGAGCATGTGTCAATACATGCAGTGTGGCAGACTCAGTATGAGTCGATATAAGAGAGGATGCGTCGACTCATATGGTGTGTTGAGTTCACTACGCGTCGACCCAAGGCATTACGCGTCGATCCGTTGTCTGGTTTTTGGCAGAATCAGTTTGAGAATGCTGTAACTTGAGTTTTCGGACTCCATTTGAGGTGTCGTTCGAAGCGTTGATTAGCTAATGCGATGAACTTTATTCTTAAGGATTAAAATGAAGAATAGGAAGTATAATCCCAGTATCCCAATTAGGACTAGAGTTAATTCCCGCGTTAATCGTTATGTTGACTTTTATGAAGAATGAGGAGAAGGAGATGAGTATAGATTACTGTTGGGTTTGTAACAGTGGGATTAATGATGATAATGACGTAGTATTATAGAATATTAATATGTAGAGGTCTAGTGATTTAGAAGTAAGCCTTTGATGATTAATTAATTATAGGCAATATCATGTTGAAGGCCTATGGCCAACATTGTGAGATTGATGAGTTACTGTTATATTAATGTACAACTAAGTTGTTGATGAGATGATGTTAATGAGATCTTGTTCGATGAATTGTGATGATATATGACGTTTGATGAATTATGATGATATATGATGAAATATGTTGTGATGCCTCTAATAATTGGGAGCTTTTAAGATGTAGGCTTTTGGCCAACGATGATGTTGTGTTGAGATGTTGATAATTATGGTGTTTTCGTTACATTCATGATTGTGTCGTATATATTGCATTTCAAGATGGAGCTTATGCTCGTTAAGATGACCTGTATTGGCGAATATTAAGATGAAGGCTTATGCCTTGTTGATGCCTCTATTTATTGGAAAATTTTAAGATGGGAGTTATGCTCCAATGGTACCACATGCATTCGCATAGTATTGAGTCGCATTATACGATTGCATAAAGAAATTGTGTTTTGATATTGTGAATGTGTATTATTTGTTACGATTATTGTTGATTATAAGACGAGAAGTGGTGATGTTATGTGATCTAATTTAATATATTAATTATCATACGCTTTATTATATTGCTAGATATCTCACCTCTTATGTTTGAATGTTACCCTTACGTTGGTAACGTGCAGGTAATCGAGAGTGAAGGTTGTATACCTTCAGTAGTTCGAGTCGGTGTCACTGCTCTGATATATAACACTCGGGGGGATGAACGCTTGTTGCTTTTGATTGTTGATTTTTCAGTTGTTGAACTTTAAGTTGCTTATTATCAAATATGTGTTGTTTTGAAGTTGTTGTAACGATGATAAAGATGTTATTAAGAATTCCGCTGCGTAGATGTTTAAATTGTTGAATTAAGAGATTAAATTGTTATGTGATGGTTCATCCGATGTTTTAAAGTGTTACATATCCATAATGAATGCAATGAGTTTTTAATGATGAATTTGTGGCATCCCAATTCGTTTGCATGAATAATTTTATAACTCTGATTTATTTATATAATTACCGAGTAGAATTGGGGTGTCACAAAGCTGGTATCAGAGCAAAAGGTTGGTCCAGCCTTGTTGTCGAGTCGTAGTTGTCTAACAATCGAGTATTGTTAATTTGAGTTTTAACCGTTGTTTTATATTGTAGTGATAAGATGAGATGGCTGGAAGAAATGATGTTGCAGTTTTGCTGCTCTAGAAGCAATGGCTCGTGCAATAGAGAATTATATGAATGCTGACGGGAATGCTAGATCTCGTAGTAAGCACGCTAGTATGATATGTATGCGCTAGAAGCACGAGCACTGCAAAATTAAAAAAAAAAACTTTAGATATTTCTTTTATTTATTAAAAATATTAAATAAAAGTTGAAGAGAAAGTAAAAGTATTACGATTACTTATGCGAATAATCAGCGCAGTGTTTTGTAATACAATCTTTCATGCAATCATCATAATGACCAATTTTTTTGAAGGAAGAACACTTAAAGCCACACTTTAGTTTACAAAAAAATATTGAGCCCTTGTTTGACCTAAAATTTTGAGATTGAGTGAGTACATTTGACTTGTATTATAAATATCATTATCATCAAGATCATGACGATACTGATACATTTTTTAATTTGATTCATTGTCCTTACTTTTATTAATATTTATATTTTTTCAAACTAAATTAAAATTCATAATTTTGTGATATTTTAGTCTACACAAAATTCCCCTCACAATATGTTAATGTTTGCGTTAGACCATTATTTATAGCTATTTATTTTATTCAATAACAATTGATACATTATTGAAAATATTTACTATTTTTTAAAGTAAATTTGTATTTTTCTTAACCTATTGTTCTAGGTACTTTTAAAATATTTTATTATTATCTATATTAATAAATAGTCAATCCCAATAAAAATTTTGTTGCTTTTATAAAATACAAGATCAAAACTATATATATATATATATATATATATATATATATATATATATATATATATATATATATATATATATATATATATATATATATATATATATATATATATATATATATATATATATATATATATATATATATATATATATATATATATATATATATATATATATATATATATATATATATATATATATATATATATATTTTTTTTTTTTGTTTTGGTAATTATAAAATAATTAAAAATTATTTATATTAGCATATAATTTTAATGTTATTTAACTATATTACTTATGTATGTCTATCTAGTATTTTTATTTATAAATATTTATCTTATTGATTTTTATATTTGTAACATAAATAATTGTAAAAAATAATTTATAAATAAATTTATTTTTTAAATTCAAAGAAGAGAAAAATTGTTTGATAGCTGTGATAATAACCGTTTATTACAAACGATAAATTTCAATTAAATAAAAATATTAAAAAATATTATTTTAATTTGCAGCATTATAAATTTCAATTATATCTTTAACTTTAATTATTGTCAGTAATTAATATCTTGTAAATTCAACTACCTAACAAAACTACGAAAAACATTCTAAGTAATTTATTTAGATTTTATGCAATATTTATTATTAAGGTTGATTTTTCAAATAGAGTTACATTTGGTTTTAACAAAATTTTACGATTAACTTTTGCAGAATGACAGCTTTTGTCTATTATTATCTATGTTTTCATCAGCTTACCAAAAAAAAACTCCTCAGTTTACAATTCAAAATCAAAATGAATGTCTGAAGATAATGTTTCCCTTTAGAAACTCCAGCGTAGAAGCAAACCTTGATTAAGAAAGAAAAACAAATAGTAAGAAATCACATCTCTTTCCATCTAACGAAAATCTATCTAGCAAGGAAAGATCAGCCATCAACGATATGATTTAAGGATCAGAAGCCTCCCAGAGAAAGAAGCACTGTATGCGAAAATGCAGCGGTAAAGATTTGAGACTAAGCCATTAATTGACTTAACTTACACAATAAAGTCGACACCACACTTTATTGCTTTCAAAGAGAAAATGAGAAAAGAGCGAATAAAACCCAAAATAAAATATCAGAAATCAAGGTACGGGGGTCGGTTATGCAGAGGGAAAGTATTAGCATCCTAAGTATTTATGGTACTTCGTATGATCCACTTTGTTTGTTTTAATCGAAGAGTGTGTTATCTAAAGGCTTACTTGCTAAAGGGAATGAATGAAAGAGTTATTAAAGAAACAAAAGAAAATGTTTTTCTATTATTGCGTCCGCTGCGGTTACGAACCTTTGTGTCTACGTACCCCCTTCGTGCAATAAGGAATCGGAGTACTCGTAGTTCTTCTAAAAAAACAAAACTAAATATGTTGATTGATTTTAAAAGAAGAGACAAGTCTTCATTTTTAAAAGAGAAGACTCATTTAATCGCCCACAAGGTATAAGAAAGAAAGACTATGCACCAACATGGGGGAGGGCTTGAGAACACCTCTAGTACTCAAGTGGAGAAGTCAACGACCATGGGGATAAAGGAATAACATCTCGATTAATAAATTAATCATAACTAATCTAGAAAAAAAAGTTTTAAAGGGAAAAGGTGCTCGAGCGTACAAAAAGGTTTGAATGAGGTTAAATGTTTTTTAGTGTTTTTGAAAAGTGTTTGAATATGCATATGTGGTTTAGTATTTTATTTAAGAAAATAAGTTTGAAAAAGACACTTGTCAAAGTCAAGGTTTATTATGAAAGCGTTTCGAATTTAGAAAACAAAGAAATTTTTGAAAAAGATGAGAAGGTTTTGAAAATTGAAGAATGGGGTAGGAGATGAAGAGAGTATCTTGTGTACAGGAAAGTAAAAGATAAGTAAGAAAGAATCTAACCAAATAAGAAACTAATACTTGACATAAAGAAGTCAATATAGCATTCTCATATCTTTGGATTTAAAGCCACAAGTAGATAAATAAACAAGAAGTATACCAAACCTCGGGTGAAAATAAATCAAGACAGCATCAAAGAAACCCAAGGCATCAAATAAAACTCAAAGCATCGGATAAAGCACATCAAATAAAAATAAATAATAGGTTGGGAAAGTGCACCAGGTAAGCTCAAGGTGTCAGATAAGAATCTATGTATAAGATAAAAATCCACACAAACAGACAAGGCCAAGATAGTAGAGAAGCAATCTGAACATCTCAATGTGAAATAAAGAATCTATCCAAGTGGATTATAAACCTGTATCAAAGCTAAAATGAAAAATGAAAATGGATGTTTAATTAATTAACTTAAAAGTCGATTAAGTTAATTAATTAAATTTTAAAAAAAAATTAATTAGCTGAAACTAATTAATTTTTAATAACGAAATTAAATAACTAAATCGACTTTTAGTTAATTAACTAAAACAACAAAGTGATGTTAAGATGAAGTGATCACTTGAGATACTTGAAAAACTACACAAGCCAAGAAACAAGTTAGTAACACAAGAGAATTATAAACCAAATGAAGCTTGCATGAATGACATGAACGAAAGAACATTTCTCAATCAAGAATCAAAACCATATAGCATGAATTCATGTTGCTACTCAAATCTCATTCAAAATATGCAAAAAGCAAAGTTCGAACCAAACTTTATCATGTTATTAATAATCGGACAACAATAACAACAAGCAATGATATTTCATAATTTCATCAAACATGAAGACAAAATCATATACTAATAACTCATGCTTTTACTCAACACAAAATTAAAACCAAGTGTTCACCTCAATGTTCCATATAAAACAACCAAGTAAATCAATGATGATTATGACTTTCGAATCACAAATGAGAACAAGAAGCGAAGAATCATGCTATTGTTCAATTCGAATTTGAAACATGATAAATCAAGTTCACAACAATGTATAATCAAACCAACCAAAATCTGGGAAGCCGTTACATAACCTATTAACGTTCAATGAAATCCACCTCAAACAATCAAACACGAACGAGAAAACATAGTGATGCCACAAACAAAACTAATCTCAAATTCAAATCGAATTAAACAACAACTTCATTACTGATCTCTTTAAATTGATCAATCAATCATGATATAACAATAAACTTGATCAATATTAAAAATCAATATGCATTGTTAACACAAGTTCAAAATCAAGAACCTTGTGGATTTACCACAAACCAAGACTTAACATCAAAAAACTTCATTATTCTCTTCTAACGCAATAGCACAAGAAACAAATAAAAACTTCACTATCAATATGACACCAACACACCATAATCAAACTTCACTCCAAAAAACTTGTTCATTATTATATCATCAAAGTCCTCATTCAAAGTTCAAACCTCAAACAAAGAAAACCATTAATTCAAACAACAATTGGCATTGATCAACCAATAATATTGTCAATTCAAAACTAACTATAATATCCTTAATCTCATTATCCACTGTTATCACAAGACAAAACCAAGTGTATGCTAAAGAAAGTAGTGAAATAACAAACATACCAAAACTCAAAAATAGATAGAAAGAAGCTGAGTTGGACAGTGAAACATTCATACGCTTATTTGTTGATGGTAGCTGCTAGATGTTTGACACTGTGCATGAACGGAGGAAGTTTGAGCTGGTCCGGTGATGTTATGGTGGCTGACTGTTGAGCGATGAAGGTGAGGAGTTCAGGAGTTGGTGATGGTTGGATAGCAGAATAGTGAAATAGCATGAAGATGAGACGTTTCTGGTTTCCGGTTGTTGAATGTTGGAAGGTTGATTGAAGATGGTGTCGAAGGGATGAAAGAGTTGTAAAGGAAAAGTTCCTCTATAAGTATTTTAATGATGTCAAAACAATTATAAATCTCTCTCTATCTCGATTGGCTCTATGAATAATCTTGCAATGGAATTATTGGAATAAAGATCTCCAGAAACAAGTGATTTTGGGAAAATACAATATGTGCGTCGACTCAAAGATAGGTGCGGTCGACTCATTATCTTCAATCAAGCCTTAGATGTATCAGTTCGACCCTTTCGGTCGACTCAAACTGGAATTCAAAACATTCAAAGTTTGCATCGACGCAAGCCTTGAAGCGGTCGGCACACTGCACTTCAAAATGGATTTCTCTCTGACTACTGGATGTATCGTGTCGACCCTTCCGGTCGACTCATCCTGAGAATCAGAATATTTGATGTTTGAGTCGATGCAAGTCCTGAAGCGGTCGACGCATTACACTTCAAAACAGTTTTTACTCTGGGTGCGGGTTGTGTCGCAACGACCCCTGCTTCTGATTGTGTCGATCGCTCGCTTGCTTCAACTGATTTTCTGCTATGTTTGTGGATCCTGGCTATTAGGTAATATATATATATATATATATATATATATATATATATATATATATATATATATATATATATATATATATATATATATATATATATATATATATATATATATATATATATATATATTCATTATTCATCATTATTGAAGTTAACAAGAACTAGTGAAAGATACACATAGTGCTCATCTTCATCCTTTCTTCTCAAAAATCAACATCTACACATAATCATGGTTGTTGATTCAAGAAAATTGCTATGGTGATAACGTTCAAATCAAGAATTCAATTCAAATTTGGGTTGAGAAATTATGGGTTGTTCTTGAATAAAATCATTGGGATTTTCTCCTTCAAGATTCCTATTGGTGCGAGGGTTTTTGCACAAGTCTTTGCTTCATTGAATTCAACCGAGTGAAAGGATTAAGAAACATTGGGTTTGCTTAATCAAGTAGCGGTAACCGAAGGATTGTGAAGATAGATTTGGGGTCAATTTGCTTGAGATCGAAACCAGACGAGTGAAAGGATTAAGAGACGGTGGGTTTGCTTAATCAAATAGCGGTAACTGGAGGTTTGTTCGAAGAATTTGGCACTTGGTTTTGCTCAAACCAAGGAAAGGGAAGAAAATTGTTACATCAACAACATTGGTTTGTTTGTATTGTGAACTATCTCTTCTCTTGTATCATTTGCAAATTAATATCAAATATCTCAATTCTAGATTCTAGAATTGGGGGCAGACGTATCCTACGCGAGGACGACAAGGGGAACTGCCTTAACAAATCGTGTGTTCTTCTGCTTTTTCTTTATTTCTATACTTGCTTACTAAACTGTGCGAAAATTAATTTGTCAAATCTGCACTTATTGAAATTATAGTGTGTTGAGTTCATTTCAAAACAATGGTAACAGTCCTTTTGATTGATACCTAAGAAAACTTACCACTACAATTTTGTAAAACCAAACCTAAGGTGCTTTGCTCACAAGGTTTTTGACAAATTGACTAATCCACAAAATTATTGGTTGTGCTTATCCTTATCTCATTCAACTCATTGGTAGTAATTAGTAATCATTGAGAGTGTATAAGTAATTGATCAATTGAGTAAAACACATTGGTTCTTATTTTGTCATTATATCCCATACGGTTTAGCATATCCGATCTTTTCAATAGAGGATCGTTTAGACGATTGGAGATTCCAAGAAGCTTTCGCATATTTTTCTAAAAACAATTTTAAAAAGCGCAAATTATTTTAAACGATCTATTCAACCCCAATCCCTCCCTTCTAGATTGATCACATCGTCTAACAAGAGTGTCACCGGTGTTGCGGAGAACTGAACGGAAGGAAGGGTGGTGCGACATGCGACTGGGCGGAGGTAATCTTTGGATGAGTTTCATGGAAGTGATGGTGATGGTGGGTAGCGGTGTTTGAAGGTATTGGAAGATGAAGGTTGATTGACGGAGATGAGAGAGGGAGTTTTGTGTGATGGTTGATAAAGAGGAAGAATGGATCTGAATGTTGGAAGGCTCTGTTTGGTCGAACATTGATACGAAGAAGAGGATTAAGGATGCTAGCAGAAATGACATTTTAACAAATGCCAAACATGTTGTGATACTGTGGCAGAACTGACTGTTAATACTGATTTGTGTTCTGTGTTTTTTATTCGCAAAATATCGCGGTAAGCAAGAGTCGCCACCAACTTTTATTTCATCCAACAAAGGAAAAGGAAAAAGAACAGAGAAAATCTTTTTCGAGATGTTTCTGAGTACGGGGGGTAGATTATAGAAAGGGAAGGTGTTATCACCCTTTCTATCCATGGTTTTTCATGGGCTCTTAGGTACTTGCTAATTTTTCAAATTGCTTGCGTGCGTTTGTCTTGAAAATGTTTTACTTCGTGATAACCCTTGTATCAGTCCTCAAGAGTGTGACGAATTTATTTTGAAAACTATTTTGAAAGGTGTTTGTCTGAAAAGTTTTTACTTGAGCAAGTACCTACTAGCATCTACCTACTCGAAAAAAGATTGTTTTTGTTCTATTTCCTTTAGACAACACTATTCCACTATTAAGGAGTAGGTAGTACCGTCGTTGGAGTTTGAGGGGCTATCGAAAGGGACGTAATGATCATTGAAGGCAACATGTAAGGATACCTTAGCATTTCGAAGGGACTGTCATCATATATTCGTAGGCAACATCGAGGGACAAGATCATTTCTCTTAGGCAACTCGAGGGACGTTAAGGGACTATGATCTTTATGATGACTTTTAGATTGAGAGTCTTTTACTAAGATATCCCTACGTTCGAGGGACATGACCATTATTTTTCGAGGCAACCAAGTGAGGAGTACCCTAGGGGTGCAAGTGTGCAACAATGTTTGTTTTCAGATATTTATCTTGTAATTAAGTGATGGTATGTTTAATTAGTTTACCGGTCTTTCCATACAATCCTATTAGTCTAAGTATTGCATAAAATATAGTAGCAGAAGGTAAAGGCGGAAATGTAAACCTAGGCTATTATAGAGCTTTGGGACAGTTATATAATAATGAAGAGTGCGGAAAAGAAATCTTAAAAATATTACATCCCGGAAGCAATTACATAATTAGAAAAAAATGCGAGAAAAGATAAATCTACGCTATTATATTGATAATGCGATATATACAGTTTTTTTCTAGAAATTAAAATGTAAAAGAATAAATAAAAAGAAATTAAGAAAAAATTAAAACCTAAACTTCTAAGTTAATGTTTTTGGTGTTTTTTTTGTAGAAAATAATTTTAAGTTAATTAAAAAACCTAATTCTAACTAATTTTAATTAAAAAAAGTTAATTAACTTAATTTATTAATAAATAAATAAAAGCCAAAAATTCAGTTACTAACTAAAACAAAAACCTAATCCTAATTTGTTAAAAAAATAGTTAATTAAAGGGTTAATTACAAAGAAAACCTAAAACCTAATTGTTTTCCTAATTTGCAGAAAAAAAAGTTAATTAATTAAATTAAAGAGTTAATAATAAAAAAAGAGTTAATAATAATAAAAAAAGTTTAAAACCTAAATTAATTAGGGTTTGTAAAAAAGGTTAAGTTTGCCAATTAATAAGGTTTTTGATTTAAATAAAATTAGAGTTTATATGAATTTAGGGTTTTTAAGGAAGATATTAAAGAGAAAGAAATGATGCACAAAGGGTTAAAAATAAGCAAAATTATACATGGGGTGGGTGTAGACCCAAAAATTAATTTAAAAACTAAAATTAAAAAAAACCTAAAGTTAATTATTCGAGTTTATTATGAAAAATTAAAGGTTTCTGAAAAATGTTAAGTTTTATGAAAAAAATTTAAACAGAAAGAATAAAAATATGTAAAAGGATAAATAGAAAGGAAGAAAACCAAAACCAATAGGGGGTGGTTGTTGAACCCATGCCCTTAGCCTCAGGATGCCTGCCTTGCCATGAGTCATACATTGGTGGTTGTTCTATTTTAGCCTCAGTGTTTTGTAATAATCATGCATGAGACCCTGTCTAAATTTGCAGTGTTGAATCTCATGAACACATTAAATAAATTACTATATCATGAAATACAAATAAAACAAATATATGAAATTTTGTAATGTTAAAACCGATATGGCATGTATGAATGCTTCTATACCCTTTTGATTATGGAGATCAAAACAGCCCTACCCTTACTGAAGAAGTAGTGAGATGTGGGTTTATGACAAGGATGACTTGTTTGTAGTGAGATGGGGGTTTGTAACAAGGATTTTAAGGTTTTTAAGATTTTTGAAGAAATTTGATATTTTGACAAGGTTGTGGAAAAGGTTTTTTTTCTCCTCCTTCTTTGTTTGAAAATAATGTGATTATATAATGGAAATTAGAGCAAAGATATGGGCTTTGAATGTGCAATTGTGCCTCCAATGTTCACTTGAGTCCGTCACGTTCCAGGCTAACTCGCAGGGGCTTAAGTGTAATTTTTGAAGTTTAAATGTGAAAACAAAATGTAGCCGACATCGAGAACTAACTCATGTCCAAAAATGGGCTCAATCGGATAAACGGTGAATTAGTTATGAATTTTTGAAGTCTTGGCTCAGACAAACTTATTTTGGGCTCCAGTGTCAACTCTGACACGTTCTTCAATAAAAAACTGATATCGATTGGAGCATAACCCGGTCTCGACTTTGGAAGAAAAGTTGTAGATCTATGAGTCAGTGACCTTGTGTAAAAAGATGGGCCCGGTCTGATAAAAATTGACCGAGTTATGAATTTTCGAAGTTTCGACCCAGATGAAATAATATTCAGCATTCAGGATTTTCGGCGCGTCACACGCACTCTGAGCAAAAAACAAAGGCCTTTTGGATACCGTTCAAACTCAATACCTCTGGTGAAAACTTAGTCAACTTAATTTGTGAAATGTTGGCACCGGAACCAGCTCGATACGATGAAAATTGACCAAGTTATGATTTTCTGAACATGACGCAAATAAACTTGTCACAAATTTTCTGTACGAAAATACTTGATAAATCCGCATTTTTGAAGACTTTATGATCGAAATTGGCTTCCATCCGTAAGATATGAAAACTTAGATAACGTCAAGACGGAATTTTAGCCACCAGAACGGGTTCAAAACAAGCCACGATCTTCAAGTTATGAATTTTTTTAGTGCGTAAAAACTGCACTTTCAGCACACTTTTTCACCATATTTCTTCGAGAAAACTCACACATTCGGAGACCTTCTTTAAATAATTGACTCTTGAGTCGAACCTGAATTTGAGAATACATTATCAGAGATATCTTGGCGAAAGAATACCTGAATATGATGCGTCGGGTTGGACTTGTGAATCTTTGAACCCCGAACCATTGCAAAACGGCGAACCGATCTGCAGCACAGAAAATACTCTGAGAACATCCATTGGCGAAATAAACGTCACTTGTAACCTGAATAAGCTTGATAAATATACCTTTATTCCATAACCATAAAACCAATAATACGCGTGTATGAAAAGAGGGTAAATTTTGGGGTACAACAGCTGCCCCTGTTCAATCTTCTTAAACCTGAAGATTTAGATTGGCTTGTCTGCCTTTCGTGATCTGAAGGTGGAAGATGATTGAACACTAGAGTATCCAGAAATTTACACTCATCTGTAATGATGTTTGACTATGTAGGTAGTATCGGGAATGGGCTTATAGATTCCATTTGGAGGATATGACAGAAGGTCACCGGAGATGGGCTTAAAGATGCCATCTAGAGGATGTTGATTTCCCGAGATATTCCTTTGATGAGAATTCTTGTTCCTATTGTTGAGGAGGAATCAGCTGAGGAATTTTGGTCTGTCTTGGGATAAATATAATTTTAGGAGCTTCATTTGTCCGTTACTCTACTGGGGAATCATCTCTTAGTCGAGGAGGTGAAAGTGAACTGCTATCTGGTCAGGGTACAAGCTACACCGCGACTTACTGGGGAAATGCGAAATCAATCGTGTCTGATCAGGTATAGGTCTTACAGTGTTGTGGATTGTTTTCTGGAGGTAAGAGAAAAGAAACCTGGATTGTAAGGTTGTGAGAAGGAACCTGGGTCGTAGGGTTTCATCGATATGAAAGCCTGGATAGTAGGGCTGGGTAGTAGGGTTACTTCGAAATGAAAGCCCTGGATAGTAGGGCTTATGGGAAGGAACCTGAGTAAGGTTGCTTCGTGAGGAGTTTGGGTAAAACTTCATCTGAGCCGAGAAGGAACCTGGGTAAGGTTGCTTTGTGAGGAGTTTGGGTAAAACTACATCTGAACCGAGAAGGAACCTGGGTAAGGTTGCTTTGTGAAGAGTTTGGGTAAAATTGTATCAGAACTGAGAAGGAACCTGGCTAAGGTTGCTTTATGAGGAGTTTGGGTAAAACTGCATCTGAACTGAGAAGGAACCTGGGTAAGGTTGCTTTGTTAGGAGTTTGGGTAAAACTGCATCTGAACTAAGAAGGAACCTGGGTAAAGTTGCTTTGTGAGGAGTTTGGGTAAAACTGCGGGGGAATAATTTCGTTGGAGAGAGAAGCTTCCATAGCTGAAGGGATAAACTCTGTCGGGGATTGAGCTTTTGTATTCAGAGAAATAAACTCTGTTCGGGAGAAAATTTTATGAACCGCTTGGGATTACAAAATTCGGCTGGGGAATATAGACGTCGGCTCTCCGAAAGAGCTTGGCTGGGGAAAGTAAACTCCTGTTTGGGGAGGCATAGATCAAAACTTTGGTTGCCTCTACTCTGTGGGGAGTGTAGATGTTACTGGGATGCATGCTGAGGATACGACAATGACTTCGTATCAAGAATTTTCTGCCCATGTAGCTGCTGGAGAAAGTGCCTACGGAGGCCTTGTGGATTGAGTGTTATCCCAACTTATGAGGTGCTTGGTAACTTTCGACCGAAATGATAAGTCTTCTACTGATAGGAAAGTGATGAGATGACGGGACATGGTCGTACGCTTTAATCCCTAACTTTTTCCTGGACTGTCTTTTCAGATTTTCAGTCCACCGGGATATCCTTTTTTGTCCAAGCCGCCTTTTCAGGTTTTTGGCTTGCAGGGTGTACATATCTTTTTTTTTATCCCAAATTTTTCTCGAACCCTTTTGGTTCACCGGGATGCCCTTATTTTTGCCTAGGCCAGTCAACCTAGCGGGTCTTTGTTCATGCGCAGTATTTTCTGACTATGTCCATGCTCTCAGGGTGTAGGGAGTTTTCATTGTCGGTAGTGTTGTGTTTCCATACTACCAGAAGATGTTTGTTTGATCGTACAGGTTCGTTGCTGGAATTCATGCCCAATGCCCTCAAGTGATTCAGATGGAGATCTACCCCTGATTATTTGGCACTTTTGGAGAGACTCCTTGAATCTTGACTTGACTGCCCCAGATGATGGACAATGGTCATGTCGTGCCCCTTGGTTGGAAGTGTTTTTCCACTTGAGGTGATCCTTTTTATTGAGAAGGTTTTTGTTCACTAGATATTCGTCATGCGAATTTCTCTATTGTTGAATAAATAGTCATATGCAAACAATGTTATTTTAAGAATGCAAAGCTGACGTCTGTCTTGAAGTTTTGAAAATGCAGTTTTTTTATAGAAAAAAATAGAATTTTGCAAAGATGTGATATCAACTCAGGATTTGTAACGTACCTTCAGGAGTCAGGATACCTTTTGTAACAGTATGCTTTCGAACTAACCCATGCTTCAGCTAGGACTTTTAAGGGTTATAACGTGGCCTGCTTCAGCTAGGACACTAAATTAACAGAAAAAAGAAAATGAACACATTAAAATAAACTACATGTCACAAAGATTAATAGAAAATAATTCAAATGATCATAATGGAAATAAAATAAGAATAAAAATATTCGGCTGTAAAACACTGACGATTAAGAATGAAACTTCAAACTGTAACAAAAAAATAAAGCGAGCACACTGTCGTGATCTATGCAAAATGTATATTCATAAAATAGTCAGTTAAAGGTGAAAACTTGAAATATTTTCTCGCTAATTTTCTTCATATTGTCGAATCATTTTTAATTGTCTGTAAAACCGAAAGATCAATGTTATTGACATATAAACAACTTAATGCAATGCAAGAAGCATGTAAAGAGATAAAAATGTATGAAGTGAAATAATAAGTAGTTTTCAACTATAAACGATGAAAATGTCGATTTAAACTGACTTTGATCTACTTAAATACGACTAAATGATGCAAATGTGATGAATGAAAATGTTTATTAAATATTGTGACCAAATAAACAAAATATGATATGATAATGCGACTAAAAATTGTAGGGCCGAAATTTAGGGTGCAACAAGAAGTGGAAGCAAAAGAAAAGGAAAGATCCATCCATGGACACTCATGAAGTAACTGTATCTTCTTATCCCTTTTCCTCATGTGAGGTAACTACTTCTTACACTGATGTGATTTGTTCGAGTTTTGAACTTAGGAACATAGTCTTACCACTTCCTACATCAACCTCACTCTTCTCCAAACTGTCGTCTCCTATCCCTCAACCATCCACATCTCAGAAAGCCTTTTCTCAGTTATTTTATTCAGAGACTTTCATCCCAACCACCCCCATCACAAAAACATCTTCTTGGTTAGAACTTGTTGTTTCTTCAAATGAAAACTTAATCAGTTGTTCTAAAAATCTTCTGCTTCCTATTTCAAATACCTCATCTCCTTCATATAATTCAACCTTTGTTTCCTCAAAAACTCTACATGTTTCTGAAACAGTCATTTCAGTTCTGCTAAAGGATATCACCACCTTTTCTGCACCAATCTTATTTTTAACCTGTCCTCTTGAGATCCTTTCTCGTTTCTATACAAACATCTCTCATGTTACCACCTCTCTAAATATTCAAATATCAACACTGAAAGCTTTTGATCCCTCCCTATCATATCTTATTGGTAATCAGAATCCATCAATAAACTCCACAGAACCAGAAGAGTCTCTTGTTGAAGAAATTACTTTTGACATTCAGAATTTTGATATAGAAACTCTGAGTCTTTAAGATATCATCTCTCTATTCAAGGAAAATGCTTTAGGAAAAATTAAAGAACTATGTAACTTATTTGGCTCAAGTACTGATTCATCTCATCTGGGCAACACTTGGGATGAGTTTAACAAATGGATAAATGCTGAATTTCTAAGAATCCAGAATCTTTGAGTTTAACAAATGGATAAATGCTGAATTTCTAAGAATCCATAATCTATCTGATCAAAGCAAAGATAAGTACATAACTGAAGCAGAGGAAAGAGCTTTAGCACTGGAAGCTCAAAAAGCAGTTGAAAAGGAAGCAGTTGAGAAAGAGGTCGTAGAGACAGAAGCTACCAGAAAGGAACAAGTTGAGATAGAAGAACTTTTCAGAAGAAGTTCTGGCTTATTCCCTAAGCTTTTAAAAAATATGGAGGATATGCAGAAGGAACAAGAAACGGTTAGAATAGTTGGTCAGTTAAGTGGAATTCAATAACTTTATTAAGGATTTTATTAGCAAGTTTGAACAAAACAACCAAAACAATCTTTTACCTTAGTTTTTTTTAACCCTTTTTCTATCAGGGTTGATTAGTCCGATCTATTTATTGTCTTATTTTTTTAATAGTTGTATTTTGAAATGTTTGTCATTCTAATGGTATCTTTTGATTATCATTTTTTAATCATTTTGTTGTTAATCCTTTTTCAATTTTTTTTGTTCTCTTATATATTTTTTATTATGACAAAAAGGTGGAGAAAGAGAAATGATTTTAATTAAATAATTATTCTCAAACCTTATGACTCGCATAACATTCTAACATGATATCATTGCTAAACTACTTAGAATGTACATGATATAAGAACATTTATGATTGAAACATTATGCTCACACTCTGACGAATCTAGTTCTAATAAAGCATGATCATGTTTGAAATTTTTTGAGAAAGCAAGGATAATTTGATAAGCTTTAAAGGTTAAATCAAATGATAGATCAGATTCAGAAAGGATAACATTGCTCCTAAGCTCTTAAAGAACATATTTTTATGATTCAGGGGGAGATTTTTTATCTTAGGGGGAGTTTCCAACTCAGGGGGAGTTTCCTAAACTCTTACTTTACTTTGATTATGATTTAACCCTGTAAAATTATTTCATCAAAATACATGGTTTTTTCATCATCAAAAAGGGGGAGATTATAAAAACAAGATTTGGATCTATGTTTAATATTTGATTTTTAATGATAACAAGCATATATTTTATGAAGAACAATTTTAGTTCTAATGGTTTCATTGAGTATGCAGATACATTATTAGAATTCTGGATAATCTTATTCAAGATATCATCAAAATCACATCATCACTAAGAAGAAAAACCATTGAGTTTTTTTCTAATGTTATATCAATAGTTCTTTGGAATTCAAAATATTTGACAAGAAAAGAATCTCAATGTGGTTCCAAGAGGAAAGAGTTTTTGATAAGTTGCTACTATAAGATCAGAAATCAAGACTGCAAAAGAAACAAGCTTCCAAGAAGAGATTTGCTCATAAGAAGAGTTGCAACTCATATTTATGAAGACAAAGTCAAGATTTTAAAGACTCTGAGAGTTCATGGAATACTCACCTTCATTCAACATCAGAAGTATTTCATCAGAAGAAAGGAAGAAAGATATTATAGACTCACATAGAATCAACATATCAAAGTCCATCAAAAGACAAGATCAAAGGATGATATTGTGATACGGTGGCAGAACCGACTGTTAATACTTGTTTGCGTTTTTTGTTTGCAAAATATCTCGGTAAGCAAGAGTCGCCACCGAATTTTATTTTATCCAATCAAGAAAAGGAAAAAAGAACAGAAAAAACCTTTTTCGAGATATTTCTGAGTACGGGGGATAGATTATAGAAAGGGAAGGTGTTAGCACCCTTTCTATCCATGATTTTCCATGGGCTCTTAGGTGCTTGCTCATTTTAAAAACTGCTTGTGTGTGCTTTGTTTTGAAAAGTTTTGTTTTACTTCATGTTAACCCTTGTTTCTGTCCTCAAGAGTGTTACGAAGTTGTTTTTGAAAACTTTGTTTGAAAACTGTTGGTGTGAAAAAGTTTTTGTTTGTTTGAGCAAGTATATAGGAACTAATCTACCTACTCGAAAAAGGTTTGTTCGTTTTCCTTTTAGACAATGCTATCCCATTATTAAGGAATAGGTAGCACCGTCATTGGAGTTTTTTTAGGGACATTCGAAGGGACAAGTAGGATCACAAAAGCAATGTTAGGAAATGTTAGTAATCATCCTAAAGCCTTAAAGATCTTTTTCCGAGGCAACATCTGAATGGGTCATTTAGATCTTTCGGGGCTATAGGACAACCACTAACAAACCCTATACTTCATAACCGTTTACCGAAGGCAACCGGAGTGGAGTAAACCCTAGGAGTGAGCATGTGCGAGTGTAATTTCCAGTTAATTTATCTTTGCACAATTTAGGGTTTTCTACCGTATTAATTTTCAGTTTGTCTTTCCATACAATCCTATTAACATACATCTAAGCAGTTTATAGTTTGCGGAAATTAAAGCGAGAAAGTTAAAGTCCTAGCTATTACAAGGCTTTTGCAGATACATAATTATCTTGGACTGAAAATAAAGATGCGTAATTTAAAACCCTAGTTACTATTACAAACTCGGAGCAGTTACAATAATAATAAAAAAAGGAAATTAAAAGCGCGCGGCGAATTAAATGCGAGAATAATTAAGAATCCATAAAAATCTAATTGAAAAAGTAATTTGGTTATTTTGAGAAAAATTAAGTTATGTACAAAATTAAACCCTAATTCTAATTATTTTAATTATATAAAAAAGGAACTAAATTACCCTAAATTAAATTAAACTAATTAATTATGGAAATAAAATATTTTAATGAAAAAATCAATGATTTTTGATGTTTTTGTGGTTTTTTTATTAAACAAAAAAAAATAATTTTTGGTGTTATTCAAAAAAGAAAATAATTAGTGAAAAAATAAAAAGAATTAAAATAAAAAAAGAAAAAGAGATGGTCCTGTATAAGAACACCATTCTTTGTTCAGCGCACTCCATGCGTGATATCCAATGCTGGTCATGCCTGTAGGTACACCATGGTCTTTCCTTGATTGAGCTTTGGATTTGGATTAGTGATGATCCAATGGCTGGATGGTTGGATGCATGGTAGGCGCTTGGAACGTATGTGCATAGAATCTACATGTAAATATTAGGAAAATAGAGAAAATGCTGGGACCTGGGATCGAACCCAGGTCCTTTTACTTTCAAATATACACCCTTGCCATCTGCGCTGCGTGGATTAGTTGTCAACATAATGACCACAATAAATAATATATAAAACAAAAGTGGGTAACTGAAACGAAAAAATGCGCGCGTCATTATTCAAATGGACCAATAATAGTTAGCCAAGCTATCATCCTTTTCCCTGTCTATCGTTTTAGACCAATTACTTTTACCTACAGACAAAACTCCATAGCTATAACCCTGTAAGTTTCAAAAATTCACAAGACGCATGATAAATTAATTCTAGCTATATAGATCAATTCGTTTTGATCTCACGAGCATCATGGTGTTCTTTTCTTGGCCTAATTTAACATGTATAGAGAAACCCTAAAACGGTAAAGCAAACCCTAACAATGGTGATCATCAATATACGCATCAAAATACAAAATTAATTAAACCAAAACATCCCAAATGATTATACAAACATAATGTTATGCTCAAAAATGATTAATCATGTGTAAATTGTAAAATCAAGTTCAATATGGTATGTGCAAACTGTGCGTCTGTGAGTCGTGTTTCCGGGCTTGTGGAGGCTTGCAAACGATCATGTTAGCTTCAGGAGATGTCCATGAATTGATTAGAAGCTTTTAATGGCCTTGAATCGTCCCCTAGAGTAGAAACCGATCCACCACTTTCTTGCAAAATTTTGAGTTTTGTTTTGTGCTCTCACGACCTGCAATCCTCTATTCTTTTGGCTTGTGTACGTTCTATATATGTAGTAGAACTGATTAGGTTAACAAAAACAAATTAAATTTTTGTGAATCATGAAAATTTGATTTGATTTTGCTCTTGTATTATATCTTTCCAAAACAAGCATAATCATGCCAATTTTTGCTTCAATCATCCCTTGCACGATTTGATATGTTATGCCAGCCTAATTGGATTTGATTCCTATAAAAAAATCAGATCAAAACCAATCTTTTTATATTTTTTACAATTTATTTGATTTAACTTAACTTTTAAATAATAAAAAATCAAAATAAATAAATAAATAAATAAAGCAAAAAAATGTGTGGATGCTGATTTGGGTCGTGGACCATGTCTCTAACAAGATGCAATCATGAGAAGCTAGGCCCATTTGACAAAAAATGCACTTTTGAGCATATTTGACTTTTGGCAATTTTCCAAAAATGGTCAAATTTGAAAATGCATATCTCCTCCAATTTTAACCCTAGAGAGGTGTTATTGGACTATTTAGAAATCTTATGATGTCCCCTAAACAACCCTTTTGGTTTCATCTCAATTGGGTCTTCCATGTGTATCTAAGAAGCTTTGACCCAAAAGGTGTTTTTGTTGACTTTTCAAAAGGACCTATAATATAGAAATTCATATATTTTGATGAGTGCATATTTTGAACTTGGGGGATGAAGATGAATTGTAGGGAATTTCATCCTCTTCAAAATGAGCCTTGGATGGAAAATTTCTTATAAAGTATGAAGAAGTTATGCTTGGTCAAAGTTTGGTTGACTTTTCCTAAGAAACCCTAATTTAGCAACTTTTGGGTTTTGATGAATTTGGGGAATTCCTCGGGGAATCATGATAAAAACTTGATCAAATGATGGATATCACTTCACAATGTTGATGTTGACCAAAAATCTTGAAGTTTGACTGTATGTGGGCCACAGTTGACTTTAGGCCTAGTACAGTTGATTTTCAGGCATCTGGGAAATTGACTGAGCAAACTTCTTGTGCAAGGCATGAAACTTGACATGGATGATCTTGAGGACACATTAGGACCATGGAAAGAATTTGGGGCCTTTGGGGTTCACACATCTCGATAAAAATGGAAACCCTAGTTTGAGATTCATTGCTTTAGGAGAGAGTTTGTCTGGTCAACTCTTGGGCATTCTTGAGCAAGTTGGGAACCCCAATGGGCATGTGTTGAATAAAATGAGAGGGAAAATTTTGGGGTACAACATCTTCCCCTGTTCAATCTTCTTAGATCTGAGGATGTAGATTGGCTGATCTTCCTTTCGTGATCCGAAGGTGGAAGATGATTGAACACTAGAGTGCCCAGAAATTTGCACTCGTCTGAAATGATACTTGGTTGTGTAGGTAATATCGGGAATGGGCTTACAGATTCCATTTGGAAAATATGACGGAAGATCTTCGGATATGGGCTTAAATATGCCATCCGGAAGATATGAAAGAGAATCGTCGGAGATGGGCTTAAAGATGCCATTTAGAGGATATGACGGAGAATCGTCGGAGATGGGCTTAAAGATGCCATCTAGAGGATGTTGATTTCCCGAGATATTCCTTAGTGGGAATTCCTGTTCCTGTTGTTGAGGAGGAATCTTCTAAGGAATGTTGGTCTCTGTCTTGGGAGAAATAGAATTTTAGGAGCTTCAATTGTCCGTTACTCTATTGGGGAATCTTCTCTTAGTTTAGGAGATGAAAATGAACTGATATCCGGTCGTGCTCCAGGCCTTACAGTGATTTGCTGAGGATAATAAGACTGAATGCTATCTGGTCGTGCTCTAGGTTTTATAGTGACTTACTGAGGAGATGAGATTAAACTTGCTATCTGGTCGTGCTCCAGACTTTGCAATCTCAAAAACTGTTATTTGGTCGTGCTCCAGGCTTTAGAAGGAATTAAGTGGTTATCCGGTTTCATCCGGGTTTCAAATTGAATTTAAGACATACTAACATTCGGTCGTTTTTAGGCTTCAATAGTAATTGGCCGAGTAAACTGCTATCTGGTCAAATTCCAAGCTTCGTAGTACCTCATACTGTTATCTGGTCGTGCTCCAGGTTTCACAGTGTCTCTTGCCTCTATCTAGTCGTGCTCCAGACTTCACAGCGTCTTATAATGTTATCTGATCATGCTCCAGGCTTCAGTAATTTGGGGAAATTAAGCTGTTATCTGGTCAGTTTCCGGGCTTCATAGCTTTTTTAATTGGAATAGAAATCTTAGTATCGATTTAACTGAAACAGGGAAAGGTCTCGAGTTGTCTTCAACTGGGAGATAAATCTTAGTATCGATTTGACTGAACCCGGGAGAGGTCTCGGATTAACTTTGACTGGCATAGAAATCAGGGGAATCTTAGCGGTGATTCGGATGACCCAGACGAAAGTCTTAGAACATCTTCAACTAGAATAGAAACCTTAGTGTCGGTTTGACTGAACCAGAGAAAATATTGAAAAGTGTTGGAATATCTTCAACTGGAATAGAAACCTTGGTGTCGGTTTGACTGAACCGGAGAGAACTTGTGAGAACTTGATTGCATCTTTCCCTGAAAGGTAAAGAGTTAGTCGTATGTAATGTCATGATGTATGAAATATACTGAGTAATGGTGTTCTCAAAATAAATGAGATTGTGTTGTATAATATGTATGCACATGCCATGATGTATGGATATGAAATGCTATTGTAATATTCTCTAGCTGGGGAAAATAAATCCTGGACTGCTGCTAGAGAGTATAAGGAGTAGAGTTCTTCGTTTCCGCTGGGGATAGTGACCGAAGATGATTAGCTGGGGATTTACATCCATTCTGCTTGAGAACATTCTGCCGGAGGAGACTCTGTCTGAGAATAATCATGCGGGGGAATGACTCTGTGGGGAAGAGAGATACTTTGTTAGAAGATCTGTTGATTTGGAGAAATAAACTCAGCTGGGGATGAACTTCCATTGCTGGAGAGAAGAGCTCTATTGGAGATTGAGCTTCCGCTGTCAGAGAAATAAACTCTGCTCGGGAGATGGCTTTATAAACTGCTCATGGTTATAAAACTCGGCTGGAGAATGCATATATCAGCTTTCTGAAGGAACTTGCTGGGGAAGGAATTCCTGCTTGGGGATACAGAGGTCGGACCTTGGTTGTCTCGGCTCTATGGGGAATATAGGTATCACTGGCTTTTATGTGATAGTGACTTCGCTTCCAACTGTATCTGCCCCTTGTACCATGATGGACAGGGTAACTGTCGATATTTAGGTTTTGTACCAGTTTGTTTGAGTTCTTAGTAACTGTCTTTCTATTTTATATGCAGATATTTGTGAACAGTAATCATATTCAAATGCATATGTCAAGAATAAAACATTGGACGTTTTTTTTGAAAAACAAAACAGAAAACGAAAAAAACAAACACAAAGTTTTGTACTCAAAAGACGCTTTGTATTGATTTTAAATTTGCCTATAACATGCGTTTTTTACAAGGAGGCTGATGCTCTAGTAAGAGAACGCCGCCATAAAAATGGAAATTATTACAGAAATTGTGTACAAAAAGAAAACAGCTATGTGTAGTGATCCCATTGGGTTTCAATTCTTCTATTGCCCTTACGTCTTAGAGCATCTCATCACTTTGCTGCTTGTCCGAAGATGACTGGATTGATCGGTACCGTTTGAGCTTGATATCTGATTACTGAGGTCTGATTGCAAGATAATCCAATGGGACATAGTGATACGCTTTAATCCCTAATTTTTTCCTGGACCGCCCTTTCGGGTTTTCAGTCCACCGGGATACCCTTTTTTGTCCAAGCCTCCCTTTCGGGTTTTCGACTTGCCGGGTGTACATATTTTTTCATTTTTTATCCCTAATTTTTGCCCGAACCCTTTTGGTTCACCGGGATGCCCTTATTTTTGCCTAGGTATGTCAACCTAGCGGGTCTTTATTATGCGTAGTATCTTTTCACTATGTCCGCATTGATAGGGTGTGGAAGGTCGTTACCATCCATGGTGGTCAGAATCATGGCTCCACCGGAAAGTATGTTCTTGACTACAAATAGTCCCTCATAGGTGGGAGTCCATTTACCCATGGGATCACCTTGCGAAAGTATGATGCGCTTGATTACCAGATCCCCTACTTGATACACTTGTTGTTTGACTTTCTTGTTGAAGGCCTTGATCATCCGTTTCTGATACATTTGACCATGGCAGACAACAATAAGTCTTTTCTCTTCGATTAAGTTAAATTGATCAAGTCGAGTCTGGATCCAATCGTCTTCTCTCAAACCCGCATCCTTCATAATCCATAGAGAAGGGATCTGGACCTCCATGGGTAGGACAACCTCCATGCCATATACCAAAGAATAGGGTGTTGCCCCTGTCGACGTACGTGCTGAAGTACGGTACCTGTGAAGAGCAAATGGTAACATCTTGTGCTAGTCTTTATATGTCACTGTCATCTTCTGTATGATCTTTTTAATATTCTTATTAGCAGCTTCAACAACCCCATTCATCTTCGGTCGGTAAGGAGAAGAGTTGTGATGTTGAATCTTGAACTATTTACAGAGTTCAGTGATCATCGAGTTGTTGAGATTAGTACCATTATCCGTGATGATTCTCTCAGAGATACCATAACGACAAACCAAGTTATGCTTGATGAACCGTGCCACAACATTCTTGGTAACCGTAACAAAGGAGGCAGCCTCAACCCACTTCGTGAATTAATCAATGGCCACTAGGATGAAGCGATGCCCGTTGGACGCGGTAGGTATGATCTCACCGATCATGTCAATGCCTCACATTGCAAAGGGCCAGTGAGCTGTCAAGACATTTAAGGGAACTGGAGGTACATGCACCTTATCAGCATAGATTTGGCACTTGCGACAGGTTTGAGAATGCTGATAACAGTCAGCTTCCATAGTGGACCAGTAGTATCATGCCCGTAGGATCTTCTTTTCCATGGTATGTCCACTGGAATGAGTGCCAAAGGTACCTTCATGTAGGTCTTCCATGATCCTCTCTACTTCGCTCTTGTCTACACACTGCAGTAAGGTAGAGTCATGATTGCACTTATAGAGGATTCCATTTTTGAGGAAGAACTTTGCAGCAAACCTTCTCAGAAATTTCTTATCATTGACATATGCCCCCTCGGGGTATTCATGAAACCAAGGTTTATTGGCTACCTCCTCAGTATCAATCTCACAGCAGTATTCCGGTTCATCCAACCTCTCAATAGTGATTCGGGGAGCTTCATTATCCCACCTGGCCTTGAACATTGACGACATAGTAGCTAGCGCATCCGCTAACTGATTCTCTTCTCGTGGGAAATGTTCAAAGGTGATCTCTTCAAAATGAGGCAGCAGTGTCAGTACATACTCTTTGTAAGGGATAAGGTTTGGGTGCTTCGCATCCCACTCGCCTTTGATCTGACTTATCACCAAAGCGGAATCCCCAAATACACTCATGAACTTGATTCTCAGGTGAATAGAAGCTCGAAGACCCAAAATACATGCTTCATACTCCGCCATGTTGTTGGTACAGTTGAAACATAATCGGGAAGTGAACGGAGTATGACAGCCCTCGGGAGATATGATTACGGTGCCAATGCTATTACCCAGTGCGTTTGAGGCTCCATCAAAAAACATAGACCAACGAGATCCTTCCTCAGGTCCTTCATCCGGTCTAGGTTTTTCATAGTCGGTTACTAACATGATATTCTCATCCGGGAACTCAAAATTCATGGACTGGTAGTAATCCATGGCCTGATGTGCCAAATGATAAGCTAACACACTTCCTTTGATTTCCTTTTGGGTCGTGTATTAGATGTCGTACTCAGTTAAGATCATTTTCCATCTTGCTATTCTTCCAGAGAGAGCGGGCTTTTCAAAAATGTACTTGATCGGATCCATCTTAGATATCAACAAAGTAGTGTGGGTCAACATATACTGTCTCATTCAGCGAGCAGCCCATGCCAAAGCGCATCAAGTTTTCTCGAGCAGTGAGTATCGTGTTTCATAGTTGGTAAACTTTTTGCTACGATAGTATATTGCATTCTCTTTTCGACCAGACTCGTCATACTGCCCCAGCACACACCCCATTTAATTATCTAGCACTGTTAAGTACATTATCAAAGGTCTTCCTTCAGTCGGAGGCATCAGAATAGGAGGCTCTTGGAGGTATTGCTTGATTCTGTCAAAGGCTACCTGGAATTCGTCATTCCACTTTACCACTTGATCTTTCTTCAGAAGCTTGAAGATCGGCTCACAAGTAGCAGTCAGATGTGAAATGAACCTGGAGATGTAATTCAGGCGTCCCAAGAAACCTCTAACTTCCTTCTCAGTGCGGGGAGCCGACATCTCTTGTATGTCCTTCACCCTTGCAGGGTCTACCTGAATACCTTTCTCACTGACGATGAACCCCAACAGCTTTCTGGACCTCACCCCAAAGGTGCACTTGTTCGGATTTAACCTCAGCTTGTATGTCTTCAACCTATTGAACAACTTTTGTAGATGATCAAGATGTTCTTCCTCAGTTTGAGACCTAGCTATCATGTCATCGATGTAAACCTCTATCTCATGGTGAATCATGAAGAAGTGAAAAACACAAGAAGGGGGGGTTGAATTGTAAAACTGAAAATCAATGCAATGAACCAGATATTTTTATCCTGGTTCGTTTGATCTCAAACTACTCCAGTCCACCCGTCAAAGTGATTTTTCCTCTCTCCAACGAGGTCTTAATCCACTATATTCAACTGAATAATACAAACTGCTTTAACAACTGCTAAAGCATTCTTGATGCAAACCACAACTCGGTTTGTCAAGGAAACACTTTCTTACAAAGAAGATAAATCTAGGTGTGTGAATGTTTTCTACAAAACTGTATCACAACCTTGATGTTACACAATTTAAGCTTATGAAACTAGATTGTTAAAATACTGAGTAAGGAGATATGGAGCTTTTTAGCAAACTGAGAATGAGAAGATGTAGAATAGCTTTTAGGCGTGTAATATGATGTAGAGCATTAGCCAATTCAATCTTCATATTCTTGTTTATATAGCACTGAGATTGTTGAACGTTGGAGCAATATTCTTGATTCAATGCTAATAACAAACTTTCCTTATTAAGCAGATCTTGTCTGGAATGAAGCCGTTGGTAATAATTCGCTTTCAATGCACAGTACCGTTGCAACTTAAAGCATGTTCTGGCTTGGCTCATTCTGACTCTGCTTAAGTGCTGATGAACTGTTGTTGTCTTTATCAGAGTGTTGAGCGCAGTTCTGTTCATCAAGCTTCAGCATTCGCGTGAGTTATTCTTCTGATTCTGGTGTTCTGATATAGCATCTTCTGATGCTGACGTTGATGACCAATATTCTGATGCTGATTAAGTGTACTCCTTGCTGATACCTATCAGAGTTTCTGCAAAACAGAACGTAATATTTTAGGTAGCAAATAGTTCTTATATAAATCACATAATTAATATCCTTTCATTTTGTTATCATCAAAACTTAAACTTAGGGTAGTAGATTCAAACTTTGTTCTAACAATCTCCCCCTTTTTGATGATGACAAAAACCAGATATTTTTAATTGAAAATAACGTGAAAGAGTATCAGAGATAACTGAATGATAAGATGTATCAGAGTAAGAGGTTATCAAAGATAAGGGATAAAGAGATATCAGAGTTGAGAGATACTCCCCCTGAATTTATTGCTTCTCTTTTTAATTCCAAGAGTTCTTCAGGATCAGATTTTTATTGCCTTTCTTTGAACATCAGAATCTCAGAGTTTTGACTATCAGAAGCTTTAGATCAGCATATCAGAGCAGAGCTTCAGATCAGCGTATCAGAGCTTTTCTATCAGAGCTTTGCTTTGGGTCAGAGTATCAGAGCTTTAGTCTTCAGAATATCAGAGAGCATTCTTGTACCTGTAGACTTAAGCAAAAACAGAAAACATATTCAAGTATATCAGAGTTAGAATGTTTGAGATTTTCTGTCTTAGTAATCCGTTATTATTGAAAATATCATTCTTGTTCTCCCCCTTTTTGTCAGCAATCAAAAAGTGTAAGTGAAGTGCTAAAACAATTAGAGCAGAAAAACTTGTCATATTAAAGTATTCAGAATCAAACAAAACAGTACAGTAGATAAGCAAAGAAAACATGAAAATGTCATGAATGAAAAACTAAGGTTGGGGAGGAAGGCGTGTGAACAGGTTCTCCAGCATGGCTTTGATCTGATCAGCAGTCTCATTCTGCTTGTGCACCATGCTGACTACTGTGTCTATCTTGCTATCCTGCACATCCATCCTTTCTTTCATCTTCTGGTCATTTTCATCCATCCTTTGCTGCAGACGAATGTCATTCAGCTTCAGCTCTTCCAGAGTCTGCCTGTCCAAGGCAGCTTGAGAAACATCAGAAGCAGGGAGCTTCCGAGAGCTTTCTGCAACATCTTCAGCTTGACTTGCTTCAGCTTGAATAGTCTTGTCTTCTTCTGGTTGCACCTTTGAAGCTGGCTGTTTCTCAGACCATGGCTCACTATCCAGAAGGAGCACGTCTTCCTGTGGCAGCTGACTTTCAACTTCCTTCAGCAGCTTGCTAAAGTTCTGTTGTGCCTGCTCATAGTTGATATCCTGCAACTTGAGGGCTTCAGCACGTACCCAAATTCTGAATTGTGACCAGAGCTGGTCAGAGGCAGCTCGGTCAATCATCCCAGGACAGACTTGCTTCAGAGAAGCAATCCACTGCTGCAAACCTGTTTCAAAATTCATAATACCAGAGCCAACATCTGGCTGTTTTGGTTTTGGAATGGCTATTTTATTTTTCAGATCAGCAAGACGGTCAAGGATTGTTAAATCTATGAAGGTCCTACTGGGGTTTTCGGTGGTTTGCTTGGGAGCTGTTTGTTTTGGAGATGGAGTGGGAGAATCAGAAATTATGATTGGACTGTTTGGGGTTTTGGGAGTATTTGGTGGTGTGGTTTCAGGCGAGGATGGAAGCTGGGCCATTGTTACTGTTGTTCCACATGGCAGCTGGATTTCCAGAGGTGATGGTTGAGGTGATTGAGGAGAATGAAGTTCAGAAGGTGGAGGAGTTGGAGTTTCAGAATGATGAAACTCAGGTTAAGGTGATGGTGGATGAATTTCTGGTTGAGGAGAAGGAGAAGGAATTGCTGGTTGTGGAGAAGTTGTTGGAATTTCTGGTTGTTCAGGGATATGTGGTTCTTCTGGAATGGGTGAGAGAGGTTGTTCTGGTTGTAGAGAGTGGACAATTTGTGGTTCAGAGTTTGGATTGTTGGAGGGGTGATCAGAAGCATGTTGATCAATGTCAGACAGCACTTTATCAATTGCTGATGTTGTTGAAATTGTTGGTTTGGGATGTTTGGTTCGGGGTCTTCTGAGTTGTAGTGCCTCAGAAGGGTCATCTTCTGGTTCAGTTTCATCTATTGTTGGGATAGGGATTGAGATTCTGTGAGAGGTTGAAGTTGGGATTGATGTTGGAATAGTAGAAGAATTTAAAACAGAAGCAGCAGATAAATTACCTCTTTTCTTGGGTGTCTGCTGGGATGTTCCTTCTGAAGGGGCCTTCCTTTTCTTCGTCTTCTTCAGTGTAACTTCTGGTTGAGATTGGTGCAGATCTTTGATATTTAGAGTGGGATCTGTACCGTTAGCCTTGCACGCGTCCAGATATCTGAGAACCACCACTGGTTTAGATTCTATCTCAGAAAATAGAGGAAAGTCACTCAGTGGAACTCTTCTGCTGGTGATATCAGCAACAGGAGTAACGCTGGGTTCCTTTTTGATGTTCTCTATTAACTTCATTTTCTTCAGATTCTTCGCGTTCAGAGGCTTCCCAACTGTTGGTTCAATGGTGCTTAACTCTTGAGCTTCAATCAGGTGCTCTATCAGCCTATTCTCAGTCAGAATATCTGATATTAACCTTCCAAAGGGTATCCAATCCCTCTTGGTTCTTTCTTCTTCCCTGGTTTCCTTCATGCTTGTTCTGAGGTGATTAAACAGAAGATGAGCCAAGTTGATTTTTACCTTCTGATTGATAAAATAGATCAGAAACTGCTGATCTATATTTATGTAATCAGGGGAACTGGTTGGCTTCCTATGGTTAAAACACCCCAGAATTATCTTCGCCCAAACTCTGTGGTGATCCTTCAGATCTCTGATCTTGCTGCTGGGCAACCCAAGGGTAAAAATCCTTTCTGCTATGACGCCCACGTCAGCACATCTTTCAGCCATATCAATACAGCGGACGCCACCGCCACTGTACCCAATCAACTTTGCTATGTGATCCTCAGTGATCACAATCTTCTTCCCCATTATGTAGGAGGTGACTTGATGCGTTGAAGCAGTTGCATGAATCCAGAACTCCTTGACTAACATAGGGAATGTTGGTCCAACCAACCTGTCAAAATACCTTTCCCATTTTTGTGCCCTAACTTCTTCTGTTAAGTCAAAGCCATTTTCCTTCAGACTTCCAAAATCAATGATCAATTCAGATAACACTTCAAGATTCTTCACAGGAGTGAGGAGTGTTCTGAGTGGGATTTGATACTGTTTAGATGATGCTTTCTTCTGAGAACCTGCAGAAGCACTGCTGGAGGTTGCCATGTTCACACTTAGGGATTTTGAGAAAAAGCTGAGAAAATGGGTTTGAAAGAGATGAACACAGAAAATTGCAGAGAATATATGAGAGATAATGAGAAACTGTAAAAGATTAGAGTGAGAAGTTAGCGTGTTTAAATAGGGTTCAGAATATTTTGAAAGAGTAAACGTTTTCAATAAAGAGAAATAAAATCATGATTACGTTTTAAAACATGATTACTTTCAATTAATGCTTGTTGATTTTGGGGGATTTGAGAAAGATACTTAAAACGGTTACCAGACATGTGTCTCAATGCACCCAATCAGCGTTTTGCCTTCTCAGAAGCGTGCACGCGTGTTCTGCTTCAGAGATATGCTGATGATTGGATGACACTTGTTTGATTTGGGAATCAGCACGTCTATCCTTGAGCTTAAACTCTCAGATCTTTAAGACTAGCATCTGATACAATCTGCATGTTCTATCTTTCTGAAAAGAGATTGATCAGAAGTTCACAGTAAAACAAATACATTCTGAAGATAAATATATGGAATTAAAACATTTTCACTCTGGGCATATTTTCATTCTGAGATGTTTCAGAATGAAATTAAACCTATCTTCAGAAAGGGGTTTAGTGAAGATATCAACCCATTGATGGTCTGTATCTATAAATTTTAAGTTCAAAATTCCTTTCTGAATATAGTCCCTAATGAAGTGATGTTTTATTTCTATATGCTTAGCTCTAGAATGTAAAATGGGATTCTTACTTAAGCAAATAGCAGAAGTATTGTCACAGAGTATAGGAATGTTACTCTCAAAGATCTGGAAGTCTTCAAGCTGACTTTTCATACAGAGCATTTGTGTGCTATATCCTGCTGCTGCTATGTACTCAGCTTCTGCTGTTGATAGCGCAATTGTTGATTGCCTTTTGCTGGACCAAGAGATCAGATTTTCTCCCAGAAACTGGCAGCTTCCAGAAGTACTTTTACGCTCTACTCTGTCTCCAGCAAAGTCAGCATCGCAGTAGCTGTTGTACCCCAAAATTTTCCCTCCCATAATCTTCCAGGTTTTGCCAAGCATCACCTCAAATGGCTCAAAGTTTACTCAAGGGCTACACAGTCAACCATCCTCCTAAGCCAGTCAAATTAGGGTTTTGGTTCTTGCAATGAAATTGAAGTTTTCAAGGGCTCAATCAAGTCCCATATTCCCATACACATTGTCAAGCACCTACATGTCAAGTTTCAAGGCTCACAAGGTCAAGTTGCACAGTCAAAAACCCTAATTGCTCAACAGTCAACTACAGGGGCAAAATGGTCATTTGGCAGTCAAAAGTCAAAATTTTTGGTCAACATCTCATTTTGAAGCCACAATCATCATTTGGTCAAGTCTTGACCATGATTCCACAAGAATGGCTCAAAAATCATCAAGATGCAAAAGTTTCCATTTTTGGACAGCTGAAAAGTCAACTGTAACTTGACCAAGGCATAACTTTTTCATGGTTCATCAGAAAAATCCCATCCAATTATCATCTTGAAGGGGAGGACATTTCCTACAAATCATATTCACATTCCAAGTCCAAGAAATGCTCTCACAAAAAGTTATCAATTTCAACATTATAGGTCATTTTCAAAAGTCAACAAAAAGGGACTTTAAGTCAAAGACCATAACTTGAGATTGGTAAATCAAAATGACATGGGACCAAATACATTGGTTAGAGGACTTCAAGACCTTTCCAAAATGTCCAAGAACATGTTCATAACTTCAAAATTGAGCAAGATATGCATTGGAGAAGTTGGGAAATTTTTGTGAAATGGCCAAAGTCAACTATCCTTGAAATTTCATTTTTTGACAAAAGGGGCCCACTTTTTCCACTTGATTCAGCTTGGCCATGCTTCCCACGTGTCCCACAAATTATTTCAAAATTTAAAATTAATTTTTTCATTTTTATTTAATTTTATTTGATTTAATTCATTTTAAATCATTTAAAATCAAATAAAATCAAAGAAGTTAATTAAGGGGATATTTCTTGTATTGAATTGCTTTGATACATCATCATTGACATTCCAATTTCGTGCAAGGGGCTAAAAGAAGCAAGAATTCAAATTTTGGCTTAAGAATGGAAAGTGCTTCAATGGAGTTTATGGAGAATCCTAAGCATGAATGCATTGCATTATTGGCCATAATTTTGCTCAAAACTCATTACATAAGAGATATGCAAGCCAACACAAAAGGATGACACAACCTAGAGAACTCTCTAAAACGAAAAAACAAAAAATTCCAAAAAAAAACCTCATATTCTCTTATACAAAATCCTGTACGGAGGCCACTCGATGGAAACCCCCACTTTTCTTCTTGTTGCACTGTAAATTCACTTTTCACGTGCAATTTCCCATGAACCAACTTTAACAAAAATCTCATCAACCAAAACAGAAACCTTACACAAGCTCATGTTCATACCGTTGACACAAGCTCAAAACTGATGCAACCACAAATCATCCTCCTCTTGACAGCACCACAACAACATCATTGAGTCATGATAAAGCAACACAAAATTCTAACATTTTCAATTTAATTTATTCTATTTAATTTTCTTTTTGATTGTTTGAACTTTATCCATAAAATTCTTTGTGAAGATCAGGACTGGAATTTGGCTCTCTGAATCAGAAACAGAAGAACGAGAAGCGTCCAAATCGCAGTTCCGCCGCGCAACCGTGGACTCAACCGCCGCTTCCAGATCCGCTTCTGCCGCGACTTCGTGCTCCCTCCTAAATTGGGTCAACACCCCCATGGTTTGCATCACCTTTCATTTTTCCATTTTTCTTTTCTTCTTTTTATTTTAATTGTTTTTCTTTTGTTTTATTTAATTCACCAAAATTAATCTTAATAATAACACAAAACCAAAAAAACCAAAAAATCATAAAAATAAAAATATGCCTCATTTAATATTTAATTCACTAATTATTTTGTAAATAATTTTAATGATCATTTTAGTTTTAATTTAGAATTCTAATTTTTATTTACTTCTTAATAACTAAAAAATATAAAAATAGGTTTTTAGTACATTTTGATCTTTTTTTTAATAAATATTCTTTTCTTATTATAATTATTATTGACCATTAATTATTTTTGTAAATACTTGTAATTAATTAATTAGAATTAAATTAGGTTAAACTTAAACAATTTTCTTTAATAAATTAAAAACAATTTAGAACTAGGTTTTTTTATTTTATTTAATTTCAAAATCCAATTAACTTTCTTTATGTCCATTAAATACAAAAACAACAAAAAAAAACTTCTTTTCTTATTAAGTCAGTTAATTAATTTGTAATTTTAATTTAATCTTTAAAGGGTCCAACGCCCTCGCGCTTTCGCTTCTACTTTCTTTTCGCACGTTTATTTACATTTTTTCTTTTAAATATTATGTAATTGCCCCAAGGCCTTGTAATAATAATTAGAGACTTATTTACTTTCCGTACTTCTATTCAAATCAGGTCTTGGTTTAATTTGGCGATGTAGACCCGCGCCTTGTAATAGCGTAGGACCTTTATTTTTCTGCATTTTAATTTCCGCACTCTTTTAACTGCTATTCACATGAAAGAATGTATGCCCAAATAAAATCAAAACGTAGAACACTCAATGCATGATCAAGATAAATAATAACTGAAAATGACACACAATTCACACACCACTCTTAGGGTACGCCTCACTGTTGCCTTGCCCCTAGAAACGTGGTCATCGAGTATAGGACGTTTTAGTAAGTCCTTATGTCCATGAACATGGCATAAGGGTAGCTCCTAAGGTTTCCTACTGTTGCTCTGGTGATCACACTGTTGCCTTGCCCCTCGAAACGTGGTCGTCGAGTACAGGACGTCTTAGTGAGTCCTTATGTTCCATTGATCTAGTTGCCTCGAATAAGTTGCCTCGGAACGGTCGCCTCGGAATAAAAAGATTAATGGAATAAGGGTAGCTTCTAAGGTATCTTACTATTGCTCGGTGACCACACTGTCCCTAACCCTCGAATTGACCCGAACACCTCCAACGGTGGTGCTACCTACCTCTCAATGGTGGGATGGCACTACCTTAAGGACATTTACACAGCAGAATTCCTTAGGGTAGGTAGATGACTCATAGATACTTGCTCTAATTCAAAACAAATCAAAAACTTCTTTTCACACCAACACTTTGCAAAAAAGCTTTCAAAAACAACTTTTCAAACACTCTTGAGGACTGATACAAGAGTCGAACTGAAATTTTAAACGAAACTTTTTCAAACCCACTCACTTTGAAAAGCAAACAAACATTTTGAAAACACAAATGAGCAAGTATCTAAGAGCCCATGGATAACCATGGATAGAAAGGGTGCTAACACCTTCCCTTTCTATAATCTACCTCCCGAACCGAGAACTAATCTCAATAAGGAATTTTTCTGTGCTTTTGTCCTTTCCATTTGGAGAAAATAAAAGACGGTGGCGACTCTTGCTTCCGCGACATTTCGCGAACCAGCGTTAAACAGTCAGTTCCAGATCCACCGATCACAGAACTGGCGACTCTGCTGGGGAATATACTTATGTACCTTAGGATAGTTCATAACTGTGTTTTCAATTGCTTTGACTTGTTTGCTTTATTATTGTGGGACTGTCTCGGGAGTTCTATAGATCCTAACCCGGATCTGGGGATACCTTCTTAGAAAGTAGCAACAAGGCTGTGAGGGAACTGTGCGGGGTATACCGACATGGTTGAAACAGTCTGCTACGTTGATGTGGCACTTTGGTGTGTACCGGTAACCCTTGAGTTCAGTCAAGGAGAGTACGGGGCCTCCATGTGGTGTCGTGAAGCATCAACTGACCTTAAGAACCTTAATTGAACTATCTTGGCCTCTTTAGGGTAGTGAGATAACTGACTTTGGTGCAGTCCGAGGTTGGTTGATACTCGATACTACACTCAATTGAGGGTTGCTTTCCTGGAATATTTCGGTTGCTAGTTCAGTGGCTAAATCGAAACGATGAACAATGAAAGCAATCCAGTGATATTGGGACCCTTAGAACCCGGTTACTTCTGATAGGACAGGTTGAGCCCACCAACTTCAAGAGGGTAATACCCAGACCCCATGTTGGCCTAAACTCTAAGGGCTTCTCTTGTGTGACTTGTGTGCCTTCCAACTTGACTACTTGCAGGCTTGTTATCTGACACTTGAGTTTCTTGCAGCTTTTGTTTATAGTCCTTAATTGGGGCTCATAACAGGGTTTACTGAGTTTCTTGCAGGTTTTTTTTATAGTCCTTAATTGGGGCTCATAACAGGGTTTACGGAGTTTCTTGCAGGTTTTGTTTATAGTCCTTAATTGGGGCTCATAACAGGGTTTACTGAGTTTCTTGCAGGTTTTGTTTACAGTCCTTAATTGGGACTCATAACAGGGTTTACCTACGTTACCCCATGCATAGCATAACATCATACCATTGCATACATCCCGCATAAGGACTAATCCGTTTCAAGGATCTCAAGGGCTTGTGATGCAGGTCATGATGAATCAACTATCCCAGCAAGGGGCAAAGAGGATTTATTTTCCTCTAGACAAGGTTGTCAGGGGCTATGACCCACTCAATATGGTGAGCCTTGACTCTTGAAGAAGGACTCTCAACAAAATGAAATTCCTTTAATCAAGCTACAAAATTCAAGTTCTAACAATTTTCTTGTTTACCCTGCGAGATCCTTGAAAACATCGCATGCATATATACATATCATTGCATTACAGGTACCCTCTGTACAGGTCATTTACCTTCTTCGCTGTTTATTTCAGCAGTCATCATGAATCCTGAGTCATCCAATGCACAAGCTATCAAGGCCCTCCAGGCCCAGAACGCCCAGTTCCAGGAGCTGGTCATGAGCTTAGCACAAGGACAATAGGAATTGAAGACTCTGCTCTTGAAGAAGAAGAAGAAGAGGACTGTTTTGTTCAACCCTAGACGCAGATCTGGGAATACACTGCAGAATGAGGCTGAGCGGACTACTCCATCTATTGGGGAAGGCAGTCACCAAGAGGGAAGGGTTCCTAGTCCCGTGGTCTCTGACACTGAGACAAACTTCAATGATGAGCAGTACCCTCCTGCTGAAGACAGGTACAAACAGCTGGAGGACCGGTTAAATGCTATGGATATCCAACGTGTGCATGGGTTGGACTTTGGGGACCTAGGTTTATCTTCTGGGGTGGTGATCCCTCACAAGTTCAAGGCACCTGCCTTTATAAAGTACGACGGGGTTTCCTGTCCTAAGTTGCACCTCCGTTCCTACGCAAGGAAGATCCAGCCCTACACAGCAGACAAGAATCTATGGATCCATTTCTTCCAGGAGAGTCTTTCAGGGACTCAACTCGAATGGTTCTATCAGCTGGATGGAACCACTATTCATAACTGGGAGGACTTGGCAACTGCTTTTTATAAGCAGTATCAGTATAATGCCGACCTCGCTCCTACGCGTACCCAACTCTAGGGTATGTCACTTGGGACGGGTGAAGGTTTTAAGGAATATGCACAAAGGTGGAGAGATCTGGCTGGAAGGGTGCAGTCGCCTTTGACTGACCGTGAGCTCGTTGACTTGTTCTTGGGGACCCTGTCTGGTCCCTTCTTCAACCATCTGATTGGGAATTCTTCTGCTGGGTTTATCGATTTGATCTTGACCAGGGAGAGGATCGAAGTTGGCATCAAGGCTGGAAAGATCCAAGAAGCTGCACCTTCTGATACTCACAAAAAGCCTTACATTGGGAAGAAAGAGGCCAATGCTGCGTACAGCCAAAAGGGTCGCCACGATCAACATGTAGGGGCAGTCCAGATCTCTAATCCTAGGCCTGCTCAACAAGGACAGGGGCATCAACGTAAGGAGGTCGCACCCAAGAGACAATTCACTAAAATCAACATGTCACTGGATCAAGCGCTACAACAAATGTTGAAGGCAGGGCTGATTACCTTGAGGGCTCCTCTCCGGAATCCAAACACCTCTGCTCCCAACTACCATCCTAATGAGAGGTGCGCATACCACTCCGATAGCCCGGGTCATACTACGGACAACTGCTGGCCTTTGAAGAATAAGATTCAAGACATGATCGACGCCAGAGAGATTCAGTTTGAAGCGTCATAGACTCCAAACATAATCAATGCTCCTTTGCCCAATCATTGAAGACTTTTGTTTATTTGAATTTCCGAGTTGTAATTTTTTGCTTATACGAACAATTAAATGTCATAGCGAACTCTTTTATCTCATTAATGCACGGCATATGTCTGTTTTTGAATTAATCCAATTATTTTCACTATATTCACATTGCCTTCATATTTTTTTGTGATGTTTAACTCTCGGTTAATAATTCTAAGCCTCTTGAGGGAGGATGACGAAAATGATACCACAATCTACAGTATGCTTTTGAACGAACCCCGCTGATGAGGTACAGGCATTGTTTCAATTCCTAAACACTGGAGTTATAAGGAAGATAATCCCTCGTCAACCCCTCTGAGACAAAGAAGTAGGAGTTTTTCCTTTCGAAAATTAAAACCCTTAATCATAACCTGGGGCAGGGTAGTTCTCTCAGTTGATCCAAGTGCACAACGAATAACATCAAAAGAAGTCCTTCTGAAACAAAAAGACAGTGATGGTTCCGAACAATCATAAGGACAGGCAGTCATTATCTCAAAATAAAAGCCCAATAAGTCAAAACCTATGAAGGAGACTTACAAAAACTGGGGCATCCCGCTGACTATAATCACAAAAAGGAACAGTTCAGGAAAAGATAGGGATCATAAAATCAAAAAAAAGAAAGAGGTCATACAAACCCTCAACAAAGAAATGACTGCCTGGTCAAAATAAACTGTCAGTACCCGAACCATCACTATATCAAAGCAAAGACTCAACAAGGTCTAATGCACGATTAGCTGAGCTTAGGTTTGAAGAACATCATGAAGAGCGGTTGGGTACAAATAAATTTGAGCCTTTATCCTTTGTTTCTTAAACCATGAACCAGGCCACGTTATAACCCTCAAAAGTCCTAGCTGAAGCGTGGGTTAGTTCGAAAGCATACTGTTACGAAAGGTATCCTGACTCCTTAAGGCTTGCGGTAAAACAACGAGTTGACATCGCAGTTTACAAAATTAACTTGTTTTTACTAAAAAAACTGCATTTTCAAAAACTTCAAGACAGACATAAGCGTTGCATTTTTAACATAACTTTGTTTGCATATGACTTTTTTGTTCGAACAGCAAAGAAATTTGCACGAAGAATATCTAGTGAACAAAAGCACTTCCAACCAAGGGGGCATGGCATGATCATTGTCCATCATCTGGGGCAGTTAAGTCAAGATTCAGAGAATCTCTCAAAAGGCCAACCAGCTTGGGGCAAATCTCCGTCTGAGTCACTTGGGGCAAATCTCCGTCTGAGTCACTTGGGGAAAATCTCCATATGAGTCACTTGGGGCATTGGACGATCAAACGAAGATCTTCTGGTGGTATGACGACACAACACTACTGACAGGGGCACCTCCCTACATCCTGAGAGCACGGACATAGTCGAAAAATACTGCGCATAATCAAAGACCCGCTAGGTTGACACACCTAGGCAAAAATAAGGGCTTCCCGGCGAACCAAAAGGGTTTGGGAAAAATAAGGGATGAAAATGAAAAAAATCTGTACACCCGGCAAGCCGAAAACCTGAAAAGGCGGCTTGGGCAAAAATGGGTATCCCGTTGGATTGAAGACCCGAAAGGGCGGTCCAGGCAAAAATTAGGGATCAAAAGCGTACGACTATGTGCCGTCATCTCGTCACTCGCCTACCAAAAGAAGATTTGTCGAATCGGCAGTCGTCTAACACCTCACAAGGTATCTTCTTCTCTCACATCATAAACAGGGGCAATAATGAGTTGTCCAAGCAATCTAGTTGCTCTGTCCACCAAGGTACCAAGGCAGGTTCGGATGAAGAATATAACCAAGATACCTCCACTCCCCAAGAGTAAGACCAGATTCAGCCATACTCTCCCCCGAGCAGAGTTGATCTCCCAGCAGCCCTGACAAGGCACAGTATCTCTAGCAAGTCAGTATCGCTCTCCCCAAGCAGAGTTAGCCTACTGTCAGCCTTAAGGAAGATGGGTATCCCCAGAAAGTCTCAACATTCCTCAGCGGAGTCTACAAACATCCTCAACAAGCATCCCCGACAGTCTTGATCTAAGATTGTTCTCTGGCGGAATCTAGACATCCAGCGGATCCCCTCCCCAGTACGGTCCAAAGTCTCCCCAGGAGAGTTGAATCAATCTCCCCAGTAGGAAGCTTATCCCCAGTAGATTCTGGAAGCTTATCCTTTGCAGAGCATATCTCTCCCCGTCTTTATTCAGAAGGTTATTCTTCACCAGAGCTTATAACTGGGTTATCCTCAGCTAATTGCCACGGAAAGATCGTCCTCGGCGAAGTATTCCTATCCCCAGCGGAGTTCCTCAAACCTCCCAAACGTAACCCAACAATGGTATCCCCAGCGGAGTTCTCATACAACATCTCAGCGAAGTACCTCTCTTCCCACAGAGTATTTTCCCCAGCAAGATCGCTAGAGTAATTTTCCCCGCAGAGTAATCTATTCGCCAAGTTTATTCCCCAACGGAGTTATCTTCTCCTACCGGTATTCTTGCAACATCAGCCCAGGATAAGCTCCCGGCATTCGTCAAGGATTTATTTTCCTAGACAAAACATACATTCATAAACATCGCACTTCCGTACATTATAGCATGCATATACGCATCATGATCTTACAATCTCATTTATGTTGAGAACATCCTGGCTTGATCCATATCATGCATAGCATATAACTGACCTTTACCTTTCAGGAAAGATCCAGTTAAGTTCTCAGCTATATTCCAAGACCTTGTCTGGTTCAGTTAAATCGACTCCTAAAGATTTTTCTGATTCTTATCCAGTCAAAGGCCTTCTCTGGTCCAGTTAAATCGATTCCTAAAGATTTTCCTGATGAAGACTCAGTAGAAGACGCCCCAGATTCTCTCATCGTTACTGTTGAGGTAGTAATCGCCCCAGATTCTCTCACCGTTACTGTTGAGGTAGTAATCGCCCCAGGTTCTCTCATCGTTACTATTGAGGTAGTAATCGCCCCAGGTTCTCTCATCGTTACTGTTGAGGTAGTAATTTCCCCAGATTCTCTCATCGTTACTGTTGAGGTAGTAATCGCCCCAGATTCTCTCATCGTTACTGTTGAGGTAGTAATCGCCCCAGATTCTCTCATCGTTACTGTTGAGGTAGTAATCGCCCCAGATTCTCTCATCGTTACTGTTGAGGTAGTAATCGCCCCAGATTCTCTCATTGTTACTGTTGAGGTAGTAATCGCCCCAGATTCTCTCATCGTTACTGTTGAGGTAGTAATCGCCCCAGATTCTCTCATCGTTACTGTTGAGGTAGTAATCGCCCCAGATTCTCTCATTGTTACTGTTGAGGTAGTAATCGCCCCAGATTCTCTCATCGTTACTATTGAGGTAGTAATCGCCCCAGATTCTCTCATCGTTACTGTTGAGGTAGTAATCGCCCAAGGTTATCTCATCGTTCCGTTGAGGTAGTAACCATCCCTGATTCATTCATCACCGTTTGAAGCTCCAGATCCGATTCCTGTATCTTGCCAGGGTGTATCTGTTGACGACTACAGTACCAGACTCGATTCCTGTATCCTGCCAGGGCACGTCTGAAGAGTTCGAAGATCCGATTCCTGTATCTTGCCAGGGTGTATCTGTTGACGACTACAGTACCAGACTCAATTCCTGTATCCTGCCAGGGCACGTCTGAAGAGTTCGAAGATCCGATTCCTGTATCTTGCCAGGGTGTATCTGTTGACGACTACAGTACCAGACTCGATTCCTGTATCCCGCCAGGGCACGTCTGAAGAGTTCGAAGATCTGATTCCTGTATCTTGCCAGGGTGTATCTGTTGACGACTACAGTACCAGACTCGATTCCTGTATCCTGCCAGGGCACATCTGAAGAATTCGAAGATCCGATTCCTGTATCTTGCCAGGGTGTATCTGTTGACGACTACAGTACCAGACTCGATTCCTGTATCCTGCCAGGGCACGTCTGAAGAGTTCGAAGATTCGATTCCTGTATCTTGCCAGGGTGTATCTGTTGACGACTACATTACCAGACTCGATTCCTGTATCCTGCCAGGGCACGTCTGAAGAGTTCGAAGATCCGATTCCTGTATCTTGCCAGGGTGTATCTGTTGACGACTACAGTACCAGACTCGATTCCTGTATCCTGCCAGGGCACGTCTGAAGAGCTCGAAGATCCGATTCCTGTATCTTGCCAGGGTGTATCTGTTGACGACTACAGTACCAGACTCGATTCCTGTATCTCGCCAGGGTACGTCTGAAGAGTTCGAAGATCCGATTCCTGTATCTTGCCAGGGTGTATCTGTTGACGACTACATTATCAGACTCGATTCCTGTATCCTGCCAGGGCACGTCTGAAGAGTTTAAAGATTTGATTCCTATATCCAGCCAGGGCATGTCTACATAAAGAGTTTGAAAGTCAACTCCTGTAACAGACCGGGTAATTTTCTTTCTTTCTCAGGTACGCAAGTTCTCGCTAAGGAATCTCTTACGCGATCGACACCTCCCGATGGCATCTATAAGCCCATCTCTATAATTATCCATCACAGTTCCAAATGGCATCTATAAGCCCATTCCCAACAAGGTTCTGTCACATCTCCAGATGGCATCTATAAGCCCATCCTCCTATCCACCACCTCTCCAAATGGCATCTGTAAGCCCATTCCCGCTATCACACTGCTGATACTCTACTATGTGAGTGCAAATTTCTGGGCACTCTAGTGTTCAATCATCTTCCACCCTCAGATTACGAAAGGCACGCCAGCCAATCTACATCCTCAGGTCTAAGAAGATTGAACAGGGGCAACTGTTGTACCCCAAAATTTGCCCTCCCATAATCTTCCAGGTTTTGCCAAGCATCACCTCAAATGGCTCAAAGTTTACTCAAGGGCTACACAGTCAACCATCCTCCTAAGCCAGTCAAATTAGGGTTTTGGTTCTTGCAAGGAAATTGAAGTTTTAAAGGGCTCAATCAAGTCCCATATGCCCATACACATTGTCAAGCACCTACATGTCAAGTTTCAAGGCTCACAAGGTCAAGTTGCACAGTCAAAAACCCTAATTGCTCAACAGTCAACTGCAGGGGCAAAATGGTCATTTGGCAGTCAAAAGTCAAAAAATTTGGTCAACATCTCATTTTGAAGACACAATCATCATTTGTTCAAGTCTTGACCATGATTCCACAAGAATGGCTCAAAAATCATCAAGATGCAAAAGTTTCCATTTTTGGACAGTTGAAAAGTCAACTGTAACTTGACCAAGGCATAACTTTTTCATGGTTCATCAGAAAAATCCCATCCAATTATCATATTGAAGGGGATGAAATTTCCTACAACTCATATTCACATTCCAAGTCCAAGAAATGCTCTCACAAAAAGTTATCAATTTCAACATTATAGGTCATTTTCAAAAGTCAACAAAAAGGGACTTTAAGTCAAAGACCATAACTTGAGATTGGTAAATCAAAATGACATGGGACCAAAGAAATTGGTTAGAGGACTTCAAGACCTTTCCAAAATGTCCAAGAACATGTTCATAAATTCAAAATTGAGCAAGATATGCATTGGAGAAGTTGGGAAATTTTTGTGAAATGGCCAAAGTCAACTATCCTTGAAATTTCATTTTTTGACAAAAGGGGCCCACTTTTTCCACTTGATTCAGCTTGGCCATGCTTCCCACGTGTCCCACAAATTATTTCAAAATTTAAAATTAATTTTTTCATTTTTATTTAATTTTATTTGATTTAATTCATTTTAAATCATTTAAAATCAAATAAAATCAAAGAAGTTAATTAAGGGGATATTTCTTGTATTGAATTGCTTTGATACATCATCATTGACATTCCAATTTCGTGCAAGGGGCTAAAAGAAGCAAGAATTCAAATTTTGGCTTAAGAATGGAAAGTGCTTCAATGGAGTTTATGGAGAATCCTAAGCATGAATGCATTGCATTATTGGCCATAATTTTGATCAAAACTCATTACATAAGAGATATGCAAGCCAACACAAAAGGATGACACAACCTAGAGAACTCTCTAAAATGAAAAAACAAAAAATTCCAAAAAAAAAAACCTCATATTCTCTTATATAAAATCCTGTACGGAGGCCACTCGATGGAAACCCCCACTTTTCTTCTTGTTGCACTGTAAATTCACTTTTCACGTGCAATTTCCCATGAACCAACTTTAACAAAAATCTCATCAACCAAAACAGAAACCTTACACAAGCTCATGTTCATACCGTTGACACAAGCTCAAAACTGATGCAACCACAAATTATCATCCTCTTGACAGCACCACAACAACATCATTGAGTCATGATAAAGCAACACACAATTCTAACATTTTCAATTTCATTTATTCTATTTAATTTTCTTTTTGATTGTTTGAACTTTATCCATAAAATTCTTTGTGAAGATCAGGACTGGAATTTGGCTCTCTGAATCAGAAACAGAAGAACGAGAAGCGTCCAAATCGCAGTTCCGCCGCGCAACCGCGGACTCAACTGCCGCTTCCAGATCCGCTTCTGCCGCGACTTCGTGCTCCCTCCTAAATTGGGTCAACACCCCCATGGTTTGCATCACCTTTCATTTTTCCATTTTTCTTTTCTTCTTTTTATTTTAATTGTTTTTCTTTTGTTTTATTTAATTCACCAAAATTAATCTTAATAATAACACAAAACCAAAAAAACCAGAAAATCATAAAAATAAAAATATGCCTCATTTAATATTTAATTCACTAATTATTTTGTAAATAATTTTAATGATCATTTTAGTTTTAATTTAGAATTCTAATTTTTATTTACTTCTTAATAACTAAAAAATATAAAAATAGGTTTTTAGTACATTTTGATCTTTTTTTTAATAAATATTCTTTTCTTATTATAATTATTATTGACCATTAATTATTTTTGTAAATACTTGTAATTAATTAATTAGAATTAAATTAGGTTAAACTTAAACAATTTTCTTTAATAAATTAAAAACAATTTAGGACTAGGTTTTTTTATTTTATTTAATTTCAAAATCCAATTAACTTTCTTTATGTCCATTAAATACAAAAACAACAAAAAAAATAACTTCTTTTCTTATTAAGTCAGTTAATTAATTTGTAATTTTAATTTAATCTTTAAAGGGTCCAACGCCCTCGCGCTTTCGCTTCTACTTTCTTTTCGCACGTTTATTTACATTTTTTCTTTTAAATATTATGTAATTGCCCCAAGGCCTTGTAATAATAATTAGAGACTTATTTACTTTCCGTACTTCTATTCAAATCGGGTCTTGGTTTAATTTGGCGATGTAGACCCGCGCCTTGTAATAGCGTAGGACCTTTATTTTTCTGCATTTTAATTTCCGCACCCTTTTAACTGCTAATCACATGAAAGAATGTATGCCCAAATAAAATCAAAACGTAGAACATTCAATGCATGATCAAGATAAATAATAACTGAAAATGACACACAATTCACACACCACTCTTAGGGTACGCCTCACTGTTGCCTTGCCCCTCGAAACGTGGTCATCGAGTATAGGACGTTTTAGTAAGTCCTTATGTCCATGAACATGGCATAAGGGTAGCTCCTAAGGTTTCCTACTGTTGCTCTGGTGATCACACTGTTGCCTTGCCCCTCGAAACGTGGTCGTCGAGTACAGGACGTCTTAGTGAGTCCTTATGTTCCATTGATCTAGTTGCCTCGAATAAGTTGCCTCGGAACGGTCGCCTCGGAATAAAAAGATTAATGGCATAAGGGTAGCTTCTAAGGTATCTTACTATTTTTCGGTGACCACACTGTCCCTAACCCTCGAATTGACCCGAACACCTCCAACGGTGGTGCTACCTACCTCTCAATGGTGGGATGGCACTACCTTAAGGACATTTACATAGCAGAATTCCTTAGGGTAGGTAGATGACTCATAGATACTTGCTCTAATTCAAAACAAATCAAAAACTTCTTTTCACACCAACACTTTGCAAAAAAGCTTTCAAAAACAACTTTTCAAACACTCTTGAGGACTGATACAAGAGTCGAACTGAAATTTTAAACGAAACTTTTTCAAACCCACTCACTTTGAAAAGCAAACAAACATTTTGAAAACACAAATGAGCAAGTATCTAAGAGCCCATGGATAACCAAGGATAGAAAGGGTGCTAACACCTTCCCTTTCTATAATCTACCTCCCTAACCGAGAACTAATCTCAATAAGGAATTTTTCTGTGCTTTTGTCCTTTCCATTTGGAGAAAATAAAAGACGGTGGCGACTCTTGCTTCCGCGACATTTCGCGAACCAGCGTTAAATAGTCAGTTCCAGATCCACCGATCACAGTAGCCTACTAAACTGTAATCACTAGATTTTCTATAAAACAAACCCAGATTAGTAGTACCTTTCAGATACTTGAAAATTCGCTTAACAGCTGTTAAGTGAGATTCTCTAGGATCTGATTGGAATCTAGCACAAATACATACACTGAATAATATATCAGGTTTTGAAGCTGTAAGATAAAGGAGATAACCAATCATACCTTTGTAGACTTTCTGTTCTACATTTTTGCTTACCTCTTCTCTTTCCAGAATGCACGTGGGATGCATTGGAATTTTTGATGGCTTACATTCTGAGAGGTCAAATTTCTTCAGAAGATCTCTGATGTATTTGCTTTGATGAATGTAAGTTCCCTCTGGAGTTTGATTGATCTGAATTCCTAGAAAGAATTTCAGTTCCCCCATGAGGCTCATCTCAAATTCTGCCTGCATACACTTAGCAAATTTTCTTCCAAGAGAAGGATTAGTAGAACCAAAAATAATATCATCAACATAAATTTGACAGACTAAGATGTCATTCTTAACTGATTTACAGAATAAGGTAGTGTCCACCTTCCCTCTGGTGAATTCATTTTCTAACAGAAAGTTACTTAGTCTTTCATACCAAGCTCTGGGAGCTTGTTTCAGACCATATAGTGACTTCTTTAGTTTGAAAACATGTTCTGGATGTTTTGTATTTTCAAAACCAGGGGGTTGGTGCACATAAACCTCTTCTTCTATATAACCATTTAAGAATGCACTCTTGACATCCATCTGATATAGAGTGATGCCTCTATTAACAGCAAATGAAATTAAAAGTCTGATAGATTCTAACCTGGCGACTGGGGCAAAGGTTTCTGTATAGTCTATCCCCTCTTGCTGACTATAACCTTGTGCAACTAGTCGTGCCTTGTTTCTGATGACTTCACCTTGTTCATTTAGCTTGTTTCTGAACACCCATCTTGTTCCAATGACGTTGAATCCTTTTGGTCTGGGAACAAGATCCCATACGTCATTTCTGGTGAATTGATTCAGCTCTTCTTGCATTGCCAGAATCCAGTCATTATCCAGAAGTGCTTCATCAATAGAAGAAGGTTCAATCAGAGACACAAGTCCCATGAGGGTTTCTTCAGAGTTTCTGAAGCTTGCCCTTGTTCTGATTGGATCTTCCTTTCTTCCTAAGATAGTCTCTTCTGGGTGATCCAAACTGCTTCTGGGTAATCTCTTCTGAGGTTGATCAGCAGCTGTTGTAGGATTGCTAGCAGTGCTCCTTTCAGACGTTGAAGGAGTGTCTGTGTTGAGAGCTTTTGAGGACTTGTCTTCAGAACCTGTAAATTCAATTTCCATACCTGCAAAAACTTCATTCTGCTTTGACTTTTCAGAGTCAAGCTTATCATCAAAACGAACACTGATTGATTCTTCCACAATCTGTGTTTCTATATTGTATACTTTGTACCCTCTTGAGCGTTCAGAGTATTCTAACATAATACACTTATGTGCTTTAGAGTCAAACTTGTTCAAATAATTCTTTGTATTTAACATAAAACAGGTACATCCAAATGGATGAAAATATGAAATGTTGGGCTTTCTGTTCTTCCACAATTCATATGGAGTCTTTTCCAGAATAGGTCTTATTGAGATTCTATTCTGAATGTAGCACGCTGTGTTTATTGCCTCTGCCCAGAAGATCTTAGCAACGTTTGTCTCATTGATCATGGTTCTGGCCATTTCTTGTAATGTTCTGTTCTTTCGTTCTACAACTCCATTTTGTTGGGGAGTTCTAGGACAAGAGAAATCATGCAGAATGCCTCTGTCATTAAAGAATGACTCAAAATATTTGTTTTCAAATTCTCCACCATGATCACTTCTGACTTTAACGATTCTAAGATCCTTTTCATTCTGAACTTGGTTACAGAAGGTAACAAACACAGAGTGTGACTCGTCCTTGTGTCTTAAGAACTTTACCCATGTCCATCTGCTATAGTCATCTACGATTACTAACCCATACTTCTTGCCACTGACTGAAGCAGTTTTAACTGGTCCAAATAAGTCAATGTGCAGAAGTTCTAATGGCTTAGAGGTAGAAACAACATTTTTAGATTTAAAAGAAGGTTTTGCAAACTTGCCTTTCTGACATGCTTCACACAGAGCATCTGAATTGAACTTCAAATTAGGAAGTCCTCTGACCAGATTGAGTTTGTTAATCTGAGATATTCTTCTCATACTAACATGCCCCAATCTTCTGTGCCAGATCCACTGCTCGTTGTTAACAGACATAAGGCACTTTACATTCTGACTTTTCAGTTCAGAAAGTTTGATTTTGTAAATGTTGTTTTTCCTCTTTCCATTAAACAGGATAGTCCCATCTTTCTGACTAACAGCTTTACATGATTTTTGATTAAAGATTATATCATAACCGTTATCACTTAATTGACTTATGGATAACAGATTATGCATTAATCCATCTACTAGAAGAACATTATTAATAGAGGGAAGATTTCCATTACCTACAGTTCCAGAGCCAATGATCTTTCCCCTCTGATTGCCTCCAAAGCCAACGTGGCCTCCAGGCTTAAGTTCCAGGCTTTGGAACATATGCCTTCTTCCCGTCATGTGTCGCGAGCAGCCATAGTCCAGGTACCATGACTGGTGTTTCTGACTTGCTGCTAAAGATATCTGCAACATGTATTATTTTATCCTTAGGTACCCAGATTTTCTTGGGTCCTGATTTGTTAGATTTACCAAAACTCTGGTTGAATTTTGGTTTCACAGAGTACTTACTGCTAGTGTATTTAATATCATGTGTGTGACCATACACAAAATGTGAATTCAGAGGAGTGTGTTTAATGGTTAAATCCATGACATTCTTTGGTGTAGGAACCTTACCTTGGTATCTTATTCCCTTCCTGCCGTTTCTGCTAACTCCATAGATCATTGAAGCCATTTTGCTTCTATCTATGCTTTTAGCGAGGAACTTCTGGAAACGGTGATCATACTCCTTGATGATCTCATCAGCGTTGCTGGGAGTTTCAAAAATTGGTTCCTTCTGAGAGTTTTGTAAAGTATTTTCTAATTTTGAAATCTTATTTCTCAGCTCAGAATTCTCCAATTTAAGACTCTCAGTCTTATTAGAGTCAGATTCAAGATTCCTTTTCAGGTCTCTGAATTTAACTCTAATTTGCTGATACCTTTCCAGAATTTCATTAAGGCTTTCAGCAAGTTCATCCTTGGTAAAATTAACAGCAAAGTTAGGAAATACCTCTTCAGTATCTGATTCTGAGTCTGATTCAGAAGCTTCACTATCTTCTGAAATGTTGGCCATGAGAGCTATGTTGGCTCTCTCATCATCTGATTCTGAGTCAACTTCAGACGAGTCAGAGTCATCCCATGTAGCCATGAGACTTTTCTTCTTTTCTCTTCCAAACTTCTTTTTCGGCTTTTACCTCTGAAGCTTTGGGCAGTCACTCTTGTAGTGTCCTTGCTCATTGCACTCATAGCAGATGATGTCCTTGGTGTTTGGCTTTTTGCTACTTGAGGAGCCTTCAGATCTTCTGTATCCAGAAGATGAATCTGTTCTTCTGTATCTGGAAGAAGACTCGTTCTGATCAGATCTTCTGGGATTCCTGAACTTCCTTTGCCTTTGCTTCCACAGTTGATTTACTCTTCTGGAGAGGAGGGAGAGTTCGTCTTCTTCTGATGAGGATCCATCAGATGTTTCTTCAACTGCCTGCAAAACTTTAGACTCAGATTTTTTGTTAGATTTTAATGCTAAAGGCTTACCTTGCTTCTGGGGTTCATCAGCTTCTAGCTCTATCTCATGACTTCTGAGGGAGCTGATAAGTTCCTCCAGAGTAATTTTGTTGAGATCTTTTGCTAGCTTCAGAGCTGTAACCATTGGTCTCCACTGCTTGGGTAAGCTTCTGATGATTTTCTTGACATGATCAGCAGTAGAGTATCCTTTGTCCAGAACCTTGAGACCAGCTACCAGAATCTGGAATCTTGAGAACATTGTTTCAATGGATTCAAATTCTTCCATTTTGAACGCCTCATACTTCTGAATGAGCGCCAGAGCTTTAGTTTCTTTGACCTGAACGTTGCCCTCATGCGTCATTCTGAGTGAGTCAAAAATGTTCTTTGCTGTGTCTCTGTTGGAGATCTTTTCATATTCAGTATAGGAGATGGCGCTGAGAAGGATGGTTCTGGCCTTGTGGTGATTCTTGAAGTCACACTTTTGTTGGTCAGACATTGTTTTCCTATCAATCTTTTGACCGTTTGCATTCACAGGGTGCGTGTATCCATCTGTCACCATATCCCGCTGTGATCGGTGGATCTGGAACTGACTGTTTAACGCTGGTTCGCGAAATGTCGCGGAAGCAAGAGTCGCCACCGTATTTTATTTTCTCCAATATGGAAAGGACAAAAGCATAGAAAAATTCCTTATTGAGATTAGTTCTCGATTCGGGAGGTAGATTTATAGAAAGGGAAGGTGTTAGCACCCTTTCTATCCATGGTTATCCATGGGCTCTTAGATACTTGCTCATTTGTGTTTTCAAAATGTTTGTTTGCTTTTCAAGTGTGAGTGGGTTTGAAAAAAAGTTTCTTTGAAAGTTTCAGATAGACTCTTGTATTAGTCCTCAAGAGTGTTTGAAAAGTTGTTTTTGAAAGCTTTTTGCAAAGTGTCGGTGTGAAAAGAATTTTGATTTGTTTTGAATTAGAGCAAGTATCTACGAGTCATCTACCCACCCTAAGGAATTAGGCTGTGTTAATATCCTTAAGGTAGTGCCATCCTACCATTGAGAGGTAGGTAGCACCACCGTTGGAGGTGTTCGGGTCAATTCGAGTTTAGGGACAGTGTGGTCACCGAGCAACAGTAAGACACCTTAGAAGCTACCATTATGCCATTGATCTTTTTATTCCGAGGAAACTATTCTGAGGCAACTTGTTTCGAGGCAACCAGATCAATGGGACATAAGGACTTACTAAGACGTCCTATAGTCGACGACCACGTTTCGAGGGGCAAGGCAACAGTATGGTCACCAGAGCAATAGTAGGACACCTTAGAAGCTACCCTTATGCCATATTCAAGGACATAAGGACTTACTAAAACGTCCTATACTCAACGACCACGTTTCGAAGGGCAAGGCAACAGTGAGGCGTACCCTAGGAGTGGTGTGTGAATTGTGTGTCATTTTCACTTATATTTTGTCTTGTCATGCATTTAGTGAGCTACGCTTTGATTTTATTTGGGCATACATTCTTTCATGTGATTAACAGTTTAAAGGGTGCAGAAATTAAAATGCGGAAAAATAAAGGTCCTACGCTATTACAAGGCGCGGGTCTACATCGCCAAATTAAACAAAGACCCGATTTAAAATAAAATGCGGAAAGTAAATGTCCTAATTATTTATTACAAAGCTTTGGGGCAATTACATAAATTTACAACGAAAAATAAAGGCAAGTGCGCGAAAGGGAATTATAATCGAAGGTGCGAGGGCGTTGGACCCTTTAAAGGAATTAAATTGAAATTGGAAGTGAATTAATGATTTAATAAGAAAAGAAGTTATTTTTTGATGTTTTTTTTGGTATTTATGGAAATAAAGAGAATTAATTGAAATTTGAAATTAACTAAAACCCTAGCTCTAAGTTGTTTTTAATTATTTAAGAAATGTTCAAATTTTGACCTAATTTAACCTAATTATTTAATGACAAGTTTATTTGCAAAATAAATTAATAGTTAATAATAATAAGAAGAAAATTTTAATTATTGAGAAAAAGAATAAGAAATGCTAAAAACCTATTTTTTATATTTTTTTAGTTATTTAAGAAAAAAACATTAAAATTAAACCTAAAATTAAACTAATTTGATTATTAGGAATTTGTGTACAAAATAATTAGTGAATTAAAAATTAAATAAACATATTTTATTTTTATGATTTCTGATTTTTTTGTATGAAAATTAGTTTTATGGAATTAAATAAACAATTAACATAATTAAAATAAATAAAAGAAAAGAACAAAAAGAGAGAAAGAAAATGCAAACATGGGGGGTTTTCTGACCCAATTAGGAGGTATATGCAAGCAATTTGGCCCAATCAGAATGAGGCATTTCTTGACTTTCCCAGCGCGTTTACCTATGGTTGACTGAGGGTGTATGGTGGAGTGCGTGATCTGGCCATTGGATGGATCTCCTTGGCGCGTGGCAAGCTTAGATGGTGAGGGCGCATGATGGTCCTGGGAATGAAGGCTGCATAGGAGCACGTTAAAACAAAATATATTGAATAAGTGGGGGACCTGGGAATCGAACCCAGGTCCCAATGCTTGCAACTATCCCTGTCCACCAACTGAGCTATGCACGCGTGTTTGTTAGTATAATAAGATAGAAATAATATATGTGAAAGCAAACGCTATTGGTGGAAAACAGAAATTACGCACGGATATTCAAACCCTCCATTCAGGCTTTGACACGCCAGCTTCATCTTCATCTTTTCTGCAAAAATATCAAACAAGTAGCGGGGGTTTTAAACCCCCACTAACCACAATATTCAAAAACAGCGATTAGAGCAAGCCTTATCATAAATTGAGTGCGATGGTATGGTTAAATTCGTCTGGAGTTTCTGAGTTCAATGGTACTGGTTAGGATGGCCAATTTTTCCTTATGTGTGAAACCCCAAATCAAAGCTTCATAAAACCTAATATGCGTTCATGGTGGATTCTCATACAGGGCTTAATACTTCAATCAAAGCATGCCATTAGCTTCAGAATACCCATGTTAGTATAAATCAACATTTAAAATGCATTAATATGGCATGAAATTCAAAGTACGATTATGCAAAATTGTATGAACAGGGCGACTGTGTTCTACCACTTCTTCGAGTATGGAGACTTGGCTTTGGTTGGAAAAGATTCCTGGTATTGTCAGGAGTCTATTGGAATGCTTCTTTTGCTTTGAAACGTGCTCTATGTGGGAAAACAGTTTTCAGAATTTTGTGAAAAAATGCAAAGTTGTTCTTTGATTTTGGGCGCAGCTTCCTTGTTTTTGAGCATTAGGGTTTCTTTGTATATGTATGAGGAATGATTTAGGTTAGAAAAACTGGCCCAAAATCCATGTATTCAATGATTCCATATTTGATTTTTCAAGCATCTTTTTTCAATCTTTTTGTCATGAAAAACATGCCTATTTTGGAAGATCTTGCCTCTTGATGTGGTACACGAAATCCCTAGGCCTTAATGAGAGAATATGCTGCATAAAAAGATTTGGCAAACATATTTTAGTATTTTTCTTATATTGAATTTTAATTAAATGAATTAATAGGATTAAAAACTCAATTAATTAATTAAAAATAAGAAAATAACTCCCCTTTGGGTCAATGGGTCGTGCATAGCTTTTGGGTGATGATTCTTGGAAGAAATTGAGGCCCATTAGCAATTTTGAGGCATTTGAAGCAAAGTTGACTTTTCAAAATTCCCAAAAATTTCTCAACTTCCACAAGGCATATCTTGCTCAATGTTTAAGCTTTGATCATGTTCTTGGACATTCTGGAAAGGTATTGAAGTCCTCTAACCAATGCCTTTGGTCCCATGTCATTTTGATTTACCAATCTCAAGTTATGGTATTTGACTTAAAGTGCCTTTTTGTTGACTTTTGAAAATGACCTATAATGTTGAGATTGATAACTTTTTGTGAGAGCATTTCTTGGACTTGAAGTGTGAAGATGAGTTGTAGGAAATGTCATTCTCTTAAAAATGAGCTTTGGATGGAATTTTTCTGATAAACCATGTGGAAGTTATGCACTGGTCAATTTGCAGTTGACTTTTTCAACTGTCCAAATATAGAAACTTTTGCATCTTGAGACTTTTTGAGCCATGCCTTGAGAATCATGATCAAGAATTGATCAAATGATGTTGTTGTACCCCAAAATTTGCCCTCCCATAGTCTTCAAGAATTGCCAAGTCAAAGCTTCAAGATTCCCCAAGGGTTGTACAGTGCAAGGGCCTCCTAAACAGTCAAAATTAGGGTTGTGGTTCTGATCAAGTAAATGAAGTTTCCAAGAGTCCAATCAAGTCCCACATGCCTACAAATATGGTCAAGCATCCTCATATCAAGTTTCAAGACTTTCAGCACAAAATTGCACAGTCAAAACCCTAATTGCACTATAGTCAACTGTAGGGGCAAAATGGTCATTTGACAGTCAAAAGTTCAAATTTTTGGTCAACATCTCATTTTAAAGCCACAAACATCATTTGATCAATGCTTGATCATGATTCTCAAAGCTTGGCTCAAAAATCATCAAGATGCAAAAGTTTCCTTATTTGGACAGTTGAAAAAGTCAACTGTAAATTGACCAGGGCATAACTTTCACATGGATTATCAGAAAAATTCCATCCAAAGCTCATTTTGAATATAAAGACATTTCCTACAACTCATCTTCATACTTCAAGTCCAATAAATGCTCTCACAAAAAGTTATCAATTTCAACATTATAGGTCATTTTCAAAAGTCAACAAAAAGGGACTTTAAGTCAAAGGCCATAACTTGAGATTGGTAAATCAAAATGACATGGGACCAATGACATTGTTTAGAGGACTTCAAGACCTTTCTAAAATGTCCAAGAACATGATCAAAGCTTAAAAATTGAGCAAGATATGCATTGGAGAAGTTGGGAAATTTTTGTGAAATGGCCAAAATCATTTATCCTTGAAATTTCATTTTTGACAAAAGGGGCCCACTTTTTCCACTTGAATTAACTTGGCCATGCTTCCCACGTGTCCCACCTTTTATTTCATATTTTTTAATTAATTTTTTCATTTTTAATTGATTTTATTGGATTTAATTAATTTTAAATCTTTTAAAATCAAAAGAAAATCAAAAAGCTTAATTAAAAGGAATATTTGGCCTTAACTAACCTTGACTTATCATTATGCAACCTACCAAATTCGTGCAAAAGGCTAATTGAAGCAAGAATTCAAAAATGAGTCAAAAAAGGAAGCTTGGTTATGGAGGTTTATGGAGGATCTTGAAATTGAAAGCTTTGCATTAAGAGGCCATAATTCCTCTTGATTCACATTGCCTAATGCCTATACAAGTGAGACAAAACGAAATTGAGACCTAGACTGGGCATAAACACAAAAAGAATCCATAAACTCACACTTGAGTTTTTGTCAAAAAAAATTGAAACTCCAAAATCTCATACAACCATCTTCAAGGTCTCCTGACTATTCTTTCGTGTCTATAAGGTAGTATGTGACATGTTTGAACCAATTTCTATGGCCAATACATGCTAGAACACCATGCTCATGGACATCCGTGTGTTTATCTTTTTGGTTTTGATTCTTACATTGTCTTATGATTTACTCTATTTTATTAATGCTAACATGTTTACATGAGTACATGGATTGATTCTGGTCCATCTTTTGAATGATTGTGTCTAGAATCAAAATCACCATGACCATGGCAAGCATGGTGAAGTTTCGGATTCTGGGTTATAGGTCGTTTCAAGTTCTAAAAACCATCTCATTGAACCCAGGAGGCTTCGATTAGTGAGGAAGGATCTTTTATTTTCTTCGATTGTACTTAATTTTCATGTTTGATTTTTCAGGACTTTCAGCCACGGAAGAAATCCGTAGGTAAAACCCTTCGACCTAAGGCGACGGGCCAAAGGTTAGGGATGATATGTGGCTCATAACCATTAGACCATTTAAATGTTTATCCCGCGCGTTTTCATTTTTGAGATTTCCAGAATCCACGTTTTTTCATTCTTATATTTTTGTTTTCATTATAAATCGGATAAATGCGCTGGTACGGATGGTAAGTCTGTAGAGTTGTGATCTTGAGGTCCCGGGTTCAACACCCCCGGGACCAAATTTTAATAACCAGCATTTTCTTTTCTATTTTTAACAAATTTTTACTTTTCTTTATTAAATAAAATCAACTAAAAATATTTTAATTTTAAAACCAATCACTAGACTTTAGGTTATTTTTATATTTCATTTTTAACTTAACATATCTTTCTCAATAAATCCAAAAAAACAAGAAGTAGTTTTATTTACTTTTTATTTTGCAATTTTATTTTAATCTAAACAATTCTATTTTATAACAAAAATTACAAATAAATTTATTTCTTCTTAAAATCCAATTTCTTTATATAATTAAAATCACCAAAAATGTTTATTTCAATTCAAATGTAATTTCTGTTTATAACTTTAAAAAAAATCATTAAAAAAATATTTTATTTTTTCTTGTTTCTTTTTAATATTAATTTTAAAAATGCAAAAAATAAGTTCCTTTTTATTTAACTCAATTATTTTAATAATTTTATTTTAATTCCTTCAAAGGGTTCAACGCCCTCGCATTCGATTACATTTTTGTTTCGCGCGTTTTATTTATTTCTTTTTGTGAATATAATGTACTTGCTCCAAAGCCCTGTAATAGTTAATTAGATATTTATTTTCTGCAATTTATTTTAAATCGGGTCTGGATTAATTTGGCGTTGTAGACCCGCGCCTTTGTAATAGCGTAGGACCTTTTATCTTTTCCGCACTTTAAATTCCCGCACCTTTAACTGTTAAACAATAACATGAAAGAATGGATGCCCAAAAATAAAATCAAAACGTAGATCACCAATGCATGACAAGACAAACAATAAACTGAAAATGACACACAATTCACACACCACCCCTAGGGTACGCCTCACTGTTGCCTTGCCTCGAAAGGTGATCGTCGAGTAGAGGATGTCTTAGTAATTCCTCATGATCCGGGAACGTGGCATGAGGGTAGCTTCTAAGGTGTCTTCCCATTGCTCTGGTGATCACCATGTCCCGAACCTTCGAATTGACCCGAACACCTCCAACGGTGGTGCTACCTACCTCTCAATGGTGGGATGGCACTACCTTAAGGACATTTACACAGACGAATTCCTTAGGGTAGGTAGATGACTCTAGATACTTGCTCTAATTTCAAAACAAATCAAAGAAAACTCTTTTCACACCGACACTTTCAAAAAGCTTTCGAAAGAAACTTTTCAAACACTCTTGAGGACTGATACAAGAGTCGAACTGAAATTTTAAACGGAACTTTTTCAAACCCACTCACCTTGAAAAGCAAACAAACCATTTTTGAAAACACAAATGAGCAAGTATCTAAGAGCCCATGGATAACCATGGATAGAAAGGGTGCTAACACCTTCCCTTTCTATAATCTACCTCCCGAACCGAGAGCGATCTCTATAAGGAATTTTTCTGTGCTTTTGTCCTTTCCATTTGGAGAAAATAAAAGACGGTGGCGACTCTTGCTTCCGCGACATTTCGCGAAACCAGCTTTAAACAGTCAGTTCCAGATCCACCGATCACAGATGTTTGTGGCTTCAAAATAAGATGTTGACCAAAAATTTGGACTTTTGACTGTCAAATGACCATTTTGCCCCTGCAGTTGACTGTGAAGCAATTAGGGTTTTTGATTATGCAATTTTGTGTTGTGAGTCTTGAAACTTGACATATGGATGCTTGGCAATGTTTATAGGCATGTGGGACTTGTTTGGACCCTTGGAAACTTCAATTTCTTTGCCAGAACCAAAACCCTAATTTTTGACTGTTAGGAGGCCATTGGACTGTGCAACCTTTGGGAGATTTTGAAGCATGCTCTTAGCAAATCTTGAAGAAAATGGGAGGGAAAATTTTGGGGTACAACAGTTGCCCCTGTTCAATCTTCTTAAACCTGAGGATGTAGATTGGCTGGCGTGCCTTTCGTAATCCGAAGGTGGAAGATGATTGAACACTAGAGTGCCCAGAAATTTGCGCTCACATGTTAGCAGTGTGATGGTGGGAATGGGCTTACAGATGCCATTTGGAGATTGATGGATAGGAAGATGGGCTTATAGATGCCATGTTGAGAGGTGATGGATAGATGGAGATGGGCTTATAGATGCCATCTGGGTGTCGATCGCGTAAGAGTTTCCTTAGCGAGAACTTGCGTACCTGAAAAAGAAAATGATTACCTGGCCTGTTACAGGAGTTGGTCTTCAAACTCTTTGTGTAGATGCGTTCTGGCTGGTTACAGGAATTGAATCTTTAAACTCTTCAGACGCACCCTCAGCAGGATGATGAATGGATCAGGGACGATTACTACCTTAACAGTAATGATGAGAGAACCTTGGGTGATTACTACCTCAACAGTAACGATGAGAGAACCTTGGGCGATTACTACCTCAAAAGTAACGATGAGAGAACCTTGGGCGATTACTACCTCAACAGTAACGGTGAGAGAATCTTGGATGTCTTCTACTGAGTCTTCATTAGGAAAATCTTTAGGAATCAATTTAACTGGACTAGAGAAGGCCTTTGACTGGATCGGTATCAGAAAAATCTTTAGGAGTCGATTTAACTGAACCAGGCAAGGTCTTGGAATCTTCAACTGGAATAAGAATCAGGGAGATCTTAGGGTCGATCTGACTGAACCAGAGAAGGCCTTTGACTGGATCGGCATCAAAAAAATCTTTAGGAGTCGATTTAACTGAACCAGGCAAGGTCTTGGAATCTTCAACTGGAATAAGAATCAGGGAGATCTTAGGGTCGATCTGACTGAACCAGAGAAGGCCTTTGACTGGATCGGCATCAGAAAAATCTTTAGGAGTCGATTTAACTGAACCAGGCAAGGTCTTGGAATCTTCAACTGGAATAAGAATCAGGGAGATCTTAGGGTCGATCTGACTGAACCAGAGAAGGCCTTTGACTGGATCGGCATCAAAAAAATCTTTAGGAGTCGATTTAACTGAACCAGGCAAGGTCTTGGAATCTTCAACTAGAATAAGAATCAGGGAGATCTTAGGGTCGATCTGACTGAACCAGAGAAGGCCTTTGACTGGATCGGCATCAGAAAAATCTTTAGGAGTCGATTTAACTGAACCAGAGGAGGTCTTGAAATAACTTCAACTGGATAAGAATCAGAAAAATCTTAGGGTCGATTTAACTGAACCAGACGAAAGTTTTGGACATAGCTGAGAATTTAACTGGATCTTTCCTGAAAGGTAAAGGTCAGTCATATGCAATGTCTTGATGTATGAAATGCATGATATATAAGCAATGATGCTCTCAACATAAATGAGATTGTATGTTCATGATGCGTATATGCATGCTATAATGTATGGAAATGCGATGTTTATGAATGTATGTTTTCGTCTTAGGAAAATAAATCCTTGATGGGTGCCGGGAAGTTAAATCCTGGGCTGATGTAGAGCTTTTGTTTCCACTGGGGATAAGGATTGCAAGAATGAACCGGTAGGAGAAGATAACTCCGTTGGGGAATAAACTTGAAGATTACTCTGTGGGGAGAAAGGTACTTTGCTGGGATGTTGATGATAACTCCGATGGGGATACCATTGTTGTGTTGGAAGTTTTAATAGACTCCGCTGGGATAAGAAGACTACGTCGAGGATGATCTTTCCGTGGCTTTTGGCTGAGGATAACCCAGTTATATCCTGGTAGAGAAATAACCTTTGAATAAAGCCGGGGGACGCGTTCGTGCTCTATAAGGGATAAGCTTCCAGAACCTACTGGGGATAAGCTTACTGCTGGGGAGATGGATTGAACTTTCCTGGGGAAACTTCTGGACTGGACTCTCCTGGGGAAATTCTTGAGATATACCGGGGAAGTGGCTTCACTGAATGTCTAGTATACCGCCGGGGAACAATCTTAGACCAAGACTGCCGGGGATGCTTGTTAGGAATGTTCGTATATTGTGCTGGGGAATGTTGAGATCTGTTGGAGATACCCAACTTCCTTAAGGCTGATAATATAGCTCTGCTTAGGGAGAGTGAATTGACTTGCTGGCTCACTCTCTGGGGAATTAAGGTATATTGGTTATGTTCTTCGGCTGAACTTACCTTGGTACCTTGATGGACAGAACCATTAGACCGTTTAGACAACTCATTATTGCCCCTGTTTCTAATGTTACCTGTAATTAATCCTTTGTTTCGTATGCAAATATTTATGAGTTAGCAATTATTGTCAAATGAATATATCACAAATTGAACCTCGGACGTTCTTTGCAAAATAAAACAGAAAAGAGAAAAACAATTGGCAATTTGTCTGAAAAGTGAATTTATATTGATTTTTGAATTGCCTGTAAATAGGCGTTTATGTACAAGAGGCTGACGTCCTAGTAAGAGAACACCGCCGAATAAAAGAGTTTATACAATTTGTACAAAGGGAAAACAAAACAGCTATGTGAAAAGAATGATTCCACTGGGTTCCAACTCTGCTATCGCCTTTATATCTTTGAGCGTCTCATCACTTGATGACCTAGCTGAAGATGAAGCTGATTGATCGATGCCGTCTGAACTTGGTGTTGATACCGGATTCTGGATGCAAAGTGATCCAATGAGACATAGTATTACGCTTCAATCCCTAACTTTGCCTGGACCGCCCTTTCGGGTTTTCAGTCCACCGGGATACCCATTTTTGCCCAAGCCGCCTTTTCAGGTTTTTGACTTGCCGGGTGTACAGATTTTTTCATTTCATCCCTCATTTTGCCCGAACCCTTTTGGTTCGCCGGGAAGCCCTAATTTTTGCCTAGGTATGTCAACCTAGCGGGTCTTTTATCATGCGTAGTATCTTTTTACTATGTCTGCATTGGCGGGGTGAGGAAGGTCGTCACCATCCATGTTGGTTAGAATCATGGCTCCTCCTGAGAACACATGTTTAACCACGAATGGCCCTTCGTAGGTAGGGGTCCATTTGCCCCTTGGATCACTCTGAGGAAGGATGATACGCTTGATTACCAGATTCCCAACTTGATACTCTTGTGGTCTGACCTTTTTGTTAAATGCCCTGATCATCTGTTTTTGATACGTCTGACCATGACAAATAGCAGCAAGTCTCTTTTCGTCGATTAAGTTTAGATGATCAAGTCGTGTCTGGATCCAATCATCTTCACTCAGATCTGCATCCTTCATTATCCGGAGAGAGGGTATCTTCACTTCGATCGGTAAGACTGCCTCCATGCCGTAGACCAAGGAAAAAGGAGTTGCCCCGGTTGACGTTCTTGCTGAGGTACGGTACCCATGAAGAGCGAACGGTAACATCTCGTGCCAATCTTTATAGGTCACTGTCATCTTCTGCATAATTTTCTTGATATTTTTATTCGCTGCTTCTACAACCTCATTCATCTTCGGCCGGTAAGGAGAAGAGTTGTGGTGCTGTATCTTGAACTGCTCGCAGAGCTCAGTGATCATCTTGTTATTGAGATTGGTATCGTTGTCTGTAATGATTCTCTCAGGGACGCCGTATCGACAGATCAAGTTATGCCGAATGAACCGTGCCACAACGTTCTTGGTTACAGTGGCATAAGAAGCTGCTTCAACCCACTTCGTAAAGTAATCGATCGCTACCAGGATGAAGCGATGCCCATTGGATGCCGTAGGTTTAATCTCGCCGATCATATCTATGCCCCACATTGCAAAAGGCCAAGGTGCAGTCAGGACATTCAGAGGAACTGGAGGAACGTGCACCTTATCTGCATAAATCTGACATTTGTGACATATCCTAGAATGTTGGTAACAGTCGGCTTCCATGGTGGACCAGAAATACCCTGCCCGAAGGATTTTCTTTGCCATAGTGTGTCCACTGGAATGTGTTCCGAAGGTACCTTCATGTAGCTCCGCCATGATCCTTTCTGCTTCAGTTTTATCCACACAACGCAGTAAGGTCGAATCATGGTTTCACTTGTACAGGATGCCGTTGCTAAGGAAGAACTTCGCTGCGAACCTTCTCAGAAACTTCCTATCATTGACAGAGGCACCTTCAGGTTATTCCTGAGCTTCCAAGTATCTTTTTACCTCATGGTACCAAGGTTTCTCAAGTACTTCCCCAGCCTCAAGATCACAACAGTATGCCGGTTCGTCCAGTTTCCAGATGATGACCCGGGGAGCCTCATTATCCCATTTGACTTTGAACATGGAAGACATCGTAGCTAACGCGTCCGCCAACTGATTCTCCTCTCTCGGGAAATGTTCAAAGGTTATCTCTGTGAAGTGGGGGATCAAGGTCAACACACATTCTTTGTAAGGAATAAGATTCGGATGTTTCGTATCCCACTCTCCTTTGATCTGATTGATCACGAGAGAGGAATCTCCGAAGACACTCAGAAACTTGATCCTTAACTCGATCGCAGCTTGAAGACCCATGATGCATGCCTCATACTCCGCCATGTTGTTGGTGCAGTTGAAACATAGCCGGGCAGTAAGTGGAGTATGAGTGCCTTGAGGGGATATGATCACAGCGCCGATACCGTTACCCAAAGCGTTGGAGGCTCCGTCAAAGTGCATAGACCATCGGGATCCTTCCTCAGGTCCTTCATCCGGTCCAGGTACTTCACAATCAGTCACTATCATGATACTCTCGTCTGGAAACTCAAAGTTCATTGACTGATAGTCGTCTACTGCCTGATGTGCCAAGTGGTCTGCCAATACACTTCCTTTGATGGCTTTCTGAGTCGTGTACTGGATGCCGTATTCTGTCAAGATCATTTTCCATCTTGCTATTCTCCCAGACAGAGCAGGCTTTTCAAATATGTACTTTATTGGATCCATCTTAGAAATCAGCAAGGTAGTGTGAGTCAGCATATACTGTCTCAGCCGGCGAGCAACCCATACCAAAGCGCAGCAAGTTTTCTCGAGCAGTGAGTATCGGGTCTCACAGTCGGTAAACTTTTTGCTAAGGTAATAAATGGCGTGCTCTTTTCGGCCAGACTCGTCATGCTGTCCCAGCACACACCCCATTGAGTTGTCAAGTACTGTCAGGTATAGTATCAGAGGTCTCCCCTCAACCGGTGGCATAAGAATGGGTGGTTCTTGGAGATACTCTTTGATTCTGTCAAAAGCAGCCTGGCATTCATCATTCCAACGTACTACCTAATCTTTCTTCAGCAGCTTGAAGATTGGTTCACAGGTAGCAGTTAGGTGTGAGATGAACCGGGCAATGTAATTCAGGCATCCTAAAAAGCCTCTGACCTCCTTCTCTGTCTCAGGAACTGGCATCTCTTGGATGGCTTTAACCTTAGCAGGGTCCACTTGAATACCCTTGTCGCTTACGACGAAGCCTAGCAACTTTCCAGATCTAACCCCGAAGGTGCACTTGTTCGGGTTCAACCTCAGCTTGTACAGTTTCAGACGGTCAAACAACTTCTGCAGATGATCCAGGTGTTCCTCCTCAGTTTGGGACCTTGCAATCATGTCGTCGACATATACCTCAATCTCATGATGGATCATGTCATGAAATAAAGCAACCATAGCACGTTGGTAGGTTGCCCCTGCATTTTTCAGCCCGAATGGTATGACCTTGTAGCAGAAGGTGCCCCACTGAGTAACAAAGGTAGTCTTTTCCATATCTTCAGGAGCCATCTTGATCTGATTATAACCTGAAAAACCATCCATGAAAGAGAACACCTTGTGATGAGCCGTATTGTCAACCAGAACGTCAATGTGAGGTAGGGGGAAGTCATCCTTGGGGCTGGCCCTATTCAGATCCCTGTAGTCGACACATATTCTGACCTTACCATCCTTCTTCGGTACCGGCACCACATTAGCAACCCACTGAGGGTAAGAAGTCACTGCAAGAAACCCGGCATCAAACTGTTTCATAACCTCAGCTTTGATCTTCTTAGACATCTCTGGACGCATACGGCGGACCTTTTGCTTAACCAGAGGGCAGTCTTCCTTGGTGGGCAAATGATGGACCACAATATCGGTATCCAACCCAGGCATGTCTTCGTAGGACCAGGCAAAGATCTCCACATAATCATGTAACATCTGAGTCAACCGTTGCTTCACGCTGAGCTCTAGGTTGGCACCAATCTTAACTTCCTTTCTATCTGTCTCAGTACCCAGATTTATCGTTTCCACTGGCTCTTCATGTGGTTGAATTGCCCTCTCTTCCTGGAGTAACAGTCTTGCAAGCTCGCCAGGCACTTCGCAATCATCTTCACCTTCGTCTTCGGCTAAGTTGATCAGATTTTCAAAGTCATAACTGGCAGTAGCAGAGTCGTTACCAGTGAGATCCAGAGTGGATTGAAACCTGTATGAGTGAGTGTGTGTAAATACAACTGTTTTGCAATAAAGAAAGGAAAGAAAGAAAAGGAGCATAAGATTTGAAGTGCGAGAAAACGTCCCAGGTCTTTATTCATGATATATGAAATGACAATTAATATGCCCTCACAAATGAAACCACGGTGCCCCGGGTAAGACACCGGGCCATAAAGTTTTAACTCATTGTTTATTACAAATAACAAAAACAAAGGAATTCATTACTGCGTAACTAAAGTAACAGGTGTATGATCTTTCGCGGTCCAATTGTTCAATCCACCGTCAGCCGTCGGGTAGATCCAGCTATCGAACTCTGATTCTTCCACTTCGTCTTCATCCCTAATAGCATTCACTTCTGGATTGGTGATGAGCACATGAGGTCTTCTGCTCCTTGCCTTGCGCACAACCCTCTGAGCCTCTGCAGTAAAACCCAGTCCAAACTTGTTAGTTTTAGGGGTGAAATCAGGGAGCCTGCCCCAGTTAGTACATTCACCTTTCTTGATTACAGCCCGGGCGTCCTTCAAGGAGGCCATCTTCAAAGGAAAGTCTTTAGTTACCGCTTCTGCTGCTGCCAATATTGGAGGTACCTCTTCAAAATGCTGAAAGGGGGTTTCAATAAACTCCCCGTCCATCTCGATATACCTGAAGGAATTCAAATGGCTCACCATATATTCTTCCTCTCCCTGCACAGTGACAATCTTCCCTCTGACGGGGTACTTGAGCTTTTGGTGTAGGGTAGAGGTCACTGCCCCAACTTTGTGAATCCAAGGTCGACCCAGTTAACAGGAATAAGATAGACGGATATCCATCACATAGAAAGTTGAGTCGAATACTTGAGAACCCACACGAATAGGGATGTATACCTCTCCATGAACCATCCTTTTAGAACTGTCAAAGGCTCTGACAATGATGTTGCTAGGTTTCAGCTCCAGGACCTCACAATCCAACCGGTCTAAGGCCTTTTTGGGTAGCACATTCAGGGAAGAACCGGTGTCCACCAACACGTGCGCAAGAGTAGTGCCCCTGCATTCAATAGAGACATGCAGGGCGTCATTGTGGTTCTTTCCCTTAGCAGTAAGGTCAGCATCCGAGAAACCCAAACCATTGTCAGCTGTCAAATTGGCTACGCAATCAGTAAACTGGTCTGCAGAGGTCTCTTGTGGCACATGGGCCGTCTTCAGAAATGAAATTAGGGCCTTAGCATGGGCCTCTGAGCACAGTAGTAATGAGAGCATAAAGATCTTGGAGGGGGTATGCCCCAGCTGTTCAACAACATTAAAATCTCTCTTCTTGATTATTTTAAGAATTTCCTCCATCTCTTGCTGGGAGGCTTCAACATTCACAGATTTTGGTGCCTCCATCCGGGCAGGCTCATCTTCAATCCCTTTGCCCCGAGCATTAGATGACTCGGCAACAGGGGAAACAACTTGATCAGAAGTGGAAACAGGTGCACTTGCAGGTGTTATAATGAGAGGTCTTCGAATAGCTGGTGGCGCAATGTCAGGCGAGAAGAGCCTGCCACTGCGGGTAACTTTTGCTGGACCAGTGATATTGCTGATGCTGGTACCAATGTTGAATTCTTGCTTTATACCATGTACATATACATCTGCCCCATAGTGCCATGGGACAGCCTTATCAGATTCATAGGGGAGAGGCCCCGGAACAGTAATAACAATGGGTGCGACAGTCATGATTTTAATTGGCTTCCTCGGGGGAGCCTTGATTGGATTGTTAAAAATTGTAACGACTGATACTTCTTCCACAGGAACAAACGGAACAACGGTCTTCTTGAAGAGAATCTCCTTGCTATCCATCAGGCTTTGGATGCCTAACTTCAGCAACGGACAACCAGTAGAGGTAACAGCACACAAAAGACAACCCTTGCTGCAACCCGGAAATAAACCGGCCAGCAGTAGGTTCCTCTTAACAGTCATCAGAGGGGTAGCTACATCATTCACAGAAACGGCATACAAGTCTTCATCAACATCACTTACTCCATGCTGGGGCATAGGAGTAGTCACCACATTTGGCCTCTCAGGCACCTCAAATTGTATCTCCTTCGCATCAATAAGGTCTTGCACCTTATTCCTCAAGGCCCAACAATCATCAGTGGAATGCCCCGGGCTATCGGAGTGATAAGCACAGCGGGCATTTGGATTATATTTGGGAGAGGCAGTATTCACAACCTTTGGAGCCTCTCTGACAGTCACCAAGTTGGTTGATTGCAGTTGCGGCAGGATTTGTGACAAGGTCATACTCAGCCGGGTAAACTCTCTTTTGGGTCTTTCAGCCCTTTGTTGATTGGTTTGCCGAGAAGCGGCAGCAGGTTTAGCAATCACCACCATGTTGACAGATTGGAGGCGCTCTGGTTTATCTTGCCTTCTAGGCCCATACACAGCACTGGCCTCCTTCTTAAAAGGTTTCTTCTCAGAACTTGAAGACGCACCTTTCTGAATCTTACCGGACTTCATGTCGGCCTCTATCCTTTCCCCAGTTAGGATAAGGTCTGTGAACCCTGCAGACGAATTACCGATAAGATGATTGAAGAATGGCCCGGAGAGGGTCCCCAAGAACATATCCACCAGCTCACGGTCTGTTAACGGAGGCTGCACCCTGCCAGCCAGATCCCTCCACTTCTACGCATACTCTTTAAAACCTTCGCCTGATCCTAGAGACATACCCTGGAGTTGGGTACGTGTAGGAGCAAGGTCGGCATTATATTGATACTACTTGTAAAAAGCAGTAGCCAACTCCTCCCAGTTACGATCTTTGGTTCCATCCAGCTGATAGAACCATTCGAGATGAGTCCCTGAAAGACTCTCCTGGAAGAAGTGGATCCACAAGTTCTTGTCCACTGTGTACGGTTGAATCTTCCGCACATAAGATCTGAGGTGTAGCTTGGGGCAGGACGCCCCGTCATAATTGGTGAAGGATGGTGCTTTAAACTTGTGAGGGATGATCACACCAGTAGATAAGCCCAAGTCTCCGAAATCCAAACCAGGCACTTGTTGAATTTCCATGGCATTCAGTCTGTCTTCCAACTGCTTGTACCGGTCTTCAGCAGGAGGATACTGTTCCACATTAAAATCAGTCTCGTTGTCAGAGACTACTGGACTTGGAGCCATTCCTCCCTAGGGATTGTCTTTGCCTACAGAAGAACCAGCTTCCTCATTCTGCAGAGTATTACCAAACCTCCGGCCTGAGTTGAAAAGAACAGTACTCTTCTTCTTCTTCTCCTTCTTCAGGAGCAGAGCCTTCAGCTCTTCTTGGCCTTGAGCCAAACCCATGACCAGCTCTTGAAATTGTGCGTTTTGCGCCTGAAGGGCCTTGATAGACATCTCGGTTGATGATTCAGGGTTCATGATGCTGAAATAAACAGCGAAGAACAGTAAGCAACCTGAAAAGAAGAATACCTGCTATGCACATGATGAATGGAATGCGTATGATTTATGTTTTCAAAGACAATCGGGAATCAACTTTGTAAACAAAAAGGAACACACTTCATTAGATTCAACTTTGAAATTTAAATTGTTCAACAGGTTGCCCTTAGGCGTTACATAAAATGGAAATACTGAAAAGGGAAATAAAACTGTAAAAGAACATCTAGAGCTCCTCATTGATCCCAGGGTCTCCTCTTCTCAGTACGGATGTAGTCATTCAGAGCTCGCTCATTCTCCAACTGCTTTGTCAGCTTCTGGATCTTCAATTCCTGCTCGTTGAACTTTTCCCGATAAGAATCCCGTTCTTCTCGCAGTTGCGACCAAGACCTCTTTAATGTCTCATAATCAGTAGGTATCTAAGGAGGGAGGACAGTTGGAGGAGCCCCATCTTTGTCAGGATACTCAAGAATGACGGGTCTGACAGCTTCGTATGGCATACCTAACTTCTGAGCACGGATGCGAACCCATTTGTAGTAGGCTTCCATAGGTAGAGAAGTCTTTGGCCCCAACTCTTGTGGGTCAGCTTTATGAACTCTGTCCCAAGCCTTGATGAACCTACGACGCAGCTCGTCACTATCCACCTGAAACTCAAAACTGATGTGAGGCACCAACATCTCATGAGGCCCTGCTCTTCTGGCCCTTCCAAACTGACGGAGCGCTAGACATGGATTATAAGAGATTCCTCCTTGGGTACCAATCAGGGGAACATTAGGGTATTCTCCGCAACGATCAATAACAGCTATCTCATCCAAACCTCTGAAAGTCCAAATGATGTCCTTATCAGTGAGAGACATTAACCTATGAGCCCAACCTCTTCCTTCTTGGTTCTTCAGCACGAACTTAGGGAGGTGCAAAATAAACCACCTCACTAACAAAGGGATACAACACCACAGAGTTCCTCGTCTTCGGGCAGTACGAGCATAAAGTTGTTGCAGGATGTCACCCAAGAGAGTGGGCACAGGATTCTGAGACATGAAGATCCTTATGGCAGTGACATTGATGAAGTTGTTAGGATTAGGAAACAAGACTAGCCCATAGATTAAGAGAGCCAGGATGTCTTCATATGCCCTAAAGTCCAAGTCATTCCAGAAACTGTTAGCTTTACCAATCAGAAACTTGGCCAGGAAACCCTTAACTCCGCTTCTAGTCACCCAGTTGTCCATTACTTCTTGATGGGTCAAGGGAAGAGATGCAGCAACCTCCTCAAGCCTGAGGGTCTTTTCCCAACCAGTGTAAGGAGTCTGATCCAAGATAGGGATACCAAGCAAATCAGAGAACTCTTCCAGGGTGGGGACCAGCTGGAAGTCTTGAAAGGTGAAGCACTGGTACAGAGGGTCATAGAACTGAGTCAGGACACTCATCAACTGTTGATCCCGCTTTGCAGTGACTAAACTGAGAAGAGAACCATGCCTCTGGATGAAGTATGTAGTATTTGGAATTCTGCTAACCAACTCTTCAAGCAACTCAGGTGGGTGAACAAAGTTGAACCGGACAGTATTCCTTCGCATAGGCATCATGATGTCCTACAAAACAGAGCAAAGGTGAAACCCTCTTGTCTTTGAAATGGTCAGTCCTTATGTAGGATGCATGCAATGCTCATGATGGCATGATGTTATGATAAAGCACACCACAAATATTTACAAGGCAAACATGATAAGGCACACAAGTCACACAAGACAAGCCCTTAAAGTTTAGGCCAGCATGGGGTCTAGGTATTACCCTCTTTCAGTTTGTTGGTTCAGACCTGTCCTATCAGAAGTAATCGGGTTCTAGAGGATCCCAATATCACTGACTACCCTCAATCGGTCATAACTCCAGCATCGCAATCTTTTCTTGCGGCCAGAACCATCACGAGAGTTTAGCCTCAATGGGCGTAGCATACTGCTACTGTTCTATTGGCCAAGTTGGGTCATTTAAGGTTCTAAGGTCGGTTGGTGCTTAATGACTCCTCAGAAGACCCATATTCTCCTCGTTGCGACACAAGGGATATCGGTACAGACCAAGGCGCCACACCAACGTAGCCACTGCTTCACCCATGTCGGTCTACGCCGGACAGGTTCCTCACAGCTTATGCTACCTAACAGGGTATCCCCAGATCCAGGTTAGGATCTATGTAACTCCGATGCAACCCACAATTTAAAGCAAACAAGTCAAAACAATTGAAAACACAGTTATGAACTATCCTAAAGTTCACCTCACTTTAATGGAGTCCCCAGCAGAGTCGCCAGTTCTGTGATCGGTGGATCTGGAACTGACTGTTTAACGCTGGTTCGCGAAATGTCGCGGAAGCAAGAGTCGCCACCGTCTTTTATTTTCTCCAATATGGAAAGGAAAAAAGCACAGAAAAATTCCTTATTGATATTAGTTCTCGGTTCGGGAGGTAGATTTATAGAAAGGGAAGGTGTTAGCACCCTTTCTATCCATGGTTATCCATGGGCTCTTAGATACTTGCTCATTTGTGTTTTCAAAATGTTTGTTTGCTTTTCAAGTGTGAGTGGGTTTGAAAAAAAGTTTCTTTGAAAGTTTCGGATCGACTCTTGTATCAGTCCTCAAGAGTGTTTGAAAAGTTGTTTTTGAAAGCTTTTTGCAAAGTGTCGGTGTGAAAAGAATTTTGATTTGTTTTGAATTAGAGCAAGTATCTACGAGTCATCTACCCACCCTAAGGAATTAGGTTGTGTTAATGTCCTTAAGGTAGTGCCATCCTACCATTGAGAGGTAGGTAGCACCACCGTTGGAGGTGTTCGGGTCAATTCTAGTTTAGGGACAGTGTGGTCACCGAGCAACAGTAAGACACCTTAGAAGCTACCCTTATGCCATTGATCTTTTTATTCCGAGGCAACTATTCCGAGGCAACTTGTTTCGAGGCAACCAGATCAATGTGACATAAGGACTTACTAAGACGTCCTATAGTCGACGACCACGTTTCGAGGGGCAAGGCAACAGTATGGTCACCAGAGCAATAGTAGGACACCTTAGAAGCTACCCTTATGCCATATTCATGGACATAAGGACTTACTAAAACGTCCTATACTCGACGACCACGTTTCGAAGGGCAAGGCAACAGTGAGGCGTACCCTAGGAGTGGTGTGTGAATTGTGTGTCATTTTCACTTATATTTTGTCTTGTCATGCATTTAGTGAGCTACGCTTTGATTTTATTTGGGCATACATTCTTTCATGTGATTAACAGTTTAAAGGGTGCGGAAATTAAAATGCGGAAAAATAAAGGTCCTACGCTATTACAAGGCGCGGGTCTACATCGCCAAATTAAACAAAGACCCGATTTGAAATAAAATGCGGAAAGTAAATGTCCTAATTATCTATTACAAAGCTTTGGGGCAATTACATAAATTTACAACGAAAAATAAAGGCAAATGCGCGAAAGGGAATTATAATCGAAGGTGCGAGGGCGTTGGACCCTTTAAAGGAATTAAATTGAAATTGGAAGTGAATTAATGATTTAATAAGAAAAGAAGTTATTTTTTGATGTTTTTTTGGTATTTATGGAAATAAAGAGAATTAATTGAAATTTGAAATTAACTAAAACCCTAGCTCTAAGTTGTTTTTAATTATTTAAGAAATGTTCAAATTTTGACCTAATTTAACCTAATTATTTAATGACAAGTTTATTTGCAAAATAAATTAATAGTTAATAATAATAAGAAGAAAAATTTAATTATTGAGAAAAAGAATAAGAAATGCTAAAAACCTATTTTTTTATATTTTTTTAGTTATTTAAGAAAAAAACATTAAAATTAAACCTAAAATTAAACTAATTTGATTATTAGGAATTTATGTACAAAATAATTAGTGAATTAAAAATTAAATAAACATATTTTATTTTTATGATTTCTGATTTTTTTGTATGAAAATTAGTTTTATGGAATTAAATAAACAATTAACATAATTAAAATAAATAAAAGAAAAGAACAAAAAGAGAGAAAGAAAATGCAAACATGGGGGGTTTTCTGACCCAATTAGGAGGTATATGCAAGCAATTTGGCCCAATCAGAATGAGGCCTTTCTTGACTTTCCCAGCGCGTTTACCTATGGTTGACTGAGGGTGTATGGTGGAGTGCGTGATCTGGCCATTGAATGGATCTCCTTGGCGCGTGGCAAGCTTAGATGGTGAGGGCGCATGATGGTCCTGGGAATGAAGGCTGCATAGGAGCACGTTAAAACAAAATATATTGAATAAGTGGGGGACCTGGGAATCGAACCCAGGTCCCAATGCTTGCAACTATCCCTGTCCACCAACTGAGCTATGCACGCGTGTTTGTTAGTATAATAAGATAGAAATAATATATGTGAAAGCAAACGCTATTGGTGGAAAACAGAAATTACGCACGGATATTCAAACCCTCCATTCAGGCTTTGACACGCCAGCTTCATCTTCATCTTTTCTGCAAAAATATCAAACAAGTAGCGGGGGTTTTAAACCCCCACTAACCACAATATACAAAAACAGCGATTAGAGCAGGCCTTATCATAAATTGAGCGCGATGGTATGGTTAAATTCGTCTGGAGTTTCTGAGTTCAATGGTACTGGTTAGGATGGCCAATTTTTCCTTATGTGTGAAACCCCAAATCAAAGCTTCATAAAACCTAATATGCGTTCATGGTGGATTCTCATACAGGGCTTAATACTTCAATCAAAGCATGCCATTAACTTCAGAATACCCATGTTAGTATAAATCAACATTTAAAATGCATTAATATGGCATGAAATTCAAAGTACGATTATGCAAAATTGTATGAACAGGGCGACTGTGTTCTACCACTTCTTCGAGTATGGAGACTTGGCTTTGGTTGGAAAAGATTCCTGGTATTGTCAGGAGTCTATTGGAATGCTTCTTTTGCTTTGAAACGTGCTCTATGTGGGAAAACAGTTTTCAGAATTTTGTGAAAAAATGCAAAGTTGTTCTTTGAGTTTGGGCGCAGCTTCCTTGTTTTTGAGCATTAGGGTTTCTTTGTATATGTATGAGGAATGATTTAGGTTAGAAAAACTGGCCCAAAATCCATGTATTCAATGATTCCATATTTGATTTTTCAAGCATCTTTTTTCAATCTTTTTGTCATGAAAAACATGCCTATTTTGGAAGATCTTGCCTCTTGATGTGGTACACGAAATCCCTAGGCCTTAATGAGAGAATATGCTGCATAAAAAGATTTGGCAAACATATTTTAGTATTTTTCTTATATTTAATTTTAATTAAATGAATTAATAGGATTAAAAACTCAATTAATTAATTAAAAATAAGAAAATAACTCCCCTTTGGGTCAATGGGTCGTGCATAGCTTTTGGGTGATGATTCTTGGAAGAAATTGAGGCCCATTAGCAATTTTGAGGCATTTGAAGCAAAGTTGACTTTTCAAAATTCCCAAAAATTTCCCAACTTCCACAAGGCATATCTTGCTCAATGTTTAAGCTTTGATCATGTTCTTGGACATTCTGGAAAAGTATTGAAGTCCTCTAACCAATTCCTTTGGTCCCATGTCATTTTGATTTACCAATCTCAAGTTATGGTATTTGACTTAAAGTGCCTTTTTGTTGACTTTTGAAAATGACCTATAATGTTGAGATTGATAACTTTTTGTGAGAGCATTTCTTGGACTTGAAGTGTGAAGATGAGTTGTAGGAAATGTCATTCTCTTAAAAATGAGCTTTGGATGGAATTTTTCTGATAAACCATGTGGAAGTTATGCACTGGTCAATTTGCAGTTGACTTTTTCAGCTGTCCAAATATAGAAACTTTTGCATCTTGAGACTTTTTGAGCCATGCCTTGAGAATCATGATCAAGAATTGATCAAATGATGTTTGTGGCTTCAAAATAAGATGTTGACCAAAAATTTGGACTTTTGACTGTCAAATGACCATTTTGCCCCTGCAGTTGACTGTGAAGCAATTAGGGTTTTTGACTGTGCAATTTTGTGCTGTGAGTCTTGAAACTTGACATATGGATGCTTGGAAATGTTTATAGGCATGTGGGACTTGTTTGGACCCTTGGAAACTTCAATTTCTTTGCCAGAACCAAAACCCTAATTTTTGACTATTAGGAGGCCATTGGACTGTGCAACCTTTGGGAGATTTTGAAGCATGCTCTTAGCAAATCTTGAAGAAAATGGGAGGGCAAATTTTGGGGTACAACACCCACAGATCAGCATCATGTGCCAGAAAGAAGCTTTCAATTTTGTCTTTCCAGTAATCAAAGTTTTCTCCATCAAAGACTGGAGGTTTCCCGCTGAATCTGTCTCTGTCCTCATGGTTGTCATTGCTGGTGTGAGAATAAGTTCCTGCCATTGTGTTTTTCTGACGCTGGATCTTGTACTGACACGGTTAAGTGTTTTAGCTCAGAACCAGGCGCTCTGATGCCAATTGAAGAAGTGAAAAACACAAGAAGGGGGGGTTGAATTGTAAAACTGAAAATCAATGCAATGAACCAGATATTTTTATCCTGGTTCGTTTGATCTCAAACTACTCCAGTCCACCCGTCAAGGTGATTTCGCCTCTCTCCAACGAGGTCTTAATCCACTATATTCAACTGAATAATACAAACTGCTTTAACAACTGCTAAAGCCTTCTTGATGCAAACCACAACTCGGTTTGTCAAGGAAACACTTTCTTACAAAGAAGATAAATCTAGGTGTGTGAATGTTTTCTACAAAACTGTATCACAATTGTGATGTTACACAATTTAAGCTTATGAAACTAGATTGCTAAAATACTGAGTAAGGAGATATGGAGCTTTTTAGCAAACTGAGAATGAGAAGATGTAGAATAGCTTTTAGGCGTGTAATATGATGTAGAGCATTAGCCAATTCAATCTTCATAGTCTTGTTTATATAGCACTGAGATTGTTGAACGTTGGAGCAATATTCTTGATTCAATGCTAATAACAAACTTTCCTTATTAAGCAGATCTTGTCTGGAATGAAGCCGTTGGTAATAATTCGCTTTCAATGCACAGTACCGTTGCAACTTAAAGCATGTTCTGGATTGGCTCATTCTGACTCTGCTTAAGTGCTGATGAACTGTTGTTGTCTTTATCAGAGTGTTGAGCGCAGTTCTGTTCATCAAGCTTCAGCATTCGCGTGAGTTATTCTTCTGATTCTGGTGTTCTGATATAGCATCTTCTGATGCTGACGTTGATGACCAATATTCTGGTGCTGATTAAGTGTACTCCTTGCTGATACCTATCAGATTTTCTGCAAAACAGAACGTAATATTTTAGGTAGCAAATAGTTCTTATATAAATCACATAATTAATATCCTTTCATTTTGTTATCATCAAAACTTAAACTTAGGGTAGTAGATTCAAACTTTGTTCTAACAATCATGTCATGGAACAGAGCTACTATAGCTCGCTGATAAGTTGCCCCAGCACTCTTCAACCCAAACGGCATCACCTTGTAGAAGAAAGTGCCCCACTGTGTAACAAAGGTTGTCTTATCCATGTCTTCAGGTGCCATCTTGATCTGATTGTAGCCAGAGAAACCGTCCATGAAGGAAAATACTTTTTGTTGTGCGGTGTTGTCAACCAGAACATCAATGTGGGGAAGCGGGAAGTCGTCCTTGGGGCTTTCCCTGTTCAGGTCTCTGTAATCCACACACATTCGTACTTTACCATCTTTCTTAGGTACTAGAACCACATTAGCAACCCACTACAGATAGGAGGTGACAGCTAAGAACCCTGCGTTGAACTGCTTCATAACCTCTGCTTTAATCTTCTCTGACATCTCAGGGCGCATACGACGAACCTTTTTCTTTACCGGAGGGCAGTCTTCTTTAGTTGATAGACGATGAACCACTATATCCTTGTCTAGTCCCGGCATGTCTTCATATGACCAGGCGAAGATTTCAACATACTCATGCAACATCTGTACCAACTACTGTTTGACACTAAGCTCCAGATTTGTACCTATCTTAACCTCTTTTATGTCTTCATTTGTACCCAAGTTCACTGTCTCAACCGGCTCTTCATGAGGCTATATGGCCCTTTCTTCCTGCTGTAATAGTCTAGCAAGTTCTCCGGGTACCTCACAATCCTCATCATCTTTGTCCTTGGCTTGGTTGATCGGATTTTCAAAGTCATAATGAGCAGTAACAGAACTGTTATCAATGGGATCCAGAGTGGATATGGATATGCATTTGGATACGTGAGTGTGTGTAAGAGCATAGTTGTATAGACAAAATAAAAGAAAAGAAAGACAGAGAGTGCAAACTTTGTATGCAAATATCCAATGCTTTATTGATGTCATATGAAAATGAAACATGATAACCCTCACAAATAGAACCATTGTGCCCCGGGTAAGACACATGGCTACAGAGTTTATATTGTTTTTAAATTACATATTCGAAAAATCAGAAATACAATTACTCCTGAATAAAAGTAATCGGTACAAAGTCCTTGGCAGTCCAATTACTGAGTCCATCGTTGATAGTCGGGAAGATCCAGTTGTCAATGTCGGAATCACCATCAATGTCTTCAAGCGCATTGACCCCAGGATTGCTGATGCATAAAGGAGGTCCTCCAGCCCAAGCGCGACAAACAACCTTTTGAGCATCTGTAGTAAAGCCCAAACCAGATTTGTCAGACTCGTAATGAATAATCGAGAGCTGACCCCAAATTGTAGACCCACCTTCTTCAACCACTGCTCGTGCATCCTTGAGAGAAGCCATTTTCGAGGGAGATTTGGTGACCTTTGGAGGACTGTCGGTAGTTTAAGCTGTAGCCATAATCTGAGATACCTCTTCAAAGTTCTGGCAAGGAGTCTCGATGAACTCGCCATCCATTTCCACGTACATGAAGGAGTTCAAGTGACTGATCATATACTCCTCTTCACCATGCACAGTGACAATCTTTCCTCTTACTGGGTACTTCAACATTTGGTGGAGGGTAGAAGTAACAACCCCAGCCCCATGTATCCAAGGGTTTCCCAACAAGCAAGAATATGATGGTTTGATATCCATTACGTAGAAAGTGGAGTCGAAGGTCTGGGAACCAACTTTGATAGGGACATCTACTTCCCCGTGCACCATCCTCTTTGAACCATCGAAAGCTCTCACTACTATATTTCTAGGCTTCAAGGTCAAGCCTTCGCAGTCCAATCTGTCCAGAGCTTTTTTAGGTAGCACATTCAACGAGGAGCCAGTGTCTACCAAAACATGGGCCAGAGTCATGCCCCTGCATTCAACGGAAACATGAAGAGCATCATTATGCTTCCTCCCCTTTGGTGTCAGATCCGCATTGGAAAAACCCAAACCATTATCGGCAGTCAGACTAGCCACACAATCTTCAAACTGGTCAGCAGATGTCTCTTGTGGAACGTGAGCCATCTTCAGAAACTTAACCAAAGCCTTCGCATGGGCCTCAGAACACAACAACAAAGCTAACATATAAATTTTGGATGGGGTCTGCCCCAGCTGCTCGACCACGTTGTAGTCGCTCTTCTTTATTATCTTTAAAATTTCTTCCATTTCTTTTTTGGAAGCTTCTGGTATGGTTACTGAATTGGCTTTTGTCAGGACAGGCTCAATCAGTATGTCTTTGCCTCGAGTCTCGGCCGACTTGGTGATGGGAGTTGCAACAGGAGTGATTACTGGAACTGCAGTAGTAGTCTTGGGTGGAACTACAACAGGAATGATCACAGGTCCGGTAACAGTCTTCGGAGGAGAAATTTCAAGGGAGAACACTCTTCCACTTCTTGTTATTTTACTGGTTCCAGCAATATTGACAATGTCGGAATCAGCATTTTCAGCAATCTTGTCTTTAATGGCTAGCATGTCCCGCTTTACGCCGTGGTAATAGACATAGGCCCCATAGTTCCAAGGAACAACTTTGTCTGAGGAGTATGGGATTGGTCCAGGCATGGTTATGATCAACGGAGTCACCTTCGGAACTGATGTAATCCTGACAGGTCTCTTAGCAGAGGCCCTGAGAGGATTGGCGGAAATGGTTATGATAGCAATGTATTTACAAGAGACAGTCGGAACAGGGGTCTTCTCAAACAGAATCTCTTTGTCATCCATCAGGCGTTGAACACCTGCCTTCAACAAAGGGCAACCAGTCGGTAGAAATGAACAAAAGTGGCAACCTTCACCACAACCCGGAAATAAACCGGCCTTCAACAAATTCCCCTTGATAGTCATGAGTGGGGTCACCAATTCTTCCACAGAGGTCACAAACACACCTTCTTCAACGACATTAACACCCCGGCCATGTTTCAGCATAGGGGCAGTGATAACGTTTGGAGTCTCTGGGGATCAAATTCAATCTCCTTAGCATCAATCAGATCATGTACTTTGTTCTTCAAAGCCCAGAAGTCATTGGTATCATGGCCTGTACTTTCAGAATGGTAAGCACAACGAGCATTCGGTTTATAGTAGGGAGAAGTGGTGTTCGAATTCTTCGGAGCTTCCCTTAGAGTAACCCGATTGGACTTCAGCAAATGAGGTAAAACCTGAGACAACGTCATGTTGATCTGAGTGAACTGTCTAGCTGGTCTTTCTGCTCTTGGCTGATTGTTTCTTTGCTGAGAAGGTGTAGGTTTGGGAATCATAACAGCCCCTACGCCGGACGGCACTCGGTTCGATTCTGACTCTTTTGGTTATAGACGACACTGACTTCCTTTTTACCTGCAAACAGCTTCCTTGCAGCACTAGAAGAGGCATCCTTCTGAATTTTTCCACTTCGGATTCCAGCTTCCACTCTTTCTCCTGTTAAGATCAGTTCAATAAAACCCGTAGATGAACTTCCAATCAGATGGTTGAAGAATGGCCCAGTTAAAGTTCCTAGAAACATATCCACGAGCTCCCTGTCAGCCAAGGGAAGTTGAACTCTTCCAGCCAAATCTCTCTATTTCTGAGCATAATCCTTGAAACCCTCGTTCAAACCCATATACATATTTTGGAGTTGTGTACGGGTGGGAGCGAGGTCTGCATTATACTGATATTGCTTATAAAATGCAGTAGCAAGGTCTTCCCAGTTACGAACATTGGCTCTTTCCAGCTGATAGAACCAATCCAGTTGTGTTCTAGACAGACTGTCTTGGAAGAAGTGAACCCACAAGTCTTTGTCAGCAGTATGAGGCTGTATCTTCCTCACATAGGAACGAAGATGAATTTTAGGATAAGAGGCCCCATCATACTTAGCAAATACCGGTGCCTTGAATTTTTGGGGGATGACAACCCCAGAGACCAGACCCAACTCTTCAAAATCCAGCCCAAGAACCTTGGATTTCTATAGCACTCAGACGCTCTTCTAACTGCTTATACTTTTCATCATCCAGAGGGTACTGCTCCTCATTATAATCAGTTTCATTGTCAGACTCTTTAGGACTAGGGTCCTCTTCTCTGTCTTCACCCTCTTGATTCTCTCCCTCTTTAGATGAAGAAGCTAAATCAACAACCCGTCTTGGCGGCCCTCTGAACCTTCTATTCGTATGTGACACACCAGTTGTTCTCTTGGTCTTCTTAGTGTTCTTCTTAACAATCAGAGCCTTCAGCTCTTCCTGTCCTTTGGCCAGAGCCGCAATCATTTGTTGGAACTACGTGTTCTGAGTCTGAAGATCTTTCACAGTTTGTTCAAGAGCCATTGCTGAAATAAACAGCGGAGGAGATGAGAAACCTATTATAAATCCTGTTATGCAATGATATGTATGATATGTATGCAATATTTTAAGGGTTCTTAAAGGCTCAAATTTGCTTAAAAAAGGAACAAATGTGAATTGTATTAGTAAACTTGAATTGTTACAAAGAATGTATTTTGAGAGTACAATTAAGAAAAATAAAATAAAAAGAAGACTAGGTTTCCCATGAGTGCATCCTCTTTGGCATGATGTAGGCGTTGATATTCCTCCCTTCATGAAATAGCCTAGTGAGTTCCAAGACCTTCTTCTCGCTGGCATAGAATTGGGCTTCAAATGTATCCCGCTCCTCTTTAAGTTGAACCCAGGACTTTTGTAACTCTTCGTGATCAATTGGCATGTCTGGATGAAGAACAAGATGAGGATTGTCTCCCTCGGCAACTGGTTCCATAATCATAGGTCAGATAGCAGGATAAGGCATCATAAGAGTTTGAGCGCGGGCTCGTACCCATCTGAGATAAGGACCGAAAGGTATGGAATTATTATGCCCAAGTGTCTTGATGTCAACCCTATGTACCATACTCCAAGCTTGTATGAACCTTTTGCGGTAACCCTGAACATCATTCTCATATTTGAAGGCGATTCCTTGAATAAGTGTATCATGAGGACCATCCATTCTCACATAACCAAACTGTCATAATGATAAGCAAGGGTTATAAGTGATTCCTCCCCTAATTTCTAAGAGAGGTACATTAGGGAATTCACCACATCGATCGATGATAGTAACATCTTCCGAGAACCGTGAACACCAATGAATTTCTGAATGCGTAAGGGACATCAGTCAATGAGACCATCTTTTACCCTGTTCATTCTTCAAAGTAGATCTGGGTAGGTGCGAAATAAACCACCTAGCCAATAGAGGAGTGCAACACCGGAGGGTCCCCTTTCTTTTTAGAGTGCGAGCATGCTGAGAGTGTAGAATATCCCCGAGTAATGTAGGTACTGAATTCCGATATAGAAAAACCTTGATTGTGCTCACACCTACGAGTTAATCCGCATTAGGGAACAATACCATCCCGTAGACAAGGAGCGCCAAAACCTCTTCAAAAGCTTGTAGATCCAGGCTATCCCAACAATAGTAAGCATTCTTGAACAAAAATTTAACTGGAATTCCTTGAACACTCCCTCTGGTTTCCCAATTTGTTACTATGTCGGACCATTGTAAGGATAGAGCTTTAGAAATTTCTTCAGGTTTGGGATGTCTTTCCGTACCGCTGAAAGGTAGCTGATCAAGAATGGGTATCCCTAATAACTGAGAAAATTCCTCTATAGTAGGCACTAACTGGTAATCCGGGAATGTGAAACAGTGATGTAGAGGATCGAAGAACTGAAACAGCACTTTCAACATTTCTTCGTCAGGTTTTACAGTGACCAAGTTGAGCAACTGATCATGCTTTTCAGTGAAAGGAGAGCTTTAGGGAATCCTTAATGCCAAGTCCCTTAATTTGGGAGATACTTTCACTAGGTTAATCTGAATAGTGTTCCTGCAGGCGGATGCCATATCCTATAAAACAGAGCAAAGATGATCCCTAGAAACCCTTGAAACAGTTAGTATGATATGCTATGGTATGATGTTTATGATGTAATGATAAATCACAGGTATAGAAAACACAGAAAAATCACACCAAGTCCTTAGGTTTAAGGCCTGCTTGAGTTTTAAGGTCATACCCTCTTGAAGTTGGATTGGTTCAACTTGTCTTATAAATATGTAACCGGGTTCTAAAGGGATCTCAACATCACTGATCTTTCCCCCAAGCCCTGTTTAATCGACGATTGACTCGTAATCAAACAAAACTCAGAAGTCAAACCTCAATGAGTGTAGCTGTGATACGGTGGGAGAACTGACTTGAGGTTTTGCGTTTGAGTTCGCACTTGTTCGGTTTAGCAAGAGTCGCCACCGACTTTTTATTTTATCCAAAGGAAAGGTCAAAAAGCACAGGAAAGACCTTTGAGATATTTTTTGGGGTTCGGGGGGTAGATTATGAAAAGGGAAGGTGCTAGCACCCTTTTCATCCATGGTTATCCACGGGCTCTTAGTTACTTGTTTTAGATCACTTGCCTTTGCTTTTCACTTGTTTGAAATGGTGCTTTGTGTGTGTGGTTTTGAAAATGTTTTGAAAAAGATGCCTTGTCTAGGCAACCTTTGTAATAATTCTTGTTTGAATATATACAAAGGTGTGTGTCTTTTTGAAAAGATATTTCAATGTTTTGAAAGTTGTTTTGAAATTGTTTTGAAGTTGTGTTGTGAAGTGTATTTGAAAATGGCAAGGATGTTTTACAAGATTTTTGATCAAGTAACTAAGAGTTGTCTACCCTATTTTACTCAAAGATCTTTCTTATGTTTTTAACCCTTTTTAACAATGTTGTTTCACCATTGTGTTTGGTGAACAACCTTGTGTTAGGATGTTAAACGGGACAGGCGCGGGTCATCGTATACAATCATTGAAGGCAACTTGTGAGACGCTCTAGCAATTTTGTAAGGGACGAGATCGTTTTATCGGAGGCAACATCGAGGGTCATCGAGGGACTACGATCTTTGTTTATCGAAGGGGCATTTGCTAGAGTGTCTCATACTCGAGGGACATAATTGCATTTTCCGAAGCAACGAGCGAGGTTATCCTAGAGGTGCAAGTGTGAATTGTGTATTGATTTTCATGCATTTATCTTGTATTAGGTTATCTAGCGATTGATTTTGAATCTTCGCATACGAACCCTAATTACTATACAATATATTGAAAGCGGTAAATTGCGGGAATTTAAAGTCTAAGTTATTACAAATAAGTATCCGGGGATGGGGGTACAAATTATTTACAAATGGGGATGAGTCTTATCAGAATAATAATGTCCAAATACGTGTTACAACCAAATCGAACTGTCGCAATTCAATGTAAAAAATTATAACAAAATGTAAGATAAAGAAAATCAAAGAAATATGAGATGCATGTATTTATTTACAAATTAACAAACAAAATTTAACCTAGTGAAGATTAAGTGTTATTATTATTTTATGTGTGTTGTACCCCAAAATTTGCCCTCCCATATTCTTCAAAGAATTGCAAAGAGCAAGCTTCAAATCTCCCCAAGGGTTGCACAGTTCAAGGGCCTCCTAACAGTCAAAAACTAGGGTTTTGGTTCTGACAAAGAAAATGAAGTTTCCAAGAGTCCAATCAAGTCCCACATGCCTATAAACATGGTCAAGCATCCTCATACCAAGTTTCAAGACTTACAGCACAAAATTGCACAGTCAAAAACCCTAATTGCACTACAGTCAACTGCAGGGGCAAAATGGTCATTTGACAGTCAAAAGTTCAAATTTTTTATCAACATCTCATTTTGAAGCCACAAACATCATTTGATCAATGCTTGATCATGATTCTCAAAGCTTGGCTCAAAAAGTCTCAAGATGCAAAAGTTTCCATATTTGGACAGTTGAAAAAAGTCAACTGTAACTTGACCAAGGCATAACTTCCACATGGTTTATCAGACAAATTCCATCCAAAGCTCATTTTGAAGAGAAAGACATTTCCTACAACTCCTCTTCACACTTCAAGTCCAAGAAATGCTCTCACAAAAAGTTATCAATTTCAACATTATAGGTCATTTTCAAAAGTCAACAAAAAGGGACTTTAAGTCAAAGGCCATAACTTGAGATTGGTAAATCAAAATGACATGGGACAAAAGGCATTGGTTAGAGGACTTCAAGGCCTTTCCAAAATGTCCAAGAACATGATCAAAGCTTAAAAATTGAGCAATATATGCCTTGTGGAATTTGGGAAATTTTTGGACATTTTGAAAAGTCAACTTTGCTTCAAATGTCTTAAAATTGCTAATGGGCCACATTTTCTTCCAAAATTCATCATCCAAAGCATGTGCACGACCATTTGGCCCGAAGGGAAGTTATTTATCATTTTTATTTATTTATTTGAATTTTTAATTGCTAATAATTCATTTAATTAAAATAAATATGTGGAAAATACCAAACCAATGCAATCAAATCTTTTTATGCATGAAATAGTCTCAAGATTTCGTGCATGATCAGATAGGGAAAGAATCAAGTTGATTGGACATGATTTGTATCAAATTAGCATGAAAAAGATTGAAAAATTATGGCATGAAAATCCAATATTCTCTACATCAATTCATTGATTCTTTGGACCAAAAACCTTACCCTAATCGTTCCATACATAAGTAGGATGAAAACCCTAGTGTTCAGAACCTCCAAGCTGCGCAGAAAACACCATAGCCAAGTTTGCATTTTTCAAGAAAACTCAAATACTGAAAACCCTATTCTAGCACGATTCAGAGGAAAACTTTGATTCCATTAGCTTGCAAAGGTCTCAAGGGACGTTTCTGAATCAAAAACATCATTCCTAACATCAAGAATTGGTAATTAAAAGTCAGCATGTGTCACTTTTTTTGCATAATCGTGTTTTATTATTCAGGCCATATCCATGCATTTTTATTCTTGATTTGTACTAATGAGATGATTCTGAAGCTAACCCTATAGTTTGATTGAGTTTTTATGCATTGTACGTGATTTCACCATTAAAGCCAGCTAGGGTTCTTCAAGCTCCAAATTGGGCGTTCTTGAATACTGTAAAATTAGGACACCTCAATGCCATGGTTGAAATCAGGAAGCTTGGACGAATATAGTACACCCCTCGCGCCTAATTTATGAAGCACCATAGCCTAATCGCTATTTTGGAAAAGGATGTATTTTGGGGGGTTCAAAACCCCCGCTAAGTCTTTTTATGTTTCAGGAAAAAATGCAACAAGGAAGAAGAAGACTAGGTGGCAAGGCATGGTTGGTTCATTTGAAATTCGCGCGAAAATCTGCCACTAGCGCTTGTTTTGTCTTATGATATTTATTTGTTATTATATAATCAAAACGCGTTCACAGCTCCATTGGCAAGGCATTTGGTTGGTAATCTCTGGGACCTGGGTTCGAGCCCCAGGTCCCCCCTTTCTATTTCCATATTTTTTTTCTAACCATGATTCTATACAGTTTGCCCCCTGAAGACCACTATGCAACCTCATGATCTGCCATGCCACACGTCCCACTGCACCCATCCTATGGCCAGAATTCAAAGCATATGATATGGCTTAGTCAATGCACGCACATGCTTCCAGGAAAAGTCAACAAAGGGCCTCCAAAGATGGGCCTGATTATTACAGTTTAAACCTCCAATTGGGGACAGAACCCCCCAAGGTTTTGCCATTCTTTCATTTTTTTTATTTTATTTGTTTCAATTATTTCTCTTTTTTTTAATTCTTCAAATTAATTTGTTTTTTTCATAAAATATAAAAATAATATAAAAAATCAAAAAGTCATAAAAAATCAAAAAACATATTTTATTTTAATATTTTTGTAAATAAAAATCATTAATTAATTTAGTTTTCAATTCTAGGATTAATTTTTGACTTTTTTCTTAATAAACTTAAAATTTGTAGAATTAGGGTTTTAATCAATTTTTATCCTTTTCTTTTCTTTTCATTAATAATTAATTGTTTATTTTTGTAAATAAAAAAAATCATTAATTAATTAGGTTTAGTTCTAGGTTCAATTTTAATATTTTTTCTTAATAAATAAAAGTTGTGGAATTAGGGTTAATTTAATTTTAATTTCATCTAATCTCATTAAAAAAATCATAAATACAAAAAACCTCAAAAAAATAATGTCCTTTCATTTTAATTAATCAATTTGTTAATATATTTTAATTTCATTAAAAAGGGTCCAACGCCCTCGTTTTCGATTATTAATTTGTTTCGCACGTTTCATTTCCTTTCTTATAATTTATTAATGTAATTCTCCCAAAGCCATGTAATTCGGACATGTTATATTTCTCGCACTTTATTTCTTTATTTTATGTCAAATCGGGTCCTGGATTTAATTTGGCGATGTGGACCCGCGCCTTTGTAATAGTTTAGGAACTTTAATTTCCGCACTTTTAACTGTTAATAAATGCATGCAAGAATGAATGTTAAAATAAAAATAACGCGTAGATCACCAATACATGACAAGACAAAAATATCTGAAAACGACACACAAATCACACACCACCCCTAGGGTACGCCTCACTGTTGCCTTGCCTCTCGAAAGGTGATCGTCGAGTAGAGGATGTCTTAGTAAGTCCTCATGATCCGGGAACCTGGCATGAGGGTAGCTTCTAAGGTGTCTTCCTATTGCTCTGGTGATCACCATGTCCCGAACCTCGAATTGACCCGAACACCTCCAACGGTGGTGCTACCTACCTCTCAATGGTGGGATGGCACTATCTTAAAGGACATTTACACAGACGAATTCCTTAGGGTAGGTAGACGACTCTAGATACTTGCTCTAATTTCAAAACAAATCAAAAATACTTTTCACACCAACACATTTTCAAAAAGCTTTCGAAAGCAACTTTTCAAACACTCTTGAGGACCGATACAAGAGTCGAACTGAAATTTTCAAAGAAACTTTTTAAAACCCACAGTTGAAAAGCAAACAAACCATTTTGAAAACACAAATGAGCAAGTATCTAAGAGCCCATGGATAACCATGGATAGAAAGGGTGCTAACACCTTCCCTTTCTATAACCTACCTCCCGAACCGAGAGCAAGCTCTATAAGGAATTTTTCTGTGCTTTTGTCCTTTCCATTTGGAGAAAATAAAAGACGGTGGCGACTCTTGCTTCCGCGACATTTCGCGAACTAGCGTTAAACAGTCAGTTCCAGATCCACCGATCACAGAACTGGCGACTCTGCTGGGGATACTTTAAAGTGAGGTGTACCTTAAGACTAAGTTCATAACTGTGTTTTCACTTGTATTGACTTGCTTGCTTTATCATTGTGAGTACTATCTTGGGAGTTCTATAGATCCTAACCCGGATCTGGGGGATACCTTCTTAGAAAGTAGCAACAAGGCTGTGAGGGAACTGTGCGGGGTATACCGACATGGTTGAAGCAGCCTGCTACGTTGATGTGGCACTTTGGTGAGTACCGGTAACCCTTGAGTTCAGTCAAGGAGAGTACGGGGCCGCCGCGTGGTGTCATGAAACATCAACTGACCTTAGGAACCTTAATTGAACCATCTTGGCCTCTTTAGGGTAGTGAGATAACTGACTTTGGTGCAGTCCGAGGTTGGTTGATACTCGATACTACACTCAATTGAGGGTTGTTTTCTTGGAATATTTCGGTCGCCAGTTCAGTGGCTAAATCGAAACGATGAACAATGAAAGCAATCCAATGATATTGGGACCCTTAGAACCCGGTTACTTCTGATAGGACAGGTTGAGCCCACCAACTTCAAGAGGGTAATACCCAGACCCCATGCTGGCCTAAACTCTAAGGGTTGTGGTGTGACTTGTGTGCTTTCATACTTGACTACTTGCATGCCTATGATCTGACACTTGAGTTTCTTGCAGGTTTTGTTTACAGTCCTTAATTGGGACTCATAACAGGGTTTACCTACATCACTCCATGCATAGCATAACATCATACCATTGCATACATCCTGCATAAGGCCTAACCCATTTCAAGGATCTCAAGGGCTTGTGATGCAGGTCATGATGAACCAACTGTCCAACAAGGGGCAAAGAGGATTTATTTTCCTCTAACCAAGGTTGTTAGGGGCTATGACCCACTTGATATGGTGAGCTTTGACTCCTGGGGAAGGTTCCCCTAACCAAGGTTGTTTGGAAACCAAAACTAGACATGATGACTAAAGTCAGGGGCTATGACCCACTTGATATAGTGAGCTTTGACTCTTGAAGAAGGATTCTCAACATCATGCAGTTCCTTCAATCAAGTCACAAATTCAAATGCTAACAATTTTCTTGTTTACCCCGCGAGATCCTTGAAAACATTGCATATATATACATACATATCATTGCATTACAGGTATCCCTTTTACAGGTCACTTACCTTCTCCGCTGTTTATTTCAGCATCATCATGTCTTCTGCACCATCCAACGAACAATCCATCAAGGCCCTCCAGGCTCAGAACGCCCAGTTCCAAGAGCTGATCATGAATTTGGCCCAGGGGCAGCAAGATCTGAAGACCCTGCTTTTGAAAAAGAAGAAGAAGAGGACTGTGTGGTTCAACCCTAGACGCAAACCTGGGAATGGCACACAAAATGAAGCTGAGAGGATTACTCCATCTGTTGGGGAAGGCAGTCATCAAGAGGAAAGGGTTCCCAGCCCAGTGGTCTCCGACAACGAGACAGATTTCAACGACGAACAATACCCTCCTGCCGAGGACAAGTACAAACAGTTGGAAGACCGCCTGAATGCAATGGAAATTCAACAAGTGCCTGGTTTGGATTTCGGAGACTTGGGTCTAACTTCTGGTGTGGTGATCCCACACAAATTCAAAGCACCCACTTTCGCTAAGTACGATGGGGCATCCTGTCCCAGGCTGCATCTCAGGTCTTATGTGCGGAAGATTCAACCGTATACTATGGACAAGAACTTGTGGATCCATTTCTTCCAGGAAAGTCTTTTAGGGACTCATCTCGAATGGTTCTATCAGCTGGATGGAACCAATGTTCGTAACTGGGAGGAGTTGGCTACTGCTTTTTACAAGCAGTATCAGTATAATGCCGACCTCGCTCCTACGCGTACCCAACTCCAGGGTATGTCGTTAGGACCGGGAGAAGGTTTTAAAGAATATGCGCAGAAATGGAGAGACCTGGCTGGTAGGGTACAACCACCGCTGACTGACCGTGAACTTGTGGACATGTTCCTGGGGACCCTGTCTGGTCCATTCTATAACCATCTGATCGGGAATTCGTCTGCTGGATTCACAGATCTTATCTTGACTGGGGAGAGAATAGAAGCCGGCATCCGGTCTGGAAAGATTCAAGAGGCTGCACCTTCTGACAAAAAGCCTCATCATGGAAAGAAGGAGTCCAATGCTGTGCACGGTAAAAAGAGCCGTCATGAGGTAGGGGCAACCCAGATCTCCAATCCTAGACCGGCTCAACAGGGACAGGGGCAGCAGCGCAAGGAGGTCGCACCCAAACGACAGTTCACCAAGATCAACATGTCGCTGGATCAAGCACTACAACAAATGTTGAAGGCAGGGCTGATCACCTTAAGGGCTCCTCTCCGGAATCCAAACACTTCTTCTCCTAACTATCATCCCAACGATAGGTGCGCATACCATTCTGATAGCCCGGGGCATACTACGGACAACTGCTGGCCTCTCAAAAACAAGATTCAAGACATGATCGACGCTGGAGAGATTCAGTTTGAAGTACCTGAGACTCCGAACATAATCACTGCTCCGTTACCCAATCATTGAAGACTTTTGTTTATTTGGATTTCCGAGTTGTATTTTTCTTTGCTTATACAAACAATTAATGTCATAGCAAACTCTTTTATTCTATTAAAGCATCGCATGTGTCTGTTTTGGAATTAATACAATTGTTTTCATTATATTCAAAATTGCTTTCATTTTTCTGTGATGATCAACGCTCGGTTAACAATTCTAAGCCTCTTGAGGGAGGATGACGAAAACGATACCACGATCTTTACATTATGCTTTTGAACGGACCCTGCTGATGAGGTACAGGCATTGTTTCAATCCCTAAACACTGGAGTTATAAGGATGATAATCCCTCGTCAACCCCTTCGAGCCAAAGAAGTAGGAGTTTTCATTTTCGAAAATTATTACCCTTTATCATAACCTGGGGCAGGGTAGTTCTCTCAGTTGATCCAAGTGCATAACGAATGGCACCAAAGAGATCCTTACAAAAAAGATAGTGATGGTTCCGAATATTCAATAAAGAAAGGCAGTCATTACTTCTCAAATTAAAAACCCATTAAGTCAAAACCTATGAAGGAGACTTACAAAACTGGGGCATCCCGCTGACTGTAATTCCAAAAAGAAACAGTTCAGGCAAAAAAATAGGGATAAACAAAATCAAAAATAAAGAGGTCCTACAAACCCTCAACGAAAAAAGAGGAAATGACTGCCTATTCAAAATAAACTGTCAAAGTCCGAACCATCACAGGTATATCAAAGCAAAGACTCAAACAAGGTCTAACGTATGATCAACTGAGGTTAGGTTTGGAGAACATCACGAAGAGCGGGTGGGTACAAATAAAATTTGAGCCTTTATCCTTTGTTTCTTAAACCGTGAACCAGGCCACGTTATAACCCTTAAAAGTCCTAGCTGAAGCATGGGTTGGTTCGAAAGCATACTGTTACGAAAGGTATCCTGACTCCTTAAGGCCTACGGTAAATACGGAGTTGACATCACGTTTTACAAACATTCACTTGTTTTATGAAAAAGAATGCATTTTCAAAATCTTCAGGACAGACATAAGCTTTGCATTTTTAACATAACTTTGTTTGCATATGACTATTTATTTGAACAGCAGGGAAACTCGCACGAGGAATACCTATTGAACAAAAGCACTTCCAATCAAGGGGCATGATATAATCATGGTCTATTATCTGGGGCAGTCCAATCAAGATTCGGAGAATCTCTCAAAGGCCAAATAGCCTGGGGCAAATCTCCGCCTGAGTCACTTGGGGCATTCCAACAACGAATCTTGCTCGAGCAGACATCTTCTGGTGACATGGAAAAACACTTCTAACAGGGGCACCTCCCTACATCTTGAGAGCATGGACATAGTCGGAAAAAAATACTACGCATAATCAAAGACCCGCTAGGTTGACATACCTAGGCAAAAATTAGGGCTTCCCGACGAACCAAAAGGGTTCGGGCAAAATGAAGGGATGAAATGAAAAAAAATCTGTACACCCGGCAAGTCGAAAACCTGAAAAGGTGGATTGGGCAAAAAAGGGTATCCCGGTGGACTGAAAACCCGAAAGGGAGGTCCAGGCAAAAGTTAGGGATTAAAGCGTACGACTATGTCCTGTCATCCTGTCACCTGCCTACCAGAAGAAGGTTTGTCCATCAACAACTATCAGCACCTCACAGGTCTTCCTCTCCCACCTTAGAAACAGGGGCAATAAAGAGTTGTCTAAGCAATCTGATTGTTCTGTCCTCCAAGGTATCAAGGTAGGTTCTGTTGAAGAACATAACCAATACAGTTCAATACTTCCCCAGGAGAGTCCAGTCCAGTTTCCCCAAGAAAGTTGGAATCCATCTCCCCAAGCAGCAAGCTTATCCCCAGTAGATTCTGGAAGCTTATCCCCGCAGAGCACGAACGCGTCTCCCGGCTGTATTCAAAGAGTTATTTCCTTACCAGGATATAACTGGGTTATCCTCAGCCAAAAGCCACGGAAAGAGCGTCCTCGACAAAGTCTTCTTATCCCCAGCGGAGTCTATTAGCACTTCCAACATAACAATGGTATCCCCAGCGGAGTTATCATCAACCTCAGCAAAGTATTCCTCTCCCCACAGAGTATTCCCCGCAGAGTAATCTATTCGCCAAGTTTGTTCCCCAATGGAGTCATCTTCTCCTGCCGGTATTCTTGCAACTATCATCCCCAGTGGAAACAACAAAGCATTGTTCTCCAACATCAGCCCAGGATAAGCTCCTGGCATTCGTCAAGGATTTATTTTCCCAAAACGGAAATGCATTCATAAACATCACATCTTCATACATTATAGCATGCATATGCATCATACTACACGAATCTCATCAATTTTGAGGACATCCTGAAATCATGCAGTTCATGCATCATGATCTTGCATACAACTGATGCTTTACCTTTTCAGGAAAGGTCAATACAAAGATGATTACTATCAACTATCGCAACTCTTTCTAGATATAGTTCAGATGTGAACCAGATATGGCGACGTTCTGATACTTCTTCCAGACTTTTTCTAGATATAGTTCAGATGTGAACCAGATATGGCGACGTTCTGATACTTCTTCCAGATTTCCTTCTAGATATAGTTCAGATGTGAACCAGATATGGCGATGTTCTGATACTTCTTCCAGATTATCTTTCTAGATATAGTTCAGATGTGAACCAGATATGGCAACGTTCTGATACCTATTCCAGATTTCTTTCTAGAGATAGTTCAGATATGACCCAGATATGGCGACGTTCTGATACTTCTTCCAGATTTCCTTCTAGATATGGTTCAGATGTGACCCAGGCATGGCGACGTTCTGATACTTCTTCCAGATTATCTTTCTAGATATAGTTCAGATGTGAACCAGATATGGCGACGTTCTGATACCTATTCCAGATTTCTTTCTAGAGATAGTTCAGATATGACCCAGATATGGCGACGTTCTGATACTTCTTCCAGATTTCCTTCTAGATATGGTTCAGATGTGACCCAGGCATGACGACATTCTGATACTTCTTCCAGATTTCCTTCTAGATATAGTTCAGATGTGAACCAGATATGGCAATGTTCTGATACTTCTTCCAGATTTCCTTTCAGAGATAGCTTAGAAATGCTCCAGATATGGATGCTGTTCTGTTGCTTATTCAACACTCCTTCTAGATATGGTTCGGATGTGACCCAGGCATGGCGACGTTCTGACACTTATTCCAGATCCCCCTCAGATAACTTAGAGATGCTCCGGACACGGAAGCTGTTCTATTGTTTATTCAGAGATCACCTTTCTAGAGATGGTTCAGATGTGACCCGGATATGGCTACCTTCTGATACTTATTCCAAAGTCATTCAGATATAGATTGGAAATGCTCCAAATATGGATGTTGTTCTTCGGCTTGTTCAAGTTTCTTCTCAAAGATGGCTCAGATATACTCCAGAACCGGATGCTATTCTATCACTTATTCACAGTTTCTTCTCAAACAACTTAGAGATGCTCCAGACCCGGAGACTATTCTATTGTCTAGTCCAGATTCATTCGAAAGACTATTCCAAATTCTGTTTCTTATCCAGTCAAAGGCCTTCTCTGGTTCAGTCAGATCGACCCTAAGATCTCCCTGTTTCTTATCCAGTTGAAGACATTCAAGACCTAGACCGGTTCAGTTAAATCGACCCTAAGATTTTTCTGTTTCTTATCCAGTCAAAGGCCTTCTCTAGTCCAGCTAAATCGACCCCTGACAGATTTTCCTGATGAAGACTCAGTAGAAGATATCCAAGATTCTCTCAATGATACTATTGAGGTTGAAGTCGTCCAAGATTCTCTCAATGATTACTGTTGAGGTTGAAGTCGCCTATGGTTCTCTCCCCGTTACTGCGGAGGTAGTAATCATCCCCAGATTCTCTCGGCGTTACTGTTGAGGTTGAAGTTGTCCAAGATTCTCTCAATGATTACTGTTGGGGTTGAAGTCGCCTAAGGTTCTCTCAGCATTCCTGTTGAGGTAGTAATCGTCCAAGGTTCTCTCACCATCCCGTTGAGGTAGTAACCATCCCTGGTTCATTCATCACCTTTTGAAGCTCCAGATCCAGCTCCTGTAACCAGTCAGGACACATCTATACGAAGAATCTGAAGACCAGCTCCTGTAACAGGTCAGGTAATCATCTTCTTTTTTTCAGGTACGCAAGTTCTCGCTAAGGAATCTCTTACGCGATCGACACCCAGATGGCATCTATAAGCCCATCCACCTTCCATAATCTCTTAGCATGGCATCTATAAGCCCATCATCCTATCCATTAATCTCCAAATGGCATCTACAAGCCCATTCCATCATCACACTACTATGTGAGCGCAAATTTCTGGGCACTCTAGTGTTCAATCATCTTCCACCTTCGGATTACGAAGGCACGTCAGCCAATCTGCATCCTCAGGTCTAAGAAGATTGATCAGGGATAACTGTTGTACCCCAAAATTTGCCCTCCCATATTCTTCAAAGAATTGCAAAGAGCAAGCTTCAAATCTCCCCAAGGGTTGCACAGTTCAAGGGCCTCCTAACAGTCAAAAACTAGGGTTTTGGTTCTGACAAAGAAAATGAAGTTTCCAAGGGTCCAATCAAGTCCCACATGCCTATAAACATGGTCAAGCATCCTCATACCAAGTTTCAAGACTTACAGCACAAAATTGCACAGTCAAAAACCCTAATTGCACTACAGTCAACTGCAGGGGCAAAATGGTCATTTGACAGTCAAAAGTTCAAATTTTTGATCAACATCTCATTTTGAAGCCACAAACATCATTTGATCAATGCTTGATCATGATTCTCAAAGCTTGGCTCAAAAAGTCTCAAGATGCAAAAGTTTCCATATTTGGACAGCTGAAAAAAGTCAACTGTAACTTGATCAAGGCATAACTTCCACATGGTTTATCAGAAAAATTCCATCCAAAGCTCATTTTGAAGAGAAAGACATTTCCTACAACTCCTCTTCACACTTCAAGTCCAAAAAATGCTCTCACAAAAAGTTATCAATTTCAACATTATAGGTCATTTTCAAAAGTCAACAAAAAGGGACTTTAAGTCAAAGGCCATAACTTGAGATTGGTAAATCAAAATGACATGGGACAAAAGGCATTGGTTAGAGGACTTCCAGACCTTTCCAAAATGTCCAAGAACATGATCAAAGCTTAAAAATTGAGCAATATATGCCTTGTGGAAGTTGGGAAATTTTTGGACATTTTGAAAAGTCAACTTTGCTTCAAATGTCTTAAAATTGCTAATGGGCCACATTTTCTTCCAAAATTCATCATCCAAAGCATGTGCACGACCATTTGGCCCAAAGGGAAGTTATTTATCATTTTTATTTATTTATTTGAATTTTTAATTGCTAATAATTCATTTAATTAAAATAAATATGTGGAAAATACCAAACCAATGCAATCAAATCTTTTTATGCATGAAATAGTCTCAAGATTTCGTGCATGATCAGATAGGGAAAGAATCAAGTTGATTGGACATGATTTGTATCAAATTAGCATGAAAAAGATTGAAAAATTATGGCATGAAAATCCAATATTCTCTACATCAATTCATTGATTCTTTGGACCAAAAACCTTACCCTAATCGTTCCATACATAAGTAGGATGAAAACCCTAGTGTTCAGAACCTCCAAGCTGCGCAGAAAACACCATAGCCAAGTTTGCATTTTTCAAGAAAACTCAAATACTGAAAACCCTATTCTAGCACGATTCAGAGGAAAACTTTGATTCCATTAGCTTGCAAAGGTCTCAAGGGACGTTTCTGAATCAAAAACATCATTCCTAACATCAAGAATTGGTAATTAAAAGTCAGCCTGTGTCACTTTTTTTTGCATAATCGTGTTTTATTATTCAGGCCATATCCATGCATTTTTATTCTTGATTTGTACTAATGAGATGATTCTGAAGCTAACCCTATAGTTTGATTGAGTTTTTATGCATTGTACGTGATTTCACCATTAAAGCCAGCTAGGGTTCTTCAAGCTCCAAATTGGGCGTTCTTAATACTGTAAAATTAGGACACCTCAATGCCATGGTTGAAATCAGGAAGCTTGGACGAATATAGTACACCCCTCGCGCCTAATTTATGAAGCACCATAGCCTAATCGCTATTTTGGAAAAGGATGTATTTTGGGGGGGTTCAAAACCCCCGCTAAGTCTTTTTATGTTTCAGGAAAAAATGCAACAAGGAAGAAGAAGACTAGGTGGCAAGGCATGGTTGGTTCATTTGAAATTCGCGCGAAAATCTGCCACTAGCGCTTGTTTTGTCTTATGATATTTATTTGTTATTATATAATCAAAACGCGTTCACAGCTCCATTGGCAAGGCATTTGGTTGGTAATCTCTGGGACCTGGGTTCGAGCCCCAGGTCCCCCCTTTCTATTTCCATATTTTTCTTCTAACCATGATTCTATACAGTTTGCCCCCTGAAGACCACTATGCAACCTCATGATCTGCCATGCCACACGTCCCACTGCACCCATCCTATGGCCAAAATTCAAAGCATATGATATGGCTTAGTCAATGCACGCACATGCTTCCAGGAAAAGTCAACAAAGGGCCTCCAAAGATGGGCCTGATTATTACAGTTTAAACCTCCAATTGGGGACAGAACCCCCCAAGGTTTTGCCATTCTTTCATTTTTTTTATTTTATTTGTTTCAATTATTTCTCTTTTTTTTAATTCTTCAAATTAATTTGTTTTTTTCATAAAATATAAAAATAATATAAAAAATCAAAAAGTCATAAAAAATCAAAAAACATATTTTATTTTAATATTTTTGTAAATAAAAATCATTAGTTAATTTAGTTTTCAATTCTAGGATTAATTTTGACTTTTTTCTTAATAAACTTAAAATTTGTAGAATTAGGGTTTTAATCAATTTTTATCCTTTTCTTTTCTTTTCATTAATAATTAATTGTTTATTTTTGTAAATAAAAAAAAATCATTAATTAATTAGGTTTAATTCTAGGTTCAATTTTAATATTTTTTCTTAATAAATAAAAGTTGTGGAATTAGGGTTAATTTAATTTTAATTTCATCTAATCTCCTCATTAAAAAAAATCATAAATACAAAAAACCTCAAAAAAATAATGTCCTTTCATTTTAATTAATCAATTTATTAATATATTTTAATTTCATTAAAAAGGGTCCAACGCCCTCGTTTTCGATTATTAATTTGTTTCGCACGTTTCATTTCCTTTCTTATAATTTATTAATGTAATTCTCCCAAAGCCATGTAATTCGGACATGTTATATTTCTCGCACTTTATTTCTTTATTTTATGTCAAATCGGGTCCTGGATTTAATTTGGCGATGTGGACCCGCGCCTTTGTAATAGTTTAGGAACTTTAATTTCCGCACTTTTAACTGTTAATAAATGCATGCAAGAATGAATGTTAAAATAAAAATAACGCGTAGATCACCAATACATGACAAGACAAAAATATCTGAAAACGACACACAAATCACACACCACCCCTAGGGTACGCCTCACTGTTGCCTTGCCTCTCGAAAGGTGATCGTTGAGTAGAGGATGTCTTAGTAAGTCCTCATGATCCGGGAACCTGGCATGAGGGTAGCTTCTAAGGTGTCTTCCTATTGCTCTGGTGATCACCATGTCCCGAACCTCGAATTGACCCGAACACCTCCAACGGTGGTGCTACCTACCTCTCAATGGTGGGATGGCACTATCTTAAAGGACATTTACACAGACGAATTCCTTAGGGTAGGTAGACGACTCTAGATACTTGCTCTAATTTCAAAACAAATCAAAAATACTTTTCACACCAACACATTTTCAAAAAGCTTTCGAAAGCAACTTTTCAAACACTCTTGAGGACCGATACAAGAGTCGAACTGAAATTTTCAAAGAAACTTTTTAAAACCCACAGTTGAAAAGCAAACAAACCATTTTGAAAACACAAATGAGCAAGTATCTAAGAGCCCATGGATAACCATGGATAGAAAGGGTGCTAACACCTTCCCTTTCTATAACCTACCTCCCGAACCGAGAGCAATCTCTATAAGGAATTTTTCTGTGCTTTTGTCCTTTCCATTTGGAGAAAATAAAAGACGGTGGCGACTCTTGCTTCCGCGAAATTTCGCGAACTAGCGTTAAACAGTCAGTTCCAGATCCACCGATCACAGAACTGGCGACTCTGCTGGGGATACTTTAAAGTGAGGTGTACCTTAAGACTAAGTTCATAACTGTGTTTTCACTTGTATTGACTTGCTTGCTTTATCATTGTGAGTACTATCTTGGGAGTTCTATAGATCCTAACCCGGATCTGGGGGATACCTTCTTAGAAAGTAGCAACAAGGCTGTGAGGGAACTGTGCGGGGTATACCGACATGGTTGAAGCAGCCTGCTACGTTGATGTGGCACTTTGGTGAGTACCGGTAACCCTTGAGTTCAGTCAAGGAGAGTACGGGGCCTCCGCGTGGTGTCATGAAACATCAACTGACCTTAGGAACCTTAATTGAACCATCTTGGCCTCTTTAGGGTAGTGAGATAACTGACTTTGGTGCAGTCCGAGGTTGGTTGATACTCGATACTACACTCAATTGAGGGTTGTTTTCTTGGAATATTTCGGTCGCCAGTTCAGTGGCTAAATCGAAACGATGAACAATGAAAGCAATCCAATGATATTGGGACCCTTAGAACCCGGTTACTTCTGATAGGACAGGTTGAGCCCACCAACTTCAAGAGGGTAATACCCAGACCCCATGCTGGCCTAAACTCTAAGGGTTGTGGTGTGACTTGTGTGCTTTCATACTTGACTACTTGCATGCCTATGATCTGACACTTGAGTTTCTTGCAGGTTTTGTTTACAGTCCTTAATTGGGACTCATAACAGGGTTTACCTACATCACTCCATGCATAGCATAACATCATACCATTGCATACATCCTGCATAAGGCCTAACCCATTTCAAGGATCTCAAGGGCTTGTGATGCAGGTCATGATGAACCAACTGTCCAACAAGGGGCAAAGAGGATTTATTTTCCTCTAACCAAGGTTGTTAGGGGCTATGACCCACTTGATATGGTGAGCTTTGACTCCTGGGGAAGGTTCCCCTAACCAAGGTTGTTTGGAAACCAAAACTAGACATGATGACTAAAGTCAGGGGCTATGACCCACTTGATATGGTGAGCTTTGACTCTTGAAGAAGGATTCTCAACATCATGCAGTTCCTTCAATCAAGTAACAAATTCAAATGCTAACAATTTTCTTGTTTACCCCCGCGAGATCCTTGAAAACATTGCATATATATACATACATATCATTGCATTACAGGTATCCCTTTTACAGGTCACTTACCTTCTCCGCTGTTTATTTCAGCATCATCATGTCTTCTGCACCATCCAACGAACAATCCATCAAGGCCCTCCAGGCTCAGAACGCCCAGTTCCAAGAGCTGATCATGAATTTGGCCCAGGGGCAGCAAGATCTGAAGACCCTGCTTTTGAAAAAGAAGAAGAAGAGGACTGTGTGGTTCAACCCTAGACGCAAACCTGGGAATGGCACACAAAATGAAGCTGAGAGGATTACTCCATCTGTTGGGGAAGGCAGTCATCAAGAGGAAAGGGTTCCCAGCCAAGTGGTCTCCGACAACGAGACAGATTTCAACGACGAACAATACCCTCCTGCCGAGGACAAGTACAAACAGTTGGAAGACCGCCTGAATGCAATGGAAATTCAACAAGTGCCTGGTTTGGATTTCGGAGACTTGGGTCTAACTTCTGGTGTGGTGATCCCACACAAATTCAAAGCACCCACTTTCGCTAAGTACGATGGGGCATCCTGTCCCAGGCTGCATCTCAGGTCTTATGTGCGGAAGATTCAACCGTATACTATGGACAAGAACTTGTGGATCCATTTCTTCCAGGAAAGTCTTTTAGGGACTCATCTCGAATGGTTCTATCAGCTGGATGGAACCAATGTTCGTAACTGGGAGGAGTTGGCTACTGATTTTTACAAGCAGTATCAGTATAATGCCGACCTCGCTCCTACGCGTACCCAACTCCAGGGTATGTCGTTAGGACCGAGAGAAGGTTTTAAAGAATATGCGCAGAAATGGAGAGACCTGGCTGGTAGGGTACAACCACCGCTGACTGACCGTGAACTTGTGGACATGTTCCTGGGGACCCTGTCTGGTCCATTCTATAACCATCTGATCGGGAATTCGTCTGCTGGATTCACAGATCTTATCTTGACTGGGGAGAGAATAGAAGCCGGCATCCGGTCTGGAAAGATTCAAGAGGCTGCACCTTCTGACAAAAAGCCTCATCATGGAAAGAAGGAGTCCAATGCTGTGCACGGTAAAAAGAGCCGTCATGAGGTAGGGGCAACCCAGATCTCCAATCCTAGACCGGCTCAACAGGGACAGGGGCAGCAGCGCAAGGAGGTCGCACCCAAACGACAGTTCACCAAGATCAACATGTCGCTGGATCAAGCACTACAACAAATGTTGAAGGCAGGGCTGATCACCTTAAGGGCTCCTCTCCGGAATCCAAACACTTCTTCTCCTAACTATCATCCCAACGATAGGTGCGCATACCATTCTGATAGCCCGGGGCATACTACGGACAACTGCTGGCCTCTCAAAAACAAGATTCAAGACATGATCGACGCTGGAGAGATTCAGTTTGAAGTACCTGAGACTCCGAACATAATCACTGCTCCGTTACCCAATCATTGAAGACTTTTGTTTATTTGGATTTCCGAGTTGTATTTTTCTTTGCTTATACAAACAATTAATGTCATAGCAAACTCTTTTATTCTATTAAAGCATCGCATGTGTCTGTTTTGGAATTAATACAATTGTTTTCATTATATTCAAAATTGCTTTCATTTTTCTGTGATGATCAACGCTCGGTTAACAATTCTAAGCCTCTTGAGGGAGGATGACGAAAACGATACCACGATCTTTACATTATGCTTTTGAACGGACCCTGCTGATGAGGTACAGGCATTGTTTCAATCCCTAAACACTGGAGTTATAAGGATGATAATCCCTCGTCAACCCCTTCGAGCCAAAGAAGTAGGAGTTTTCATTTTCGAAAATTATTACCCTTTATCATAACCTGGGGCAGGGTAGTTCTCTCAGTTGATCCAAGTGCATAACGAATGGCACCAAAGAGATCCTTACAAAAAAGATAGTGATGGTTCCGAATATTCAATAAAGAAAGGCAGTCATTACTTCTCAAATTAAAAACCCATTAAGTCAAAACCTATGAAGGAGACTTACAAAACTAGGGCATCCCGCTGACTGTAATTCCAAAAAGAAACAGTTCAGGCAAAAAAATAGGGATAAACAAAATCAAAAATAAAGAGGTCTTACAAACCCTCAACGAAAAAAGAGGAAATGACTGCCTATTCAAAATAAACTGTCAAAGTCCGAACCATCACAGGTATATCAAAGCAAAGACTCAAACAAGGTCTAACGTATGATCAACTGAGGTTAGGTTTGGAGAACATCACGAAGAGCGGGTGGGTACAAATAAAATTTGAGCCTTTATCCTTTGTTTCTTAAACCGTGAACCAGGCCACGTTATAACCCTTAAAAGTCCTAGCTGAAGCATGGGTTGGTTCGAAAGCATACTGTTACGAAAGGTATCCTGACTCCTTAAGGCCTACGGTAAATACGGAGTTGACATCACGTTTTACAAACATTCACTTGTTTTATGAAAAAGAATGCATTTTCAAAATCTTCAGGACAGACATAAGCTTTGCATTTTTAACATAACTTTGTTTGCATATGACTATTTGTTTGAACAGCAGGGAAACTCGCACGAGGAATACCTATTGAACAAAAGCACTTCCAATCAAGGGGCATGATATAATCATGGTCTATTATCTGGGGCAGTCCAATCAAGATTCGGAGAATCTCTCAAAGGCCAAATAGCCTGGGGCAAATCTCCGCCTGAGTCACTTGGGGCATTCCAACAACGAATCTTGCTCGAGCAGACATCTTCTGGTGACATGGAAAAACACTTCTAACAGGGGCACCTCCCTACATCTTGAGAGCATGGACATAGTCGAAAAAAAATACTACGCGTAATCAAAGACCCGCTAGGTTGACATACCTAGGCAAAAATTAGGGCTTCCCGACGAACCAAAAGGGTTCGGGCAAAATGAAGGGATGAAATGAAAAAAAATCTGTACACCCGGCAAGTCGAAAACCTGAAAAGGTGGATTGGGCAAAAAAGGGTATCCCGGTGGACTGAAAACCCGAAAGGGAGGTCCAGGCAAAAGTTAGGGATTAAAGCGTACGACTATGTCCTGTCATCCTGTCACCTGCCTACCAGAAGAAGGTTTGTCCATCAACAACTATCAGCACCTCACATGTCTTCCTCTCCCACCTCAGAAACAGGGGCAATAAAGAGTTGTCTAAGCAATCTGATTGTTCTGTCCTCCAAGGTATCAAGGTAGGTTCTGTTGAAGAACATAACCAATACAGTTCAATACTTCCCCAGGAGAGTCCAGTCCAGTTTCCCCAAGAAAGTTGGAATCCATCTCCCCAAGCAGCAAGCTTATCCCCAGTAGATTCTGGAAGCTTATCCCCGCAGAGCACGAACGCGTCTCCCGGCTGTATTCAAAGAGTTATTTCCTTACCAGGATATAACTGGGTTATCCTCAGCCAAAAGCCACGGAAAGAGCGTCCTCGACAAAGTCTTCTTATCCCCAGCGGAGTCTATTAGCACTTCCAACATAACAATGGTATCCCCAGCGGAGTTATCATCAACCTCAGCAAAGTATTCCTCTCCCCACAGAGTATTCCCCGCAGAGTAATCTATTCGCCAAGTTTGTTCCCCAATGGAGTCATCTTCTCCTGCCGGTATTCTTGCAACTATCATCCCCAGTGGAAACAACAAAGCATTGTTCTCCAACATCAGCCCAGGATAAGCTCCTGGCATTCGTCAAGGATTTATTTTCCCAAAACGGAAATGCATTCATAAACATCACATCTTCATACATTATAGCATGCATATGCATCATACTACACGAATCTCATCAATTTTGAGGACATCCTGAAATCATGCAGTTCATGCATCATGATCTTGCATACAACTGATGCTTTACCTTTTCAGGAAAGGTCAATACAAAGATGATTACTATCAACTATCGCAACTCTTTCTAGATATAGTTCAGATGTGAACCAGATATGGCGACGTTCTGATACTTCTTCCAGACTTTTTCTAGATATAGTTCAGATGTGAACCAGATATGGCGACGTTCTGATACTTCTTCCAGATTTCCTTCTAGATATAGTTCAGATGTGAACCAGATATGGCGACGTTCTGATACTTCTTCCAGATTATCTTTCTAGATATAGTTCAGATGTGAACCAGATATGGCAACGTTCTGATACCTATTCCAGATTTCTTTCTAGAGATAGTTCAGATATGACCCAGATATGGCGACGTTCTGATACTTCTTCCAGATTTCCTTCTAGATATGGTTCAGATGTGACCCAGGCATGGCGACGTTCTGATACTTCTTCCAGATTATCTTTCTAGATATAGTTCAGATGTGAACCAGATATGGCGACGTTCTGATACCTATTCCAGATTTCTTTCTAGAGATAGTTCAGATATGACCCAGATATGGCGACGTTCTGATACTTCTTCCAGATTTCCTTCTAGATATGGTTCAGATGTGACCCAGGCATGACGACGTTCTGATACTTCTTCCAGATTTCCTTCTAGATATAGTTCAGATGTGAACCAGATATGGCAACGTTCTGATACTTCTTCCAGATTTCCTTTCAGAGATAGCTTAGAAATGCTCCAGATATGGATGCTGTTCTGTTGCTTATTCAACACTCCTTCTAGATATGGTTCGGATGTGACCCAGGCATGGCGACGTTCTGACACTTATTCCAGATCCCCCTCAGATAACTTAGAGATGCTCCGGACACGGAAGCTGTTCTATTGTTTATTCAGAGATCACCTTTCTAGAGATGGTTCAGATGTGACCCGGATATGGCTACCTTCTGATACTTATTCCAAAGTCATTCAGATATAGATTGGAAATGCTCCAAATATGGATGTTGTTCTTCGGCTTGTTCAAGTTTCTTCTCAAAGATGGCTCAGATATACTCCAGAACCGGATGCTATTCTATCACTTATTCACAGTTTCTTCTCAAACAACTTAGAGATGCTCCAGACCCGGAGACTATTCTATTGTCTAGTCCAGATTCATTCGAAAGACTATTCCAAATTCTGTTTCTTATCCAGTCAAAGGCCTTCTCTGGTTCAGTCAGATCGACCCTAAGATCTCCCTGTTTCTTATCCAGTTGAAGACATTCAAGACCTAGACCGGTTCAGTTAAATCGACCCTAAGATTTTTCTGTTTCTTATCCAGTCAAAGGCCTTCTCTAGTCCAGCTAAATCGACCCCTGACAGATTTTCCTGATGAAGACTCAGTAGAAGATATCCAAGATTCTCTCAATGATACTATTGAGGTTGAAGTCGTCCAAGATTCTCTCAATGATTACTGTTGAGGTTGAAGTCGCCTATGGTTCTCTCCCCGTTACTGCGGAGGTAGTAATCATCCCCAGATTCTCTCGGCGTTACTGTTGAGGTTGAAGTTGTCCAAGATTCTCTCAATGATTACTGTTGGGGTTGAAGTCGCCTAAGGTTCTCTCAGCATTCCTGTTGAGGTAGTAATCGTCCAAGGTTCTCTCACCATCCCGTTGAGGTAGTAACCATCCCTGGTTCATTCATCACCTTTTGAAGCTCCAGATCCAGCTCCTGTAACCAGTCAGGACACATCTATACGAAGAATCTGAAGACCAGCTCCTGTAACAGGTCAGGTAATCATCTTCTTTTTTTCAGGTACGCAAGTTCTCGCTAAGGAATCTCTTACGCGATCGACACCCAGATGGCATCTATAAGCCCATCCACCTTCCATCATCTCTTAGCATGGCATCTATAAGCCCATCATCCTATCCATTAATCTCCAAATGGCATCTACAAGCCCATTCCATCATCACACTACTATGTGAGCGCAAATTTCTGGGCACTCTAGTGTTCAATCATCTTCCACCTTCGGATTACGAAGGCACGTCAGCCAATCTGCATCCTCAGGTCTAAGAAGATTGATCAGGGATAACTGTTGTACCCCAAAATTTGCCCTCCCATATTCTTCAAAGAATTGCAAAGAGCAAGCTTCAAATCTCCCCAAGGGTTGCACAGTTCAAGGGCCTCCTAACAGTCAAAAACTAGGGTTTTGGTTCTGACAAAGAAAATGAAGTTTCCAAGGGTCCAATCAAGTCCCACATGCCTATAAACATGGTCAAGCATCCTCATACCAAGTTTCAAGACTTACAGCACAAAATTGCACAGTCAAAAACCCTAATTGCACTACAGTCAACTGCAGGGGCAAAATGGTCATTTGACAGTCAAAAGTTCAAATTTTTGATCAACATCTCATTTTGAAGCCACAAACATCATTTGATCAATGCTTGATCATGATTCTCAAAGCTTGGCTCAAAAAGTCTCAAGATGCAAAAGTTTCCATATTTGGACAGCTGAAAAAAGTCAACTGTAACTTGATCAAGGCATAACTTCCACATGGTTTATCAGAAAAATTCCATCCAAAGCTCATTTTGAAGAGAAAGACATTTCCTACAACTCCTCTTCACACTTCAAGTCCAAAAAATGCTCTCACAAAAAGTTATCAATTTCAACATTATAGGTCATTTTCAAAAGTCAACAAAAAGGGACTTTAAGTCAAAGGCCATAACTTGAGATTGGTAAATCAAAATGACATGGGACAAAAGGCATTGGTTAGAGGACTTCCAGACCTTTCCAAAATGTCCAAGAACATGATCAAAGCTTAAAAATTGAGCAATATATGCCTTGTGGAAGTTGGGAAATTTTTGGACATTTTGAAAAGTCAACTTTGCTTCAAATGTCTTAAAATTGCTAATGGGCCACATTTTCTTCCAAAATTCATCATCCAAAGCATGTGCACGACCATTTGGCCCAAAGGGAAGTTATTTATCATTTTTATTTATTTATTTGAATTTTTAATTGCTAATAATTCATTTAATTAAAATAAATATGTGGAAAATACCAAACCAATGCAATCAAATCTTTTTATGCATGAAATAGTCTCAAGATTTCGTGCATGATCAGATAGGGAAAGAATCAAGTTGATTGGACATGATTTGTATCAAATTAGCATGAAAAAGATTGAAAAATTATGGCATGAAAATCCAATATTCTCTACATCAATTCATTGATTCTTTGGACCAAAAACCTTACCCTAATCGTTCCATACATAAGTAGGATGAAAACCCTAGTGTTCAGAACCTCCAAGCTGCGCAGAAAACACCATAGCCAAGTTTGCATTTTTCAAGAAAACTCAAATACTGAAAACCCTATTCTAGCACGATTCAGAGGAAAACTTTGATTCCATTAGCTTGCAAAGGTCTCAAGGGACGTTTCTGAATCAAAAACATCATTCCTAACATCAAGAATTGGTAATTAAAAGTCAGCCTGTGTCACTTTCTTTTGCATAATCGTGTTTTATTATTCAGGCCATATCCATGCATTTTTATTCTTGATTTGTACTAATGAGATGATTCTGAAGCTAACCCTATAGTTTGATTGAGTTTTTATGCATTGTACGTGATTTCACCATTAAAGCCAGCTAGGGTTCTTCAAGCTCCAAATTGGGCGTTCTTGAATACTGTAAAATTAGGACACCTCAATGCCATGGTTGAAATCAGGAAGCTTGGACGAATATAGTACACCCCTCGCGCCTAATTTATGAAGCACCATAGCCTAATCGCTATTTTGGAAAAGGATGTATTTTGGGGGGGTTCAAAACCCCCGCTAAGTCTTTTTATGTTTCAGGAAAAAATGCAACAAGGAAGAAGAAGACTAGGTGGCAAGGCATGGTTGGTTCATTTGAAATTCGCGCGAAAATCTGCCACTAGCGCTTGTTTTGTCTTATGATATTTATTTGTTATTATATAATCAAAACGCGTTCACAGCTCCATTGGCAAGGCATTTGGTTGGTAATCTCTGGGACCTGGGTTCGAGCCCCAGGTCCCCCCTTTCTATTTCCATATTTTTCTTCTAACCATGATTCTATACAGTTTGCCCCCTGAAGACCACTATGCAACCTCATGATCTGCCATGCCACACGTCCCACTGCACCCATCCTATGGCCAAAATTCAAAGCATATGATATGGCTTAGTCAATGCACGCACATGCTTCCAGGAAAAGTCAACAAAGGGCCTCCAAAGATGGGCCTGATTATTACAGTTTAAACCTCCAATTGGGGACAGAACCCCCCAAGGTTTTGCCATTCTTTCATTTTTTTTATTTTATTTGTTTCAATTATTTCTCTTTTTTTTAATTCTTCAAATTAATTTGTTTTTTTCATAAAATATAAAAATAATATAAAAAATCAAAAAGTCATAAAAAATCAAAAAACATATTTTATTTTAATATTTTTGTAAATAAAAATCATTAGTTAATTTAGTTTTCAATTCTAGGATTAATTTTGACTTTTTTCTTAATAAACTTAAAATTTGTAGAATTAGGGTTTTAATCAATTTTTATCCTTTTCTTTTCTTTTCATTAATAATTAATTGTTTATTTTTGTAAATAAAAAAAAATCATTAATTAATTAGGTTTAATTCTAGGTTCAATTTTAATATTTTTTCTTAATAAATAAAAGTTGTGGAATTAGGGTTAATTTAATTTTAATTTCATCTAATCTCCTCATTAAAAAAAATCATAAATACAAAAAACCTCAAAAAAATAATGTCCTTTCATTTTAATTAATCAATTTATTAATATATTTTAATTTCATTAAAAAGGGTCCAACGCCCTCGTTTTCGATTATTAATTTGTTTCGCACGTTTCATTTCCTTTCTTATAATTTATTAATGTAATTCTCCCAAAGCCATGTAATTCGGACATGTTATATTTCTCGCACTTTATTTCTTTATTTTATGTCAAATCGGGTCCTGGATTTAATTTGGCGATGTGGACCCGCGCCTTTGTAATAGTTTAGGAACTTTAATTTCCGCACTTTTAACTGTTAATAAATGCATGCAAGAATGAATGTTAAAATAAAAATAACGCGTAGATCACCAATACATGACAAGACAAAAATATCTGAAAACGACACACAAATCACACACCACCCCTAGGGTACGCCTCACTGTTGCCTTGCCTCTCGAAAGGTGATCGTTGAGTAGAGGATGTCTTAGTAAGTCCTCATGATCCGGGAACCTGGCATGAGGGTAGCTTCTAAGGTGTCTTCCTATTGCTCTGGTGATCACCATGTCCCGAACCTCGAATTGACCCGAACACCTCCAACGGTGGTGCTACCTACCTCTCAATGGTGGGATGGCACTATCTTAAAGGACATTTACACAGACGAATTCCTTAGGGTAGGTAGACGACTCTAGATACTTGCTCTAATTTCAAAACAAATCAAAAATACTTTTCACACCAACACATTTTCAAAAAGCTTTCGAAAGCAACTTTTCAAACACTCTTGAGGACCGATACAAGAGTCGAACTGAAATTTTCAAAGAAACTTTTTAAAACCCACAGTTGAAAAGCAAACAAACCATTTTGAAAACACAAATGAGCAAGTATCTAAGAGCCCATGGATAACCATGGATAGAAAGGGTGCTAACACCTTCCCTTTCTATAACCTACCTCCCGAACCGAGAGCAATCTCTATAAGGAATTTTTCTGTGCTTTTGTCCTTTCCATTTGGAGAAAATAAAAGACGGTGGCGACTCTTGCTTCCGCGAAATTTCGCGAACTAGCGTTAAACAGTCAGTTCCAGATCCACCGATCACAGAACTGGCGACTCTGCTGGGGATACTTTAAAGTGAGGTGTACCTTAAGACTAAGTTCATAACTGTGTTTTCACTTGTATTGACTTGCTTGCTTTATCATTGTGAGTACTATCTTGGGAGTTCTATAGATCCTAACCCGGATCTGGGGGATACCTTCTTAGAAAGTAGCAACAAGGCTGTGAGGGAACTGTGCGGGGTATACCGACATGGTTGAAGCAGCCTGCTACGTTGATGTGGCACTTTGGTGAGTACCGGTAACCCTTGAGTTCAGTCAAGGAGAGTACGGGGCCTCCGCGTGGTGTCATGAAACATCAACTGACCTTAGGAACCTTAATTGAACCATCTTGGCCTCTTTAGGGTAGTGAGATAACTGACTTTGGTGCAGTCCGAGGTTGGTTGATACTCGATACTACACTCAATTGAGGGTTGTTTTCTTGGAATATTTCGGTCGCCAGTTCAGTGGCTAAATCGAAACGATGAACAATGAAAGCAATCCAATGATATTGGGACCCTTAGAACCCGGTTACTTCTGATAGGACAGGTTGAGCCCACCAACTTCAAGAGGGTAATACCCAGACCCCATGCTGGCCTAAACTCTAAGGGTTGTGGTGTGACTTGTGTGCTTTCATACTTGACTACTTGCATGCCTATGATCTGACACTTGAGTTTCTTGCAGGTTTTGTTTACAGTCCTTAATTGGGACTCATAACAGGGTTTACCTACATCACTCCATGCATAGCATAACATCATACCATTGCATACATCCTGCATAAGGCCTAACCCATTTCAAGGATCTCAAGGGCTTGTGATGCAGGTCATGATGAACCAACTGTCCAACAAGGGGCAAAGAGGATTTATTTTCCTCTAACCAAGGTTGTTAGGGGCTATGACCCACTTGATATGGTGAGCTTTGACTCCTGGGGAAGGTTCCCCTAACCAAGGTTGTTTGGAAACCAAAACTAGACATGATGACTAAAGTCAGGGGCTATGACCCACTTGATATGGTGAGCTTTGACTCTTGAAGAAGGATTCTCAACATCATGCAGTTCCTTCAATCAAGTAAAAAATTCAAATGCTAACAATTTTCTTGTTTACCCCGCGAGATCCTTGAAAACATTGCATATATATACATACATATCATTGCATTACAGGTATCCCTTTTACAGGTCACTTACCTTCTCCGCTGTTTATTTCAGCATCATCATGTCTTCTGCACCATCCAACGAACAATCCATCAAGGCCCTCCAGGCTCAGAACGCCCAGTTCCAAGAGCTGATCATGAATTTGGCCCAGGGGCAGCAAGATCTGAAGACCCTGCTTTTGAAAAAGAAGAAGAAGAGGACTGTGTGGTTCAACCCTAGACGCAAACCTGGGAATGGCACACAAAATGAAGCTGAGAGGATTACTCCATCTGTTGGGGAAGGCAGTCATCAAGAGGAAAGGGTTCCCAGCCAAGTGGTCTCCGACAACGAGACAGATTTCAACGACGAACAATACCCTCCTGCCGAGGACAAGTACAAACAGTTGGAAGACCGCCTGAATGCAATGGAAATTCAACAAGTGCCTGGTTTGGATTTCGGAGACTTGGGTCTAACTTCTGGTGTGGTGATCCCACACAAATTCAAAGCACCCACTTTCGCTAAGTACGATGGGGCATCCTGTCCCAGGCTGCATCTCAGGTCTTATGTGCGGAAGATTCAACCGTATACTATGGACAAGAACTTGTGGATCCATTTCTTCCAGGAAAGTCTTTTAGGGACTCATCTCGAATGGTTCTATCAGCTGGATGGAACCAATGTTCGTAACTGGGAGGAGTTGGCTACTGCTTTTTACAAGCAGTATCAGTATAATGCCGACCTCGCTCCTACGCGTACCCAACTCCAGGGTATGTCGTTAGGACCGGGAGAAGGTTTTAAAGAATATGCGCAGAAATGGAGAGACCTGGCTGGTAGGGTACAACCACCGCTGACTGACCGTGAACTTGTGGACATGTTCCTGGGGACCCTGTCTGGTCCATTCTATAACCATCTGATCGGGAATTCGTCTGCTGGATTCACAGATCTTATCTTGACTGGGGAGAGAATAGAAGCCGGCATCCGGTCTGGAAAGATTCAAGAGGCTGCACCTTCTGACAAAAAGCCTCATCATGGAAAGAAGGAGTCCAATGCTGTGCACGGTAAAAAGAGCCGTCATGAGGTAGGGGCAACCCAGATCTCCAATCCTAGACCGGCTCAACAGGGACAGGGGCAGCAGCGCAAGGAGGTCGCACCCAAACGACAGTTCACCAAGATCAACATGTCGCTGGATCAAGCACTACAACAAATGTTGAAGGCAGGGCTGATCACCTTAAGGGCTCCTCTCCGGAATCCAAACACTTCTGCTCCTAACTATCATCCCAACGATAGGTGCGCATACCATTCTGATAGCCCGGGGCATACTACGGACAACTGCTGGCCTCTCAAAAACAAGATTCAAGACATGATCGACGCTGGAGAGATTCAGTTTGAAGTACCTGAGACTCCGAACATAATCACTGCTCCGTTACCCAATCATTGAAGACTTTTGTTTATTTGGATTTCCGAGTTGTATTTTTCTTTGCTTATACAAACAATTAATGTCATAGCAAACTCTTTTATTCTATTAAAGCATCGCATGTGTCTGTTTTGGAATTAATACAATTGTTTTCATTATATTCAAAATTGCTTTCATTTTTCTGTGATGATCAACGCTCGGTTAACAATTCTAAGCCTCTTGAGGGAGGATGACGAAAACGATACCACGATCTTTACATTATGCTTTTGAACGGACCCTGCTGATGAGGTACAGGCATTGTTTCAATCCCTAAACACTGGAGTTATAAGGATGATAATCCCTCGTCAACCCCTTCGAGCCAAAGAAGTAGGAGTTTTCATTTTCGAAAATTATTACCCTTTATCATAACCTGGGGCAGGGTAGTTCTCTCAGTTGATCCAAGTGCATAACGAATGGCACCAAAGAGATCCTTACAAAAAAGATAGTGATGGTTCCGAATATTCAATAAAGAAAGGCAGTCATTACTTCTCAAATTAAAAACCCATTAAGTCAAAACCTATGAAGGAGACTTACAAAACTAGGGCATCCCGCTGACTGTAATTCCAAAAAGAAACAGTTCAGGCAAAAAAATAGGGATAAACAAAATCAAAAATAAAGAGGTCTTACAAACCCTCAACGAAAAAAGAGGAAATGACTGCCTATTCAAAATAAACTGTCAAAGTCCGAACCATCACAGGTATATCAAAGCAAAGACTCAAACAAGGTCTAACGTATGATCAACTGAGGTTAGGTTTGGAGAACATCACGAAGAGCGGGTGGGTACAAATAAAATTTGAGCCTTTATCCTTTGTTTCTTAAACCGTGAACCAGGCCACGTTATAACCCTTAAAAGTCCTAGCTGAAGCATGGGTTGGTTCGAAAGCATACTGTTACGAAAGGTATCCTGACTCCTTAAGGCCTACGGTAAATACGGAGTTGACATCACGTTTTACAAACATTCACTTGTTTTATGAAAAAGAATGCATTTTCAAAATCTTCAGGACAGACATAAGCTTTGCATTTTTAACATAACTTTGTTTGCATATGACTATTTGTTTGAACAGCAGGGAAACTCGCACGAGGAATACCTATTGAACAAAAGCACTTCCAATCAAGGGGCATGATATAATCATGGTCTATTATCTGGGGCAGTCCAATCAAGATTCGGAGAATCTCTCAAAGGCCAAATAGCCTGGGGCAAATCTCCGCCTGAGTCACTTGGGGCATTCCAACAACGAATCTTGCTCGAGCAGACATCTTCTGGTGACATGGAAAAACACTTCTAACAGGGGCACCTCCCTACATCTTGAGAGCATGGACATAGTCGAAAAAAAATACTACGCGTAATCAAAGACCCGCTAGGTTGACATACCTAGGCAAAAATTAGGGCTTCCCGACGAACCAAAAGGGTTCGGGCAAAATGAAGGGATGAAATGAAAAAAAATCTGTACACCCGGCAAGTCGAAAACCTGAAAAGGTGGATTGGGCAAAAAAGGGTATCCCGGTGGACTGAAAACCCGAAAGGGAGGTCCAGGCAAAAGTTAGGGATTAAAGCGTACGACTATGTCCTGTCATCCTGTCACCTGCCTACCAGAAGAAGGTTTGTCCATCAACAACTATCAGCACCTCACAGGTCTTCCTCTCCCACCTCAGAAACAGGGGCAATAAAGACTTGTCTAAGCAATCTGATTGTTCTGTCCTCCAAGGTATCAAGGTAGGTTCTGTTGAAGAACATAACCAATACAGTTCAATACTTCCCCAGGAGAGTCCAGTCCAGTTTCCCCAAGAAAGTTGGAATCCATCTCCCCAAGCAGCAAGCTTATCCCCAGTAGATTCTGGAAGCTTATCCCCGCAGAGCACGAACGCGTCTCCCGGCTGTATTCAAAGAGTTATTTCCTTACCAGGATATAACTGGGTTATCCTCAGCCAAAAGCCACGGAAAGAGCGTCCTCGACAAAGTCTTCTTATCCCCAGCGGAGTCTATTAGCACTTCCAACATAACAATGGTATCCCCAGCGGAGTTATCATCAACCTCAGCAAAGTATTCCTCTCCCCACAGAGTATTCCCCGCAGAGTAATCTATTCGCCAAGTTTGTTCCCCAATGGAGTCATCTTCTCCTGCCGGTATTCTTGCAACTATCATCCCCAGTGGAAACAACAAAGCATTGTTCTCCAACATCAGCCCAGGATAAGCTCCTGGCATTCGTCAAGGATTTATTTTCCCAAAACGGAAATGCATTCATAAACATCACATCTTCATACATTATAGCATGCATATGCATCATACTACACGAATCTCATCAATTTTGAGGACATCCTGAAATCATGCAGTTCATGCATCATGATCTTGCATACAACTGATGCTTTACCTTTTCAGGAAAGGTCAATACAAAGATGATTACTATCAACTATCGCAACTCTTTCTAGATATAATTCAGATGTGAACCAGATATGGCGACGTTCTGATACTTCTTCCAGACTTTTTCTAGATATAGTTCAGATGTGAACCAGATATGGCGACGTTCTGATACTTCTTCCAGATTTCCTTCTAGATATAGTTCAGATGTGAACCAGATATGGCGACGTTCTGATACTTCTTCCAGATTATCTTTCTAGATATAGTTCAGATGTGAACCAGATATGGCAACGTTCTGATACCTATTCCAGATTTCTTTCTAGAGATAGTTCAGATATGACCCAGATATGGCGACGTTCTGATACTTCTTCCAGATTTCCTTCTAGATATGGTTCAGATGTGACCCAGGCATGGCGACGTTCTGATACTTCTTCCAGATTATCTTTCTAGATATAGTTCAGATGTGAACCAGATATGGCGACGTTCTGATACCTATTCCAGATTTCTTTCTAGAGATAGTTCAGATATGACCCAGATATGGCGACGTTCTGATACTTCTTCCAGATTTCCTTCTAGATATGGTTCAGATGTGACCCAGGCATGACGACGTTCTGATACTTCTTCCAGATTTCCTTCTAGATATAGTTCAGATGTGAACCAGATATGGCAACGTTCTGATACTTCTTCCAGATTTCCTTTCAGAGATAGCTTAGAAATGCTCCAGATATGGATGCTGTTCTGTTGCTTATTCAACACTCCTTCTAGATATGGTTCGGATGTGACCCAGGCATGGCGACGTTCTGACACTTATTCCAGATCCCCCTCAGATAACTTAGAGATGCTCCGGACACGGAAGCTGTTCTATTGTTTATTCAGAGATCACCTTTCTAGAGATGGTTCAGATGTGACCCGGATATGGCTACCTTCTGATACTTATTCCAAAGTCATTCAGATATAGATTGGAAATGCTCCAAATATGGATGTTGTTCTTCGGCTTGTTCAAGTTTCTTCTCAAAGATGGCTCAGATATACTCCAGAACCGGATGCTATTCTATCACTTATTCACAGTTTCTTCTCAAACAACTTAGAGATGCTCCAGACCCGGAGACTATTCTATTGTCTAGTCCAGATTCATTCGAAAGACTATTCCAAATTCTGTTTCTTATCCAGTCAAAGGCCTTCTCTGGTTCAGTCAGATCGACCCTAAGATCTCCCTGTTTCTTATCCAGTTGAAGACATTCAAGACCTAGACCGGTTCAGTTAAATCGACCCTAAGATTTTTCTGTTTCTTATCCAGTCAAAGGCATTCTCTAGTCCAGCTAAATCGACCCCTGACAGATTTTCCTGATGAAGACTCAGTAGAAGATATCCAAGATTCTCTCAATGATACTATTGAGGTTGAAGTCGTCCAAGATTCTCTCAATGATTACTGTTGAGGTTGAAGTCGCCTATGGTTCTCTCCCCGTTACTGCGGAGGTAGTAATCATCCCCAGATTCTCTCGGCGTTACTGTTGAGGTTGAAGTTGTCCAAGATTCTCTCAATGATTACTGTTGGGGTTGAAGTCGCCTAAGGTTCTCTCAGCATTCCTGTTGAGGTAGTAATCGTCCAAGGTTCTCTCACCATCCCGTTGAGGTAGTAACCATCCCTGGTTCATTCATCACCTTTTGAAGCTCCAGATCCAGCTCCTGTAACCAGTCAGGACACATCTATACGAAGAATCTGAAGACCAGCTCCTGTAACAGGTCAGGTAATCATCTTCTTTTTTTCAGGTACGCAAGTTCTCGCTAAGGAATCTCTTACGCGATCGACACCCAGATGGCATCTATAAGCCCATCCACCTTCCATCATCTCTTAGCATGGCATCTATAAGCCCATCATCCTATCCATTAATCTCCAAATGGCATCTACAAGCCCATTCCATCATCACACTACTATGTGAGCGCAAATTTCTGGGCACTCTAGTGTTCAATCATCTTCCACCTTCGGATTACGAAGGCACGTCAGCCAATCTGGATCCTCAGGTCTAAGAAGATTGATCAGGGATAACTGTTGTACCCCAAAATTTGCCCTCCCATATTCTTCAAAGAATTGCAAAGAGCAAGCTTCAAATCTCCCCAAGGGTTGCACAGTTCAAGGGCCTCCTAACAGTCAAAAACTAGGGTTTTGGTTCTGACAAAGAAAATGAAGTTTCCAAGGGTCCAATCAAGTCCCACATGCCTATAAACATGGTCAAGCATCCTCATACCAAGTTTCAAGACTTACAGCACAAAATTGCACAGTCAAAAACCCTAATTGCACTACAGTCAACTGCAGGGGCAAAATGGTCATTTGACAGTCAAAAGTTCAAATTTTTGATCAACATCTCATTTTGAAGCCACAAACATCATTTGATCAATGCTTGATCATGATTCTCAAAGCTTGGCTCAAAAAGTCTCAAGATGCAAAAGTTTCCATATTTGGACAGCTGAAAAAAGTCAACTGTAACTTGATCAAGGCATAACTTCCACATGGTTTATCAGAAAAATTCCATCCAAAGCTCATTTTTAAGAGAAAGACATTTCCTACAACTCCTCTTCACACTTCAAGTCCAAAAAATGCTCTCACAAAAAGTTATCAATTTCAACATTATAGGTCATTTTCAAAAGTCAACAAAAAGGGACTTTAAGTCAAAGGCCATAACTTGAGATTGGTAAATCAAAATGACATGTGACAAAAGGCATTGGTTAGAGGACTTCCAGACCTTTCCAAAATGTCCAAGAACATGATCAAAGCTTAAAAATTGAGCAATATATGCCTTGTGGAAGTTGGGAAATTTTTGGACATTTTGAAAAGTCAACTTTGCTTCAAATGTCTTAAAATTGCTAATGGGCCACATTTTCTTCCAAAATTCATCATCCAAAGCATGTGCACGACCATTTGGCCCAAAGGGAAGTTATTTATCATTTTTATTTATTTATTTGAATTTTTAATTGCTAATAATTCATTTAATTAAAATAAATATGTGGAAAATACCAAACCAATGCAATCAAATCTTTTTATGCATGAAATAGTCTCAAGATTTCGTGCATGATCAGATAGGGAAAGAATCAAGTTGATTGGACATGATTTGTATCAAATTAGCATGAAAAAGATTGAAAAATTATGGCATGAAAATCCAATATTCTCTACATCAATTCATTGATTCTTTGGACCAAAAACCTTACCCTAATCGTTCCATACATAAGTAGGATGAAAACCCTAGTGTTCAGAACCTCCAAGCTGCGCAGAAAACACCATAGCCAAGTTTGCATTTTTCAAGAAAACTCAAATACTGAAAACCCTATTCTAGCACGATTCAGAGGAAAACTTTGATTCCATTAGCTTGCAAAGGTCTCAAGGGACGTTTCTGAATCAAAAACATCATTCCTAACATCAAGAATTGGTAATTAAAAGTCAGCCTGTGTCACTTTCTTTTGCATAATCGTGTTTTATTATTCAGGCCATATCCATGCATTTTTATTCTTGATTTGTACTAATGAGATGATTCTGAAGCTAACCCTATAGTTTGATTGAGTTTTTATGCATTGTACGTGATTTCACCATTAAAGCCAGCTAGGGTTCTTCAAGCTCCAAATTGGGCGTTCTTGAATACTGTAAAATTAGGACACCTCAATGCCATGGTTGAAATCAGGAAGCTTGGACGAATATAGTACACCCCTCGCGCCTAATTTATGAAGCACCATAGCCTAATCGCTATTTTGGAAAAGGATGTATTTTGGGGGGGTTCAAAACCCCCGCTAAGTCTTTTTATGTTTCAGGAAAAAATGCAACAAGGAAGAAGAAGACTAGGTGGCAAGGCATGGTTGGTTCATTTGAAATTCGCGCGAAAATCTGCCACTAGCGCTTGTTTTGTCTTATGATATTTATTTGTTATTATATAATCAAAACGCGTTCACAGCTCCATTGGCAAGGCATTTGGTTGGTAATCTCTGGGACCTGGGTTCGAGCCCCAGGTCCCCCCTTTCTATTTCCATATTTTTCTTCTAACCATGATTCTATACAGTTTGCCCCCTGAAGACCACTATGCAACCTCATGATCTGCCATGCCACACGTCCCACTGCACCCATCCTATGGCCAAAATTCAAAGCATATGATATGGCTTAGTCAATGCACGCACATGCTTCCAGGAAAAGTCAACAAAGGGCCTCCAAAGATGGGCCTGATTATTACAGTTTAAACCTCCAATTGGGGACAGAACCCCCCAAGGTTTTGCCATTCTTTCATTTTTTTTATTTTATTTGTTTCAATTATTTCTCTTTTTTTTAATTCTTCAAATTAATTTGTTTTTTTCATAAAATATAAAAATAATATAAAAAATCAAAAAGTCATAAAAAATCAAAAAACATATTTTATTTTAATATTTTTGTAAATAAAAATCATTAGTTAATTTAGTTTTCAATTCTAGGATTAATTTTGACTTTTTTCTTAATAAACTTAAAATTTGTAGAATTAGGGTTTTAATCAATTTTTATCCTTTTCTTTTCTTTTCATTAATAATTAATTGTTTATTTTTGTAAATAAAAAAAAATCATTAATTAATTAGGTTTAATTCTAGGTTCAATTTTAATATTTTTTCTTAATAAATAAAAGTTGTGGAATTAGGGTTAATTTAATTTTAATTTCATCTAATCTCCTCATTAAAAAAAATCATAAATACAAAAAACCTCAAAAAAATAATGTCCTTTCATTTTAATTAATCAATTTGTTAATATATTTTAATTTCATTAAAAAGGGTCCAACGCCCTCGTTTTCGATTATTAATTTGTTTCGCACGTTTCATTTCCTTTCTTATAATTTATTAATGTAATTCTCCCAAAGCCATGTAATTCGGACATGTTATATTTCTCGCACTTTATTTCTTTATTTTATGTCAAATCGGGTCCTGGATTTAATTTGGCGATGTGGACCCGCGCCTTTGTAATAGTTTAGGAACTTTAATTTCCGCACTTTTAACTGTTAATAAATGCATGCAAGAATGAATGTTAAAATAAAAATAACGCGTAGATCACCAATACATGACAAGACAAAAATATCTGAAAACGACACACAAATCACACACCACCCCTAGGGTACGCCTCACTGTTGCCTTGCCTCTCGAAAGGTGATCGTTGAGTAGAGGATGTCTTAATAAGTCCTCATGATCCGGGAACCTGGCATGAGGGTAGCTTCTAAGGTGTCTTCCTATTGCTCTGGTGATCACCATGTCCCGAACCTCGAATTGACCCGAACACCTCCAACGGTGGTGCTACCTACCTCTCAATGGTGGGATGGCACTATCTTAAAGGACATTTACACAGACGAATTCCTTAGGGTAGGTAGACGACTCTAGATACTTGCTCTAATTTCAAAACAAATCAAAAATACTTTTCACACCAACACATTTTCAAAAAGCTTTCGAAAGCAACTTTTCAAACACTCTTGAGGACCGATACAAGAGTCGAACTGAAATTTTTAAAGAAACTTTTTAAAACCCACAGTTGAAAAGCAAACAAACCATTTTGAAAACACAAATGAGCAAGTATCTAAGAGCCCATGGATAACCATGGATAGAAAGGGTGCTAACACCTTCCCTTTCTATAACCTACCTCCCGAACCGAGAGCAATCTCTATAAGGAATTTTTCTGTGCTTTTGTCCTTTCCATTTGGAGAAAATAAAAGACGGTGGCGACTCTTGCTTCCGCGACATTTCGCGAACTAGCGTTAAACAGTCAGTTCCAGATCCACCGATCACAGAACTGGCGACTCTGCTGGGGATACTTTAAAGTGAGGTGTACCTTAAGACTAAGTTCATAACTGTGTTTTCACTTGTATTGACTTGCTTGCTTTATCATTGTGAGTACTATCTTGGGAGTTCTATAGATCCTAACCCGGATCTGGGGGATACCTTCTTAGAAAGTAGCAACAAGGCTGTGAGGGAACTGTGTGGGGTATACCGACATGGTTGAAGCAGCCTGCTACGTTGATGTGGCACTTTGGTGAGTACCGGTAACCCTTGAGTTCAGTCAAGGAGAGTACGAGGCCTCCGCGTGGTGTCATGAAACATCAACTGACCTTAGGAACCTTAATTGAACCATCTTGGCCTCTTTAGGGTAGTGAGATAACTGACTTTGGTGCAGTCCGAGGTTGGTTGATACTCGATACTACACTCAATTGAGGGTTGTTTTCTTGGAATATTTCGGTCGCCAGTTCAGTGGCTAAATCGAAACGATGAACAATGAAAGCAATCCAATAATATTGGGACCCTTAGAACCCGGTTACTTCTGATAGGACAGGTTGAGCCCACCAACTTCAAGAGGGTAATACCCAGACCCCATGCTGGCCTAAACTCTAAGGGTTGTGGTGTGACTTGTGTGCTTTCATACTTGACTACTTGCATGCCTATGATCTGACACTTGAGTTTCTTGCAGGTTTTGTTTACAGTCCTTAATTGGGACTCATAACAGGGTTTACCTACATCACTCCATGCATAGCATAACATCATACCATTGCATACATCCTGCATAAGGCCTAACCCATTTCAAGGATCTCAAGGGCTTGTGATGCAGGTCATGATGAACCAACTGTCCAACAAGGGGCAAAGAGGATTTATTTTCCTCTAACCAAGGTTGTTAGGGGCTATGACCCACTTGATATGGTGAGCTTTGACTCCTGGGGAAGGTTCCCCTAACCAAGGTTGTTTGGAAACCAAAACTAGACATGATGACTAAAGTCAGGGGCTATGACCCACTTGATATGGTGAGCTTTGACTCTTGAAGAAGGATTCTCAACATCATGCAGTTCCTTCAATCAAGTAACAAATTCAAATGCTAACAATTTTCTTGTTTACCCCGCGAGATCCTTGAAAACATTGCATATATATACATACATATCATTGCATTACAGGTATCCCTTTTACAGGTCACTTACCTTCTCCGCTGTTTATTTCAGCATCATCATGTCTTCTGCACCATCCAACGAACAATCCATCAAGGCCCTCCAGGCTCAGAACGCCCAGTTCCAAGAGCTGATCATGAATTTGGCCCAGGGGCAGCAAGATCTGAAGACCCTGCTTTTGAAAAAGAAGAAGAAGAGGACTGTGTGGTTCAACCCTAGACGCAAACCTGGGAATGGCACACAAAATGAAGCTGAGAGGATTACTCCATCTGTTGGGGAAGGCAGTCATCAAGAGGAAAGGGTTCCCAGCCAAGTGGTCTCCGACAACGAGACAGATTTCAACGACGAACAATACCCTCCTGCCGAGGACAAGTACAAACAGTTGGAAGACCGCCTGAATGCAATGGAAATTCAACAAGTGCCTGGTTTGGATTTCGGAGACTTGGGTCTAACTTCTGGTGTGGTGATCCCACACAAATTCAAAGCACCCACTTTCGCTAAGTACGATGGGGCATCCTGTCCCAGGCTGCATCTCAGGTCTTATGTGCGGAAGATTCAACCGTATACTATGGACAAGAACTTGTGGATCCATTTCTTCCAGGAAAGTCTTTTAGGGACTCATCTCGAATGGTTCTATCAGCTGGATGGAACCAATGTTCGTAACTGGGAGGAGTTGGCTACTGCTTTTTACAAGCAGTATCAGTATAATGCCGACCTCGCTCCTACGCGTACCCAACTCCAGGGTATGTCGTTAGGACCGGGAGAAGGTTTTAAAGAATATGCGCAGAAATGGAGAGACCTGGCTGGTAGGGTACAACCACCGCTGACTGACCGTGAACTTGTGGACATGTTCCTGGGGACCCTGTCTGGTCCATTCTATAACCATCTGATCGGGAATTCGTCTGCTGGATTCACAGATCTTATCTTGACTGGGGAGAGAATAGAAGCCGGCATCCGGTCTGGAAAGATTCAAGAGGCTGCACCTTCTGACAAAAAGCCTCATCATGGAAAGAAGGAGTCCAATGCTGTGCACGGTAAAAAGAGCCGTCATGAGGTAGGGGCAACCCAGATCTCCAATCCTAGACCGGCTCAACAGGGACAGGGGCAGCAGCGCAAGGAGGTCGCACCCAAACGACAGTTCACCAAGATCAACATGTCGCTGGATCAAGCACTACAACAAATGTTGAAGGCAGGGCTGATCACCTTAAGGGCTCCTCTCCGGAATCCAAACACTTCTGCTCCTAACTATCATCCCAACGATAGGTGCGCATACCATTCTGATAGCCCGGGGCATACTACGGACAACTGCTGGCCTCTCAAAAACAAGATTCAAGACATGATCGACGCTGGAGAGATTCAGTTTGAAGTACCTGAGACTCCGAACATAATCACTGCTCCGTTACCCAATCATTGAAGACTTTTGTTTATTTGGATTTCCGAGTTGTATTTTTCTTTGCTTATACAAACAATTAATGTCATAGCAAACTCTTTTATTCTATTAAAGCATTGCATGTGTCTGTTTTGGAATTAATACAATTGTTTTCATTATATTCAAAATTGCTTTCATTTTTCTGTGATGATCAACGCTCGGTTAACAATTCTAAGCCTCTTGAGGGAGGATGACGAAAACGATACCACGATCTTTACATTATGCTTTTGAACGGACCCTGCTGATGAGGTACAGGCATTGTTTCAATCCCTAAACACTGGAGTTATAAGGATGATAATCCCTCGTCAACCCCTTCGAGCCAAAGAAGTAGGAGTTTTCATTTTCGAAAATTATTACCCTTTATCATAACCTGGGGCAGGGTAGTTCTCTCAGTTGATCCAAGTGCATAACGAATGGCACCAAAGAGATCCTTACAAAAAAGATAGTGATGGTTCCGAATATTCAATAAAGAAAGGCAGTCATTACTTCTCAAATTAAAAACCCATTAAGTCAAAACCTATGAAGGAGACTTACAAAACTGGGGCATCCCGCTGACTGTAATTCCAAAAAGAAACAGTTCAGGCAAAAAAATAGGGATAAACAAAATCAAAAATAAAGAGGTCCTACAAACCCTCAACGAAAAAAGAGGAAATGACTGCCTATTCAAAATAAACTGTCAAAGTCCGAACCATCACAGGTATATCAAAGCAAAGACTCAAACAAGGTCTAACGTATGATCAACTGAGGTTAGGTTTGGAGAACATCACGAAGAGCGGGTGGGTACAAATAAAATTTGAGCCTTTATCCTTTGTTTCTTAAACCGTGAACCAGGCCACGTTATAACCCTTAAAAGTCCTAGCTGAAGCATGGGTTGGTTCGAAAGCATACTGTTACGAAAGGTATCCTGACTCCTTAAGGCCTACGGTAAATACGGAGTTGACATCACGTTTTACAAACATTCACTTGTTTTATGAAAAAGAATGCATTTTCAAAATCTTCAGGACAGACATAAGCTTTGCATTTTTAACATAACTTTGTTTGCATATGACTATTTGTTTGAACAGCAGGGAAACTCGCACGAGGAATACCTATTGAACAAAAGCACTTCCAATCAAGGGGCATGATATAATCATGGTCTATTATCTGGGGCAGTCCAATCAAGATTCGGAGAATCTCTCAAAGGCCAAATAGCCTGGGGCAAATCTCCGCCTGAGTCACTTGGGGCATTCCAACAACGAATCTTGCTCGAGCAGACATCTTCTGGTGACATGGAAAAACACTTCTAACAGGGGCACCTCCCTACATCTTGAGAGCATGGACATAGTCGAAAAAAAATACTACGCGTAATCAAAGACCCGCTAGGTTGACATACCTAGGCAAAAATTAGGGCTTCCCGACGAACCAAAAGGGTTCGGGCAAAATGAAGGGATGAAATGAAAAAAAATCTGTACACCCGGCAAGTCGAAAACCTGAAAAGGTGGATTGGGCAAAAAAGGGTATCCCGGTGGACTGAAAACCCGAAAGGGAGGTCCAGGCAAAAGTTAGGGATTAAAGCGTACGACTATGTCCTGTCATCCTGTCACCTGCCTACCAGAAGAAGGTTTGTCCATCAACAACTATCAGCACCTCACAGGTCTTCCTCTCCCACCTCAGAAACAGGGGCAATAAAGAGTTGTCTAAGCAATCTGATTGTTCTGTCCTCCAAGGTATCAAGGTAGGTTCTGTTGAAGAACATAACCAATACAGTTCAATACTTCCCCAGGAGAGTCCAGTCCAGTTTCCCCAAGAAAGTTGGAATCCATCTCCCCAAGCAGCAAGCTTATCCCCAGTAGATTCTGGAAGCTTATCCCCGCAGAGCACGAACGCGTCTCCCGGCTGTATTCAAAGAGTTATTTCCTTACCAGGATATAACTGGGTTATCCTCAGCCAAAAGCCACGGAAAGAGCGTCCTCGACAAAGTCTTCTTATCCCCAGCGGAGTCTATTAGCACTTCCAACATAACAATGGTATCCCCAGCGGAGTTATCATCAACCTCAGCAAAGTATTCCTCTCCCCACAGAGTATTCCCCGCAGAGTAATCTATTCGCCAAGTTTGTTCCCCAATGGAGTCATCTTCTCCTGCCGGTATTCTTGCAACTATCATCCCCAGTGGAAACAACAAAGCATTGTTCTCCAACATCAGCCCAGGATAAGCTCCTGGCATTCGTCAAGGATTTATTTTCCCAAAACGGAAATGCATTCATAAATATCACATCTTCATACATTATAGCATGCATATGCATCATACTACACGAATCTCATCAATTTTGAGGACATCCTGAAATCATGCAGTTCATGCATCATGATCTTGCATACAACTGATGCTTTACCTTTTCAGGAAAGGTCAATACAAAGATGATTACTATCAACTATCGCAACTCTTTCTAGATATAGTTCAGATGTGAACCAGATATGGCGACGTTCTGATACTTCTTCCAGACTTTTTCTAGATATAGTTCAGATGTGAACCAGATATGGCGACGTTCTGATACTTCTTCCAGATTTCCTTCTAGATATAGTTCAGATGTGAACCAGATATGGCGACGTTCTGATACTTCTTCCAGATTATCTTTCTAGATATAGTTCAGATGTGAACCAGATATGGCAACGTTCTGATACCTATTCCAGATTTCTTTCTAGAGATAGTTCAGATATGACCCAGATATGGCGACGTTCTGATACTTCTTCCAGATTTCCTTCTAGATATGGTTCAGATGTGACCCAGGCATGGCGACGTTCTGATACTTCTTCCAGATTATCTTTCTAGATATAGTTCAGATGTGAACCAGATATGGCGACGTTTTGATACCTATTCCAGATTTCTTTCTAGAGATAGTTCAGATATGACCCAGATATGGCGAAGTTCTGATACTTCTTCCAGATTTCCTTCTAGATATGGTTCAGATGTGACCCAGGCATGACGACGTTCTGATACTTCTTCCAGATTTCCTTCTAGATATAGTTCAGATGTGAACCAGATATGGCAACGTTCTGATACTTCTTCCAGATTTCCTTTCAGAGATAGCTTAGAAATGCTCCAGATATGGATGCTGTTCTGTTGCTTATTCAACACTCCTTCTAGATATGGTTCGGATGTGACCCAGGCATGGTGACGTTCTGACACTTATTCCAGATCCCCCTCAGATAACTTAGAGATGCTCCGGACACGGAAGCTGTTCTATTGTTTATTCAGAGATCACCTTTCTAGAGATGGTTCAGATGTGACCCGGATATGGCTACCTTCTGATACTTTTCCAAAGTCATTCAGATATAGATTGGAAATGCTCCAAATATGGATGTTGTTCTTCGGCTTGTTCAAGTTTCTTCTCAAAGATGGCTCAGATATACTCCAGAACCGGATGCTATTCTATCACTTATTCACAGTTTCTTCTCAAACAACTTAGAGATGCTCCAGACCCGGAGACTATTCTATTGTCTAGTCCAGATTCATTCGAAAGACTATTCCAAATTCTGTTTCTTATCCAGTCAAAGGCCTTCTCTGGTTCAGTCAGATCGACCCTAAGATCTCCCTGTTTCTTATCCAGTTGAAGACATTCAAGACCTAGACCGGTTCAGTTAAATCGACCCTAAGATTTTTCTGTTTCTTATCCAGTCAAAGGCCTTCTCTAGTCCAGCTAAATCGACCCCTGACAGATTTTCCTGATGAAGACTCAGTAGAAGATATCCAAGATTCTCTCAATGATACTATTGAGGTTGAAGTCGTCCAAGATTCTCTCAATGATTACTGTTGAGGTTGAAGTCGCCTATGGTTCTCTCCCCGTTACTGCGGAGGTAGTAATCATCCCCAGATTCTCTCGGCGTTACTGTTGAGGTTGAAGTTGTCCAAGATTCTCTCAATGATTACTGTTGGGGTTGAAGCCGCCTAAGGTTCTCTCAGCATTCCTGTTGAGGTAGTAATCGTCCAAGGTTCTCTCACCATCCCGTTGAGGTAGTAACCATCCCTGGTTCATTCATCACCTTTTGAAGCTCCAGATCCAGCTCCTGTAACCAGTCAGGACACATCTATACGAAGAATCTGAAGACCAGCTCCTGTAACAGGTCAGGTAATCATCTTCTTTTTTTCAGGTACGCAAGTTCTCGCTAAGGAATCTCTTACGCGATCGACACCCAGATGGCATCTATAAGCCCATCCACCTTCCATCATCTCTTAGCATGGCATCTATAAGCCCATCATCCTATCCATTAATCTCCAAATGGCATCTACAAGCCCATTCCATCATCACACTACTATGTGAGCGCAAATTTCTGGGCACTCTAGTGTTCAATCATCTTCCACCTTCGGATTACGAAGGCACGTCAGCCAATCTGCATCCTCAGGTCTAAGAAGATTGATCAGGGATAACTGTTGTACCCCAAAATTTGCCCTCCCATATTCTTCAAAGAATTGCAAAGAGCAAGCTTCAAATCTCCCCAAGGGTTGCACAGTTCAAGGGCCTCCTAACAGTCAAAAACTAGGGTTTTGGTTCTGACAAAGAAAATGAAGTTTCCAAGGGTCCAATCAAGTCCCACATGCCTATAAACATGGTCAAGCATCCTCATACCAAGTTTCAAGACTTACAGCACAAAATTGCACAGTCAAAAACCCTAATTGCACTACAGTCAACTGCAGGGGCAAAATGGTCATTTGACAGTCAAAAGTTCAAATTTTTGATCAACATCTCATTTTGAAGCCACAAACATCATTTGATCAATGCTTGATCATGATTCTCAAAGCTTGGCTCAAAAAGTCTCAAGATGCAAAAGTTTCCATATTTGGACAGCTGAAAAAAGTCAACTGTAACTTGATCAAGGCATAACTTCCACATGGTTTATCAGAAAAATTCCATCCAAAGCTCATTTTTAAGAGAAAGACATTTCCTACAACTCCTCTTCACACTTCAAGTCCAAAAAATGCTCTCACAAAAAGTTATCAATTTCAACATTATAGGTCATTTTCAAAAGTCAACAAAAAGGGACTTTAAGTCAAAGGCCATAACTTGAGATTGGTAAATCAAAATGACATGGGACAAAAGGCATTGGTTAGAGGACTTCCAGACCTTTCCAAAATGTCCAAGAACATGATCAAAGCTTAAAAATTGAGCAATATATGCCTTGTGGAAGTTGGGAAATTTTTGGACATTTTGAAAAGTCAACTTTGCTTCAAATGTCTTAAAATTGCTAATGGGCCACATTTTCTTCCAAAATTCATCATCCAAAGCATGTGCACGACCATTTGGCCCAAAGGGAAGTTATTTATCATTTTTATTTATTTATTTGAATTTTTAATTGCTAATAATTCATTTAATTAAAATAAATATGTGGAAAATACCAAACCAATGCAATCAAATCTTTTTATGCATGAAATAGTCTCAAGATTTCGTGCATGATCAGATAGGGAAAGAATCAAGTTGATTGGACATGATTTGTATCAAATTAGCATGAAAAAGATTGAAAAATTATGGCATGAAAATCCAATATTCTCTACATCAATTCATTGATTCTTTGGACCAAAAACCTTACCCTAATCGTTCCATACATAAGTAGGATGAAAACCCTAGTGTTCAGAACCTCCAAGCTGCACAGAAAACACCATAGCCAAGTTTGCATTTTTCAAGAAAACTCAAATACTGAAAACCCTATTCTAGCACGATTCAGAGGAAAACTTTGATTCCATTAGCTTGCAAAGGTCTCAAGGGACGTTTCTGAATCAAAAACATCATTCCTAACATCAAGAATTGGTAATTAAAAGTCAGCCTGTGTCACTTTCTTTTGCATAATCGTGTTTTATTATTCAGGCCATATCCATGCATTTTTATTCTTGATTTGTACTAATGAGATGATTCTGAAGCTAACCCTATAGTTTGATTGAGTTTTTATGCATTGTACGTGATTTCACCATTAAAGCCAGCTAGGGTTCTTCAAGCTCCAAATTGGGCGTTCTTGAATACTGTAAAATTAGGACACCTCAATGCCATGGTTGAAATCAGGAAGCTTGGACGAATATAGTACACCCCTCGCGCCTAATTTATGAAGCACCATAGCCTAATCGCTATTTTGGAAAAGGATGTATTTTGGGGGGGTTCAAAACCCCCGCTAAGTCTTTTTATGTTTCAGGAAAAAATGCAACAAGGAAGAAGAAGACTAGGTGGCAAGGCATGGTTGGTTCATTTGAAATTCGCGCGAAAATCTGCCACTAGCGCTTGTTTTGTCTTATGATATTTATTTGTTATTATATAATCAAAACGCGTTCACAGCTCCATTGGCAAGGCATTTGGTTGGTAATCTCTGGGACCTGGGTTCGAGCCCCAGGTCCCCCCTTTCTATTTCCATATTTTTCTTCTAACCATGATTCTATACAGTTTGCCCCCTGAAGACCACTATGCAACCTCATGATCTGCCATGCCACACGTCCCACTGCACCCATCCTATGGCCAAAATTCAAAGCATATGATATGGCTTAGTCAATGCACGCACATGCTTCCAGGAAAAGTCAACAAAGGGCCTCCAAAGATGGGCCTGATTATTACAGTTTAAACCTCCAATTGGGGACAGAACCCCCCAAGGTTTTGCCATTCTTTCATTTTTTTTATTTTATTTGTTTCAATTATTTCTCTTTTTTTTAATTCTTCAAATTAATTTGTTTTTTTCATAAAATATAAAAATAATATAAAAAATCAAAAAGTCATAAAAAATCAAAAAACATATTTTATTTTAATATTTTTGTAAATAAAAATCATTAATTAATTTAGTTTTCAATTCTAGGATTAATTTTGACTTTTTTCTTAATAAACTTAAAATTTGTAGAATTAGGGTTTTAATCAATTTTTATCCTTTTCTTTTCTTTTCATTAATAATTAATTGTTTATTTTTGTAAATAAAAAAAAATCATTAATTAATTAGGTTTAATTCTAGGTTCAATTTTAATATTTTTTCTTAATAAATAAAAGTTGTGGAATTAGGGTTAATTTAATTTTAATTTCATCTAATCTCCTCATTAAAAAAAATCATAAATACAAAAAACCTCAAAAAAATAATGTCCTTTCATTTTAATTAATCAATTTGTTAATATATTTTAATTTCATTAAAAAGGGTCCAACGCCCTCGTTTTCGATTATTAATTTGTTTCGCACGTTTCATTTCCTTTCTTATAATTTATTAATGTAATTCTCCCAAAGCCATGTAATTCGGACATGTTATATTTCTCGCACTTTATTTCTTTATTTTATGTCAAATCGGGTCCTGGATTTAATTTGGCGATGTGGACCCGCGCCTTTGTAATAGTTTAGGAACTTTAATTTCCGCACTTTTAACTGTTAATAAATGCATGCAAGAATGAATGTTAAAATAAAAATAACGCGTAGATCACCAATACATGACAAGACAAAAATATCTGAAAACGACACACAAATCACACACCACCCCTAGGGTACGCCTCACTGTTGCCTTGCCTCTCGAAAGGTGATCGTCGAGTAGAGGATGTCTTAGTAAGTCCTCATGATCCGGGAACCTGGCATGAGGGTAGCTTCTAAGGTGTCTTCCTATTGCTCTGGTGATCACCATGTCCCGAACCTCGAATTGACCCGAACACCTCCAACGGTGGTGCTACCTACCTCTCAATGGTGGGATGGCACTATCTTAAAGGACATTTACACAGACGAATTCCTTAGGGTAGGTAGACGACTCTAGATACTTGCTCTAATTTCAAAACAAATCAAAAATACTTTTCACACCAACACATTTTCAAAAAGCTTTCGAAAGCAACTTTTCAAACACTCTTGAGGACCGATACAAGAGTCGAACTGAAATTTTCAAAGAAACTTTTTAAAACCCACAGTTGAAAAGCAAACAAACCATTTTGAAAACACAAATGAGCAAGTATCTAAGAGCCCATGGATAACCATGGATAGAAAGGGTGCTAACACCTTCCCTTTCTATAACCTACCTCCCGAACCGAGAGCAATCTCTATAAGGAATTTTTCTGTGCTTTTGTCCTTTCCATTTGGAGAAAATAAAAGACGGTGGCGACTCTTGCTTCCGCGACATTTCGCGAACTAGCGTTAAACAGTCAGTTCCAGATCCACCGATCACAGAACTGGCGACTCTGCTGGGGATACTTTAAAGTGAGGTGTACCTTAAGACTAAGTTCATAACTGTGTTTTCACTTGTATTGACTTACTTACTTTATCATTGTGAGTACTATCTTGGGAGTTCTATAGATCCTAACCCGGATCTGGGGGATACCTTCTTAGAAAGTAGCAACAAGGCTGTGAGGGAACTGTGCGGGGTATACCGACATGGTTGAAGCAGCCTGCTACGTTGATGTGGCACTTTGGTGAGTACCGGTAACCCTTGAGTTCAGTCAAGGAGAGTACGGGGCCTCCGCGTGGTGTCATGAAACATCAACTGACCTTAGGAACCTTAATTGAACCATCTTGGCCTCTTTAGGGTAGTGAGATAACTGACTTTGGTGCAGTCCGAGGTTGGTTGATACTCGATACTACACTCAATTGAGGGTTGTTTTCTTGGAATATTTCGGTCGCCAGTTCAGTGGCTAAATCGAAACGATGAACAATGAAAGCAATCCAATGATATTGGGACCCTTAGAACCCGGTTACTTCTGATAGGACAGGTTGAGCCCACCAACTTCAAGAGGGTAATACCCAGACCCCATGCTGGCCTAAACTCTAAGGGTTGTGGTGTGACTTGTGTGCTTTCATACTTGACTACTTGCATGCCTATGATCTGACACTTGAGTTTCTTGCAGGTTTTGTTTACAGTCCTTAATTGGGACTCATAATAGGGTTTACCTACATCACTCCATGCATAGCATAACATCATACCATTGCATACATCCTGCATAAGGCCTAACCCATTTCAAGGATCTCAAGGGCTTGTGATGCAGGTCATGATGAACCAACTGTCCAACAAGGGGCAAAGAGGATTTATTTTCCTCTAACCAAGGTTGTTAGGGGCTATGACCCACTTGATATGGTGAGCTTTGACTCCTGGGGAAGGTTCCCCTAACCAAGGTTGTTTGGAAACCAAAACTAGACATGATGACTAAAGTCAGGGGCTATGACCCACTTGATATGGTGAGCTTTGAGTCTTGAAGAAGGATTCTCAACATCATGCAGTTCCTTCAATCAAGTCACAAATTCAAATGCTAACAATTTTCTTGTTTACCCCGCGAGATCCTTGAAAACATTGCATATATATACATACATATCATTGCATTACAGGTATCCCTTTTACAGGTCACTTACCTTCTCCGCTGTTTATTTCAGCATCATCATGTCTTCTGCACCATCCAACGAACAATCCATCAAGGCCCTCCAGGCTCAGAACGCCCAGTTCCAAGAGCTGATCATGAATTTGGCTCAGGGGCAGCAAGATCTGAAGACCCTGCTTTTGAAAAAGAAGAAGAAGAGGACTGTGTGGTTCAACCCTAGACGCAAACCTGGGAATGGCACACAAAATGAAGCTGAGAGGATTACTCCATCTATTGGGGAAGGCAGTCATCAAGAGGAAAGGGTTCCCAGCCCAGTGGTCTCCGACAACGAGACAGATTTCAACGACGAACAATACCCTCCTGCCGAGGACAAGTACAAACAGTTGGAAGACCGCCTGAATGTAATGGAAATTCAACAAGTGCCTGGTTTGGATTTCGGAGACTTGGGTCTAACTTCTGGTGTGGTGATCCCACACAAATTCAAAGCACCCACTTTCGCTAAGTACGATGGGGCATCCTGTCCCAGGCTGCATCTCAGGTCTTATGTGCGGAAGATTCAACCGTATACTATGGACAAGAACTTGTGGATCCATTTCTTCCAGGAAAGTCTTTTAGGGACTCATCTCGAATGGTTCTATCAGCTGGATGGAACCAATGTTCGTAACTGGGAGGAGTTGGCTACTGCTTTTTACAAGCAGTATCAGTATAATGCCGACCTCGCTCCTACGCGTACCCAACTCCAGGGTATGTCGTTAGGACCGGGAGAAGGTTTTAAAGAATATGCGCAGAAATGGAGAGACCTGGCTGGTAGGGTACAACCACCGCTGAATGACCGTGAACTTGTGGACATGTTCCTGGGGACCCTGTCTGGTCCATTCTATAACCATCTGATCGGGAATTCGTCTGCTGGATTCACAGATCTTATCTTGACTGGGGAGAGAATAGAAGCCGGCATCCGGTCTGGAAAGATTCAAGAGGCTGCACCTTCTGACAAAAAGCCTCATCATGGAAAGAAGGAGTCCAATGCTGTGCACGGTAAAAAGAGCCGTCATGAGGTAGGGGCAACCCAGATCTCCAATCCTAGACCGGCTCAACAGGGACAGGGGCAGCAGCGCAAGGAGGTCGCACCCAAACGACAGTTCACCAAGATCAACATGTCGCTGGATCAAGCACTACAACAAATGTTGAAGGCAGGGCTGATCACCTTAAGGGCTCCTCTCCGGAATCCAAACACTTCTGCTCCTAACTATCATCCCAACGATAGGTGCGCATACCATTCTGATAGCCCGGGGCATACTACGGACAACTGCTGGCCTCTCAAAAACAAGATTCAAGACATGATCGACGCTGGAGAGATTCAGTTTGAAGTACCTGAGACTCCGAACATAATCACTGCTCCGTTACCCAATCATTGAAGACTTTTGTTTATTTGGATTTCCGAGTTGTATTTTTCTTTGCTTATACAAACAATTAATGTCATAGCAAACTCTTTTATTCTATTAAAGCATCGCATGTGTCTGTTTTGGAATTAATACAATTGTTTTCATTATATTCAAAATTGCTTTCATTTTTCTGTGATGATCAACGCTCGGTTAACAATTCTAAGCCTCTTGAGGGAGGATGACGAAAACGATACCACGATCTTTACATTATGCTTTTGAACGGACCCTGCTGATGAGGTACAGGCATTGTTTCAATCCCTAAACACTGGAGTTATAAGGATGATAATCCCTCGTCAACCCCTTCGAGCCAAAGAAGTAGGAGTTTTCATTTTCGAAAATTATTACCCTTTATCATAACCTGGGGCAGGGTAGTTCTCTCAGTTGATCCAAGTGCATAACGAATGGCACCAAAGAGATCCTTACAAAAAAGATAGTGATGGTTCCGAATATTCAATAAAGAAAGGCAGTCATTACTTCTCAAATTAAAAACCCATTAAGTCAAAACCTAGGAAGGAGACTTACAAAACTGGGGCATCCCGCTGACTGTAATTCCAAAAAGAAACAGTTCAGGCAAAAAAATAGGGATAAACAAAATCAAAAATAAAGAGGTCCTACAAACCCTCAACGAAAAAAGAGGAAATGACTGCCTATTCAAAATAAACTGTCAAAGTCCGAACCATCACAGGTATATCAAAGCAAAGACTCAAACAAGGTCTAACGTATGATCAACTGAGGTTAGGTTTGGAGAACATCACGAAGAGCGGGTGGGTACAAATAAAATTTGAGCCTTTATCCTTTGTTTCTTAAACCGTGAACCAGGCCACGTTATAACCCTTAAAAGTCCTAGCTGAAGCATGGGTTGGTTCGAAAGCATACTGTTACGAAAGGTATCCTGACTCCTTAAGGCCTACGGTAAATACGGAGTTGACATCATGTTTTACAAACATTCACTTGTTTTATGAAAAAGAATGCATTTTCAAAATCTTCAGGACAGACATAAGCTTTGCATTTTTAACATAACTTTGTTTGCATATGACTATTTGTTTGAACAGCAGGGAAACTCGCACGAGGAATACCTATTGAACAAAAGCACTTCCAATCAAGGGGCATGATATAATCATGGTCTATTATCTGGGGCAGTCCAATCAAGATTCGGAGAATCTCTCAAAGGCCAAATAGCCTGGGGCAAATCTCCGCCTGAGTCACTTGGGGCATTCCAACAACGAATCTTGCTCGAGCAGACATCTTCTGGTGACATGGAAAAACACTTCTAACAGGGGCACCTCCCTACATCTTGAGAGCATGGACATAGTCGGAAAAAAATACTACGCGTAATCAAAGACCCGCTAGGTTGACATACCTAGGCAAAAATTAGGGCTTCCCGACGAACCAAAAGGGTTCGGGCAAAATGAAGGGATGAAATGAAAAAAAATCTGTACACCCGGCAAGTCGAAAACCTGAAAAGGTGGCTTGGGCAAAAAAGGGTATCCCGGTGGACTGAAAACCCGAAAGGGCGGTCCAGGAAAAAGTTAGGGATTAAAGCGTACGACTATGTCCTGTCATCCTGTCACCTGCCTACCAGAAGAAGGTTTGTCCATCAACAACTATCAGCACCTCACAGGTCTTCCTCTCCCACCTCAGAAACAGGGGCAATAAAGAGTTGTCTAAGCAATCTGATTGTTCTGTCCTCCAAGGTATCAAGGTAGGTTCCGTTGAAGAACATAACCAATACAGTTCAATACTTCCCCAGGAGAGTCCAATCCAGTTTCCCCAAGAAAGTTGGAATCCATCTCCCCAAGCAGCAAGCTTATCCCCAGTAGATTCTGGAAGCTTATCCCCGCAGAGCACGAACGCGTCTCCCGGCTGTATTAAAAGAGTTATTTCCTTACCAGGATATAACTGGGTTATCCTCAGCCAAAAGCCACGAAAAGAGCGTCCTCGACAAAGTCTTCTTATCCCCAGCGGAGTCTATTAGCACTTCCAACATAACAATGGTATCCCCAGCGGAGTTATCATCAACCTCAGCGAAGTATTCCTCTCCCCACAGAGTATTCCCCGCAGAGTAATCTATTCGCCAAGTTTGTTCCCCAATGGAGTCATCTTCTCCTGCCGGTATTCTTGCAACTATCATCCCCAGTGGAAACAACAAAGCATTGTTCTCCAACATCAGCCCAGGATAAGCTCCTGGCATTCGTCAAGGATTTATTTTCCCAAAACGGAAATGCATTCATAAACATCACATCTTCATACATTATAGCATGCATATGCATCATACTACACGAATCTCATCAATTTTGAGGACATCCTGAAATCATGCAGTTCATGCATCATGATCTTGCATACAACTGATGCTTTACCTTTTCAGGAAAGGTCAATACAAAGATGATTACTATCAACTATCGCAACTCTTTCTAGATATAGTTCAGATGTGAACTAGATATGGCGACGTTCTGATACTTCTTCCAGACTTTTTCTAGATATAGTTCAGATGTGAACCAGATATGGCGACGTTCTGATACTTCTTCCAGATTTCCTTCTAGATATAGTTCAGATGTGAACCAGATATGGCGACGTTCTGATACTTCTTCCAGATTATCTTTCTAGATATAGTTCAGATGTGAACCAGATATGGCAACATTCTGATACCTATTCCAGATTTCTTTCTAGAGATAGTTCAGATATGACCCAGATATGGCGACGTTCTGATACTTCTTCCAGATTTCCTTCTAGATATGGTTCAGATGTGACCCAGGCATGGCGACGTTCTGATACTTCTTCCAGATTATCTTTCTAGATATAGTTCAGATGTGAACCAGATATGGCGATGTTCTGATACCTATTCCAGATTTCTTTCTAGAGATAGTTCAGATATGACCCAGATATGGCGACGTTCTGATACTTCTGACCCAAACACTCTTGAGGACCGATACAAGAGTCAAACTGAAATTTTCAAAGAAACTTTTTAAAACCCGCAGTTGAAAAGCAAACAAACCATTTTGAAAACACAAATGAGCAAGTATCTAAGAGCCCATGGATAACCATGGATAGAAAGGGTGCTAACACCTTCCCTTTCTATAACCTACCTCCCGAACCGAGAGCAATCTCTATAAGGAATTTTTCTGTGCTTTTGTCCTTTCCATTTGGAGAAAATAAAAGACGGTGGCGACTCTTACTTCCGCGACATTTCGCGAACCAGCGTTAAACAGTCAGTTCCAGATCCACCGATCACAATGTGTTTTTATGAATTATGTAAACAAAGAGTTTTAAAGAAAAGAAAATTTGTTTAAGATTAATGTTCTATTATTTATGTATTTTGTGAAGAAAAAGTTTTAAAGAAAGAAAGTTATTTAAATTAAATCTTCTATTTATAATTATGTACTTTTATTAATTAAAAGGTTAAAGAAAATTGCAAAATTGATTAGATCAAATTAACTATTCTTTTTTGTATTTTCATTATATTAAACAAGATTGATAAAGAAAATAAAATTATTTTAAAAAAAGCAAAACAAAATTTAATTAGTGTTTGCATTAACTAAAAGAAAGAAAGTGAATTAAAGAAAAATATTAGTTTAAAAAAGATGGGCCTAAAGAGATTGTGGCCCAAAAATAGAGAATGAAGAAGAACAAATTAATAAAATCATAAATGAAGAAAGGGGGTGGGGCGCTGGAAAATGCTTGGGCTTTAGGCGTTTTGTTTGGGCGAAGGCCCATCTGAAGTGTTGTACAATATTTTGTTAGGGTTGCTTCATTGTCTAGGGTTTATGAGTTTTGGTATGCAGCGGCGCCTCCTTTCACTCATCTATGTTTCTCTTCTTCTCTCTCAGGCGAAGCTTTGATTCTTCCTCCAACCTCCAAGCTGCTAGAGCGCCACCTTCATCCTCTCCTCTCCACGATGGTACAAGGCGATGTTTTGAAAGGTACAATTTTTTTGTTCTAAACGCGTTTTAGGGTTTCTTACAGTTTTGCATGTTTGACTCTCTTGATCGTTTATGTTATTGCTTCATCTTTTAATCCATGTTTATTGCGTCTAAGATGCAGTTATGTTTTGGAAGAAAAATCATACCTTGGCGATTGGCTTCTGGAAAATGGCGGAGGGGAAAGAGGGTTGGACCGGCGACGTTCTTAGTGGCTAGGCGGAGGAGGAGCGTGATGATAGCACCTTGGCTTCCGGTACTTTTCTGTATATTGATGATGAATCCCTGAAATTGTTTGTTTCTGATTTTTTGTTGGTGATGTTTGATGATGATGAATACTTCTGAAAACTTCTCTTCTTCCCTGTTAATGATGAGTATTTTCTGAAACTACGCTTGCTTCTGAACCTCTTCCTCTTTCTGGTTTTGTCAATGATGATGCCATGAGATTTGTTTCTTTATTTGTTGTTTTGATTTGAGTTGATGATGGGCTTTAGCTTCTGAAACTCTATATTGTTTGAACTGAGCTTGAGTAAGCTAACTCGTTGCTGTGAGTTTGTGAAATGTTCTTGTTTATTTATCTGATGATGAACGTGTTTCTGAAGCTTTGTTTTTTGTATTGTCACTTCTGAATCTCTCCTTCTTCTTTGGGTGTTTGAATATTGGTGATAATTTTGGTTGGGTTTTTTTGAGGAAGTTGCAGTTTTGGCTTGGACTGTATGTTTGGGTTTTTTGAGCAAGTTGCAGTTTTGGCTTGGACTGTATGTTTGGGTTTTGCAGTTTTAGATGCAGGCTTGTAGCTTTGAGTAAGCTAGCTTTGAGATTCAGTTTTGCATACTTGTAATGCAGGTTTGCTACTGGTTTGTTGAGTAGTTGGGTAGGCTGTGACCAAGTTACAGTTTGTGGCTTGAACTGTAAGTTTTTCTTGAGATGCAGATTTGTGATGCAGGTTTTGTGTTTGCTTGAGGTGGGAAGCAGGTTTTTGATTTTTGTTTGGCCTTTGGAACTGTATGTTTGTTGAGCTTGAGATGCAGGTTTTGTGAATTTGGCTTGCAGTTTAGGCAGGTTTTGGATTTTGGTATGCAGGCTTGCTCTTGGTTTTTGGGAGGCAGGCTTGCTGGTCTGTTGTGTTTTGGGAGGTTTAGCAGTTTAGCTCTATATCTCTCTCTTTTTCTCTGCTGGCTTGTTAGACTGTTATATCTTTTCTTTTTGTCCCTCTTACTGCCTTTTACAGCCTGCCTTTAGCCAAAACTGCAAAACCTATTCACTAGGTTCTCTCTTTCTCTCTCTCCATAAGCATTTTTAATTGCTTATTATATTTTATTCTGAAAAGTCTGCTGGTCAGAACATGATGATAGCTAGGACAGGTCTTTCTTGTAACTTGGTTCATCTCCCTGCATTGTGTACTTTGTTTCCATATTTCCTGCATTGTGTACTTGTTGTGACAGTTTGGCAACTCAGTTTGACATTTGGTTAATGCATTTGAAACTCAGTTTGCAGTATAGTTTGCTTTGCCTTGCAACTTGCCTATGTTTTTTCATTTTGAATTAATTGTATGCTTGCAATTTATATCTTTTATTTTTTTCTCTCTGTGAACCGAGAAGAGCGATCTTCTTGTGATTTGCAGAGAGGAAAATAAAATATGATGAACATAGCATTTCTGATTCCGGCCGGTAGACTTTAATGATGATTTTTCTTTTTATCTGCTTGAAAATTCTTTTTTCAGTTAATTGCGCTGATTTCATTTTCTTCTGTCTTTTGCAGGTAAGTACCAGTTGGATGATGGAGGATGCAGTGAAAAGTCAAAGATCTCAAGAGATTTAGGCTTAGATTTATTTTTTCATTTATTATAAACAAATATTATTGTAAATACTATAAGTTGTAATCTTACAATATTCAAATAAAATTTGTAACAATATTTGAAATAAATAAAAGTCTTTATCCAAAAAGAACTTTTTACTGTCAAATATTCCAAACTTTCCTTGCATTATCTATTTAATCATTTAAGACTCTTAAATCAAAATAACTGAAACTGTGTCTCAATAATTCTAATCCAGATGAAATAAATAATCAACAAACTTTGCAGTCTCGCAACCTTACATCAATCACAATACGCGTAGTATTCCAATTAACATATGCGTTGCACAGTTAAACGAACAAACATTCCATAAACCTTTCACTCCACTGATCAAACAAATGCCTTAATGTTCCAAACAAAAGTCTCAGCTCTTATCTCAGATAATTAGGTTTTGAGAAACAACCAGTAATCTTGAACAAGCGTGAAAACAATGTAACAGTTAACTGAATTTCTGAGGATTCAGTTTCTTCTGAGAAATATGAGCGAAAACCCTAATTCCGGATTTGTTGTCAAAGAAAAGTCTGCTTGATCAATTCCTGAGCCAATATCAACAAAATCAGTGGAAACCTTAATTCTGGATTTACTGATAAAGAAAAGTCTGTTTGACCGATTCTTGAGCCAATCTGAAAAAATCAGAGAAAAACCCTGGGGTTGTTATTTCTTGTGAAAAAGGGAGGGCAAATTTTAGGGTACAACAGTTGCCTCTGTTCAATCTTCTTAAACCTGAAGAGTTAGATTGGCAATTTTTCCTTTCACGACTCGAAGGTAAGAGATGATTGGACACTAGAGTGCCCATAAATTTGCACTCGTCAAAGCATGGTTGAGGGAATGGGCTTAAATATGCCATTTGGAGATGTGACAGAATCTTGTCGGGGATGGGCTTAAAGATGCCATCCAATAATATTTGTTGAACTGTATGTTGTAGGTGAAAGAATGAGTATCAGAAAGGTATCTGTGTTTGGAACATCTCTGAGCTGGGGGTCTGAATAAGCAATAGATTAGCATCTGCGTTTGGAGTTTCTGTAAACTGTTTTCCGCGAACTAAATCTGAACAAGCAATAGATCGACATCCATGTTTGGAAGCACTCGTAAACTGTTTTCATGATTCTGGAGTTGAACAAGCAATAGATTAACATCCGTGTTTAGAGTATCCATAAACTGTTTTCAAAAGTTGAATCTGAACAAGCGATAGATTGACATCCATGTTTAGAAGCACCTGTAAACTGTTTTCATGAATCTGGAGTTGAACAAGCAATAGATTAACATCCGTGTTTGGAGTATCCGTAAACTGTTTTCAAAAGTTGAATCTGAACAAGCGATAGATTGACATCCATGTTTGGAAGCACCCGTAAACTGTTTTCATGATTCTGGAGTTGAACAAGCAATAGATTAACATCCGTGTTTGGAGTATCCGTAAACTGTTTTCAAAAGTTGAATCTGAACAAGTGATAGATTGACATCCATGTTTGGAAGCACCCGTAAACTATTTTCATGATTCTGGAGTTGAACAAGCAATAGATTAACATCCGTGTTTGGAGTATCCGTAAACTGTTTTCAAAAGTTGAATCTGAACAAGCGATAGATTGACATCCATGTTGGGAAGCATCCATAGACTATTTTCAGAAGTCTTGAAGTTGAATAAGCAATATATTAGCATCCATGTTGGGAAGCATCCGTAAACTGTTTTCAAAAGTTAAATCTGAACAAGCGATAGATTGACATCCATGTTTGGAAGCACCCGTAAACTGTTTTCATGATTCTGGAGTTGAACAAGAAATAGATTAACATCCATGTTTGGAGTATCCGTAAACTGTTTTCAAAAGTTGAATCTGAACAAGCGATAGATTGACATCCATTTTTGGAAGCACCCGTAAACTATTTTCATGATTCTGGAGTTGAACAAGCAATAAATTAACATTCGTGTTAGGAGTATCCGTAAACTGTTTTCAAAAGTCTTGAAGTTGAATACTTGCTAAACTTATCCTGCGACGGATGAAATATTAGCTGAAACACAAAGTTATGATGTATGATGCAATGTATGTGTTATATCAATGCTTATGATATATGAATGTAATGAATGCGCATGTAAGCTGATTAGGCGTCTTGCTGAGGAAGATAAATCCTGGATAGCTGGAGATAATAAAATCTTTGACCGTTGTCGGGGAAAATAAATCCTTGACTGCTGCTAGGGATTGAAAATCCTTTGATCATTGAAAATGAGAAGTCCTGGGACCACTGCTGGGGAAATCAGGAGTTTGGGTTGTATGTCAATCTACTGGGGATTCCTGTTTTGTTGTTTTGAGAAGAACTCCGCTGGGGAATATCTGAAAACTCTGTGGAGAATTGAGAATAAGAATCTTCATTCTACTAGGGGAATTGGTGTTGAGGAGTCAAGAACGAGAATCTTCGATCTGCAGGGGATTTGAAGTTCTGACAAATTCATGCTGAGAGTAAAGAAAGCTTTGGAGAATCAAGGATGAGAGTCTTGATTTTGTTGGGGAGTAAGGACTCTGTAGGGAATAGCCATACTGTTGAAGAGTAGCTATCCTGTTGGAGAGTGAAACTCAGGGTTCTAGAAAAAGCTTATTCCTGTTTGGAAGAAGTTCAGGTTTAGGTTGTACGCCACTTTGAGAATGAGAATCTTCATTCTGTCGGGAATATCAGAAATTCAGGTGTTATACCACTTTGAGAATTAGAATCTTCATTCTGTCAGGAGTATCAGGAGGTTGGGAGTATGCCAATCTACTAGGGAAGCGAGAAATGAGAATCTTCATTCAGGCGTTTGGGTCAGAAGGTTGAGAGTATGCCAATCTCTTGAGGTTTCAAGGATGAGAATCTTCATTCTGTTAAGGGTATCAGAAGCTTGGGAGTATACCAATCTTCTGAGGTTTCAAGGATGAGAGTCTTCATTCTTGAGAGAAACAGATTTTTAGGAGCTTCAGTTGTTCGTTATTCTGTGGGTATCAGGAGCTTGGGAGTATGCCAATCTCTTGAGGTTTCAAGGATGAGAATATTCATTCTGTTAACGGTATCAGGAGCTTGGGAGTATACCAATCTTCTGAGGTTTCAAGGATGAGAGTCTTCATTCTTGAGAGAAACAAATTTTTAGGAGCTTCAGTTGTCCGTTATTCTGTTGGTGGTTGTAACTTCCAACAGGTGATGAAGGAATTTTTGACGACCGTAACTTCCAACAGGTGATGAAGGAATTTTTGACGACTGTAACTTCTAACAGGTGATGAAGGAATTTTTCACGATCAATCTGAGTATGTTATGAAGGTTATTGAAATGTAATTTGTTTTGGAGAATAAATCCTTGACAAATGTTGGGGAAATAAACCCATGACTACTGGTCTGCTAGAGAGGTGATGAACTTCTCGAGGATGCTTGAATTCCTTTTCAGAAGGACTTTGGAGAGATTCGTCATTGCCCCTAGTATCAAATGTTTGACTGTATGTAACCCTTTGTTGGGATTGACATTCAATACCCCAAGCGACGGTGACAGAGACTTGCCCCTGGCTACTCTGCACTTGAGAGATTTCTTGAAATCTTGACTGGACTGCCCCAGGTTTAATGGACTTTGAAAGATTTATTGAAATCTTGACTGGACTGCCCTAGGTTTACTGGACAATACCATATCAAATCCCCTTTTGTTGATGGGAGATTTTTGCAACAGGAGTGTCATCCCACTTGAAGTGATTTTATTCACTGAGAGGGCTTTCGTTCATCCGAACATTCATTGTATGAATTTCTTCACTGTCAAACAAATAACCATGTGCAAACAACGATATTCAAATAATGCAAAGTTTATGCTTGTCTCGAAGTTTTGAAAAAAAATGCGTTTTTTAGCAGAAAACTTTTTATAAGACAAATTCAACACAAGATTTAGGGCAAAGCCTTACAGGATTCAGGATACCTTTTGTAGCAGTATGCTTTCGAGCTAACCCATGCTTCAATTAGGACTTTTGAAGGTTATAACGTGGCTTGGTTCACGGTTTAAGAAATAAAGGATAAAGGCTCAAAGTATATTTGTACCCACCCGCTCTTCGTGATGTTCTTCAATCCTAAACTCAGTTAATTGTGCATCGAACTCTATTCGAGTTTGGAACGACGTTTTGGTGATGGTTCACACAAGTTGAATTTTGTGGGAAGGCAATTATTTTTTGCAACATTTTTCATGTTGTTGAGGATTTATAATGACCTCTTTCTTTTTATTCATTATCCCTAATTTTTGCCTGACTGTTCCTGTTTTCGAGATTACAGTCAGCGGGATGCCCCAGATTTCTTAAGCCTCCTTTATAGGTTTTGGCTCAGTGGGATTTTCTCTTTTGAGAGATAATGACTGCCTATGAGATAAGGAACCATCATTGTCTTTTGGTTCCAAAGGAATGTTTTTGATGTTATTCATTGTACTACGAACTGAGAGTTTGCGACTTCAATGCGCATCTTTTGAATTAACTGAGAGACTACCCTGCCCCAGGTTTAATCAAAGGTTTCAATTTGTGTTTAAAACAGAAAACTTCTACTTCTTTGGCTCGAAGGAGGTTGACTAGGGATTATCTTCCTTATAACTCCAGTGTTTAGGATTTGAAAGAAACGCCTATACATCGTCAGCAAGGTCTATCCAAAAGCATACTGTATGAGATTATGGCATTGTTTCGTCATCCTCCCTCTAAAGACTTTGTAAATTTTATCAAGAGTTAAATATCATAAAGAAAGTAGGAAGCATAATTCAAGAATAGTGAAAACGAATGGATGAATTCAAGACAAGCATATGCAATGCATTAATGAAACAGAGTTTGACATCAACAGATAATTGTTTGAATAACAAAAGAAATTACAACTTGAAAATTCAGATGAAACAAAAGTCTCTTAGTTAAAACTTGTCATTTCAGGTGGAGAACCCTCAGCGGAAAATTTTCATTTCGCCATTCGGCATGAATTTCAGCACTCCATTGTCAATCAAGTCTTGAATTTTGTTTTTCAAAGCCCAACAGTCGTTGGTGTCATGTCCAGGACTATAGGAGTGGTATACACAAAATGCGTCGGGGTGATAGCTAGGAGCAGAGGTATTAGGCTTCCGAATAGGATCCTTTAAAGGAGTCAGATTGACCTCCAACAAGCGTTCCAGTATTAGAGATGATGGTATGTCGGTCTCAGTGAACTGTCTTCCAGACGTATTTTGCTTACGCCAATTACCCCATTGACGCTGGCGAGGTTGTTGTTGGGCTTGTAACCCTGAAGCAAGTTGGGGAGCTTTTCCCTTGTCTTCTTGTCTCAAAGGAGGTTGAATGATGACTTGATCTTCAACCCTAGTTGTTTTCCACACTTGGTTATCTTGAAGCTGTTTGTTGACGAGAACCTTGAGCTCCTCTTGTCTTTGAGCCAGGTCTTGAATGAGAGCCATCTGGCCCACCAGGTGTCCCATCATCCGGATCTTCATTGTTGCCAGCTCAACCTGTAGTTCTCCCAACTGATCATTCCTGACGCCGCCTGGATTCCCCAGGACCATGCCCCTTGTGAGGAGAGCTTTCACTTCTTCTTGCCCCTGGGATAGGTTCAAGAACAATTCTTGAAGTTGAGTGTTTTGAGCCTGAATATCTTCGACAGTCCTTTCTAGAGCCATCTCTACTAAAATAAACAGTAGGAGAATAAGGAAACCTGAAAGGGAAAACCTGTCATGATACAATGCATGATATGTGGATGCATGTTTTCAAGAATATCTCGGGGTAAACACAAGAAAATGTTAGAGGTTGAACTTCGGTCAACATCTTTGATTGGAGAACTTTGTATCGGTGGATGTCTTTCCACGAGAATCAAGCTCACCATGTCAAGTGGGTCATAACCCCCGATTCAAGTTGTTGCACTTGATCTTTGACGGCGTTTGTTTAGAGGAATATGAATCCTCTTGCCCTTTGGTAGACGTCTGGTTCAACGTGACCCTGCATCAAAGACCCTCGAGATCCTTGAAATGGTTATTGAAAATGCTATGTGTGATCGGTGGATCTGGAACTGACTGTTTAAAGCTGGTTCGCGAAATGTCGCGGTAAGCAAGAGTCGCCACCGTCTTTTATTTTCTCCAATAGGAAAGGACAAAAGCACAGAAAAATTCCTTTTAAGAGATCGCTCTCGGTTCGGGAGGTAGGTTATAGAAAGGGAAGGTGTTAGCACCCTTTCTATCCATGGTTATCCATGGGCTCTTAGATACTTGCTCAATGTGTTTTCAAAATTGTTTTGCTTTTCAATGTGGGTTTAAAAGTTCCTTTGAAAAATTTCAGTTCGACTCGTACGTCATAGTGTTTGAAAAGTTTGCTTTGAAAGCTTTTGAAAAGTGTCAGTGTGAAAAGTCTTTTGAGTTTGTTTTGAGATTAGAGCAAGTATCCTTGAGAACCTACCTACCCTAAGGAATTCGTCTGTGTAAGAGTCCTTAAAAGTAATGCTATCCCACCATTGAGAGGTAGGTAGCACCACCGTTGGAGGTGTTCGGGTCAATTCGATGTTCGGGACATGGTGATCACCAGAGCAATAGGAAGACACCTTAGAAGCTACCCTCATGCCAGGTTCCCGGATCATGAGGACTTACTAAGACGTCCTCTACTCGACGATCACCTTTCGAAAGGCAACAGTGAAGCGTACCCTAGGGGTGGTGTGTGATTTGTGTGTCAGATTCATTTATTTGTCTTGTCATGTTTGTCGTGTTCTACGCTTGATTTTAATTTGTCCATTCATTCTTGCATGCATTCGTTAACAGTTATAAAGTTTGCGGAAAATAAATCTAAGACTATTACAAAGGCGCGGGTCCACATCGCCAAAATTAAACCGGACCCGATTTAGCGGAAAATAAATAAAGCGAATAAATAAAAGTGCGAGAAATTTAAATTACATGGCTTTGGGATATTTACAAAATTACAATTAAACGACATAAGATAAATGCGCGAATTAAATAATTAAAACGAAACTAGGGCGTTGGACCCTTTTGCAAATAATTAAAATTAATAAGAATTAAAAAATTAAATGATTAAATGTTTTTTTTTTTGATATTTTTGTATTTTTTAGATTTAATAAGGAAAAGAAATTAATTGAAATTAAATTAAAAGACAAACCCTAATTCTAGTATTTTTTATTTGTTATGAAAGATTTAAATATAGTCTAAATTAAACCCTAAATCACTTATGTACAATTTTTTAATTATAAAAAATAAAATAATAACATAAATAGTATTGTGAGAAATAAAAATTAAAAAAAGAATTAAAACTATCAATTAACCTAATTCTACATTTCTTTGGATTTTTATTAAAAAAGGAATTAAAATTAAAACCTAATTACACTACATAATTTACATTCTAATTTATTTATGAAAATAATTGTAATAAAATAAATATTATATTTTTCTGTATTTTCTGATTTTTATAGTATTTTTATATTTTTGATTAAAATTTAAACAAACAATAATTAAAATAAACATGATAATTAAAATCAAAAATTAAAAAGATATAAGGAAAAATAAAATTAGATTGGCAAACCATGGTGGGGTGTTGCCCCAAATAAGGAGGTAAGGCCTGGTAATCTGGCCCAATAAGCATTCAGAATTTATTGACTTTTCATGATCCCATATGATGCATTTGACTCATGCCTAGGGTGTACCCCCAATCTTCTGCCTTGAATGAGAGGTCCTGGACACGTGGGCTGCCTGATGGTGAGGAAACATAGTGTACCTGGACACGAGCGCTGCATAGGATCAATTATAGAAAAATAACATTAAGCATTTGCCAGACCTGGGACTTGAACCCAGGTCTTGAAGGTTGCATATGTTAATCCTTGCCAGCTGAGCCACCTAACATCAATTGATATATTATAAAGAATAAAAAACAAAAAGGAAAACCAAGCGCACTAGCAATTGGGCGCGCGAAATTTAAAACAACCAATCATATCATGCCAGCACGTCATCGTCCTCATCCCCTTTTTTTTATTTTTTCTGAAACATAAGCATATGGCAACGGTTTTAGAAACGTTGCATAAAGGGAGATTCAAGAAAATAGCGAATAGCTATCCTTGATACATAAATCCATCGCGAGGTATGTCTCTTGCTCATGGGAACACGCTGATTGCAATGGTCTTAATCTTGAGTCCCAATTGTTCCTTGGGTGAGAAACCCCAAATCAAGAACTCTGAAAACCTAATTTTCAATCATGGTGAATTCGTATATATAGCACAAAAAAGCAATTGAATCTAATGGTTAGCTCAGAAACATCAATATGAACATGAATCCATGAAAAAAAATGCAAAAGAATGCTTAAATCATGTTATGCGATCTGGAAATTTTTGTGACAAAGTCTGAGTTCCTGGTACCGTTTCAAGGCGTTTGGCTTGTTGTTTTTGATTGAGAAACGTTTAGGGATGTCTCAGGATGCTAATGAAACAAAAATCAAAGCTTGAATCGACCTAAAACCTTGATTTCAGTATTTGAGTTTTATGAGAATTTTTCAATATGCAAAAGCTTGTTTATGCGCAGCTTTCAGTCTTAGAGCATTAGGGTTGTGATCACATACTTGTATGGAAGCAATTAGGTTAAAAAGATTGAATCAAATCCATTGCTTTGATGATTTTTGGATATTTGATTTCATGGATCTTTTCAAATCTTTTTCTCATAGTTTTTGTATCAAATCTGATCAATTAACACCAAAACTTGCCTATTTGAGATGTGCACGAATTATTGAGATTAGAATGTGCACAAAAAGATTTTTTTTAGGTTAAGATTATATTTTTCATGAATTAAAATGATTTAAATGAATATAAATTAATATTAATTCAAATAAATAATTAAAAAATATGAAAATACTTCCCTTTGGGCCTAGTGGTCGTGCATAGGCTTGGCATGAAGAAACTTGGAAGAAAAATGGGCCCATTTGCATTTTTAGGCCTTTTGCATCAATGTTGACTTTCAAAAATTCCCAAAAATTTCCCAACTTCCACAAGGCATAACTTGGTCAATTTTTAAGCTTTTCACATGTTCTTGGACATTTTGGAAAGGTCTTTGAGTCCTTTAACCAATGCCTTTGGTCCCATGTCATTTTGATTTACCAATCTCAAGTTATGGCCTTTGACTTAAAGTCACTTTTTGTTGACTTTTGAAAATGACCTATAATGTTAAAATTGATAACTTTTTGTGAGAGCATTTATTGGACTTGGAACATGAAGATGAATTGTAGGAAATGTCTTTCTCTTCAAAATGAGCTTTGGATGGAATTTTTCTGATAATCCATGTGAAAGTTATGCCCTGGTCAATTTCAGTTGACTTTTTCAACTGTCCAAATATAGCAACTTTTGCATCTTTGATGATTTCTGAGCCAAATTTTGAGAATCATGATCAAGCATTGATCAAATGATGTTTGTGGCTTCAAAATGATATATTGACCAAAAATTTGAACTTTTGACTGTCAAATGACCATTTTGCCCCTACAGTTGACTGTAGTGCAATTTAGGGTTTTGACTGTGCAATTTTGAGCTGAATGCCTTGAAACTTGATATGAGGATACTTGACCATCTTTGTAGGCATATGAGACTTGATTGGGCCTTTGAAAAGTTCATTTGCTTGACCAGAACTCAAACCCTAGTTTTGACTGTATAGGAGCCAGTTGAGCTGCACAACCCTGGGGGAATTTTGTGACCTTGACTTTGACAATTCTTGATGAATATGGGAGGGCAAATTTTGGGGTACAACAGTTGCCCCTGTTCAATCTTCTTAGACCTGAGGATGCAGATTGGCTGACGTGCCTTTCGTAATCCGAGGGTAGAAGATGATTGAACACTAAAGTGCCCAGAAATTTGCGCTCACATAGTGACAGTGATGGGGAATGGGCTTATAGATGCCATTTAGAGATTGCTGAATAGGGTGATGGGCTTATAGATGCCATCTGGATGCTGACTGCGTAAGAGATTCCTTCGCTAGAACCTGCATACCTGCAAAAGAGAAAATGAGTACCTGACACGTTGCAGGAGTTGATTTTAGATGCTTGGTATAGATGTGTCCTGACTGGTTACAGGAGCTGAGTCTGGAGCTTCAAACGCTGATGAATGAGCCAGGGATGGTTACTGCCTTAGCATGAATGGTAAGAGAATCCTGAATGATTTCAATCTCAACAACGCTCATTGAGAAACTCTTGGTGAGAATTACCATCTTCGTAGTGTCAGGAAGAGAACCAAAGGACATTATAATCTCAAAGGGAGTCACCTCACTCACCGTTGGAGAGGGAACTATAGGAAATTATAATTTGAAAAGAAATATCACCTCACGCTCATGCCGGAGAGGGAAACATCTGACGAAGGAATTACCACCTCACACGCCGTTGGAGAGGGGACCATAAGAGAATATCACCTCACGCTCATGCCGGAGAGGGGAACATCTGAAGAAGGAATTACCACCTCACACGCCGTTGGAGAGGGGACCATAAGAGAATATCACCTCACGCTCATGCCGGAGAGGGGAACATCTGAAAAAGGAATTACCACCTCACACGCCGTTGGAGAGGGGACCATAAGAGAATATCACCTCACGCTCATGCCGGAGAGGGAAACATCTGAAGAAGGAATTACCACCTCACACGCCGTTGGAGAGGGGACCATAAGAGAATATCACCTCACGCTCATGCCGGAGAGGGGAACATCTGAAAAAGGAATTACCGCCTCACACGCCGTTGGAGAGGGGACCATAAGAGAATATCACCTCACGCTCATGCCGGAGAGGGGAACATCTGAAAAAGGAATTACCACCTCACACGCCGTTGGAGAGGGGACCATAAGAGAATATCACCTCACACTCATGCCGGAGAGGAGAACATCTGAAGAAGGAATTACCACCTCACACGCCGTTGGAGAGGGGACCATAAGAGAATATCACCTCACGCTCATGCCGGAGAGGAGAACATCTGAAGAAGGAATTACCACCTCACACGCCGTTGGAGAGGGGACCATAAGAGAATATCACCTCACGCTCATGCCGGAGAGGAGAACATCTGAAGAAGGAATTACCACCTCACACGCCGTTGGAGAGGGGACCATAAGAGAATATCACCTCACGCTCATGCCGGAGAGGGGAACATCTGAAGAAGGAATTACCACCTCACACGCCGTTGGAGAGGGGACCATAAGAGAATATCACCTCACGCTCATGCCGGAGAGGGGAACATCTGAAAAAGGAATTACCACCTCACACGCCGTTGGAGAGGGGACCATAAGAGAACTTCTACTGAGTCTTTATCAGAAAAATCTGTTTGGAGTCGATTTAACTGGACTAGAGAAGTCCTTGAAATATGTTTGAGAATTTCAACTGCACCCTTCCTGAAAGGTAGAGGTTAGTTATATGCGATGCATGATATGGATCAGGCAATGATGTTCTCGATATAAATGAGACTTGTATGATGCAATACGTTATGCATGCTATAATGGTGTATATGATGATTCATGTATGTTTTCGTCTAGGAAAATAAATCCTTGACGGGTGCCGGGAAGTCATATCCTGGGCTGATGTTGAGGAAGAGATTTTGCTTCCGCTGTGGATGATTGTTGCAAGAATACCGGTAGGAGAAGATAACCCCGTTGAGGAATAAACTTGGCAAATGGAAGAATTCGGCGGGAGAAAAGATACTCTAGCAATCATGCTGGGGAGTGCTTCTCTGTGGGGGTAGCGATATTTTGCTGAGTTGATGAAGATAACTCCGCTGGGGATACCGTTGATGAGTTATGCTGGGGATAGGGAGATACTTTGCCGAGGACGCTCTTTCCGTGGCTTTTGGCTGAGGATAACCCAGTTATATCCCGTTACGGAAATAACTCTTTAAATCAAGTCGGGACGACGCGTTCGTGCTCTGTGAGGGGATAAGCTTCCAGAATCTACTGGGGATAAGCTTGCTGCTTGAGGGAGATATGAATTCCAACTTTCCTGGGGAAATGGATTGGACTCTTCTGGGGAGTTTTGATATGCTGGAGGAAGTTTTGATATGCTGGAGGAAGATCCCTTTGAATGTTGATATACCGCCGGGGAACAATCTTTAGACCAAGACTGTCGGGGATGCTTGTTAAGAATGCGTGTATTGCTGCTGGGGAAGTATTGAGGTCGGCTGGAGGATACTCAATTCCCTTGATATTTGACAATTTTGCTTGGAGAGAGAAGTATTGACTTGTTGAACCACTCTCTGGGGGATTAAGACACACTTGGCCGTGTTCTTTGGCTGAACCTACCTTGGTACCTTGGAGGATAGAACAATTAGACTGCTCAGACAACTCTTTATTGCCCCTGTTTCCAGTGTCACCTGCAATTAATTCCTTTGTTTCGTATGCAAATACTTATGAGTTAGCAAATTATTGTCAATGCATACATCACAAATTGAACCTTGGACGTTCTTCGCAAAACAAAACAGAAAAAGAAAAACACCTGGGCACGTTTAACTGGAAATATATTTTTATTGATTTTGAATGGCCTGAATAGGCGTTTTGTGTACAAGAGGCTGACGTCCTAGTAAGAGGTACGTCGCCGATCAAAAGAGTTTATACAAATTTTGTACAAATGAAAATAAAACAGCTGTGTGAAAGATGAATGATCCACTGGGTTTCAACTCTGCTATTGCCTTTATAACTCCGAGCGTCTCATCACTTGATGACCTTGGTTGAAGGTGAAGCTGGCTGATCGATGCCGTTTGAGCTTGATGTAGATACCGGATTCTGGATGCAAAGTGATCAATGAGACATAGTTTTACGCTTTTATCCCTAATTTTTGCCTGGACTGCCCTTTCGGGTTTTCAGTCCACCGGGATACCCATTTTTGCCCAAGCCGCCTTTTCAGGTTTTCGACTTGCCGGGTGTACAGATTTTTTTTCATTTTCATCCCTTCATTTTGCCCGAACCCTTTTGGTTCGACGGGAAGCCCTAATTTTTGCCTAGGCATGTCAGCCTAGCGGGTCTTTTTCATGCGTAGTATTTTTTAACTATGTCTGCATTGGCGGGGTGAGGAAGGTCGTCACCATCCATGTTAGTTAAGATCATTGCTCCTCCTGAGAACACATGCTTAACCACAAATGGCCCTTCATATGTGGGAGTCCATTTGCCCCTTGGATCACTCTGAGGAAGTATGATTCTTTTGATAACCAGATCCCCAACTTGATATTCTTGTGGTCTGACCTTTTTGTTAAATGCCCTGATCATTCGTTTCTGATACGTCTGACCATGGCAGATAGCAGCAAGTCTCTTTTCGTCAATGAGATTGAGTTGGTCAAGTCGTGTCTGGATCCAATCATCTTCGTTCAGATTTGCATCCTTCATTATCCGGAGAGAGGGAATTTGCACTTCGATTGGTAAGACTGCCTCCATGCCATAAACCAGAGAGAAAGGAGTTGCCCCGGTTGATGTCCTAGCTGAGGTACGGTACCCATGCAGAGCGAACGGTAACATTTCGTGCCAATCTTTGTACGTCACTGTCATTTTCTGCACGATCTTCTTGATGTTCTTATTTGCTGCTTCTACAGCCCCATTCATCTTCGGTCTGTAAGGAGAAGAATTGTGGTGCTGTATCTTGAATTGTTCGCAAAGCTCAGCAATCATCTGGTTGTTCAGATTGGTACCGTTGTCCGTAATAATCCGCTCAGGGACGCCGTATCGACAGATCAGGTTGTGCCGAATGAACCGTGCCACAACAGTCTTGGTTACTGTAGCATAGGATGCTGCTTCAACCCACTTCGTAAAATAATCAATCGCTACTAGGATGAAGCGATGTCCATTGGATGCTGTAGGTCTTATCTCGCCGATCATGTCTATGCCCCACATTGCAAACGGCCAAGGCGCAGTCAGAACATTCAGGGGAACCGGAGGAACATGCACTTTATCTGCGTAGATCTGGCACTTGTGGCATGTCCTGGAGTGTTGGTAGCAGTCAGCTTCCATTGTGGACCAATAATATCCTGCCCGTAGGATCTTTTTAGCCATAGTGTGCCCACTGGAATGCGTACCAAAGGTCCCTTCATGTAGCTCTTCCATGATCCTTTCTGCTTCAATTTTGTCCACGCAACGCAGTAAGGTTGAATCATGGTTTCTCTTGTACAAGATGCCGTTGCTTAGGAAGAACTTGGCTGCGAACCTCCTTAGGAATTTCTTATCATTGACAGAGGCACCTTCAGGGTATTCCTGAGCTTCCAGATATCTCTTCACTTCATGGTACCAAGGCTTCTCAGTTACCAATTCAGTTTCGAGATCACAACAGTATGCCGGTTCGTCCAGTTTCCAGATGATGATCCGGGGAGCTTCGTTATCCCATTTAACCTTGAACATTGAAGACATTGTAGCTAACGCGTCCGCTAACTGATTCTCTTCTCTTGGAAAGTGTTCAAAGGTTATCTCCGTGAAGTGGGGAATCAGGGTCAACACACATTCTCTGTAAGGAATCAGGTTTGGATGTTTCGTATCCCACTCTCCTTTGATCTGATTGATCACAAGAGCGGAATCTCCAAAGACACTGAGGAACTTGATCCTTAAGTCGATCGCAGCTTGAAGACCCATGATACACGCCTCATACTCCGCCATGTTGTTGGTACAGTTGAAACATAGTCGGGCAGTGAGTGGAGTATGAGTACCTTGTGGAGATATGATGATGGCGCCGATACCATTTCCCAAAGCATTAGAGGCTCCGTCAAAGTGCATAGACCATCGGGATCCTGGTTCAGGTCCTTCATCCGGTCCAGGTACTTCACAGTCAGTTACAATCATGATGCTTTCATCCGGAAACTCGAAGTTCATTGACTGGTAGTCATCTACAGCTTGATGAGCTAAGTGGTCTGCCAATACACTCCCCTTGATGGCTTTCTGGGTTGTGTACTGAATGTCGTATTCCGTCAAGATCATTTGCCATCTTGCAATTCTCCCAGACAGAGCAGGCTTTTCAAATATGTATTTTATCGGATCCATCTTTGAGATCAACAAGGTAGTGTGAGTCAGCATATACTGTCTCAGCCGGCGAGCAGCCCATACCAAAGCGCAGCAAGTTTTCTCAAGCAGTGAGTATCGGGTCTCACAGTCGGTAAACTTTTTGCTAAGGTAATAAATGGCATGCTCTTTTCGGCCAGACTCGTCATGCTGCCCCAACACACACCCCATTGAGTTGTCCAGCACTGTCAGATATAATATTAGAGGTCTCCCTTCAACCGGTGGCATAAGGACGGGTGGTTCTTGGAGATACTCTTTAATTCTGTCGAATGCAGCCTGACATTCATCGTTCCAACGTACTACCTGATCTTTCTTCAGCAGCTTGAAGATTGGCTCACAGGTAGCAGTCAGATGAGATATGAATCGAGCGATGTAATTCAGGCGTCCTAAAAAGCCTCTGACTTCCTTCTCTGTCTTAGGAACTGGCATCTCTTGAATAGCTTTGACCTTAGCAGGGTCCACTTGAATACCTTTATCACTGACCACGAAGCCTAGTAACTTCCCAGATCTTACCCCGAAGGTGCACTTGTTCGGGTTCAATCTCAGTTTGTACAGTTTCAACCGGTCAAACAACTTCTGCAGATGATCTAGGTGCTCTTCCTCAGTCTGGGACCTAGCGATCATGTCGTCCACATACACTTCGATCTCATGATGGATCATATCATGAAATAAGGCAACCATGGCATGTTGGTAGGTTGCCCCAGCATTCTTTAATCCGAACGGCATGACCTTGTAACAGAAGGTGCCCCACTGGGTAACAAATGTAGTCTTTTCCATGTCTTCAGGTGCCATCTTGATCTGATTGTAGCCTGAAAAGCCATCCATGAAAGAGAATACTTTATGTTGGGCTGTATTATCAACGAGGACATCAATGTGAGGTAAGGGGAAGTCATCCTTGGGGCTGGCCCTGTTTAGATCCCTGTAATCGACACACATTCTGACCTTACCGTCCTTCTTTGGTACCGGCACCACATTAGCAACCCACTGAGGGTAAGAAGTCACTGCAAGGAACCCGGCATCAAACTGTTTCATGACCTCGGCCTTAATCTTTTCTGACATCTCTGGACGCATCCGACGGACCTTTTGTTTAACTGGAGGACAGTCTTCCCTAGTCGGCAAATGATGGACGACAATATCGGTATCCAACCCGGGCATGTCTTCGTAGGACCAGGCAAAGATCTCCATATAGTCATGTAACATCTTGGTTAACCGTTGCTTCACGCTGAGCTCTAGGTTGGCACCAATCTTTACCTCTTTTCTGTCTGCCTCAGTACCCAGGTTTATAGTTTCCACTGGCTCTTCATGGGGTTGAATTGCCCTCTCTTCCTGAAGTAACAGTCTAGCAAGCTCGCCAGGCACTTCGCAATCATCTTCACCTTCGTCTTCGGCTAAGTTGATCGGATTTTCGAAGTCATAATTGGCATTAGCAGAGCTGTTGTCAGTAAGATCCAGAGTGGATTGGAACCTGTATGAGTGAGTGTGTGTGTAAATACAGCTGTTTTGAAAATTATGTAAAGGAAAGGAAAGATAGAAAAGGAACACAATATTTGCAATGCGAAAGACGTCCAAGATTTTCATTCATGATGTATAAAATGACAGTTCGTATGCCCTCACAAATAGAACCACGGTGCCTCGGGTAAGACACCGGGCCATAGAGTTTATCATTGTCTATTACAAAATAACAAAACAAAGAAATTTATTACTTAGTAGCCAAAGAAACATGGAGGTTGTCCTTTGCGCTCCAATTGTTGAGTCCACCATCAGCAACCGGGTAGATCCAGCTATCGAACTCAGCTTCATCAACTTCCTCTTCATCAACAATAGCATTAACTCCATGAGCAGGCAGGGGAGCTGTCACCACATTAGGCTTGTCAGATGCTTCAAACTGTACTTCCTTAGCATCAATGAGGTCCTGCAGCTTGTTCCTTAGTGCCCAACAGTCATCAGTGGCATGCCCCGGGCTATCTGAATGGTAAGCACAACGGGCATTCGGGTTGTACTTAGGAGAGGTAGTGTTAGGGAACTTTGGTGCCTCCTTGACAGATACCAAATTGGTTGCGAGCAGCTGTGGCAGAATCTGCGATAGGGTCATGCTTAACCGGGTAAACTCTCTTCGGGGTCTATCAACCCTTTGAGGATTATTTGGCCGGGGAGCGGCAGCAGGCTTAGCGATCATTACCGCGCTGACAGATTGGCGGTGATCAGGTCTTTCTGATTTTCTGGAGCCATACACAGCACTAGACTCCTTTTTAAACGGTTTCTTGTCCGACCCAGATGATGATGCAGCCTTTGCAATCTTCCCAGACTTCAGCCCAGCTTCGATTCTCTCTCCAGTCAAGATTAAATCAGTGAAACCAGCAGAAGAATTCCCAATGAGATGGTTAAAAAACGGCCCAGATAGGGTCCCCAAGAACATGTCCACTAACTCTCGATCAGTCAAAGGTGGCTGCACCCTGCCAGCCAGATCTCTCCACTTCTGCGCGTACTCTTTAAAACCTTCACTTGCACCTAACGACATACCCTGGAGTTGGGTACGTGTGGGGGAAAGGTCGGCATTATACTGATACTGCTTGTAGAAAGCAGTAGCCAGCTCCTCCCAGTTACGAACTTTGGTCCCATCCAGCTGATAGAACCATTCGAGATGAGTCCCTGAAAGACTCTCCTGGAAGAAGTGGATCCATAGATTCTTGTCCGCAGAGTACGGCTGAATCTTCCGAACATAGGACCTCAAATGCAGCTTGGGACAGGATGCCCCATCATACTTAGAAAAGGTTGGAGCTTTGAACTTGTGTGGGATAATTACACCAGTGGACAAACCCAGATCTCCGAAATCCAGCCCAGGTACCTGTTGAATTTCCATGGCCTTCAACCTGTCTTCCAGTTGTTTGTACCTGTCATCTGCAGGAGGATACTGTTCCTCATCAAAATCTGTCTCGTTGTCGGAGACTTCTGGAGTAGGAAGCTTTACTTCTGCCTGAGAAGGACTCTTGCCAACAGAAGAGACAGCCTCTTCTTGGTGCAGAGTATTACCCAACCTTCGGCCCGAGTTGAATAGAACAGTTCTTCTTTTCTTCTTTTTCTCCTTCTTCAGGAGCATAGTCTTCAGTTCCTCTTGGCCTTTGGCTAGACCCAGGATTAGCTCTTGAAACTGCGCATTCTGCGCCTGGAGAGCCTTGATTGAAGTCTCAGTTGATTCAGATCCGGAATTCATGATGCTGAAATAAACAGCGAAGAACTGTAAGCAACCTGAAAGAAGGGAAAAACCTGCTATGCACATGATGTATGAAATGCGTATGAATTATGTTTTCAAAGACAATCGGGAATCAACTTTGTAAACAAAAAGGAACACACTTCATTAGATTCAACTTTGTAACTGAAATTATTCAACAAGTTGCCCTTAGGCGTTTACATGAAATGAAACAACTGGAAAGGAAATAAAAACTGTAAAGGCACATTCAGAATTCCTCATTGATCCCATGGTATCCTCTTCTCAGTACGGAGGTATGCATTCAGAGCTCTCTCATTTTCCAACTGCTTTGTCAGCTTCTGGATCTTTGATACCTGCTCGTTGAACTTTTCCCGGTAAGAATCCCGTTCTTCTTGCAGTTGCGACCAAGATCTCTTCAACGTCTCATAATCAGTAGGTATCTGAGGAGGAAGGACAGTTGGAGGAACACCATCTTTATCAGGACACTCAAGAATGACGGGTCTGACAGCTTCATACGGCATACCTAACTTCTGAGCACGGATGCGGACCCATTTGTAGTAGGCTTCCATAGGTAGAGAAGTCTTTGGCCCTAGCTCTTGTGGGTCAGCTTTATGAACCTTCTCCCAAGCCTTGATGAACCTACGACGCAGCTCGTCACTATCCACCTGAAACTCGAAACTGATGTGAGGCACCAACATCTCATGGGGGCCTGTTCTTCTTGCTCTTCCAAACTGACGGAGTGCTAGACATGGATTGTAAGAGATCCCTCCTTGAGTACCAATCAGAGGAACATTAGGATACTCCCCGCATCGATCAATAATAGCTATCTCATCCAAGCCTCTGCAAGTCCAAATGATGTCTTTATCGGTGAGAGACATTAACCTGCGAGCCCAACCTTTTCCTTCTTGGTTCTTCAGTACAAACTTAGGGAGGTGTGAAATAAACCACCTCACCAACAAAGGGATACAACACCATAGAGTTCCTCGTCTTCGGGTAGTACGGGCATGAAGTTGTTGCAAGATGTCACCCAAGAGAGTGGGCACAGGGTTCTGAGACATAAAGATCCTAATGGAAGTGACATTGATGAAGTTGTCAGGATTAGGAAACAGGACTAACCCGTAGATTAGGAGAGCCAAGATGTCTTCATATGCCCTAAAGTCCAAGTCATTCCAGAAGCTGTTAGCTTTACCAATCAGAAACTTGGCCAAGAAACCCTTAACTCCGCTTCTAGTTACCCAGTTGTCTGTTACCTCTTGATGGGTCAAAGGGAGAGCTGCAGCAATGTCCTCAAGCCTGAGGGTCTTTTCCCAACCAGTAAAGGGAGTCTGATCCAAGATAGGGATACCAAGCAGATTAGAGAACTCTTCCAGGGTAGGGACCAGCTGGAAGTCTTGAAAGGTGAAGCACTGGTACTGAGGGTCATAGAACTGGGTCAGAACACTCATCAACTGTTGATCCCGCTTTGCAGTGACTAAACTGAGAAGAGAACCATGCCTCTGAATGAAGGAAGTGGTATTTGGAATTCTGCTAACCAACTCATCAATCAACTCAGGTGAACGAACAAAGTTGAACCGGATAGTATTCCTTCGCACAGGCATCATAATGTCCTACAAAACAGAGCAAAGATGAAACCCTCTTGTCTTTGAAATGGTCAGTTCTTATGCATGCAATGCTCATGATGCTATGATGTTATGATAAAGCACACCACATACAGATACAAAGGCAAACATGGTAAGGCACACAAGTCACACAAGGCAAGCCCCTAAAGTTTAGGCCAGCATGAGGTCTAGGTACTACCCTCTTTCAGTTTGTTGGTTCATACCTGTCCTAATCAAAAGTAACCGGGTTCTTAGAGGATCCCAATATCATTGACTACCCTCAATCGGTCATAACTCCAGCATCGCAATCTTTTCTTGCGGCCAGAACCATCACGAGAGTTTAGCCTCAATGGGCGTAGCATACTGCTACTGTTCTAAAGGCCAAGTTGTGTCAATTAAGGTTCTAAGGTTGTTGGTGCTTAATGACTCCTTAGAAGACCCATATTCTCCTCGTTGCGACACAAGGGATATCGGTACAGACTAAGGTGCCACACCAACGTAGCCACTGCTTCACCTGTGTCGGTCTACGCCGGACAGGTCCCTCACAGCTTATGCTACCTAAACAGGGTATCCCCAGATCCGGGTTAGGATCTATGTATCTCCGATGCAACCCACAATAGTAAAGCAAGCAAATCAATACAAGTGAAAACACAGTTATGACCTAGCCCTAAGGTACACCTCACTTTATAAAGTTATCCCCAGTAGAGTCGCCAGTTCTGTGATCGGTGGATCTGGAACTGACTGTTTAAAGCTGGTTCGCGAAATGTCGCGGTAAGCAAGAGTCGCCACCGTCTTTTATTTTCTCCAATAGGAAAGGACAAAAGCACAGAAAAATTCCTTTTAAGAGATCGCTCTCGGTTCGGGAGGTAGGTTATAGAAAGGGAAGGTGTTAGCACCCTTTCTATCCATGGTTATCCATGGGCTCTTAGATACTTGCTCAATGTGTTTTCAAAATTGTTTTGCTTTTCAATGTGGGTTTAAAAGTTCCTTTGAAAAATTTCAGTTCGACTCGTACGTCAGAGTGTTTGAAAAGTTTGCTTTGAAAGCTTTTGAAAAGTGTCAGTGTGAAAAGTCTTTTGAGTTTGTTTTGAGATTAGAGCAAGTATCCTTGAGAACCTACCTACCCTAAGGAATTCGTCTGTGTAAGAGTCCTTAAAAGTAATGCTATCCCACCATTGAGAGGTAGGTAGCACCCCCGTTGGAGGTGTTCGGGTCAATTCGATGTTCGGGACATGGTGATCACCAGAGCAATAGGAAGACACCTTAGAAGCTACCCTCATGCCAGGTTCCCGGATCATGAGGACTTACTAAGACGTCCTCTACTCGACGATCACCTTTCGAAAGGCAACAGTGAAGCGTACCCTAGGGGTGGTGTGTGATTTGTGTGTCAGATTCATTTATTTGTCTTGTCATGTTTGTCGTGTTCTACGCTTGATTTTAATTTGTCCATTCATTCTTGCATGCATTCGTTAACAGTTATAAAGTTTGCGGAAAATAAATCTAAGACTATTACAAAGGCGCGGGTCCACATCGCCAAAATTAAACCGGACCCGATTTAGCGGAAAATAAATAAAGCGAATAAATAAAAGTGTGAGAAATTTAAATTACATGGCTTTGGGATATTTACAAAATTACAATTAAACGACATAATATAAATGCGCGAATTAAATAATTAAAACGAAACTAGGGCGTTGGACCCTTTTGCAAATAATTAAAATTAATAAGAAATAAAAAATTAAATGATTAAATGTTTTTTTTTGATATTTTTGTATTTTTTAGATTTAATAAGGAAAAGAAATTAATTGAAATTAAATTAAAAGACAAACCCTAATTCTAGTATTTTTTATTTGTTATGAAAGATTTAAATATAGTCTAAATTAAACCCTAAATCACTTATGTACAATTTTTTAATTATAAAAAATAAAATAATAACATAAATAGTATTGTGAGAAATAAAAATTAAAAAAAGACATTAAAACTATCAATTAACCTAATTCTACATTTCTTTGGATTTTTATTAAAAAAGGAATTAAAATTAAAACCTAATTACACTACATAATTTACATTCTAATTTATTTATGAAAATAATTGTAATAAAATAAATATTATATTTTTCTGTATTTTCTGATTTTTATAGTATTTTTATATTTTTGATTAAAATTTAAACAAACAATAATTAAAATAAACATGATAATTAAAATCAAAAATTAAAAAGATATAAGGAAAAATAAAATTAGATTGGCAAACCATGGTGGGGTGTTGCCCCAAATAAGGAGGTAAGGCCTGGTAATCTGGCCCAATAAGCATTCAGAATTTATTGACTTTTCATGATCCCATATGATGCATTTGACTCATGCCTAGGGTGTACCCCCAATCTTCTGCCTTGAATGAGAGGTCCTGGACACGTGGGCTGCCTGATGGTGAGGAAACATAGTGTACCTGGACACGAGCGCTGCATAGGATCAATTATAGAAAAATAACATTAAGCATTTGCCAGACCTGGGACTTGAACCCAGGTCTTGAAGGTTGCATATGTTAATCCTTGCCAGCTGAGCCACCTAACATCAATTGATATATTATAAAGAATAAAAAACAAAAAGGAAAACCAAGCGCACTAGCAATTGGGCGCGCGAAATTTAAAACAACCAATCATATCATGCCAGCACGTCATCGTCCTCATCCCCTTTTTTTTATTTTTTCTGAAACATAAGCATATGGCAACGGTTTTAGAAACGTTGCATAAAGGGAGATTCAAGAAAATAGCGAATAGCTATCCTTGATACATAAATCCATCGCGAGGTATGTCTCTTGCTCATGGGAACACGCTGATTGCAATGGTCTTAATCTTGAGTCCCAATTGTTCCTTGGGTGAGAAACCCCAAATCAAGAACTCTGAAAACCTAATTTTCAATCATGGTGAATTCGTATATATAGCACAAAAAAGCAATTGAATCTAATGGTTAGCTCAGAAACATCAATATGAACATGAATCCATGAAAAAAAATGCAAAAGAATGCTTAAATCATGTTATGCGATCTGGAAATTTTTGTGACAAAGTCTGAGTTCCTGGTACCGTTTCAAGGCGTTTGGCTTGTTGTTTTTGATTGAGAAACGTTTAGGGATGTCTCAGGATGCTAATGAAACAAAAATCAAAGCTTGAATCGACCTAAAACCTTGATTTCAGTATTTGAGTTTTATGAGAATTTTTCAATATGCAAAAGCTTGTTTATGCGCAGCTTTCAGTCTTAGAGCATTAGGGTTGTGATCACATACTTGTATGGAAGCAATTAGGTTAAAAAGATTGAATCAAATCCATTGCTTTGATGATTTTTGGATATTTGATTTCATGGATCTTTTCAAATCTTTTTCTCATAGTTTTTGTATCAAATCTGATCAATTAACACCAAAACTTGCCTATTTGAGATGTGCACGAATTATTGAGATTAGAATGTGCACAAAAAGATTTTTTTAGGTTAAGATTATATTTTTCATGAATTAAAATGATTTAAATGAATATAAATTAATATTAATTCAAATAAATAATTAAAAAATATGAAAATACTTCCCTTTGGGCCTAGTGGTCGTGCATAGGCTTGGCATGAAGAAACTTGGAAGAAAAATGGGCCCATTTGCATTTTTAGGCCTTTTGCATCAATGTTGACTTTCAAAAATTCCCAAAAATTTCCCAACTTCCACAAGGCATAACTTGGTCAATTTTTAAGCTTTTCACATGTTCTTGGACATTTTGGAAAGGTCTTTGAGTCCTTTAACCAATGCCTTTGGTCCCATGTCATTTTGATTTACCAATCTCAAGTTATGGCCTTTGACTTAAAGTCACTTTTTGTTGACTTTTGAAAATGACCTATAATGTTAAAATTGATAACTTTTTGTGAGAGCATTTCTTGGACTTGGAACATGAAGATGAATTGTAGGAAATGTCTTTCTCTTCAAAATGAGCTTTGGATGGAATTTTTCTGATAATCCATGTGAAAGTTATGCCCTGGTCAATTTCAGTTGACTTTTTCAGCTGTCCAAATATAGCAACTTTTGCATCTTTGATGATTTCTGAGCCAAATTTTGAGAATCATGATCAAGCATTGATCAAATGATGTTTGTGGCTTCAAAATGATATATTGACCAAAAATTTGAACTTTTGACTGTCAAATGACCATTTTGCCCCTACAGTTGACTGTAGTGCAATTTAGGGTTTTGACTGTGCAATTTTGAGCTGAATGCCTTGAAACTTGATATGAGGATACTTGACCATCTTTGTAGGCATATGAGACTTGATTGGGCCTTTGAAAAGTTCATTTGCTTGACCAGAACTCAAACCCTAGTTTTGACTGTATAGGAGCCAGTTGAGCTGCACAACCCTGGGGGAATTTTGTGACCTTGACTTTGACAATTCTTGATGAATATGGGAGGGCAAATTTTGGGGTACAACACTATGGTATGATGTTATGATGTTATGTACATGTATGCAAAAGTAGGCAAGTGTATATACAGATGATCACATTCACACAAAGCAGACAAGTCCTTAGGTTTAGGCTTGCATGGGATTCGTAGGTAAGTACCCTCTTGAAGTTAGTTGGCTCAACCTGTCCTATAAATAGTAACCGGGTTCTAAGGAGCTCAATATCACTGGATTATTTTCTGCGTTCATGGTTTCAGTTTAGCCACTTTACTGGCGACCGAAATATTCCAAGAAAACAACCCTCAAGGAGTGTAGTATCGAGTATCTACCAACTTCAGACTGCACCAAAGCCGGTCATCTCACTACCCCTAAAAAGGCCAAGATGGTCAAGTAAGGTTCTAAGAGTTCGTTAGTGCTTCATGACATTACTCAGCGGCCTCGTATTCTCTTTGATTAACTCAAAGGATACCGGTACCCACAAATATGTCGCACTAATATAGCTATTGCTTCAACCGTGTCGGTATACCCTGCACAGTTTCCACAACGTATTGCTATTTACCTATGAATGTTTCCCAAATCCGGGTAGAGGATTTCAAGCCCAAACAATAGAACCAAATGTAAAGCAATCAAGGCAAACAAGATAATCATGCAAAGGTGATCTAAAAAACCCTAAGGTAACCCCACTTTTAGAAATGATTTCCCCAGCAGAGTCGCCAGTTCTGTGATACAGTGGGAGAACTGACTTGAGGTTTTGCGTTTGAGTTTGCACCTGTTCGGTTTAGCAAGAGTCACCACCGACTTTTTATTTTATCCAAAGGAAAGGTCAAAAAGCACAGGAAAGACCTTTGAGATGTTTTCTTGGGTTCGGGGGGTAGATTATGAAAAGGGAAGGTGCTAGCACCCTTTTCATCCATGGTTATCCATGGGCTCTTAGTTACTTGTTTTAGATCACTTGCCTTTGCTTTTAACTTGTTTGAAATGGTGCTTTGTGTGTGTGGTTTTGAAAATGTTTTGAAAAAGATGCCTTGTCTAGGAAACCTTTGCAATAATTCTTGTTTAAATATATACAAAGGTGTGTGTCTTTTTGAAAAGATATTTCAATGTTTTGAAAGTTGTTTTGAAGTTGTGTTGTGAAGTGTGTTTGAAAATGGCAAGGATGTTTTACAAGATTTTTGATCAAGTAACTAAGAGTTGTCTACCCTATTTTACTCAAAGATCTTTCTTATGTTTTTAACCCTTTTTAACAGTGTTGTTTCACCATTGTGTTTGGTGAACAACCTTGTGTTAGGATGTTAAACGGGACAGGCGCGGGTCATCGTATACAATCATTGAAGGCAACTTGTGAGACGCTCTAGCAATTTTGTAAGGGACGAGATCGTTTTATCGGAGGCAACATCGAGGGTCATCGAGGGACTACGATCTTTGTTTATCGAAGGGGCATTTGCTAGAGTGTCTCATACTCGAGGGACATAATTGCATTTTCCGAAGCAACGAGCGAGGTTATCCTAGAGGTGCAAGTGTGAATTGTGTATTGATTTTCATGCATTTATCTTGTATTAGGTTATCTAGCGATTGATTTTGAATCTTCGCATACGAACCCTAATTACTATACAGTATATTAAAAGCGGTAAATTGCGGGAATTTAAAGTCTAAGTTATTACAAATAAGTATCCGGGGATGGGGGTACAAATTATTTACAAATGGGGATGAGTCTTATCAGAATAATAATGTCCAAATACGTGTTACAACCAAATCGAACTGTCGCAATTCAATGTAAAAAATTATAACAAAATGTAAGATAAAGAAAATCAAAGAAATATGAGATGCATGTATTTATTTACAAATTAACAAACAAAATTTAACCTAGTGAAGATTAAGTGTTATTATTATTTTATGTGTTTTTATGAATTATGTAAACAAAGAGTTTTAAAGAAAAGAAAATTTGTTTAAGATTAATGTTCTATTATTTATGTATTTTGTGAAGAAAAAGTTTTAAAGAAAGAAAGTTATTTAAATTAAATCTTCTATTTATAATTATGTACTTTTATTAATTAAAAGGTTAAAGAAAATTGCAAAATTGATTAGATCAAATTAACTATTCTTTTTTGTATTTTCATTATATTAAACAAGATTGATAAAGAAAATAAAATTATTTTAAAAAAAGCAAAACAAAATTTAATTAGTGTTTGCATTAACTAAAAGAAAGAAAGTGAATTAAAGAAAAATATTAGTTTAAAAAAGATGGGCCTAAAGAGATTGTGGCCCAAAAATAGAGAATGAAGAAGAACAAATTAATAAAATCAGAAATGAAGAAAAGGGGGTGGGGCGCTGGAAAATGCTTGGGCTTTAGGCGTTTTGTTTGGGCGAAGGCCCATTTGAAGTGTTGTACAATATTTTGTTAGGGTTGCTTCATTGTCTAGGGTTTGTGAGTTTTGGTATGCAGCGGCGCCTCCTTTCACTCATCTCTGTTTCTCTTCTTCTCTCTCAGGCGAAGCTTTGATTCTTCCTCCAACCTCCAAGCTGCCAGAGCGCCACCTTCATCCTCTCCTCTCCACGACGGTACAAGGTGATGTTTTGAAAGGTACAGTTTTTTTGTTCTAAACGCGTTTTACGGTTTCTTACAGTTTTGCATGTTTGACTCTCTTGATCGTTTATGTTATTGCTTCATCTTTTAATCCATGTTTATTGCGTCTAAGATGCAGTTATGTTTTGGAAGAAAAATCATACCTTGGCGATTGGCTTCTGGAAAATGGCGGAGGGGAAAGAGGGTTGGACCGGCGGCGTTCTTAGTGGCTAGGCGGAGGAGGAGCGTGATGATAGCACCTTGGCTTCCGGTACTTTTCTGTATGTTGATGATGAATCCCTGAAATTGTTTGTTATTGATTTTTTGTTGGTGATGTTTGATGATGATGAATACTTCTGAAAACTTCTCTTCTTCCCTGTTAATGATGAGTATTTTCTGAAACTACGCTTGCTTCTGAACCTCTTCCTCTTTCTGGTTTTGTCAATGATGATGCCCTGAGATTTGTTTCTTTATTTGATTTTTTGATTTGAGTTGATGATGGGCTTTAGCTTCTGAAACTCTATATTGTTTGAATTGAGCTTGAGGAAGCTAACTCGTTGCTGTGAGTTTGTGAAATGTTCTTGTTGATTTATCTGATGATGAACGTGTTTCTGAAGCTTTGTTTTTTGTATTGTCACTTATGAATCTCTCCTTCTTCTTTGGGTGTTTGAATATTGGTGATAGTTTTGGTTAGTTTTTTGAGCAAGTTACAGTTTTGGCTTGGACTGTATGTTTGGGTTTTTTGAGCAAGTTGCAGTTTTGGCTTGGACTGTATGTTTAGGTTTTGCAGTTTTAGATGTAGGCTTGTAGCTTTGAGTAAGCTAGCTTTGAGATGCAGTTTTGCAGACTTGTAATGCAGGTTTGCTACTGGTTTTCTACTGGTTCTGAGTTTTTGTGCAGGTTTGTTGTGTAGTTGGGCAGACTGTGACCAAGTTACAGTTTGTGGCTTGAACTGTAAGTTTTTCTTGAGATGCAGATTTGTGATGTAGGTTTTGTGTTTGCTTGAGGTGGGAAGCAGGTTTTTGATTTCTGTTTGGCCTTTGGAACTGTATGTTTGTTGAGCTTGAGATACAGGTTTTCTGAATTTGGCTTGCAGTTTAGGCAGGTTTTGGATTTTGGTATGCAGGCTTGCTCTTGGTTTTTGGGAGGCAGGCTTGCTGGTCTGTTGTGTTTTGGGAGGTTTAGCAGTTTAGCTCTATATCTCTCTCTTTTTCTCTGCTGGCTTGTTAGACTGTTATATCTTTTCTTTTTGTACCTCTTACTGCCTTTTACAGCCTGCCTTTAGCCAAAACTACAAAACCTATTCACTAGGTTCTCTCTTTCTCTCTCTCCATAAGCATTTTTAATTGCTTATTATATTTTATTCTGAAAAGTCTGCTGGCCAGAACATGATGATAGCTAGGACAAGTCTTGCTTCTAACTTGGTTCATCTCCCTGCATTGTGTACTTTGTTTCCATATTTCCTGCATTGTGTACTTGCTGTGACAGTTTGGCAACTCAGTTTGACATTTGGTTAATGCATTTAAAACTCAGTTTGCAGTATAGTTTGCTTTGCCTTGCAACTTGCCTACTGTGATCGGTGGATCTGGAACTGACTGTTTAACGCTGGTTCGCGAAATGTCGCGGAAACAAGAGTCGCCACCGTCTTTTATTTTCTCCAAATGGAAAGGACAAAAGCATAGAAAAATTCCTTATAGAAATTGCTCTCGGTTCGGGAGGTAGATTATAGAAAGGGAAGGTGTTAGCACCCTTTCTATCCATGGTTATCCATGGGCTCTTAGATACTTGCTCATTGTGTTTTCAAAAATGGTTTGTTTGCTTTTCAACTGTGAGTGAGTTTGAAAAAGTTTCGTTTAAAGATTTCAGATCGACTCTTGTATCAGTCCTCAAGAGTGTTTGAAAAATTGTTTTGAAAGCCTTTTGAAAGTGTCGGTGTGAAAAGAGTTTTGATTTGTCTTGAATTAGAGCAAGTATCTAGGATCGTCTACCTACCCTAAGGAATTCGTCTGTGTAAATGTCCTTTAAAGTAGTGCCATCCCACCATTGAGAGGTAGGTAGCACCACCGTTGGAGGTGTTCGGGTCAATTCGAGGTTCGGGACATGGTGATCACCAGAGCAATGGGAAGACACCTTAGAAGCTACCCTCATGCCAGGTTCCCGGATCATGAGGACTTACTAAGACATCCTCTACTCGACGATCACCTTTCGAAAGGCAAGGCAACAGTGAGGCGTACCCTAGGGGTGGTGTGTGATTTGTGTGTCAGATTCGTTTATTTTTGTCTTGTTCATGTCATGGGCGATCTACGCGTTTGTTTTTATTTTTGTCATTCATTCTTGCATGCCATTATTAACAGTTAAAAAATTGCGAAAATTAAAAGTTCTAAACTATTACAAAGGCGCGGGTCCACATCGCCAAAATAAATCCAGGACCCGATTTGACAGAAAATAAAGAAGTAATGTGCGAGAAATTAAATTTACACGGCTTTGGGAGAATTACATTAATATTTAAAAGAAGGAATAAATAGAACGCGCGAAGAGAATAAAAAATCGCAAGCGAGGGCGTTGGACCCTTTTTAATGAAATTAAATTATTATTAACAAATTAATTAAAATAAAATTAAAATAAAAAAAGAGAAAAGATTTTTTTGAGTTTTTTGGAGCTGTGAATTTTTAATGAGCAGATTAGCTGAAATTAAAATTAAATTAACCCTAATTCTATAACTTTTATTTATTAAGAAAAAATATTAAAGTTAAACCTAAATTAACCTAACTAATTAAAGCAATTCGATTTATAAAAATAATAGTAAATAATTAATTATTAGAGATGATAAAATAAAAGAAAAAGTAATTAAAATTATTAAAACCTAATTCTACAAGTTTTTTAAGTTTATTGAGAAAAATATTTGAATTAAACCTAATTTAAAAGCTAAAATTAATTAATGATATTTATTTACAAAAAAAATAACATTAAATAAAAATACTTATTTTTTGTCTTTTTTCTGATTTTTATATTGTTTTTATGTTTTTTATGAAAATATTAAATCAAAGAATTAAAGGAAATTAATAAAACAAAGAAAAGAAAAATATAAAAAAAGAATAAAAGAAGCAAACCCTAGGGGGTTCTGTCCCCAAATTGGAGGTAAAGTCCAGTAATTCTGGCCCAATTGACTTCTGGCCTGGTTGACTTTTACGCTGGCGTGTGGCACCTTTGACTTGTGCCTATGATGCTCTTCCAATTATAGCCTTTTGATGGATCTTACTGAACGCGTGGCAAACCTGGAGGAGGGATGTATGGTGGTCGCTTGCTTGGAAACTGCACAGAATGACGTTAGGAAAAATATTATTGAAAGTGAGGGGGACCTGGGATTCGAACCCAGGTCCCAGGGATTACCATACACATGCCTTGCCACTGGAGCTCTTGACGCGCTTTGATTATATAATGGCAAACAAATAACATAAAGTAAAACAAGCGTTAGTGGCTGATTTAGCGCGCAAATTCAAATGTTCCAACCAGCTGGTGCCACCTACTCTTCTTCTTCCTCGTTTGATTTTTTCCCTGAAATATAAAAGAGGTTAACGGGGGTTTTAAACCCCCCCAAAACATGCAGTTTTCCAAAATAGCAATTAGGCCACATGGCCACATAAATTAGGCGCGACTATGGCAATCAATTCGTCCAAGCTTCCTGATTCCAAACATGGCACTGAGGTTCTCTAATTTTACAGTATTTAGAAACTCCTAATTTAAAACTTGAAGAACCCTAACGTCCTTTAATGGTGATTCTTCATATATCGCGTAAAAGCTCAATTAAAGCACACAGTTAGCTTCAGAAAGGTCTAATTAGTATAAATCCATAAATAAAATGCAATGAGAATGCCTAAGAATCGAAACACGAATATGCATATTATATGAAAAATTCTGAGTTCTGTATACCGATTCAGGGTGTTATGCACGTGGAAAACTATCCAGTCAGACTCAGTAATGTCTTAGGAAGGCGATGGAATGAGTTTCTTGCCTTGAAAAGCCTTGCAAATGTGTTTTCAGTTCTTGAATTTTTTGACAAAAGTGCAAGTTTGATTATGCTTTTCTGGCGCAGCTGGGAGGTCCTGATCACTAGGGTTAGCATGTATATATATGTATGAGTGATTAGGGTTGAGAAATTGATCCAAAGAACCTTTGTATTGATGAAGAGATATTTGATTTTTATGGCATATATTTTCCAATCTTTTTCATGCAAATTTGCTTCAAATCATGTCCAATTACCAAGATTCTTTCCAAATCTGATCATGCACGAAATATTGAGTGTATTCCATGCATAAAAAGATTTAAAAACTTAGGTTTAGTATTTTCCACATATTTATTTTAATTAAATGAATTATTAGCATTTAAAAATTCAAATAAATAAATAAAAATGATGAAAAACTTCCCTTTGGGCCAAATGGTCGTGCACACGCCTTGGATAATGATTCTTGGAAGAAAAAGAGGCCCATTAGCATTTTTAAGACATTTGAAGCAATGTTGACTTTTCAAAATATCCAAAACTTTCCCAACTTCCACAAGGCATAACTTGCTCAATTTTTAAGCTTTGCTCATGTTCTTGGACATTTTGGAAAGGTCTTTGAGTCCTCTAACCAATGTCTTTGGTCCCATGTCATTTTGATTTACCAATCTCAAGTTATGGCCTTTGACTTAAAGTCCCTTTTTGTTGACTTTTGAAAATGACCTATAATGTTGAAATTGATAACTTTTTGTGAGAGCATTTCTTGGACTTGAAGTGTGAAGAGGAGTTGTAGGAAATGTCTTTATCTTGAAAATGAGCTTTGGATGGAATTTTTATTATAATCCATGTGAAAGGTATGCCTTGGTCAAGTTACAGTTGACTTTTTCAACTATCCAAATATGGAAACTTTTGCATCTTGAGACTTTTTGAGCCAAGCTTTGAGAATCATGATCAAGCATTGATCAAATGATGTTTGTGGCTTCAAAATGAGATGTTGACCAAAAATTTGAACTTTTGACTGTCAAATGACCATTTTGCCCCTACAGTTGACTGTAGTGAAATTAGGGTTTTTGACTGTGCAATTTTGTGCTGTCAGTCTTGAAACTTGGTATGAGGATGCTTGACCATGTTTATAAGCATGTGGGACTTGATTGGACCCTTGGAAACTTCAATTACTTTGCCAGAACCAAAACCCTAGTTTTTGACTGTTAGGAGGCCCTTGAACTGTGCAACCCTTGGGGAGATTTTGAAGTTTTGACTTGGCAAATTTTGAAGAATATGGGAGGGCAAATTTTGGGGTACAACAGTTGCCCCTGTTCAATCTTCTTAGACCCGAGGATGCAGATTGGCTGACGTGCCTTTCGTAATCCGAAGGTGGAAGATGATTGAACACTAGAGTGCCCAGAAATTTGCGCTCACATAGTAGCAGTGTGATGGGGAATGGGCTTATAGATGCCATTTGGAGATTGATGGATAGGATAATGGGCTTATAGATGCCATGCTAAGAGGTGATGGATAGGTGGATGGGCTTATAGATGCCATCTGGATGTTGATCGCGTAAGAGATTCCTTAGCGAGAACTTGCATACCTGCAAAAAAAGAAAAATGAGTACCTGGCCTGTTACAGGAGCTGGTCTTCAAACTCTTCGTATAGATGTGTCCTGACTGGTTACATGAGCTGAATCTGGAGCTTCAAACGGTGATGAATGAACCAGGGATGGTTACTACCTCAACAGGAACGGTGAGAGAACCTTGGATGATTACTACCTCAACAGGAACGCTGAAAGAATCTTGAACGACTTCAACCTCAACAGTAGCGCTGAGAGAATCTGGGGACGATTACTACCTCCGCAGTATCGGGGAGAGAACCATAGGCGACTTCAACCTCAACAGTAATCATTGAGAGAATCTTGGGCGACTTCAACCTCAACAGTAATCATTGAGAGAATCTTGGGCGACTTCAACCTCAATAGTAATCATTGAGAGAATCTTGGGCGACTTCAACCTCAACAGTAATCATTGAGAGAATCTTGGGCGACTTCAACCTCAACAGTAATCATTGAGAGAATCTTGGGCGAATTCAACCTCAACAGTAACGCTGAGAGAATCTGGGGACGATTACTACCTCCGCAGTAACGGGGAGAGAACCATAGGCGACTTCAACCTCAACAGTAATCATTGAGAGAATCTTGGGCGACTTCAACCTCAACAGTAATCATTGAGAGAATCTTTGCCGACTTCAACCTCAACAGTAATCATTGAGAGAATCTTGGGCGACTTCAACCTCAACAGTAATCATTGAGAGAATCTTTGGCGACTTCAACCTCAACAGTAATCATTGAGAGAATCTTGGGCGACTTCTACCTCAACAGTAACGCTGAGAGAATCTTGTATATCTTCTACTGAGTCTTCATCAGGAAAATCTGTTAGGGGTCGATTTAGCTGGACTAGAGAAGGCCTTGGACTGGATAAGAGACAGAAAAATCTTAGGGTCGATTTAACTGAACCGGTCTAGGTCTTGAAATCTTCAACTGGATAAGAAACAGGGAGATCTTAGGGTCGATCTGACTGAACCAGAGAATGCCTTTGACTGGATAAGAAACAGGAAAATCTTAGGGTCGATTTAACTGAACCGGTCTAGGTCTTGAAATCTTCAACTGGATAAGAAACAGGGAGATCTTAGGGTCGATCTGACTGAACCAGAGAAGGCCTTTGACTGGATAAGAAACAGTAAAATCTTAGGGTCGATTTAACTGAACCGGTCTAGGTCTTGAAATATAGCTGAGAACTTAACTGGATCTTTCCTGAAAAGTAAAGGTCAGTCATATGCAATGCATGACATGGATCAAGCAATGATGTTCTCAACATAAATGAGATTTGTAAGATATGATGCATATATGCATGCTATAATGTATGAAAATGTGATATTTATGAATGTATGTTTTCGTCTTTAGGAAAATAAATCCTTGACGGGTGCCGGGAAGTCAATCCTGGGCTGATGTTGAAGAATAGATTTTGCTTCCGCTGGGGATGATAGTTGCAAGAATACCGGTAGGAGAAGATAACTCCGTTGGGGAATAAACTTGGCGAATGGATTACTCTGCGGGAAGAAAAGTACTCTAACGATCTTGCTGGGAAGCAATACTCTGTGGGAAGAGAGGTACTTTGTTGAGCTGTTGATAATGACTTGCTGGGGATACCCTTGTTGTGTTGGAAGTGTTAATAGACTTCGCTGGGGATAAGAAGACCTCGCCGAGGACGATCTTTCCGTGGCTTTTGGCTGAGGATAACCCAGTTATATCCTGGTAAGGAAATAAATCTTTGAATAAAGCCGGGAGACGCGTTCGTGCTCTGCGAGGGGTAAGCTTCCAGAATCTACTGGGGATAAGCTTACTGCTTGGGGAGATGGATTCCAACTTTCCTGGGGAACTAGATTGGACTCTCTTGGGGAAGATTTGAACTGTAATGGGGAAGTGACTCCTTTGAATGTTTGAGACACCGTCGGGGAACAATCTTTAGACCAAGACTGCCGGGGATGCTTGTTAAGAATGTATATGTTGCTGGAGAATGTTGAGGTCTGCTGGAGGATACCCAACTTCCTTAAGGCTGACCATAACTTTGCTCGGGGAGAGTGTATGGACTTGCTGATTCACTCTCTGGGGAGTTAAGATGTATTGGCTATGTTCTTCAGTCGAGCTCACCTTGGTACCTTGATGGACAGAGCAATTAGATCGTTTAGACCACTCATTATTGCCCCTGTTTCTATGGGAGAAGGCACCTGTGGGATACTGATAGTTGTTGATGGACTAACCTTCTTTTGGTAGGCAGGTGACAAGATGACGGGATATAGTCGTACGCTTTGATCCCTGATTTTTGCCTGGACCGCCCTTTCGAGTTTTCAGTCCACCGGGATACCCATTTTTGCCCAAGCCGCCTTTCCAGGTTTTCGACTTGCCGGGTGTACAGATTTTTTCATTTCATCCCTTCATTTTTCCCGAACCCTTTTGGTTCGCCGGGAAGCCCTTATTTTTGCCTAGGTACGTCAACCTAGCGGGTCTTTGATTTTGCGTAGTATTTTTTCCGACTATGTCCATGCTCTTAGAATGCAGGGAGGTGCCCCTGTTAGAAGTGTTTTGTCATGCCACCAGAAGGTGTTTGATCGGGCAAGATTCGTTGCCGGAATGCCCCAAGTGACTCAGGCGGAGATTTGCCCCAGGCTATTTGGCCTTTGAGAGATTCTCCGAATCTTGATTGGACCGCCCCAGATAATAGACCATGATCATATCATGCCCCTTGATTGAAAGTGCTTCTGTTCATCAGGCGTTCGTCGTGCGAATTTCTATGCTGTTCAAACAAAAAGTCATATGCAAACAGAGTTATGTTAGAAATGCAAAGCTTATGTCTGTCTTGAAGATTTTGAAAATGCATTCTTTTTCATAAAATAAGTGAATGTTTGTAAAACATGATGTCAACTCCGTATTTTATCGCAAGCCTTAAGGAGTCAGGATACCTTTCGGAACAGTATGCTTTTGAACTAACCCATGCTTCAGCTAGGACTTTTAAGGGTTATAGCGTGGCCTGGTTCACGGTTTAAGAAGCAAAAGATAAAGGCTCAAATTATTTGTACCCACCCGCTCTTCGTGATGTTCTTCAAACCTAAGCTCAGTTGATCGTGCGTTAGACCTTGTTTGAGTCTTTGCTTTGATGCTCCGGTGATGATTCAGATGTTGATAACTTATTTTGAATAGGAAGTCATTCCTTTTTTGTTGAGGGTTTGTAAGACCTCTTTCTTGATTTTTGTTATCCCTTTCTTTTTTTGCCAGAACTGTTTCCCTTTTTGGAATTACAGTCAGCGGGATGCCCCAGTTTTGTAAGTCTCCTTCATGGGTTTTGACTTTATGGGTTTTTTATTTTTTTGAGATAATGACTGCCTTTCTTTATTGATTATTCGGAACCATCACTGTCTTCTTTTTTGTAAGGACCTCTTTGATGCCATTTGTTATGCACTTAGATCAACTGAGAGAACTACCCTGCCCCAGGTTATGATTAAGGGTTTTTAAATTTCGAAAAGAAAAAACTCCTACTTCTTTGGCTCAGAAGGGTTGACGAGGGATTATCTTCCTTATAACTCCAATGTTTAGGGATTGAAACAATGCCTGTACCTCATCAGCGGGGTCTGTTCAAAAGCATACTGTAAGGATCGTGGTATCGTTTTCGTCATCATCCCTTAAGAGGCTTAGAATTATTAATCGAGCATTGATCATCAGAAAAAATATGAAAATAATTTGCATATAGTGAATATGAATATATTGCTACAAAACAGACATATGCGATGCATTAATGAAATAACAACGTTTAACAATGAACAAATGTTTGAACAATCAAAAAGAATTACAACTTGAACATTCGAATGAACAAAAGCTTCCTAGTCTCAAGGCTTGTCATTTCAAATGGTGAGTCTTGGAGGGATGGTAGAAAAATTCAGCCTGGCCATCTTGGGTGAACTCCAATGCCCCTTCATCAATCAGGTCCTGGATCTTGTTCTTCAGGGCCCAACACTCATTTGTATCATGTCCTGGACTGGCAGAGTGGTAGGCACACCTTTTATTGGGATCATAAGTAGGATGTGCTGTGTTGGGGTTTCGGGGATGAGCCCTTAATGTGATCAGATTCAACCTCAACAGGCGTTGTAAAGCTTGGAACAGCGACATGTTGAGCTGGGTGAATTGCCTTTTAGGCTTGTCTGGATGAAGCTGGTGAGGTTGGTGCTGAACTTGTGACACTGGAGCCAATTGAGGAGCTCTCCCCTTACCTCCTTATCTCAAAGGTGGTTGAACGATGACTGGCTCTTTACCCTTAGACGTTTGCCCCAGTTGGTTACTCTGAAGCAGTTGGTTTATGAGAACACCGATCTCTCCTTGTCTTTGAGCTAAACCTTGAATAACAGTCCCCTGCCCCAGCATTTGGGCTTTCATTGCATCCATTTCAGTTTGCAAGTGTTTCAGCCGTTCGTCCTCAGCGCTGTTCCTGACCAAAGTCTCCATGAGAAGTGTCCTTAGCTCCTCCTGGCCCTTGGATAGATTCAGGAGGATTTCCCCGAACCGAGTCTCTTGAGTAAGAAGGTCCTGGTTATCTTGTTGGGAAGCCATGGCTGAAATAAACAGCGAAAAGGGTAAGTGCCCTGCAACAAGGATACCTGTTATGCAATGATGTGTACGATATATATGCAATGTTTTCAAGGATCTCGCGGGGTAAACAAGAAAACCGTTAGAATTTGAATTCGGTGGCTTGATTGAAGGAACTTCATGTTGTAGAGAGTCCTTCTTCAAGGGTCAAAGGCTCACCATATCCAGTGGGTCATAGCCCCTGACAACCTTGGCTAGCGGAAAATAAATCCTCTTTGCCCCTTGCTGGGATAGTTGGTTCATCATGACCTGCATCACAAGCTCTTGAGATCCTTGAAATGGGTTAGGATGTATGCAATGATATGATGTTATGCTATGCATGGGGGTAATGTGAGTAACCCTGTTATGAGTCCTAATTAAGGACTATAAACAAAACCTGCAAGCAAACTCAGTAACCCTGTTATGAGTCCCAATTAAGGACTACAAACAAAACCTGCAAGAAGCTCAAGTGTCAGACAACAAGCATGCAAATAGTCAAGTACGAAGGCACACAAGTCACACAAGAGAGACCCTTAAAGTTTAGGCCAGCATGAGGTCTAGGTATTACCCTCTTTCAGTTTGTTGGTTAAGACCTGTCCTATCAGAAGTAACCGGGTTCTTAGAGGATCCCAATATCATTGACTACCCTCAATCGGTCATAACTCCAGCATCGCAATCTTTTCTTGCGGCCAGAACCATCACGAGAGTTTAGCCTCAATGGGCGTAGCATACTGCTACTGTTCTAATGGCCAAGTTGTGTCATTTAAGGTTCTAAGGTTGTTGGTGCTTAATGACTCCCTGGAAGACCCATATTCTCCCCGTTTCAACACGAGGGATATCGGTACAGACCAAGGCGCCACACCAACGTAGCCACTGCTTCACCCATGTCGGTATACGCCGGACAGGTCCCTCACAGCTTATGCTACCTAAACAGGGTATCCCCAGATCCGGGTTAGGATCTATGTAACTCCCATGCGACCCACAAATTTAAAGCAGACAAGTCAATACAATTGAAAACACAGTTATGAACTAACCCTAAGGTACACCTCACTTTAAGTTTATTCCCCAGCAGAGTCGCCAGTTCTATGATCGGTGGATCTGGAACTGACTGTTTAACGTTGGTTCGCAAAATGTCGCGGAAGCAAGAGTCGCCACCGTCTTTTATTTTCTCCAAATGGAAAGGACAAAAGCACAGAAAAATTCCTTATAGAGATTGCTCTCGGTTCGGGAGGTAGATTATAGAAAGGGAAGGTGTTAGCACCCTTTCTATCCATGGTTATCCATGGGCTCTTAGATACTTGCTCATTGTGTTTTCAAAAATGGTTTGTTTGCTTTTCAACTGTGAGTGAGTTTGAAAAAGTTTCGTTTAAAGATTTCAGATCGACTCTTGTATCAGTCCTCAAGAGTGTTTGAAAAATTGTTTTGAAAGCCTTTTGAAAGTGTCGGTGTGAAAAGAGTTTTGATTTGTCTTGAATTAGAGCAAGTATCTAGGGTCGTCTACCTACCCTAAGGAATTCGTCTGTGTAAATGTCCTTTAAAGTAGTGCCATCCCACCATTGAGAGGTAGGTAGCACCACCGTTGGAGGTGTTCGGGTCAATTCGAGGTTCGGGACATGGTGATCACCAGAGCAATGGGAAGACACCTTAGAAGCTACCCTCATGCCAGGTTCCCGGATCATGAGGACTTACTAAGACATCCTCTACTCGACGATCACCTTTCGAAAGGCAAGGCAACAGTGAGGCGTACCCTAGGGGTGGTGTGTGATTTGTGTGTCAGATTCGTTTATTTTTGTCTTGTTCATGTCATGGGCGATCTACGCGTTTGTTTTTATTTTTGTCATTCATTCTTGCATGCCATTATTAACAGTTAAAAAAATGCGAAAATTAAAAGTTCTAAACTATTACAAAGGCGCGGGTCCACATCGCCAAAATAAATCCAGGACCCGATTTGACAGAAAATAAAGAAGTAATGTGCGAGAAATTAAATTTACACAGCTTTGGGAGAATTACATTAATATTTAAAAGAAGGAATAAATAGAACGCGCGAAGAGAATAAAAAATCGCAAGCGAGGGCGTTGGACCCTTTTTAATGAAATTAAATTATTATTAACAAATTAATTAAAATAAAATTAAAATAAAAAAAGAGAAAAGATTTTTTTGAGTTTTTTGGAGCTGTGAATTTTTAATGAGCAGATTAGCTGAAATTAAAATTAAATTAACCCTAATTCTATAACTTTTATTTATTAAGAAAAAATATTAAAGTTAAACCTAAATTAACCTAACTAATTAAAGCAATTCGATTTATAAAAATAATAGTAAATAATTAATTATTAGAGATGATAAAATAAAAGAAAAAGTAATTAAAATTATTAAAACCTAATTCTACAAGTTTTTTAAGTTTATTGAGAAAAATATTTGAATTAAACCTAATTTTAAAGCTAAAATTAATTAATGATATTTATTTACAAAAAAAATAACATTAAATAAAAATACTTATTTTTTGTCTTTTTTCTGATTTTTATATTGTTTTTATGTTTTTTATGAAAATATTAAATCAAAGAATTAAAGGAAATTAATAAAACAAAGAAAAGAAAAATATAAAAAAAGAATAAAAGAAGCAAACCCTAGGGGGTTCTGTCCCCAAATTGGAGGTAAAGTCCAGTAATTCTGGCCCAATTGACTTCTGGCCTGGTTGACTTTTATGCTGGCGTGTGGCACCTTTGACTTGTGCCTATGATGCTCTTCCAATTATAGCCTTTTGATGGATCTTACTGAACGCGTGGCAAACCTGGAGGATGGATGTATGGTGGTCGCTTGCGTGGAAACTGCACAAAATGACGTTAGGAAAAATATTATTGAAAGTGAGGGGGACCTGGGATTCGAACCCAGGTCCCAGGGATTACCATACACATGCCTTGCCACTGGAGCTCTTGACGCGCTTTGATTATATAATGGCAAACAAATAACATAAAGTAAAACAAGCGTTAGTGGCTGATTTAGCGCGCAAATTCAAATGTTCCAACCAGCTGGTGCCACCTACTCTTCTTCTTCCTCGTTTTATTTTTTCCCTGAAATATAAAAGAGGTTAACGGGGGTTTTAAACCCCCCCAAAACATGCAGTTTTCCAAAATAGCGATTAGGCCATATGGCCACATAAATTAGGCGCGACTATGGCAATCAATTCGTCCAAGCTTCCTGATTCCAAACATGGCACTGAGGTTCTCTAATTTTACAGTATTTAGAAACGCCTAATTTAAAACTTGAAGAACCCTAACGTCCTTTAATGTTGATTCTTCATATATCGCGTGAAAGCTCAATTAAAGCACACAGTTAGCTTCAGAAAGGTCTAATTAGTATAAATCCATAAATAAAATGCAATGAGAATGCCTAAGAATCGAAACACGAATATGCATATTATATGAAAAATTCTGAGTTCTGTATACCGATTCAGGGTGTTATGCACGTGGAAAACTATCCAGTCAGACTCAGTAATGTCTTAGGAAGGCGATGGAATGAGTTTCTTGCCTTGAAAAGCCTTGCAAATGTGTTTTCAGTTCTTGAATTTTTTGATAAAAGTGCAAGTTTGATTATGCTTTTCTGGCGCAGCTGGGAGGTCCTGATCACTAGGGTTAGCATGTATATATATGTATGAGTGATTAGGGTTGAGAAATTGATCCAAAGAACCTTTGTATTGATGAAGAGATATTTGATTTTTATGGCATATATTTTCCAATATTTTTCATGCAAATTTGCTTCAAATCATGTCCAATTACCAATATTCTTTCCAAATCTGATCATGCACGAAATATTGAGTGTATTCCATGCATAAAAAGATTTAAAAACTTAGGTTTAGTATTTTCCACATATTTATTTTAATTAAATGAATTATTAGCATTTAAGAATTCAAATAAATAAATAAAAATGATGAAAAACTTCCCTTTGGGCCAAATGGTCGTGCACACGCCTTGGATAATGATTCTTGGAAGAAAAAGAGGCCCATTAGCATTTTTAAGACATTTGAAGCAATGTTGACTTTTCAAAATATCCAAAACTTTCCCAACTTCCACAAGGCATAACTTGCTCAATTTTTAAGCTTTGCTCATGTTCTTGGACATTTTGGAAAGGTCTTTGAGTCCTCTAACCAATGTCTTTGGTCCCATGTCATTTTGATTTACCAATCTCAAGTTATGGCCTTTGACATAAAGTCCCTTTTTGTTGACTTTTGAAAATGACCTATAATGTTGAAATTGATAACTTTTTGTGAGAGCATTTCTTGGACTTGAAGTGTGAAGAGGAGTTGTAGGAAATTTCTTTATCTTCAAAATGAGCTTTGGATGGAATTTTTATGATAATCCATGTGAAAGTTATGCCTTGGTCAAGTTACAGTTGACTTTTTCAACTATCCAAATATGGAAACTTTTGCATCTTGAGACTTTTTGAGCCAAGCTTTGAGAATCATGATCAAGCATTGATCAAATGATGTTTGTGGCTTCAAAATGAGATGTTGACCAAAAATTTGAACTTTTGACTGTCAAATGACCATTTTGCCCCTACAGTTGACTGTAGTGCAATTAGGGTTTTTGACTGTGCAATTTTGTGCTGTCAGTCTTGAAACTTGGTATGAGGATGCTTGACCATGTTTATAAGCATGTGGGACTTGATTGGACCCTTGGAAACTTCAATTACTTTGCCAGAACCAAAACCCTAGTTTTTGACTGTTAGGAGGCCCTTGAACTGTGCAACCCTTGGGGAGATTTTGAAGTTTTGACTTGGCAAATTTTGAAGAATATGGGAGGGCAAATTTTGGGGTACAACACCTACGTTTTTGCATTTTGAATTAATTGTATGCTTGCAATTTATATATTTTATTTTTTGCTCTCTGTGAACCGTGAAGAGCGATCTTCTTGTGATTTGCAGAGAGGAAAATAAAATATGATGAACATAGCATTTCTGATTCCGGCCGGTAGACTTTAATGATGATTTTTCTTTTTATCTGCTTGAAAATTATTTTTTCAGTTAATTGTGCTGATTTCATTTTCTTCTGTCTTTTGCAGGTAAGTACCAGTTGGATGATGGAGGACGCAGTGAAAAGTCAAAGATCTCAAGAGATTTAGGCTTAGATTTATTTTTTCATTTATTGTAAACAAATATTATTGTAAATACTATAAGTTATAATCTTACAATATTCGAATAAAATTTGTAACAACATTTGAAATAAGTAAAAGTCTTTATCCAAAAAAAAAATTTCTACTGTCAAATATTCCAAACTTTCCTTGCATTGTCTATTTAATTATTTAAGACTCTTAAATCAAAATAATTGAAACTGTGTCTCAATAATTCTAATCCAGATGAAATAAATAATCAATAAACTTTGCAGTCTCGCAACCTTACATCAATCACAATACGCGTAGTATTCCAATTAACATATGAGTTGCACAGTTAAACGAACAAGCATTCCATAAACCTTTCACTCCACTGATCAAACAAATGCCTTAATGTTCCAAACAAAAGTCTCAGCTCTTATCTCAGATAATTAGGTTTTGAGAAACAACCAGTAATCTTGAACAAGCGTGAAAACAATGTAACAGTTAACTGAATTTCTGAGGATTCAGTTTCTTCTGAGAAATACGAGTGAAAACCCTAATTCCGGATTTGTTGTCAAAGAAAAGTCTGCTTGATCAATTCCTGAGCCAATATCAACAAAATCAGTGGAAACCCTAATTCTGGATTTACTGATAAAGAAAAGTCTGTTTGACCGATTCTTGAGCCAATCTGAAAAAATCAGAGAAAAACTCAGGGGTTGTAATTTCTTGTGAAAAAGGGAGGGAAAATTTTGGGGTACAACAGTAGCATCGAGTATCTGTCGACCTTGGGCATAAACCAAAGCCAGCCATCTCGCTACGTCCTACTGACCAAGTTGTGCAATTAAAGGTTCTAAGGTCAGTTGATGCTTTATGACACCACGCGGTGGCCCCGTACATCTCCCTGATTGACTCAAGGGTTACGGGTACCAACCAAAGTGCCACATCAACGTAGCTACTGCTTCAACCGTGTCGGTATACCCCAGTATAACTCCCTCACAATTTATTGCTACTTACCTAAAAGGTGTTTCCCGATCCGGGTGTAGGATCAAATAACCCAAACAGTTCCCATAAATATAAAGCAAGCAAGACAATCAAGAGAAAGCAATTAAATATGACCTAGATCCTTAGGCTTACCCCACTTTATGTTCCATCTCCCCAGCAGAGTCGCCAGTTCTGTGATACGGTGGCAGAACCGGCTATTAATACTGGTTTGCGTTTTTTGTTTGCAAAATGTCGCGGTAAGCAAGAGTCTCCATCGACTCTTATTTTATCCAATCAGGAAAAGGAAAAAGAACATAAAAAACCTTTTTCGAGATATTTCTGAGTACGGGGGGTAGATTATAGAAAGGGAAGGTGTTATCACCCTTTCTATCCATGGTTTTCCATGGGCTCTTAAGTACTTGCTCATTTTGAAAACTGCTTGTGTGTGCTTTGTTTTGAAATTTTTTGTTTTACTTCGTGTTAACCCTTGTTTCTGTCCTCAAGAGTGTTACGAAGTTGTTTTTGAAAACTTTGTTTGAAAAGTGTTGGTGTGAAAAAGTTTTTGTTTGTTTGAGCAAGTACGTAGGAACTAATCTACCTACTCGAAAAAGGTCTGCTCGTTTTCCTTTTAGACAATGCGATCCCATTATTAAGGAATAGGTAGCACCATCGTTTGAGTTTTTTTAGGGACATTCGAAGGGACAAGTACGATCATAAAAGCAATGTTAGGAAATGTTAGTAATCATCCTAAATCCTTAAAGATCTTTTTCTGAGGCAACATCTGAATGGGTCATTTAGATCTTTCGGGGCTAGAGTACAACCACTAACAAATCCTATACTTCATGACCGTTTACCGAAGGCAACCAGAGTGGAGTAAACCCTAGGAGTGAGCATGTGTGAGTGTAATTTTTAGTTAATTTATCTTTGCAAAATTTAGGGTTTTCTACCGTATTAATATTCAGTTTGTCTTTCCATACAATCCTATTAACATACATCTAAGCAGTTTATAGTTTGCGGAAATTAAGGCGAGAAATTTAAAGTCCTAGCTATTACAGGGCTTTTGTAGATACATAATTATCTTGGACTGAAAATAAAGATGCGGAATTTAAAACCCTAATTACTATTACAAACTCGGAGCAGTTACAATAATAATAAAAAAAGGAAACTAAAAGCGCGCGGCGAATTAAATGTGAGAATAATTAAGAATCCATAAAAATCTAATTGAAAAAGTAATTTGGTTATTTTGAGAAAAGTTAAGTTATGTACAAAATTAAACCCTAATTCTAATTATTTTAATTATATAAAAAAGGAATTAAATTACCCTAAATTAAATTAAACTAATTAATTATGGAAATAAAATATTTTTATGAAAAAACAATGATTTTTGATGTTTTTGTGGTTTTTTGATTAAATAAAAAAATAATTTTAGGTGTTATTTAAAAAAGAAAATAATTAGTGAAATAATAAAAAGAATTAAAATAAAAAAGGAAAAGAGGTAGGCCTGTATAAGCAACCCAGGGGGGTGTATTGCTGAATTGTCTGGGCCCATTCTTTGTTCAGCCCACTCCATGCGTGAGATCCAGTGCTGGTCATGCCTGTAGGTGCACCATGGTCTTTCCTTGATTGAGCTTTGGATTTGGATTATTGATGATCTAATGGCTGGATGGTTGGATGCATGGTAGGTGCCTGGAACGTATGTGCATAGAATCTACATGTAAATGTTAAGAAAATAGAGAAAATGCTGGGACCTGTGATCGAACCCAGGTCCTTTTACTTTCAAACATACACCCTTGCCATCTGCGTTGCGTGGATTAGTTGTCAACATAATGACCATAATAAATAATATACAAAACAAAAATGGGTAACTGAAACGAAAAAATGCGCGCGTCATTATTCAAATGGACCAATAATAGTTAGCCACGGTATCATCCTCTTCCCTGTCTGTCGTTTTAGACCAATTACTTTTACCTACAAACAAAACTCCATAGATATAACCCTGTAAGTTTCAAAAACTCACAAGATGCATGTTAAATTAATTCTAGCTATATAGATCAATTCGTTTTGATCTCACGAGCATCATGGTGTTCTTTTCTTGGCCCAATTTAACCTGTATAGATAAACCCTAAAACGGCAAAGCAAACCCTAACAATGGTGATCATCAATATACGCATCAAAACGCAAAATTAATTAAACCAAAACATCCCAAATTTTTAGAAATCTCAATATGTCCCCTAAGTAACCCTTTTGGTCTCATCTCAATTGAGTCTTCCATGTTCATGTAAGGAGCTTTGAACCAAAATATGTTTTTATTGACTTTTCAAAAGGACCCATAATGTAGAAATTCATATCTTCTTATGAGTGCACATTTTGAACTTATGAGATGAAGATGAATTGTAGGGAATTGCATCCTTCTCAAAATGAGCTTTGGATGGAAAATTTCTGATAAAGCATGTGGAAGTTATGCTTGGTCAAAGTTGGGTTGACTTTTACTAAGAAACCCTAATTTAGCAACTTTGGGTTTTGATGAATTTGGAGCATTCCTTGGGGAATCATGATCAACCCTTGATAAAATGATGAATATAACTTCATAATGTTGATGTTGACCAAAAATCTTGAAGTTTGACTGTATGTGGGCCACCGTTGACTTTTGACCTAATACAATCGATTCTCAAGCATTTGAGCAGTTAACTGAGCTAACTTCTTGTGCAAGGCATGAAACTTGACATGTAGGGTCTTGAGAACATATTAAGACCATGGAGAGCATATGAGGCCTTTGTGGTTCACCCATCTTGATGAAAATGGAAACCCTAATTTGAGGTACACTGCCTTAGGAGAGAGTTTGTCTGGTCAACTCTTGGACAACCTTGAGCAAATTGAAGATCTCAATGGACATGTATTAAGTAACATGAGAGGGCAAATTTTTGGGTACAATAGCTGTCCCTGTTCAATCTTCTTAAACCTGAGGATGTAGATTGGCAAGCCTGCCTTTCGTGATCTGAAGGTGGAAGATGATTGGACACTAGAGTGCCCAGAAATTTGCACTCGCATGAAGTGGCACTTGATTTGTAATGTCGGGAATGGGCTTATAGATGCCATTCAAAAGTTGATGATAAAAGGTTGTCGGAGATGGGCTTAAAGATGCCATCCGGGGTGTAACGGAGAATTGTAGGAGATGGGCTTAAAGATGCCATCTAGAGAATGTTGATTTCTTGAGACATTCCTTCAATGAGAGTTCTTGTTATTGTTGTTGATGAGGAATTTACTGAGGAGCATTGATATCTGTCTTGGGAGAAATAGAATTTTAGGAGCTTCAGTTGTCTGTTATTCTACTGGGGAAATGCGAAATCAATCGTGTTTGATCGGGTCCCGGTCTTAAAGTGTTGTGAACTGTTGTCTGGAGATAAGAGAGGAGGAACCTGGATAGTAAGGTTATGAGAAGGAACTTGGATAGTAGGGTTGCTTCGATATGAAATCCTGGATAGTAGGGCTGTGAGAAAGAACCTGGATAGTAGGGTTACTTTGATATAAAAGCCTGGATAGTAGGGCTGTAAGAAGGAACCTGGATATTAGGGTTGCTTCGATATGAAAGCCTGAATAGTAGGGTTGTGAGAAGGAACCTGGATAGTAGGGTTACTTTGATATGAAAGCCTGGATAGTAGGGCTATGAGAAGGAACCTGGATAGTAGGGTTACTTCGATATGAAAGCCTGGATAGTAGGGCTGTGAGAAGGAACCTGGATTGTAGGGTTACTTCGATATGAAAGCCTGGATAGTAGGGCTGTGAGAAGGAACCTAGATAGTAGGGTTACTTCGATGTGAAAGCCTGGATATTAGGGCTGTGAGAAGGAACCTGGATAGTAGGGTTACTTCGGTATGAAAGCCTGGATAGTAGAGATGTGAGAAGGAACCTGGATAGTAGGGTTACTTCAATGTGAAAGCCTGGATAGTAGGGTTGTGAGAAGGAACCTGGATAATAGGGTTACTTCGGTATGAAAGCCTGGATAGTAGGGCTGTGAGAAGGAACCTAGATAGTAGGGTTACTTCAATGTGAAAGCCTGGATAGTAGGAATGTGAGAAGGAACCTGGATAGTAGGGTTACTTCGATATGAAAGCCTGGGTAGTAGGGCTTGTGGGAAGGAACCTGGGTCGTAGGGTTACTTCGAAGCGATAATGTAGATTAGTTAACCCGTTTGATTTCGGGAACTGATTTTTCGTTAGTCGTTTGTAGATGTGATCTGTATAACTGCTGGATTTGCTAAACCTAATCGTCTTTTCCTGCAAAATATATCAGGGTTAGTTATATGAGATGCATGAAATGTAGGGCGAGGTGATATTCTCAAAATAAATGAGATTATGCTGTATATGATATGTATGTGTGTGTCATGATGTATGTTCATGAAATGCTGTCGGGGTATGCCCGTGTCTGGGAAAATAAATCCCTAACGCTTGCTGGAGATTTGTAAATATTCTATCGGGAAGAGATGCTGGAGAATAACTCTGCGGGGACCAAACTTAGGGAAAGAGATACTCTGTTGGTAGACCTGCTGATCTGGAGGAATAAACTCAGCTGGGGATAAAATTATGTTGCTGGAGATGATGAGCTCTGTTGGAGAAATAAACTCTGCTTAGGGAATGAAATTTATTGACTCTCCCGCGATTATGAACCTCGGTTGGGGATAGTTATGTCCTGTTTCAGGGAAAGTTGACATCAATGTCTTTGGATACTTTTACTCTGTGGGGAGTGTGTATACCAATAATTATGTTCTCAAGCTGACTCTTTCCCGGTACCTACTGGGCAGAGTAACCGTAGGGTTTGGCACTTCTCATTTTTGCCCCTGTTTCTAGAATTACGATTAATTGCCTTTTGTTTCTTATGTAAATATTTATGAGCAGCAATCATTTTCAAATGCATATATCAAAAATAAATCATTGGACGTTCTTGCAAAACAAAACAGGAAAATGAAAAACGAATTGAAGTTTCTTGTGAAAGTGATTTGTATTGATTTTTGAGGTTGTCCTGTAATAGGTGTTTTGTACAAAGAGGCTGACGTCCTAGTAAGAGAATGCCGCTGAAAGATAAAATTTATACAATTTGTGTAAAAGAAATAAAAACAGCTATGTGAAACAACCCCATTGGGTTCCAACTCTGTTATTGCCTTTATCTTCAAGTGTCTCATCACTTTGCTATTTGGCCGAAGGTTGATCAGATTGGTTAGCGTCGTCCGAGCTTGATAGTCGATACCAAAGTCTGGTCGCAAGATGATCCAATGAGACATAGTGATACACTTTAATCCTTAACTTTTGCCTGGATTTCCCCTCCGGGTTTTCAATCCACCGGGATACCCTTTTTTGCCCAAGCCTCCCTTTCGGGTTTTCGACTTGCCGGGTGTACAGATTTTTTCATTTTCATCCCTTATTTTTGCCCGAACCATTTTGGTTCGCCGGGAAGCCCTTATTTTTTCCTAGGCCAGTCGACCTAGCGGGTCTTTGATTATGCGTAGTATCTTTTCACTATGTCTGTGTTGACAGGGTGAGGAAGGTCATCACCATCCATGGTGGTTAAAATCAAAGCTCCTCCCGAGAAAATGTTCTTAACCACAAATGGCCCTTCGTATGTGGGGGTCCATTTGCCCCTGGGATCACCTTGCGACAGTATGATGCGTTTGATCACTAGATCCCCGACTTGATATTCTTGTCATATGACTTTCTTGTTAAAAGCCTTGATCATTCTCTTTTGATACGTCTGACCATGGCAGATAGCAGTAAGTTTCTTTTCATCGATTATATTCAACTGATCAAGTCGGGTTTGGATCCAGTTGTCTTCGTTCAAACTCGCATCCTTCATAATCCTGAGAAAAGGTATTTGGACTTCGATGGGTAGGACTGCCTCCATGCCATATACCAGAGAGTAGGGTGTTTCCCCTGTCGATGTTCGTGCTGAGGTACGTTACCCATGAAGAGAAAATGGTAACATCTAATGCCAGTCTTTATATGTTACCGTAATCTTCTGTACAATCTTCTTGATGTTCTTATTAGTTGCTTCAACATCGCCATTCATCTTCGGCCGGTAGGGAGAAGAGTTATGATATTGTATCTTGAACTGTTTACAGAGCTCGGTGATTATTGTGTTATTGAGATTCGTACCATTGTCTGTAATAATCCTCTCGGGTACACCATATCGACATATAAGATTGTGTCGGATAAACCGCGCCACGACGTTCTTAGTAACTGTAGCAAAGGAAGCATCCTCAACCCACTGTGTAAAGTAATCAATGGCTACTAGGATAAAGCAATCTCCGTTAGAAGCGGTGGGTCTGATTTCTTCGATCATGTCGATGCCCCATATTCCAAAGGGCCACGGAGCTGTCAAAACATTTAAGGGGACCAGAGGCACATGCACCTTATCAACATAGATTTGGCACTTATGACAAGTTCGAGAGTGCTGATAACAATCGGCTTCCATGGTGGACCAATAATATCCAGCCCGTAGGATCTTCTTAGCCATGGTATGTCCACTAAAATGGGTTTCGAAGGTGACTTCATGTAGATCTGTCATGATCCTCTCTGCTTCGCTCTTGTCTACACACCGTAGCAGTGTAGAGTCATGGTTACGTTTATAGAGGATTCCATTACTGAGGAAGAACTTTGCAGCGAACCTTCTCAGAAACTTCTTATCATTGACAGATGCCCCTTCGGGATACTCTTGAGCCTCGAGATACCTTTTGACTTCATGAAACCAGGGTTTGTCTGCCACTTCTTCAATATCGATCTCGCAGCAGTGTGCTGGTTCATCCAACCTCTCAATGGTGATTTTGGGAGCTTCATTGTCCCACCTAACTTTGAACATAGAAGACATGGTAGCTAGCACATCCGCCAACTGGTTCTCCTCTCGTGGGAAATGTTCAAAAGTTACCTCCTCAAAGTGTGGGAGCAATGTCAGTACATATTCTTTATAAGGAATAAGATTCGGGTGCTTCGTATCACACTCGCCTTTGATCTGACTTATTACGAGAGCGGAATCCCCGAATACACTTAAGAACTTGATCTTGAGGTCAATAGAAGCTCGAAGACCCATAATACATGCTTCATACTCCGCCATGTTGTTGATGCAGTTGAAACACAATCGGGCAGTGAACGGAGTATGACAGGCCTCGGGGGATATGATTATGACGCCAATGCCGTTACCCAGTGCATTTGAAGCTCCGTTAAAATACATAGGCCATCGGGATCCTTCCTCAGGTCCTTCATCTGGTCCAGGTTCTTCGTAATCGGTCACTAACATGATATTCTCATCCAGAAACTCAAAATTCATAGAGTGGTAGTCGTCCACGGTCTGATGAGCCAAATGATCAGCCAATACACTCCCTTTTATTACTTTTTGGTTATATATTGTATGTCGTACTCAGTTAAGATCATTTTCCACCTTGCTATCCTTCCGGAGAGAGCGGTCTTCTCGAAAATATACTTGATCGGATCCATCTTGGATATCAACAAAGTAGTGTGAGTCAGCATATACTGTCTCAGTCGGCGAGCAGCCCATGCCAAAGCGCCAGAAGTTTTCTCGAGCAATGAGTATCGTGTCTCACAGTCGGTAAACTTTTTGCTAAGGTAGTATATTGCGTGCTCTTTTTGACCAGACTTGTCATGCTGCCCCAGCACACACCCCATTGAATTGTTTAGCACTGTCAAGTATAATACCAAAGATCTTCCTTCAATTGGAGGCATCAAAATTGGCAGTTCTTGAAGGTATTCTTTGATTCTTTCGAAAGCGGTCTGGCATTCGTCATTCCACTTTACCACTTGATCTTTCTTCAGAAGCTTGAATATTGGCTCACAAGTAGCAGTCAGATATGAAATGAACCTGGCGATGTAATTCAGGTGTCCCAAGAAACATCTAACTTCCTTCTTTGTACGGGGATCTGGCATTTCTTGTATAGCTTTTACCTTTACAGGGTCTACCTGAATACCCTTGTAACTGACGATGAAACCCAGAAGCTTACCAAACCTTACCCCGAAGGTACACTTGTTCGGATTCAACCTCAGCTTGTATGTCTTCAACCTGTCAAACAATTTCTGGAGATGATCAAGGTACTCTTCCACAGTCTGATACCTGACTATCATGTCATCAACATAAACTTCAATCTCGTGGTGAATCATATCGTGGAACAGAGCGACCATGGCGTGCTGATAAGTTGCCCCAGCGTTATTCAACCCAAAAGGCATTACCTTGTAGCAGAAGGTGCCCCACTGTGTAACGAAGGTTGTCTTCTCCATATCTTCAGGAGCCATCTTGATCTGGTTGTAACTAGAGAAACCATCAATGAAGGAGAATATTTTGTGTTGCACGGTGTTGTCGACCAGAACATCAATGTGAGGAAGCGGGAAGTCATCCTTGGGGCTTGCCCTGTTCAGATCTCTGTAATCAACACACGTTCGTACCTTACCGTCCTTCTTAGGTACCGTAAAAACATTGGCAACCCATTGTGGATACGAAGTGACAGCTAAGAACCCTGCGTTGAACTGTTTCACGACCTCTGCCTTGATTTTCTCTGACATTTCAGGGCGCATACGGTGGACCTTCTGCTTAACCGGAGGACAGTATTCTTTAGTCGGCAAGCAATGTACCACAATATCAGTGTCCAAACCAGGCATGTCTTCATAGGACCAGGCGAAGATCTCAACATAGTCGTCCAACATCTGTACCAACCTCTGTTTGACACTAAGCTCCAAATTTGCACCTATTTTAACCTATTTTCTGTCTTCCTCATTACCCAAATCCACTGCCTCAACTGGCTCTTCATGAGGCTGTATGGCCCTTTCTTCCTGCTATAATAGTCTAGCAAGTTCTCCAGGCACCTCACAATCATCCTCACCTTCGTCCTCGACTTGGTTGATCAAATTTTTGAAGTCATAACTGGCAATAACATAGCTATTATCAATAGGATCTAGAGTGGATATGGATCTACATTATGATATGTGAGTGTGTGTAAGAGAATAGCTATTTCGATAAAGTGAAAACAGAAAAAGAAAAACAGAGAGCGCAAAATTTGTATGCAAGAAACGTCCAATGCTATATTAATGATATATGAAATGATAAATAATAGCCCCCATAAGCAAAAGCCAAGGTGCCTCGGGCAAGGCACCATGCTGTAAAGTTTCAAATTATTTATTACAAATCTTAAAACAAATAAGTCAATTATTGTGGAATAAAAGAAATAGGTATGAAGTCCCTAGCCATCCAGTTACTCGGTCCACCGTTGGTTGTTAGGTAGATCCAACTGTCAATGTCTGAGTCCTCTTCACTATCTTCAATGGCATTAATTCCCCGATTATTGATGTGTAGGGGAGGTCTTCCAACCCGAGCGCGTGAACAGCCCTTTGAGCCCCTGTAGTAAAGCCCAAACCAAATTTGTCAGTTTTCTGAGTGAAATCAGGGAGCTGACCCCACTTGGCACACCCACCTTCTTCAACCACGGCACTGGCGTCCTTGAGAGAAGCCATCTTCAAAGGAGGTTTGTTGTTAATAATTTCAGTTGATGCCAAGATCTGAGGGACCTCTTCAAAGTTCTAACAAGGAGTTTCTATGAATTCCCCGGCCATCTCTACATACCAGAAGGAATTGAGGTGGCTCACCATATATTCTTCTTCACCCCGTAGCGTGACAATCTTTCCTTTGACCGGATACTTCAGCATTTGATGGAGCATGGAAGTAACTGCCCCAGCCTCGTGGATCCAAGGACGACCCAGCAAGCAAGAATACGACGACCTGATATCCATCACATAGAAAGTGGACCCGAAATTATGAGAACCCACTTTGACAGGGATATCCACCTCCCCATGCACCATTCTCTTCGATCCGTCAAAAGCCCTTACCACAATGTTACTAGGCTTTAGAGTCAAATCCTTGCAATCCAAACGGTCCAACGCCTTCTTCGGCAGAACATTTAGTGAAGAACCAGTATCTATCAGCACATGAGCCATAGTGGTGCCCCTGCATTCAATAAAGACATGCAGAGCATCATTATGCTTCCTTCCCTTTGGTGTCAAGTATGCATCTGAAAAATGTAGCCCATTATTAGCAGTCAGGCTGGCCACACAATCTTTGAACTGATCAGCTGAAGTATCTTGCGACACATGCACAATTTTGAGGAATGCAATCAAAGCCTTCACATGGGCTTCGGAACACAATAGCAGAGATAACATGGATATCTTTGATGGGGTCTGCCCTAGTTTCTCGACCACATTGTAGTCGCTCTGCTTAATGATTTTCAGTATTTCCTCTATTTCTTGCTTAGAGGCTTCCACAACAATTTTCTTAGGCGCCTCCGTCCGGGCAGGCTCACCTACAACCCCTTTGTCGCGGGTATCAGACGATTCGTCGACAGGGGTAATAACTGGAGTAAGAACAGGAACTGTAGTGGATGTACTAGTAGGAACAACAGATGGAATGACAATTGGCTTATTGACAGTCTTAGGGGAAATCTCGGGAGAGAAAACCCTTCCACTTCGGGTGATTTTTCTGGTTCCGACAATGTTATCAATATCCGGACCAGCCTCTTCATCTTTCAGATCTTGTTTGATGCCATGATAGTACACATCGGTACCATAATGCCATGGGACAACTTTGTCTAAGACATATGGGATAGGACCAGGAACAGTGATTATCAACGGAGCAATTCTTGAAGCAGATGTAATCCTAAAAATTCTTCTCGAGGAAACCTTGGAAGGATTGGCGGAAATGATTATAATGGCAATGTCTTCAGATGGAACAACGGGAACCAAAGTTTTCTCAAACAAAATTTCTTTGCTATCTATCAGGCGTTGAACACCTAACTTCAGCAAATGGCAACCAGAAGGTAGAAACGAACAAAAGTGGTAACCTTCACCACAACTCGGAAATAAACCGGCCAACAACAAATTCTTCTTGACAGTCATGAGAGGAGTAGAAACTTCATAAACAGAGGTAACAAACAAATCAACATCAACAACATTAACTCCACGATCGTGTTTAGGCATGGGAGCAGTTATGACGTTGGGCTTCTCCGGAGCATCAAAATCTATTTCCTTGGCTTCAATCAAGTCTTGTATTTTATTCCTCAGAGCCCAACAGTCATTTGTATCGTGGCCAGGACTCTCAGAATGATAGGCACACCGAGAATTTGGATTATATCGGGGAGATGTAGTGTTTGGATTCTTGGGAGCCTCTTTCAAGGTTGCCAAGTTGGATCTCAGCAGGTGAGGTAGCACTTCAGCCAATGTCATGTTGATTCGGGTAAACTGTCGTTGTGGTCTTTCCACCCTTTGTTGATTTTTGAATTGTGGAGCAACTGCAGGCCTCGGTATCATTACGACATTTACTGTCTGACGATGTTCAACCCTGTTTTGGCCCCTCGGGCTATATACAGAATTGACTTCCTTCTTACCAGCGAAAGGCTTCTTTACCTAACTCGAAGAGGCATCCTTTTGTATCTTACCACTCCGAATCCCAGCTTCTACTGTCTCTCCAGTCAGAATCAACTCGGTGAAACCAGCTGACGAGCTGCCGATCAAATGATTGAAAAATGGACCAGATAGCATCCCCATAAACATATCAACCAACTCCCTATCAGACAATGAGGGTTGAAATCTCCCAACCAAATCTCTCCATTTCTGTGCATAGTCCTTAAAGCCTTCATTTGCACCCATGGACATACTCTGGAGTTGAGTACGCGTAGGAGCAAGGTTGGTATTGTACTGATACTGCTTGAAAGAAATGAACCCACAGATTTCTATCAGCGGTGTGGGGCTAGATCTTTCTGACATAAGAACAGAGATGGAGTTTTAGGCAGGACACCCCATCATACTTAGCAAAAACTGGAGCTTTGAACTTCTGCGGGATGACCACTCTCGACACCAATCCCAATTCTTCAAAATCCAATCCAGGTATCCTCTGTATCTCCATAGCACTCACCTGATCTTCCAACCGCTTGTATCTATCCTCAGCAGGAGGATATTGCTCATCATTGTAATCGGTATCATTGTCAGAAACTGCAGGGCTGGGGTCCTTCTCTTCTTACTGATTCTCCCCTTCCTTAGATGAAGAGGTCAGATCGACTTGTTGCTTCAACCTCTCTCCAAACCTTCTGCCCATATTCAGAATACCGACAACCTGCTTCTTTTTCTTCTTCTCTTTTAGGATGAGGGCTTTCAGATCCTCCTACCCTTTTGCCAGACTTATGAACATTTGTTGGAACTGGGCGTTCTGTGCCTGAAGGTCCTTGATGGTTTGCTCGGAAGACATTTCTGCTGAAATAAATAGCGAAGAAGATGAGAAACCTGTAATGGTACCTGTACATGCAATGCTATGAATGGGATGTGTATGCAATGATTTCAAAGACTTTGGGAAATTTAAATTTGCAAACCAAAATAAACAAAAACTTCATTAGCTGAATTTGAAGTTCAAATGCCTTTTAGGCATTACAATTAAAAAAATAAATCTGAAACTATAAAAGACATAAAAAATCCCATGGATTCTTCCTCTTTGTGCCGAGATAATCATTCAGTCCTTTTTCCTCATGGAGTTGCTTTGTGAGCTCTAAAACCTTCCTCTCCTGAGCATGGAACTGATCCCTATAAGTATCTCGTTCCTTTATCAACTGAATCCAAGACCTCTGTAACTCTCCAAGATCTGTGGGCATGTAAGGGTAGAGAACCGTGTAAGGAATACCTTCTTCAGTAGTGGATTCCATAATCACTGGTAAAACGGTCACATAGGGCATCATAAGCTTCTGGGCACAGGCTCGTACCCATTGGAGGTAAGGTTCCATAGGAATGGAAGTCTTTGGCCCCAAAGCCTTGGCGTCAGATCTGTTTACCATGCCCCAAGCTCATATGAACCTCAGGCGATACTCTTTACCATCATCCTCATAGTTGAATACAATACCCTCGATAAGTAACTCATGGGGACTGTGATATGGTGGGAGAACTGACTTGATGGTTTTGCGTTTTATCGCAAATGTTGCGGTTAGCAAGAGTCACCACCAACTTTTCTTTTATCCAAAAGGAAAGGTGAAAAAGCACAGGAAAGGCCTTTAGAGATGTTTTCTTGAGTTCGGGGGTAGATTATGAAAAGGGAAGGTATTAGCACCCTTTTCATCCATGGTTTTCCATGGGCTCTTAGTTACTTTCTAGATCACTTGCTTTTGCTTGAAAATGTGCTTTGTGATGTTTTTGAAAGTATTTTGAAAAGGCGCCATCGTTTAGGCAAACTTTTGTAATAATTCTCATTCGTAAGAATGTATGCAAAGGTGTTGATCTTTTGAAAATATTTTCAAGTTTGAAAGATGTTTGAAAGTGTTGGTGTTTGTTTGTGAAAATAACAAGGATGTTTGTTTTGAATTTGAGCAAGTAACTAGGAGCAATTTACCTACTCAAAAGGTCTTAAGTGTTCTTTTCCTCCTCCTTTAGATGTTGCTATCTTACCATTGTTTTGGTAAGAAGCCCCATCATTAGATGTGAAGGGACGGGCGTGGGTCACCGTATACCCATTATAGCAATGTTGTGAGATGACTTAGCATTTTTCTTTAGGGACTAAGATCATTTCGAAAGGCAACTTTGGTAGCGTCATCGAGGGACTATGATCTTGTATTTAGTGATTTGTTTGTGCTAAGACATATCACATGCATAACATGGCCATTTTTGTAAAGCAACAAGTGGAATAACCCTAGGGGGTGCTTGTGTGCAAGTGCGTTGATTTCATGCTTTGTTTTTGTCTTGATTATGGGTTGTCTATTTGTTGTTTTTATCTTATCATACACATCCTAATTACTAGCAATACATGAAAACAATAAAATGCGGAAAAGTAAAGTCCTACGCTATTACAATCATTAGGGGAATGGGGTGTACAAATTTACAAATGGGGATTGCAAATTAAATCCTAAGTTACTACTACAACCAGATTGAATGGATAATAATGTACAAGAAATGTAAAATGCTTATTTTATTTAAGAAAAGAAATACGTTTTGTTTAAGAAAATATTATTTGGTATTTTTGTGTTGAAAGGAATAAAATATAATACGTGAATATGAAATATATTTTTGTTTTTTTGATTAATGAAAAATAAAAGTGATGGTAAAAATAATAAAGAGAAAGAAGACAGAATCAGCGCAAATGCTGAAATAGAAGAGGTCAGAAGTTCTGACTCTGACGTGCTGCACAAACAGAAACAACGTTAATAGAAATAGGTAAGGTCAGAAGTTCTGAGTCCATTGAGAACAAAGAAATTTTCAGAAGTTCTGATGCCACTTCCAGAACTTCGTCTCCCCCTCCATGCTAGTCAAAACATCTACAACTTAGTCATTTCTTAATAGAACAGAAGTTGCACATATAAAAGTTATGACAAGTTTCACAATGTTTCAGAAACAAGAGATATCAGAATTATAAATCAGAGGCAAGCATGAATTTGCTAATGAAGCTCTGAACTGGAATTCCCTCTACTTAGGCAGGAAGATGCATGAAATCTCATAATATGTACATCATCAGGATCAGAATATCTACATTGTATTTTTAAACATGCAAACCTGATAATGCCTAAGCAATATGATGAGAGTCAGTAGAAACTTACCTTACAACTGGAAAACACTGTGAGCTGGAACCTGGTTCTGACCGCTTGTGATGTTCTGAACAGCTTCCTCACGTGTTCAGCAGGCTGGAAACCTTCAACTTGGGATGTAAATGATTAGAGAATTGTGGAACAGCCAAGGGGTAAAGTTCTGACTTCTTTGAGGTGGATATTGATGGAGAGGGTATTACAGTTTGACTACAGAAGTTAGGATGGCTTTTGAACGTCTATCAGAAACTGTGTGGGTGTTTTTGGTCAAGAAACACTTGAGGAAAAATGGAGTTTGAATGCAAGAATCAAAAGCTAACAGATTTCGTATTTTTGGATTTGCAGTTTTTTAGACTCTTGGAATTTTTGCAGGGGTTCAAGGTTTTTTCCTCTCAAATTTCTGACGTTTTTCAATGTCCAATGGAGTTCAATTTATAGGCAAAAGTTTTGTAGTTTGGAGAGGTCAAGTGGAACCAACGTCATACGCTAGACGTTGACTTACTCTTGAAGTAAGCTTAAACAAGCATGGTTCAAGGCACAAAGTAGGATGGTTAGTAGGTTTAGTAGCTCCTAAACTGGATTTGTCAGCATGGATTAAGGAAAAGCAAAAAGCAACCCATGGGCCTAGCATACTTTTGCGCAAAAGTTTGCTTTCCCAAGACAGTAGAGGTACACGTGGGGGAAATCCTTTGGATAAAGATTCAAAAGTGGTTGTGAGCATTAAATGAGAATTAAATGATGATGAGATTTATCAAATCAGAAATCCTGCCATGTGAAATTATGCATCATTGCTTAATTTTGGATCAGAAGTTCTGCTTCAGCGTAGCATCCAATCTTCTGATCCTTTTATCTTTTGCTCCAGCATGTTCTGAAGGAGTTTCCAGACTTTCTAGGAAGCTTGCAGCATGCTTTGTAATCTTCTTTGAATTATCATTGTAAACTCTGACTGATCCTTTGTGAGAACTGGCCCAAAAGTTCTGACCGCTCTGTCTTGAAAGTGTCCAGAATTTGCTGAGTTCTTTAGTTTCATGGACGTGTCTTTGAACATTTATAACTTGAAATTCCAACATTTCCAGGAGAAGTTTTGTTCTGTAATGTTTTAGATCTTATTGAAATCTATAACTTTTGTGCCAGAAGTTCTTCCAGAGTCAGGTTGCATCATGTGATAATTTGATCAGAAGTTCTGAACTTGTCATATTTCTTAAACACTTAGGAAAATTCTAAGTATTTAGAAATTTGACTTTTCCAAAGTAACTTTTGACTTTTGAATTTCTAGATGAAACAAACTTCATATTTTAACATGTCTTGCTGAAATATGATTCTTGAAACTTAATTTTGATCAAAAGTCAAAGTTTGACTTTTTAATGTGTAAATGACCATTTTACCCTTATGGATGAATTTCTTGAAAAATTGATAATTCAAGGCTTGGAAATGGATGGAAGAAAACCTGGAATCCAGGGTGATCCTTTATGAAATGAGAGGGCAAATTTTGGGGTACAACAACTTCCCCTGTTCAATCTTCTTAAACCTGGAGAGTTAGATTGGCGGATCCGCCATTCGTGACTTGAAGGTGAAAGATGATTGAACACTAGAGTGCCCAGAAATTTGCACTCAGATATGGATGGTGAATGGGCTTATAGATTCCATTTGAAGGAATGTTGGTGAACGCTGGAAGAAGTATCAGCACAAATCTCTTGTTGATTTTTCACTAAAACTTGACGTTTTTCCCGTGAGAAAAAGAGTTAGTAAAATGCAAATGCTTGCATGATGTTCACCAGATGTGGTATTATGCTAAATGCATATGGTATGTACACGCTATGATATATGAATGTGAGGTATATGTTTTTGTCCGGGAAAATAAATCCCTGACTACTACTGAGGAAATTCTGGGAGGTTGAATCCCTGATTGCTGTTGGAGACGAAGAATATGCATATCTCCAAATTTTGTTGAAAGGATGCTTTTGCTGGGGAATATCGCTCAAATTCTAGCTGTTATCTGGTCGGATCCAGGCTTCACAGTTGCTGAGAATGAAGTAGTCGACTGCTATCTGGTCGGATCCAAGCTTCACAGTAACTTACGGGAGGAAGAGACAAATTAACTATTATCTGGTCGGATTCCAGGCTTTGTAGAAAATTCCTTGAAGTTGAATAGTTATCTGGTCGGATCCAGGCTTTACAATAACTTGCTGGGGATATAGAAGTTAACTGTTATCTGGTCGGATCCAGGCTTCGCAGTAATTAGAAATGGTAACTACTATCTGGCCGGATCCAGGCTTGGTAGTAACTTGAAATGGTAACTACTATCTGGTCGGATCCAGGCATCGCAGTAACTTCCTGAAATTGAATAGTTATTTGGTCGGGTCCAGGCTTCATGGTTTTTAGAAAGCTGTATTATTATCTCGTCGAGTCCAGGCTTCATAGCGTCTCTCTGGGGATCATAATTAATTGTTATATGGTTGGGCTCCAGGATTCATAATAAACTATTTGAAAAATTGTTATCTGGTCGGGTCCAGGCTTTGCAATAAACTATTTGTTACCTGGTCGGGTCCAGGCTTCACAATAAACCGTTTGAAAAACTGTTATCTGGTCGGGTCCAGGCTTTACAGATTTATGAGGTTAATGAGGTCAATTGCTATCTGGTCGGGTCCAAGATTCACAACAAACTGTTTGGTGATTCAGTTGTTAGCTGGTTGGTTTCCAGGTTTCACGATGAATCTTTGAGGATGATTGCTATCTGGTCGGATCAAGGTTTCACAGTAACTTGCTTGAAAATATGGAAATGAAAACTGATATCTGGTCGGGTCCAGGTTTCTCAGCAATTTGTTGGGGATATGGAGGCAACTCTACTGAGGAAAAGAAGTTAAACCTTGGTCAGATTGAATTCAGGTTCTTATATATATTTGAAGAGCTAGGCTATTTTCTGGTCGGGTCCAGGTTTCATAGCATCTTGAAATTGAGATCAACTGTTATCCGGTCAGATCTAGGTTTCAGATACTCAAATTGTTATCTGGTCGAGCCCAGGTTTCAGTAATTGAAGAAGTCAGACTATTATCTGGTCGGGTCCAAGCTTCAGTAATAACTTGAAAATTGTGCTAATATCTGGTCGGATCCAGGCTTCATAGCATCTCTTGGAAATAGTACAGGCTTGATTGATGACCTTACTGTGGTTCATGGGTAGCAGCCCTGTGATTTGCAATAATCTGAAAGGGAAATTTAAACTGGAGAGTGTCGACTGAGTCGAGTAGGACAAACTCAGCTTGGGGAGGATAAACCCAAATGAGGAGGATAGACTCCGCTTAGAGATAATAGCCTTGGCTGGGGAAGATATTCTCAGCTGGAAAAATACACTCAGCTGGGAATGATAGGCTCACCTGGGCAATTCGTGGTGTCTTGATTGTTGTATGTTGAGAAATTTGAACTCAGCTGGGGAGATAACTTTGTTGGGGGAAATAAACCCCGTTGAGGAAGTAAATCTCCTTTAGGAAGAGATCCCCAAGGCTTTAACTTGTAAAATTGACTTTGCTGGAGAGAGGGCAGCCAAGAGATTGAGACTCTGGTCAGGGATTGTTTTATGCAACGAGACTTTGTGGGTAATTCCGTTGGGGAGAGGTTTATCGTAACCGTCCTTGTGGGGATAATGATGATGAGATAACTCTGTGGGGCTATTTCATATACATTAAAGAGATGCTTACTGATGCTTAGCAGGACACATGTGCCAAATAGTTTTAATTATGTTCATATGCACATGTTCATTCAATTTTAGTCATTGGACAAATTTGCATTCAAAACAAACACAGAAATTTTGCACTTCAAAGTGTATTTGTATTGATATTTTCCCATGAATAGGCGTTTTTGTACAGAGATATGGAGATCCTAGTAAGAGGAAATCGTCGAAAGGGAAACAAAAATTGAAAAATGAAAACACATAGCCATGTGAAATGATCTCATTGCCTTTCAACTCTACTATTGCCCCAATGTCTTCGAACGTCCCTTGCTGTTGATCGAAGTTAATTGGATTGATCTTGGACCATTTTAACTTGGACCTTGGTGATAGAATTGACTGTGTTGATTCCACGGGGCATAGTCGTACGCTTTTAATCCTTAATTTTTTCCTGGACCTCCTTTTCGGGTTTTCGGCCCACCAGGATACCCTTTTTTGCCCAAGTCGCCCTTTTGGGTTTTCAACTTGTCGGGTGTACGATCTTTTGCATATATCCCTAATTTTTGCCCAAACTTTTTGGTTTACCGGGATGCCCTTATTCTGCCTAGGTGTGTCAACCTAGCGGGTCTCTTATGCGTAGTATTTTTTAACTACGTCCGCGTTTATAGGATGTGGGAAATATTCACCATCCATGGTAGTCAGCATCATGGCACCACCAGAGAAAACTTTCTTGACAACAAATGGCCCTTCATAAGTGGGAGTCCATTTGCCTCTGGGGTCTCCTTGTGGTAAAATGATGCGTTTTATCACCAAATCACCAACTTGATATACTTGAGGCTTGATCTTTTTGTTGAAAGCCTTGATCATCCGTTTTTGATAAGTCTGACCATGGTAAATAGCAGCTAATCGTTTTTCATCGATCAAGTTCAGCTGATCCAATCTCGTTTGAACCCACTCGTCTTCTCCTAAGCCGATCTCATTCATAATTCTCAGTGTGGGAATCTGAACTTCCATTGGAAGAATAGCTTCCATGCCATAGACTAGAGAAAATGGAGTTGCCCCAGTTGAGGTTCTAGCTGAAGTACGGTAGTCATGTAGAGAAAACGGCAACATCTCATGCCAATCCTTATAGGTTACTACCATTTTCTGCACAATCTTCTTGATATTTTTATTGGTCGCTTCGACTGCGTCGTTCATTTTCGGTCTATACAGAGAAGAATTGTGATGCTTGATCTTAAACTGAGTGCAAAGCTCTGTGATCATAGCATTGTTGAGGTTAGTCCCATTATCGATGATAATCCTTTTAGGGATACCATAACGACAAATGAGGTTGTGTCTGATGAATCTGGCTACCATATTCCTGGTGAATGAGGCAAATGAGGCAGCTTCGACCCATTTGGTGAAATAGTCGATAGCAACAAGAATGAAGCGATGTCCGTTGGAAGCTGTTGGCTTGATCTCTCCAATCATGTCAATACCCCACATTGCAAATGGCCACGGGGCGGTCATGACATTTAGAGCGATAGGAGGCACATGAATCTTGTCAGCATAGATTTGGCATTTGTGACAAGTTCTTGAATGTTGATGGCAATCGGTCTCCATCATTGACCAATAATAACCTACTCTTAAGATTTTCCTAGCCATCGTATGTCCACTTGAGTGAGTACCGAAGAGACCATCGTGCATGTCTTCCATAATCTCCTCTGCCTCCTTTTTGTCCACACATCGCAGTAGAGTTGAATCGTGGTTGCTCTTGTATAATATCCCGTTACTTAGGAAAACTTTGGCTGCAAATATTCTCAAGAACTTTCTGTCATTGATAGACGCCTCCTCTGGATACTCTTGTGCTTCAAGGTATCTTATCACCTCATGGTACCATGGCTTTTCCGCATCGGTACCAAGCTTATAGCAATGCACAGGTTCATCGAATCTTTCAATTGTTATCATAGGGGCTTCATTGTCCCATCTGACCTTGAACATTAAAGACATGGTTGCCAAGGCGTCAGCCAACTAGTTTTCTTCCCTAGGGAAGTGCTCAAAGGTGATCTCTTCGAAGTAAGGAATTAGGGACAACATAATTTCCTTGTAAGGGATAAGATTAGGGTGTTTAGTATCCCAATCTCCTTTTACTTGGCTGATCACTAGGGCGGAATCCCCAAACACATTCAAATGCTTGATCCTTAAGTAAATAGCAGCTTTCAGACCTAAGATGCATGCTTCATACTCGGCCATATTATTTGTGCAATTGAAGCATAGTCTGGCAGTGAAAGGAGTGTGGCAACCTTCAGGAGAGATAATCACAACACTGATTCCATTACCTAAGGCGTTGGAAGCCCCATCGAATACCATAGTCCATCAGGATCCCGGTTCAGGTCCGTCATGCGGTCCAGGTTGCGCACAGTCGGTTACCAGCATGATGTTCTCATCAGGGAAGTCGAAGTTCATTCACTGATAATCATCCACAGCTTGATGGGCCAAATGACCCGCTAATACATTTCCTTTGATGGCTTTCTGAGTCGTGTATTGAATGTCATACTCAGTCAAGATCATTTTCCATCTGGCTATCCGTCTGGAAAGGGCAGGTTTCTCGAAGATGTACTTGATTGGGTCCATCTTAGAAATCAACAGAGTGGTATGAGTCAACATATACTGCCTTAGCCGGTGAGCAGCCCATGCCAGAGTACAACAAGTTTTCTCGAGCAGTGAATATCTGGTTTCACAGTCGGTAAACTTTTTGCTCAGGTAATAAATATCACGCTCTTTTCGGCCAGACTCGTCATGTTGGCCCAAGACACACCCCATAGAATTCTCTAGTACTATCAAGTACATGATCAAGGGTCTTCCTTCAACTGGAGGCATGAGAATAGGAGGTTCTTGTAGGTATTCTTTGATTTTGTCAAAGGCAATCTGGCATTCATTGTTCCACCTGACTGCCTGATCTTTCTTCAAGAGTTTGAAGAGTGGCTCACAAGTAGCAGTTAAGTGTGATATGAAACGGGCAATGTAATTGAGACGGCCCAAGAATCCTCTAACTTCTTTTTCAGAAAGGGGGACTGGCATTTCTTGGATGGCCTTTACCTTGGCAGGATCAACTTCAATGCCTTTATTGCTGACAATAAATCCTAGAAGCTTCCCAGAGCGTACTCCAAACGTGCACTTGTTAGGTTTAAACCTCAGCTTGTACTTTTTCAGCCTTTCGAATAGTTTGTGCAGGTGATCGAGATGTTCTTCTTCGGTTTGTGATCTGACAATCATATCATCCATATATACCTTTATCTCATGATGAATCATGTCATGAAATAAAGCTACCATAGCCCTTTGATATGTTGCCCCTGTATTCTTTAATCCGAACGACATGACCTTGTAGCAGAAGGTGCCCCATTGCGTAACGAAAGTGTTATACCCCAAAATTTTCCCTCCCATATTTCTCAACAAATGTCATGTGAGGTCCCCAAATTGCTCAAGGAAGTTCAAGAGTTGACCAGACAAACTCTCTCCTAAGGCAGTCTACCTCAAATTAGGGGTTCCATTTTCATCAAGATGTGTGAACCACAAAGGACCCAAATGCTCACCATTGTCCTAATATGTCATCAAGATCATCCATGTCAAGTTTCAAGCCTTGTAGAAGAAGTTTGCTCAGTCAATTGCTCAAAGGCCTGAAAATCGACAATGCTAGGTCAAAAGTCAACTGTGGCCCACATACAGTCAAACTTCAAGATTTTTGGTCAAAATCCTTATTTTGAAGTATTATCCATCATTTGATCAAGGATTGATCATGATTCCTCAAGGATTGCTCACAATTCATCAAAACCCAAAAGTTGTTAAATTAGGGTTTTGTAGGAAAAGTCAACTCAACTTTGACCAAGCATAACTTTCTCATGCTTTATCTAAAATGACCCATCCAAAGCTCATTTTTAAGAGGACGCAATTCCATACAATTCATATTCATCTCCCAAGTTCAAAATATGCACTCACAAAAAAAAATGAATTTTGACATTATAGGTTATTTTGGAAAGTCAACAAAAACACCTTTTGGGTCAAAGCATCATACATGAACATGGAAGACTCAATTGAGATGAGACCAAAAGGGTTGTTTAGGGTACATCCTAATATTTCTAAAAAGTCTAAGAACACCTCTCTAGGGTAAAAATTGAGAGAGTTATGAATTGGACAAGTTGACCTTTTTTGCAAAATTGCCAAAAGACAAATGTGCTCAAATTTGCATTTTTTGTCAAATGGGCCTAGTTTTTCATGATTGAATTTTTCTTATGACATGGTCCACGATCCAAATCAGCACCCACACACCTTTTGATTTATTTATTTATTTTATTTTTATTTTTATCATTTCAAAGTCAAATTAAATCAAATAAATAGCGAAAAAATATCAAAGATTTTTTTCTGATCAGATTATGGGTGGAATCAAATCCAATTATGCTGGCAAATCATATCCAAAACGTGCAAAACAAATTGAACCAAAATTGGCATGATTTGGCTTGATATAGAAAGATATCATACCAAGATAAAGACCAAATCAAATCTTCATAATGTACCAAGATTCAGCTCGTTTTTGTTGACCTAATGTGTTGCATTACATATACATAACATATCCAAGGCAAGGGGGAGAGGTTAGATGTCGTGCAGAGCCAAGAGCAAAACTGAAAAAGTTCAAGAAAAGTGGTGATTCAATTTCCATCCTAGAGGCCAATCCAAGCCATTCTAACGATACCAACATACTCCTAGACATCTCCAGAAGGGATCTCAATTAAGTGCAAGCCTTTTCACGCTTGGAATAGTAAGTACAGAGGCCACAGTTTGTCACAAAATTTTGATTTTGATTTCATTAATTTACTCATTATTAGCACGTTTGATTCATATATTCTTGTTTATCATTGAGTTTGCAAGCTAATCGTTCCATTTAATTGCATTTTTTATGACTGTACGTGAAATTGCCATGGTTAGGGTTTTGTGTTCTTGTTTAGATTTTTTCAATGCAGGAAAAATTGGACGTTAATTCTGGTACCATGATGCTCGTGAGAATGATATGAGTTGATTGGTACCAGCCATGGTCATTTATCTGGGGCATATACAATTTTGGAGATGGACAAGGTTATACCTACAACAAACGTCTGTAGGTAAAAGCCTGATTTGCTAAAGCGACAGAGAGAGGAAGAAGAAGCTGGCGTGGCAACGTGTGATTCGCTCATTTGAATTTCGCGCGCTGGGACTGGCTCCACTAGCTTGTTTTGCATATTATGTTTTGTTTTTGTGTTACTTACAAGTTAACACACTAGCTCAGATGGTTGGGGCGAAGGCCTTTGATGCACACGTCCTGGGTTCAATCCCAGGCGTGTGCATTTTTATTATTTTCTTGCTTATTTCAGGTGGATCTCATGCAATACAGTAGCATACGCCTACCATACACCCTTGTGTTCCACCATCAGATCCATCAGCCAGGTGGATCCAACGTTCATGTAGCAAGAGGCTTACCATGCTCCTCAAGTCAACGCGCGTACTGGATTAAACGAAGTCAAAAGGGCCTGGATTTGTTGGGCCCAGAAATCATATTGGCACCCCCTCTTTCAGCATTGCAACCAGGCCCATTTATTTCTTTTCTTATTACTTTTCTTTATTTTATTTAATTCTTTTAATATTTCTTTAATCATTTCAATTAAAAAATTAATCTTTTTTTTCATAAAAATCATAAAATAAAAAATTCATAAAATAATTTTGAATTAGTTTTTTTTATATATATTATCAAAATTAATTTAATTTAGTGTTAAGTTAGGGAAATTGTAATTTATTTTCATAAATAAAATCAAATAGAAATTAGGTTAAAACTCTTGATTTAATTTTTTTCTCTTTTTCTCAAATTAAATAAAAATACAAAAATAGGTTTTTTAGGTTGAATTCATTTATTATTTTCCTTAATTTAAAATCAATTAGAATTTAGGATTTTCTTTTCAATTTAACTATATATACAAAAGCATATTTTTACCAATCGTTGATAGGTTTAATCAAGGGTTAAAACCCTAGTCATTTCGTATTTGATTCATCGCGCGCTTATTTTTATTTCGACAATATTTTTGTAACTGTTCATGGCTTGTAATAGTTTAATTTAGGGTTCTATTTATTGTTTAAATTCCTGGTTTTTTGGCTATGTAATTAATCCCCCTCCTCGAAGCCTTGTAATAGCGTAGATTTACTTTCTCGCATTTTCAATTCCCACAAATATTTAACTGTCTAGATGTATGCTAATAGGATTGTATGACAAGAATGCGTGACAAATTAATACGGTTAGAAAACCCTAATGTGCAAAGCTTAAGTAACTGAAAACAAATCACTCGCACATATCACTCTTAGGGTATACTCTCACTTCGGTTGCCTTCGGTAAGAGATCATTAAGCATAGGGTGTCTTAGTGGTTGCCCTCCTGTCTAAAAAGATCAAATGTCCCATTCGAATGTTGCCTCGGAAATGTTGCCTCGAGAATATCTTAAGACTCTAGGGTTACTACTAAGGTGTCCTAACATTGCTTTGGTGATCGTACGTCCCTTTCGAATTAACCCTTACAACTCCAACGACGGTGCTACCTATTTCTCAATAGTGGGATAGCATTGTCTAAAGGAAACAAGAATAGAAACGATCTTTTTTCGAGTAGGTAGAAGCTAGTAGGTTATTGCTCAAATCAAAACTTTTCACACTTACACATTTCAAAATAATTTTCAAAACAACTTCGTCACACCTTTGAGGACTGATACAACGGTTATCACGAAGTCAAACTTTTCAAAAACAAAGCACATACACAAGCAGTTTTAAAAAGATGAGCAAGTACCTAAGAGCCCATGGAAAACCATGGATACAAAGGGTGCTAACACCTTCCCTTTCTATAATTCACCCCCCGTACTCAGAATATCTCGAAAAAGGATTTTTTTTTCTGTACTTTTTTCCTTTCCGATTGGATGAAATAAAAGTCGGTGGAGACTCTTGATTACCGCGACATTTTGTGAACACAAAACAAAAAATGCAAACCAGCGTCAAACTATCAATTCTGCCACCGTATCACAGAACTGGCGACTCTGCTGGAGAGCCCACTAATGAAGAAGGCATTCCTTACACAGTTCTCTATCCTTACATGCCCACTGATCCTGGGGAGTTGCAAAGGTCTTGGATTCAGCTGAAGAATGAGCAGGACACTTACCAGGAGCAGTTCCATGAGCAAGAAAGGAAGGTTTTAAAACTCACCAGGCAGCTCGAGGAAGAAAGAGTGATCAATGACTACATCAGCACAAAGAGGAAGCGTCCTTGGGACTTTTGATTTTGCTTTTTCTATTTTTATATTTGTTTTATTTATTTCTTTGTAACTCCTTAAAGGCATTGTTGAACCTTTCAAAGTTAAGCTAATAAAGTTTTGTTTATTTTTGGTTTGCAAATTTAAATCTCCCAAAGTCTTTGAAATCATTACATGCGCATCCCATTATCATGCACATCATTACAGGTACCACTACAGGTTTCTCATCTTCTTCATTGTTTATTTCAGCAGAAATGTCTTCCGATCAAGCCATCAAAGATCTTCAGGCACAGAACGCCTAATTCCAATAGATGTTCATAAGTCTGGCTAAGGGGCAAGAGGATCTGAAGACCCTTATTCTGAAAGAGAAGAAGAAGAAGACTGGTATTTTGAACATGGGTAGAAGGTTCGGAGAAAGGTTGAAGCATCAAACTGATCTGACCTCTTCATCCAAGGATGGGGAGAACCAAGAAAGAGAAAAGGACCCTAGTCCTGCAGTTTCTGACAACGATAATAATTACAATGATGAGCAATATCCTCCTGCTGAGGATAGGTACAAGCAGTTAGAAGACCGTTTGAGCGCTATGGAAATTCATAAAATACCTGGTTTGGATTTTAGAGAATTGGGACTGGTATCGGGAGTGGTCATCCCTCATAAGTTCAAAGCTCTGGTTTTTTCCAAGTATGATGGGGTGTCCTGCCCAAAACTCCATCTCCGCTCGTATGTCAGTAAGATCCAGCCTCACACAACTGATAGAAATTGGTGGGTGAACTTCTTTCAAGATAGTCTGTCAGGGACTCAACTTGAATGGTTCTATTAGTTGGAGGGAGCTAGTGTCTGAAACTGGGAAGATCTTGCTGCTGCTTTCTACAAGCAGTATCAGTATAATGCCGACCTTGCTCCCACTCATACTCATCTCCAGGGTATATCGATGGGTGCATGTGAAGGTTTCAAGGACTATGCTCAAAAGTGGAGAGACTTGGCTGGAAGATTCCAACCCTCTTTGTCTGATAGGGAGTTGGTTGATATGTTTCTGGGGACACTATCTGGTCCATTTTTCAATCACTTGATTGACAGCTCGTCATCTGGTTTCGCCGAGCTAATTTTAACTAGAGAAAGAGTAGAAGATGGAATTCGAAGTGGTAAGATACATAAGGATGCCTCTTCGATTTCGGTAAAGAAGCCTTTCACTGGTAAGAAGGAAGCTAGTGCAGTCTATAGCCCGAGGGGCCAAAGCAGATCTGAACACCATCAAACGGTAAATTCTATAATGATACCAAGACCCACAGTTGCTCCACAATGCAACAATCAACAAAGGGTGGAAAGACCACAATGGAAGTTTACCCGCATCAACATGACTTTGGCTGAAGTTCTGCCTCATCTATTAAAATCTAACTTGGCAACCTTAAGAGAGGCTCCCAAGAATCCGAATACTACCTCTCCCAGATACAATCCCAACGCGTGGTGTACCTATCATTCTGAGAGTCCAGGCCACGATACAAATGATTGTTGGGCTATGAGGAACAAAGTACAAGATTTGCTTGAAGCTAAGGAGATAGAGTTTGATGCTCCAGAAAAGCCGAATGTTATAACTGCTCCCATGCCCAAACATGGTCATGGAGTTAATGTTGTTGACACTGATTTGTTTGTGACCTCTGTTGAAGAAATTTCTACTCCTCTTATGACTGTTAAGAAGAATTTGATGTTGGCCGGTTTATTTCTGGGTTGTGGTGAAGGTTGCCACATGTGTTTAATTATGTCTGTTGGTTGCCGTTTGTTGAAGTCAGGTGTTCAGCGTCTGATGGATAATAAAGAGATTTTGTTCGAGAACACTATGATTCCTGTTGTTCCCACTGAAGACGTTGCCATTATAACCATTTCCGCCAATCCTTCCAAGGTTTCCTTGAGAAGATCTGTTAGGGTTACACTTTTTCAAAGAATTGCTCCACTAATAATCACTGTTCCTGGTCCCATCTCGTACACCTCAGACAAGGCTGTCCCATGGCATTATGGTGCTGATGTGTACTATCATGGTATTAAGAAAGATATGAAGAATGAAGAAGCTGATACTGATGTTAGTAATATTGTCGGGACTAGTAAAGTTACCCAAAGTGGAAGGGTCTTCTCTCCCGAGATTTCCCCGAAGACTCCCATCAAGCCTACTGTTATTCCAACTGCTGCTCTAACCAGCACTCCTGACATTTCTCCTGTTGCTACTCCAGTTAGTACACCTGCAACTATTCCTGTTCTTACCCCAGTTATCACCCATGCTGCTGAGCCATCTGGGACTCGGGGAAAAGAAATTATAGGTGAGCCTGCCCGGACGGAGGCACCTAAGAAAATCGTTGTGGAAGCCTCTAAACAAGAAATAGAGGAAATGTTGAAAATTATCAAGAAGAGCGACTACAATGTAGTCGAGCAGCTGGGACAGACCCTGTCAAAGATCTCCATGTTGTCCCTGCTATTATGTTCTGAAGCCCACACGAAGGCTTTGATTGCATTTCTCAAGACTGTGCATGTGCCGCAGGAAACTTCAGCATATCAGTTCAAAGATTGTGTGGCCAGCCTGACTTCTAACAATGGGTTGGGTTTCTCAGATACGGATCTGACACCAAAAGGAAGGAATCATAATGATGCTTTGTATGTCTCGATTGAGTGTAGGGGCACCACTATGGAACATGTGTTGGTAGATATCGGGTCTTCGCTGAATGTTTTACCGAAGAAAGCATTAGACCGTTTGGATTGTGAGGGTTTGACTCTAAAGCCTAGTAACATTGTGGTAAGGGATTTTGACGGATCAAAGAGAATGGTGCACGGGGAGGTGGACATCCCTGTCAAAGTGGGTTCTCAGACTTTTGGGTCCACCTTCTACGTAATGGACATCAAGCCATCATATTCTTGCTTTTTGGATCGTCCTTGGATCCATAGGGCTGGGGCAGTTACTTCCACACTCCATCAAATGCTGAAGTATCCGGTGAAGGGGAAGATTGTCACGGTGAGAGGTGAAGAAGAGTATATAGTGAGTCATATCAATTCCTTTTGCTACATGGAGATGGACGGGGAATTCATAGAAACTCCTTGTCAGAACTTTGAAGAGGTCCCTCAGACTTTGGCGTCAACTGAAGTTACTACCAACAAACCTACGCTGAAGATGGCTTCTCTCAAGGATGCCAGGGCTGTAATTAAAGAAGGTGGGTGTACCAATTGGGGTCAGCTCCCTGATTTCACTCACAAAACTGAAAAATTTGGTTTGGGCTTCACTACAGGAGCTCAAAGGGATGTTAGGTGCGCACGGATTGGAAGACCTCCTCTACACATCAGTAATCGGGGAGTTAATGAAATTGAGGACAATGAAGAAGATTCAGACATCGACAGCTGGATCTACCCAACGACCAACGGTGGACTGAATAACTGGACGGTGAAGGACTTCATACCTGTTTCTTTTATTCCACAGTAATTGACTTTTGTTTTAAGATTTGTAATAAACAATTTGAAACTTTACAGCCCAGTGCCTTGCCCGAGGCACCTTGGCTTTGCTTGTAAGGGTTATTATTTGTCATTTTATATATCATTAATAAAGCATTGGACGTTTCTTGCATTACAAATTTTGCGCTCCTTGTTTTTCTTTTATGTCTCTCACTTTATCAAAACATCTATTCTCTTACACACACTCACGTATCATACTGCAGATCCATATCCACTCTGGATCCCATTGATAACAGCTCTGCTACTGCTAGTTATGACTTCAAAAATCCGATCAACCAAGCCGAGGACGAAGGTGAGGATTATTGTTAGGTGCCTGGAGAACTTGCTAGACTATTACAGCAGGAAGAAAGAGCCATACAACTTCATGAAGAGCCAGTTGAGTCAGTGAATTTGGGTACAGAGAAAGACAGGAAAGAAGTTAAGATATGTGTGAATCTGGAGCCTAGTGTCAAACAACGGTTAATACAGATGCTACACGACTATGTTGAGATCTTCGTCTGGTCCTATGAAGACATGCCTGGTTTGGACACTAATATTATGGTACATCTCCTGCCGACCAAAGAAGACTGCCCTCGAGTAAAGCAGAAGGTTCGTCGTATGCGCCCCGAAATGTCAGAGAAAATCAAGGCAGAGGTCATGAAACAGTTCGACGCAGGGTTCTTAGCTGTCACTTCTTATCCGTAGTGGGTTGCCAACGTCGTTCTGGTACCTAAGAAGGACAGTAAGGTACGGATGTGTGTGGACTATAGAGATCTGAACAGGGCAAGCCCCAAGGATGACTTCCCACTTCCTCACATTGATGTTCTAGTCGATAACATTGTGCAACATAAGATATTCTCTTTCATGGATGGTTTTTCTGGCTACAACCAGATCAAGATGGCTCCTGAGGACATGGATAAGACAACCTTCTTTACACAGTGGGGCACCTTCTGTTACAAGGTAATGCCTTTTAGGTTGAAGAATGTTGGGGCAACTTATCAGCGCGCCATGGTCGCTTTGTTCCATGATATGATTCATCATGAGATCGAGGTTTATATTGATGACATGATAGCTAGGTCCCAGACTGAGGAAGAGCACCTTGATCATCTCCAGAAACTGTTTCACAGGTTGAAGACGTACAAGCTGAGGTTGAATCTGAACAAGTGTATCTTTGGGGTAAGGTCTGGAAAGCTTTTAGGATTCGTTGTCAGTGACGAAGGTATTCAGGTGGATCCTGCAAAGGTAAAATCCATACAAGATATGTCGGTTCCCCGCACAGAAAAAGAAGTTAGAGGTTTCTTGGGACGTCTAAATTACATCGTCAGGTTCATTTCACATCTAACTGCTACTTTTGAGCCAATCTTTAAGCTGCTGAAGAAAGATCAAGTGGTAAAGTGGAATGATGAATGCCAGGCCGCTTTTGAAAGAATCAAGGAATACCTTCAAGAACCACCAATTTTGATGCCTCCAGTTGAAGGAAGACCTTTGATATTATACTTGACAGTGCTAGATAATTCAATGGGGTGTGTGCTGGCGCAGTATGACGAGTCTGGTCGAAAAGAGCATGCCATTTATTACCTTAGCAAAAACTATACTGACCGTGAGACTCGATACTTATTGCTCGAGAAAACTTGTTGCGCTTTGGCATGAGCTGATCACCGACTGAGACAGTATATGCTGACTCACACTACCTTGTTGATATCAAAGATGGATTTGATCAAGTATATTTTCGAGAAGCCCACTCTCTCCGAAAGGATAGCAAGATGGAAGATGATCTTAACCGAGTACGAAATCCAATACACAACCCAAAAAGTAATCAAGGGGAGTATATTGGCGGATCATTTGGCGCATCAGGACGTGGATGACTACCGGTCTATGAATTTTGAGTTCCCGGGTGAGAATATCATGTTGGTAACCGACTGCGAAGAACCTGGACCGGATGAAGGACTCGAGAAGGGATCCCGATGGTCTATATATTTTGATGGAGCCTCGAACGCATTGGGTAATGGAATTGGCGCTCTAATCATATCTCCTGAGGGTTGTCATGCTCTGTTTACTGCCCGATTAGGTTTTAACTGCACCAACAATATGGAAGAGTATGAAGCGTGTATCATGGGTCTTCGAGCTGCTATTGACCTGAGGATTAAGTTCTTGAGTGTATTCAGAGATTCTGCTCTGGTGATAAGTCAGATCAAAGGCGATTGTGATACGAAGCACCCGAATCTTATTCCTTACAAAGAGTATGTACTGACATTGCTCCCACACTTTGAGGAGATAACCTTTGAACATTTCCCACGAGAAGAGAACCAGTTGGCGGACGCTAGCTACCATGTCTTCTATGTTTAAAGTCAGGTGGGATAATGAAGCTCCCCAGATTACCATTGAGAGGTTAGATGAACCCGCACACTACTGTGAGATCGACATCAAAGAAGTGGAATATAAACCATGGTTTCATGAGGTAAAGAGGTATCTTGAGGCTCAAGAATACCCCGAGAGGGCATCTGTTAATGATAAGAAGTTTCTGAGAAGGTTCGCTACGAAGTTCTTCATCAGCAATGGAATCCTCTATAAGCGTAACCATGATTCAACCTTACTGCGGTGTGTAGACAAGAGCGAGGCAGAAAGAATCATGGCAAAGTTACATGAAGGTACCTTTGGAACTCATTCCAGCGGACATACCATGGAAAAGAAAATCCTACGAGCAGGATACTACTGGTCAACTATGGAAGCCGATTGTTACCAGCATTCTCGAACCTGTCATAAGTGCCAACTCTATGCTGATAAGGTGCATGTATCTCCGGTTCCCCTAAATGTTTTGACAACTCCTTGGCCTTTTGCAATGTGGGGCATCGACATGATCGACGAGATCAGACCTACTGCGCCTAACGGGAATCGCTTCATTCTGGTAGCCATTGATTATTTTTAGAAAGTGGGTTGAGGCAACTTCCTTTGCTATAGTAACCAAGAACGTCATGGCACGATTTATCTGACACAATCTGATTTATCGATATGGTGTCTGTGATACGGTGGGAGAACTGACTTGAGGTTTTGCATTTTGTCATAAATGTCGCGGTTTAGCAAGAGTCGCCACCGACTTTTATTTTATCCAAAAGGAAAGGTAAAAAAGCACAGGAAAGACCTTTGAGATGTTTTCTTGAGTTCGGGGGGTAGATTATGAAAAGGGAAGGTGTTAGCACTCTTTTCATCCATGGTTTTCCATGGGCTCTTATTTACTTGATTAGATCACTTGCTTTGCTTTTGAAATTGTTTGAAATGGTGCTTTGTGTTTGGTGTGATTTTGAAAGTATTTTGAAAAGAGGTCATTCGTTTAGGCAATCTTTGTAATGATTCTCGTTCGTAAGAATGTATACAAAGATGATTGTCTTTTGAAAAATGTTTCAATCTTTTGTAAGATGTTTTGAAAATGTTCTGAAATGTGTTTTGAAGTGTGTGTGTGTGCTTGTTTTTGAAAATAACAAGGATTGTTTTGAAATGGAGCAAGTAACTAGAAGCTATCTACCTACTCAAATGTCTTTCTTATGCATTTTTATTCCTTTGACATTGTTGACTTACCATTGATTTGGTAAGCAACCATATCTTTGGATGTTAACGGGATGGGCGTGGGTCATCGTATGACCATGATAGCAATGTTGCCAAGTATCTTAGCATTTTTGAGGGACCAAGATCATTTGTTTAGGCAACCATTTGATAACGTCATCGAGGGACTATGATCTTATTTTGTTTTGTTTTGCCAAGATACTTCGTATGCGTGACATGGCCATTTAAATTTAGGCAACCAAGTGGGTGAAACCCTAAGGGTGCTTGTGTGCAAGGTGTGTCATTTTACATGCATTTGTTTTGTCTTGGATTAGGTCTTTTCTACTTGTTTGTTTTTGGTCTTGTCATGCAAACCCTAGTTTACTAAACATGGTATAAATGCGATAAATTGCGTAAATGTAAACTAAGCTATTACAACAATTATTATGGGAGGGGGGATACAAGTTTTTTGAATAGGGATATTGCACAAAATAAACCTAAATATACTTATTACAACCCAATTGAATATGGTGCGAATTAAATAAATAAACAAGTATTAAAATGCAATGCAAATGTATTTTATGTAAAAATATGTTTTGTGCTTTGTTTAATGTATGAGAAAACAAATTAATCAAACCCTAGAAACAAGGAAAAAATATTATTTATTTTTGGAAGGGTGAAACCCTAATTTTCAATTAAAATAAAATATATGTTCTATATTATTATTTTGTCTATTTTTGTAAAAGAAAATAATAAATAATATTATGTACAAATATTAAAAATTAAAATATGTATGAAAATAAATATTTTATGTGTATAAATAATATAATAAAAAATGTATGGTATTTTTAAATATATTTACAAATTGTTTAAGAAAATAAAGTATATTATCCTAATAAACTATTTTTATGCCAAAAATGAATAAATAAAATAAAATAAAAGTGTGGAAATAAATAAATTATTTCTGGGTATTTTTTATCATTAGAAAAAATAAATGCAAGTAATAAATATAAAAATATGCAAGAAATGCAAAAATATAAGAAAATAGTCAGGGGGTGCAAAAGTAATCCAGAAGGTGTGAAAAGCAAAAGCAAAAAGGCCAGGCGCGCCAAAAATCGCAAGGCAAGTCATCCCTGTCCTCTAGCCATCTCTGTGCGCTCGTTTATGCTTAAACCTGTAACTTTCACATGCTTGCACAAAAACAAAATATCATAACATGAAACATGTAGCATTTAATCTCACGATTCCAACCATATAAAATTTGTAACATAACTCTCAAAGATCAGAGAGAATTTTATTCGTGACCTAATTTTTTCATGAACTTCAAGCTTCAAATTCTCTTAGCTCAGTTAATATAAATGAAAAGTATGCATATGTACAACTTCACCATGTTATGGACTACATCTTTTCTTCACAAATCGTGGCTTGAGGATGCTTAAATACAGAGATAGAGTTTGAGAAAAATACCTCCTTCAGCTGGATTTGGATATGATAATGTGGGGACTTTGAGTGAGGCCTGAGGATCGTGTGAGCTTCCCTGAACTTCCTTCAAGATATTCCAATGCCTAGCTTGCTTTGTGGATGGCCAGAATTCACTGCACAAGTCAAGCTGCAACCTCCAAGTTTGAAAATGGCAATGGCTGAAACAGGGCTTACAGATGCAGGGCAAGGGCTTGGATAGCTTTGGTAGGATGTGTATGAAGTGTTTCAAGTATCAAGCCACAAAACGCATGAGCAAAAATGAAGTTGGCAATGATTTTGCCGAACTGCTGTGTTTGGACAGAAAAATGGAGTTTTTCAGTTTTAGGGTGTTTTGGATGTTCAACATTCGTGTTCAGTATTGTAATGACTTGGTATATTTGTATAGAATGATACAAAGTCCACTCCTTAGCAGCTATACAAGTTCTGACCTCTTTTGCAACTTTTCTTGCATTTGAAGAAAAGTGAAGTGACCAGTGCAAACATGCTTGTACTGGCTGGCTTGTGAGATGCAGAGAGTTGGTATACATTTCTTGAAACCTGTGGAAATTTTTTGCATCAAAGGGACAGGTCCAAGGCTCAAGATGGACAAAGTTGCAAAAGCTTACTTTATGAAAATGGCATTGTGCACTTTTGGCCAAAAATGGAAATGTATCTTGTACAATGCTTCAAAAGTGAAAATAAAGCTTTTATCGTCTGAGTTTGCATTTATTTATGGAGTGTAGAATGAGTTTAGGACCTATAATTCAAGGTACAAGCATCATGGATCTGATTTGCAACTTGATACTTTGTGAAAATGGCATGAACAAAAATGATAAAATGCCAATTTCTCTTCTTCGATTCTCCCTAACCACAAATGATCTTGGAGAGTTCTTGGACATTTTGGAAAGCTTGAAATGTGATCTATAATCCATATTTGAAATGAAATTTGAGATACCTCTGGGAAATAGGTGAAAAATGTCCATGAAGTTGGGTCAAAAACCTGCCTAAACTAGGGCAAATTTTCACTAAGTTATTTAGTTCATGGACCTCTATTCACAAATTCATAACTTCAGATCCAAGCATCTTTTGGGAAAGGTTTGTGAAGAAAAGTTGTATATTTCATGTAGGAATAAAACTTTCATGTTGGAAGTTTTCTTTGAATCAAATTACATCATGATGAAAAAGTGGTGAAAAGTTGGGAAAAAATAAGAAAATTTCCATACTTGGAAAAATTCTAAGTTATGAAATTTTTCAAATTCAAAACTCTAACTTTCAAAATTGATTTTCTTGGTGAACAAGTTTCATGTTTTGACATATCTTGATGAATTATGACCCTTGACACTTGATTTTGACCAAAAAGTCAAAGTTTGACTTTTTAGTGTACAATTGACTTTTGATCAGTTGACTGAAAAATTCATCTATCAATCCAATGAACTTGAGATCTTTTGAACCATGTAATTAGGTCAAGATGATACCATTGAGTCCTTGAAATCATGTTTGAACCCAATTAGCCATTGGCTAGGTTAAAAATCAGAAATTTCCCTTTCTCAGTCAAAACCCTAATTTTGACCATTTTGCCCTTTTGATGATTTGATCAAATTTCTTGAGGAGTTGTGATCCAAACTTGATCAAATGGTACATATGATTCTAAAATGTTGTTGTGGATAAAAAATTATGAAGTTTGACTGTAAATTGGCCATGGTTGACTTTTTCCCCAGTACAGTTGATTTTTAGGTCAACTGTCCAATTGACTGGTCAAAAATGTGGTTCAAGGCTTGAAACTTAACATGAGCAATCTTAGAGGTCCAAGATGGTGTATGAAAGTCACATGAAGCATTGATGGTCCAAAAATCCTTGTGCAAACTCAAACCCTAATTTTGGGTTATCAGTGCAAGATGAGGTATCTTGAGCTGACCAAACCCTAAACATGTCTTGAGTCCAAGAAGTCTTGTGAGGAAAATCTTGATAAATGAGTGGGAAAATTTTGGGGTACAACAGCTTCCACTGTTCAATCTTCATGAACCTGAAGAGTTAGATTGGCGAGTTTTGCCGTTCGTGACTTGAAGGTAAAAGATGATTGGACACTAGAGTGCCCGTAAATTTGCACTCGTCAAAGTGTAGTTGAGGGAATAGGCTTAAAGATGCCATTTGGAGAGGTGATAGAATATTGTTGGAGATGGTCTTGTAGATGCCATCCAAGAATGTTTGTTGAATTGTAATTTGTAAGTAAAAAAGAACGAGTATTAGAATGGTGTCCGTATCTGGAACGTATCTGAACTGTATCTGGAGACTGAATCTGTATGAGAAACAAAATAGCATCCGTGTTTGGAGCATATCCGAGTTGTGTCTATATTTGAATCTGAATGAGTAACAGAATGACTTCCGTATCTGGAGTGTATATGTACTGCATCTTGAAATTGAGGTCTGAATGAGTGATAGAATGGCATCCGTGTTTGGAGCGTATTCGTACTAGAATCTGAATAAGTGACATAATGGTTGTCGTGTCTGGAGCGTATCTGTACCGTATCTAGAATTAGGATCTGAATGAGTAACAGAATGACTTTCGTGTCTGGAGTGTATCTGGACTGTATCTGAAGTTGAGAACTGAATGAGTATCAGGATGGCATCCGTATCTGGTGCGTATCTGAACCGTATCTTGAAGTTGAGGTATGAATAAGTAACAAAATAACTTCCGTGTCTGGAGTGTATCTGTATTGTATCTTGAAGTTGAGATCTAAATGAGCAATAAAATGGCATCTGGGTCCGGAGCGTATCTAAATTGTATCATGAACTTAGAATCTGAATGAGTAACAGAATGACTTTCGTGTCTGGAGTGTATCTGTACTGTATCTGATTGCATGTTGTTAATGGTAGCTGTTAATCTTATCCTAAAAAGGGTAAAATGTTAGCTGAAACACAAAGTTATGTTGCATGAAATGTATGATGCAATAAATGTGCTTTATCAATGTTTATGATATATGAATGTAATGTATGTGCATGTAAGCTGATTAGCTGTTTTGCTGAAGAAAATAAATCCTTGACTGCTGCCGATAAGAAATCCTTGACGACTTCTCTGGGGATATAGGGATTCTTCATGTCTTGAAGTTGGAGTATTGGCAAAAATTCTGTTGTGAGAGTAATGCCAAATATTGCTTGAGGAATCTGCTTGGAGAATCCAAGGGACTTTGATGACTTCTGCTGGGAATTAAGAATGAGAATCTTCATTCTGTTGGAGAGCAATGAAAACTCTGTGGGGAAAAAGCTATATTGTTGGGGAGTAGTGAAGACTCTGAGAAAAAGATTATTCCTGTTTGGAAAAAGTTCAGGAGTTTGGGTTGTCTGCCATTCTACTGGGGAGTTATCAGAAGTTGTTGTCTGGTTGGTTTTCAGGCTTCAAGATAACTTGCTGGGGAATTTGGAGAAACTGGATGGTTTCCGCTGTGGGTTAATAGTTGGAAATTTCAGCTCCGCTTGGGATCTGTAGTTCAAAGCTTTGGCTCCGCTGGGGATTAATGATTTGAAGTTTCAGCTCCGCTGGGGATTAACAGTTTGAAACTTTGGCTCCGTTGGGGATCTTAATGATGTACTGTTGGGATTGCTCATGGAATAGCCTAAAGACGTTTTCCTAATCTTTTCAACCTGTCAGTAATTGTTCTTTTCCATCCTGTTTATTTTTAAACAGTAATTATGTTCAAATGCATATGTTCATTAATGAATCATTGGACGTTTTTGCAAATAAAACACAAGTGTAAAAAGAAAAGGACTAATAGTTTTCTATACTTTAAAGAGGTATCTTTGTATTTACTTTGAATAAGTATTTGTGTACAAAGGAGACAAACATCCTAGTAAGAGGATGGTGTCACAAAGATTGAGAAAAATTTATACAAAGAAAGATAGCTATGTGTAAAAAATCCCATGGGGTTCCCATTCTGCTATAGCCTTCGTATCTCCGAATATCTTGTCCATTTGTTGCCTCGTCCGAAGATGATTGGATTGATCAGAAGTTCAGAGTTTGTCTGTGAAGAGATTGTCCTTAAAGTGATCCGACGAGACATAGTCATACGCTTTAATTCCCTAACTTTTGCCTGAACCGCCCTTTCGGGTTTTCGATTCACCGGGAAACCCTTTTTTCCCAAGTCGCCCTTTCGGGTTTTCAACTTGCCGGGTGTACAATTTTTTTTATTTTATCCCTAATTTTTGCCCGAACCTTTTGGTTCGCCGGGATTCCCTTGTTTTGCCTAGGTGTGTCAACCTAAAGGGTCTCTTATGTGTAGTATCTTTTGACTATGTTCGTGTTCGCAGGGTGTGGCAGGTCGTCGCCGTCCATGATGGTTAAGATCATTGCCCCACCAGAAAAGATGTTCTTGATTACAAATGGTCCTTCATAGGTAGGAGTCCATTTGCCCCTGGGATCACTTTGTGGCAAGATGATGTGCTTGATCACTAGATCTCCAACTTGATATACTTGGCGTCTGAATTTCTTGTTGAAAGCCTTGATCATCCGTTTTTGATACGTCTGACCATGGCAAACAACAGTAAGTCTCTTTTCATCAATTAAGTTCAACTGATCAAGTCGAGTTTGGATCCAATCGTCTTCACTCAAACCTGCATCCTTCATGATTCTTAAAGAGGGGATCTGAACCTCAATAGGTAAAACAGCCTCCAAGCCATAAACCAAAGAATAGGGTGTTGCCCTAGTTGATGTGCGAGCCGTGGAACAGTACCCATGGAGAGAAAACGGTAGCATCTCATGCCAGTCCTTGTAGGTGACTGTCATTTTCTGTATGATCTTTTTAATGTTTTTGTTCGCAGCTTCGACTGCACCATTCATCTTTGGCCGATAGGGGATGAATTATGGTGTTGAATCTTGAAATGCTTGCATAAGGCGGTGATCATAGTATTGTTAAGGTTTGTACCGTTATCAGTGATGATCCTTTCTGGGATACCGTACCGGCAAATGAGATTCTGCTTGATGAAGCGGGCAACAACATTCTTAGTAACGGATGCGAAGGAAGATGCTTCGACCCACTTTGTGAAATAATCAATGGCCACTAGAATGAAGTGGTGTCCATTGGATGTTGTAGGCTTGATCTCCTCAATCATATCGATTCCCCACATAGAGAAGGGCCAAGGAGCTATTAAGACATTTATAGGAACCAGAGGCACGTGCACCTTATCTGCATAGATTTGACATTTATGACAAGTCCGGGAGTGTTGATAGTAGTCTGCTTCCATGGTAGACCAGTAATAGCCTGCCCGTAGAATCTTCTTTGCCATCGTATGCCCGCTAGAGTGAGTGCCAAAGGTACCTTCATGCAATTCAGCCATGATCTTTTCAGCTTCAATCTTGTTCACACAATGGAGCAGAATAGAATCATGATTGCGTTTGTACAGGATGCCATTACTTAGGAAGAACTTAGCCGAGAATCTCCTTAAGAACTTTTTGTCATTGACTGAAGCTCCTTCAGGATATTCTTGAGCCTCGAAATACCTTTTGACTTCATGAAACCAAGGCTGGTCCACTACTTCTTCGGTGTTAATCTTGTGACAGTGTGCTGGTTCGTCCATTCGTTCAATGGTAATCTGAGGAGCCTCGTTATCCCAATTAAGTTTAAACATGGATGACATTGTAGCTAGAGCATCTGCTAACTGATTTTCTTCTCGCGGGAAGTGCTCGAAGGTAATCTGCTCGAAATGTGGTAACAATGTCAAAACATGTTCTTTGTAAGGGATAAGGTTGGGATGCTTAGTGTTGTACCCCAAAATTTGCCCTCCCATTTCTCATTGATCTCTCCTCACAAAGCTCTTGAAGCTCAAGACTCAGTTAGGGTTTCATCTGCTCAAGACCTCCCCTTGCACTGTGGACTCAGAATTAGGGTTTGTGTTTGCACAAAGTTGTTTTGACCCAAAGTGCCCAATATTACTTTCATGCTTCATATTGGACTCCCAAGATTATCCATACCAAGTTTCAAGTCTTGATTCCAAGTTTTGCCCAGTCAATTGGACAGTTGACCTAGAAATCAACTGTATTGGGGAAAAAGTCAACTGTGGCCAATTGACAGTCAAATCTCATGAAATTTGATCCACATCAACATTATGAACTCATATGAACCATTTGATCAAGTTTGGATCACAATTCCACAAGAAATTTGATCAGATCACCAAAAGGGCAAAATGGTCATTTTTAGGGTTTTGACTGTACAAAGACAATTTTTGACTGTTTGACCTAGCCAATGGCAAACCAAGCTCATATATGGACTCAAGGACCCCATGGAATTATCTTGACATGTTCATCAAACTCAAAAGATCCCAAGTACACAAGATTGACAGTTGAATTTCCCAGTCAATTGATCAATTTTGACTGTATACTGAAAAGTCAAACTTTGACTTTTTGGTCAAAATCAAGAGTCAAGATTCATTTTTCATCAAAATATGCCAAATCATGAAACTTGTTCACCAAGAAATCACAATTTGCAAATTAGGGTTAGAAAATGGAATTTTTCATAACTTAGAATTTTTCTAAGTTATGAAAAACCCTAATTTTTTCCCAACTTTGCCCCATCTTTTCACCATGATCCATTTTGATTCAAACAAAAGTCAAAACATGAAAGTTGTAGATTGTTGCATAATCTACAACTTTGATTCACAAAGTTTTCTCATTTGAAGCTTGTATCTCAAGTTATAATTTTTTGAATAAGGGCACTAAACCATTTTTAACTTAGTAGAATTTTAACCTATTTTGACAAGGTTTTCTACCCCACTTCAAGGCCATTTTTCATACCCTTCCACTTGGAATTTCAATTTGCATTTCAAAGATGGATTGTAGTACACATTCCAAGCTTTCCAAAATGTCCAAGAACTTCTCAAACAACTTCATGGTTAGGGAGAATCGAATTTCACAATATAGCAAAAACTCACTTGTGAATTGGCCATTTTTCATGTTCATAAGATTATGCAACTTCTCAAAACCAGCATGCCCTTGATTACAGGTCCCTAAACCAAGTTACACTCATAAATTTAATGCATATTCTTTGTACCAAGACCAAGTTCTTTGAGTTCAAGCTTTGTCTAGAGGATTAATCCCAATTTGGAAAAAGTAAACTATCCATTTTTGCAAAAGTTCACTTTATGTCAAATTAGAAATCCAACAAGTACAAGCTAAATCTGAATGGCACAAGATTATGGACAAATTGCTCTGATCAAGAGAAGATTATGCAGCCCATTAGGAGGCCCCCTACATGCCTAGAACATCAAGTGGCATTTTGTTGCTTAGAAAAGAAGAAAGGTCCATAACTTGTGACAACTTGAACCTCAGCTTACAAACACAACACAAAAGATATCAAACACACTCAGTACATCCCAACCAAGCTTTTGCACGAATCCTTGACCTTTCAAACACTCCCATTGCCATAATCATCCTCAAACTGCAAAAACAAGGTTGCCTCTGCAGTTTGAGTGCAAACTCCCATTTCCCTCGAGCATTCTCACCAAAATCAATTCATACACCTTCCATACAACATATGCAAACTAACCATGGCCTAAAACCTGACCTGTAATCACTCTAACAGTTTCCACCATTTTTAATTTTTCCTTTTGCAGTTGAAGTTCCACAGCTCGATACAAGGAGTTTCAAGACAAAGTAAGCATTGAAAAAGCATCCCTGGACCTCAAGGAAGCTTTTCCAATCATCACCTTGCACTGAAAGTTCCTCATTCTCCAGATAGAAGTCCAACTGAATAGGTAAAAGTTTGAATTCGTATCTCTCTTATCATGCATATTTAGTCTTAAGTTTGTGAAGAAACAAGGTCCTACTCATAGCCCTGAACATGTACATAGCTTTACTTTTCATTTCTTTTGTCTGAGTAGAGAGAATTTGAGCTCTGAAAATGGTAGAAAAGTTAGGTCAGAAAAGAGGGGGAGAGAAATTCTCCCTCATCTTAGAGAGATAGTTCATGTTCTTTATATGTATGAAATCGTGAGATTATGCTTTACATGTTTTGTGTTGGAAGTTTGTTCAAAGGATCAAAGAATCAGGACATTCAAAGGGAGCTTGTTGGCGCGCGTTTTTGAACAAAATCTGTTCAGAGGTTGAAGAAGAAGTGGATTGGGCTGGGCCTGTGTTATTTTTGCTATCCACACCATTTTTTCTGTTTCACACCCCTCAGCCCATTTGCTTCATTTTTTTAACATTTTTGACTTTTTCTTTTTTTGTTTGACTTGTTTATTTTTTCTCAACATATTAAAATTTTGAAAATATTTTTCTCATCATTTTTTGATTTTATTTGGTTTTTATTTGATTTTCTTTTTGATTTGTATATAAATAGATATATATTGTTATTTAAGATAAATAGAAAATATGTAAAAAATACTTCTATTTGCATTTTTATTTTTATTTACCTTCTGAAAATATTTCACATAAAAAATACTTTTTTTTATTTATTTTATTAAAATATTAAGTAAATACTTATTTTGTATATAATACATATTTATAATATAAATATACATATATATATATATATATATATATATATATATATATATATATATATATATATATATATATATATATATATATATATATATATATATATATATATATATATATATATATATATATATATATATATATATATATATATATATATATATATATATATATATATATATATATATATATATATATATATATATATATATATATATATATATATATATATATATATATATATATATATATATATATATATATATATATATATATATATATATATATATATATATATATATATATATATATATATATATATATATATATATATATATATATATATATATATATATATATTATTATACTTAGAATAAAAACGCCAAAAAATGTATATATTTTATTTTAATATTTAATACAAAAAAATGACCTTTTTTCAAATGTACCATATTTTATTTTATTCTTGTATGTAAATAATAAATATTATGTGGATTAATTAATTAATATACATTTTGATTAAAACTAGGGTTTTGCCCTAAATATGAAAATACTCAAAAATAATATCTTTTTATTTTCTTATTTTTATCTTTACATAAATAATATTTTTTCATACATATAAAAACTTTCTTTTTGCATTTTGCATATTTATTTAATTTCTATTTAATTGTGCAATTTACTTACCTTGCAAATATTCAAAAATGATGTAATAATTTAGATTTAAATTCTTGTCTAATATCCCCCATTTGTAAATTTGTACCCCCCCTCCCTATATTATTATGTTGTAATAGCGTAGGAATTTAAATTTCGCACTTTATACGCTTTCTAATTATGCCATGTTAGAATTAGGGTTTGCATGCGAAAAAACGATAAAAAATAGTTTGACCTAATACAAGATAAATGAGCATGAAAATAAACAACACTTCTCACACTTACACCCCTAGGGTATTCCACTTTGTTGCCTTCAAATAATTGGGCCATGTTGTATGTTGAATTTCTTTGGGCAAAGCAAATAATTTGAATGATCAAAGTCCCTTAAAGAGAATTGCCCAAAGATATTTAACGCCGTTGCAATTATGGTCCAAACGATGACCCGCGCCTGTCCCTTTTCATCTCCTAAGACAAGATTGTCCACCAAATGCAATCGTGGAACAAAATTGTCAAAAGGTTTAAAACATAATAAAAATCTTTGAGGAAATTTTTAGGGTAGATAAACTCTTAAGTACTTGCTAAACTTTCCAAGAAAACACTTTCCTAATTTCAAAACCCACTTCACAAACACTTTCAAAAATCAACTTTTCAAAACCCTTGAAACATCTTTTTAAAAAGATAAAATACCTTTTGTAAAACATTCGAGTAAAGAATTGTTACAAGGTTAGCCTAACACAAGGCATCTTTTCAAAACATTTTCAAAACCACACACAAAGCACCATTTCAAACAATTGAAAACCAAGGCAAGTTGATCTAAGCAAGTACCTAAGAGCCCATGGATAACCATGGATAGAAGGGGTGCTAATACCTTCCCCTTCTATAATCTACTCCCCGAACCCAAGAAAAATCTCAAAGGTTTTTGCTGTGCTTTTTAAACCTTTCCTTAGGATAAAATAAAAAGTCGGTGGCGACTCTTGCTCAACCGAAACATTTGCGAAAACAAACGCAAAACATAAGTCAGTTCTCCCACCGTATCACAGAACTGGCGACTCTGCTGGGGAAATCTTTAAAGTGGAGTAACCTTAGGGCTTAGATCACCCTCTTGCATGACTAATTGTTTGATTTGTTTGCTTTATACTTTGGCTCCATTGTTTGGGTTTACAATCCTCCACCCGGGTTTTGGGAAACATTCATAGATAGCAATACGTTGTGGAAACTGTGCGGGGTATACCGACACGGTCTAAGCAATAGCTATATTAGTGCGACATATTTGTGAGTACCGGTAACCCTTGAGTTCAATCAAGGAGAGTACGGGGCCGCTGAGTGATGTCACTAAGCACTAATGACCTAGAACCTTACTTGACCATCTTGGCCTTCTATTAGGGGTAGTGAGATGACCGGCTTTGGTGCAGTCCGAAGTTGGTAGATACTCGATACTACACTCATTGAGGGTTGTTTTCTTGGAATATTTTGGTCGCTAGTTAAGTGGCTAAACCAAAACAATGAACAATGAAAACAATCCAGTGATATTGAGCTCCTTAGAACCCGGTTACTATTTATAGGACAGGTTTTTAAGCCAACTACACTCAAGAGGGTACTTACCTATGGAACCCCATGCAAGCCTGAAACTAGGGTTTGGTGTGATTTGCCTGTACATATGTTTTGTGCATACATCATAAACATCATGAAACATCATATGCATTTACTAACCATTTCAGGGGTTTGGATCTTCATCATTGTTCCTGTTTTGTAGGTCATGGAAATATCTCGCAGAAATACCATTCAAGTCAACCTTGTGAGAATCTCTCCTCAACTCAAGGAGATCACTTCAAGAATTCCGGAAAATTCATCCTTCAGTGAAAGACATGGTAGACTGCTCAGCTTAGTCAACACCAACATTGAAGAAGACATGATGAAAGTGCTATTCCAGTTCTTTGACCCTCTTCACCATTGCTTCACTTTCCCTGATTATCAATTGGTCCCCACTTTGGAGGAGTTTTCTCAACTCCTAAGAATCCCTATCCTTAATCAACTACCCTTCAACGGTACGGAGAAGGAACCAAAGCCTGAAGATGTTGCTCGAGCACTACATCTACAACCATCTGAAATCAGGGGGCATTGGGAAACCAGAAGCGGCGTCAAAGGATTCTTAGCAAAATTCTTGTTTGAAAAGGCACAAGAATGTTGGAACTCATTGGATCTTCAAGCCTTTGAAGAAATTGTGGCACTCCTGATCTATGGGTTGGTTCTGTTTCCAAACTCTGACCAATTGATAGATGTCAACGCCGTCAAAATCTTCTTGTCCAGAAACCCGATACCAACATTGCTTGGGGACATTCTTCACTCATTTTACACACGAACAATGAGAAAGAGGGGTGTTCTCATGTGCTGTACTCCTATCCTCGCAAGGTGGTTTATTTCGCACCTTCCACAATCTGTCTTGAAGAATGATCAAGGTATAAGGTGGTCCCAACGATTGATGACTCTCACTCATTCTGATGTGCATTGGTGTTCTCGGTCCAGAGAAAATGTCATCATCGTCGATCGCTGCGGAGAATTTCCTAATGTTCCTTTACTTGGAATTAGAGGAGGTATCACCTACAACCCTTGCCTAGCTTTGAGACAATTTGGATACGCACGGAGGGATGGCCCTCATGACATGTTGATTCCTAGCTTAGTTTTTGACTTCGACAACGATGCGCAAGGACTTCGTCAAAGATTCATCAGAGCTTGGGGAAAACTCAACAAGGTTGATAGTAAGACTCTGGGACACAAGAACTCTATCCCTCTTGAGCCCTATCTCAAGTGGGTACGAGCCCGAGCCCAAAGTCTTATGATGCCTTATCCTCATGTTCTCTCGGTGATTAAAGAGCCTGTTAAGGAAGGAGAGGTTCCCTACACCATCCTACATCCCGACATGCCTACATCGTGGGAGGAAATGCAGAAAAGTTGGATTCAGCTCAAGGAGGAACGGAACACTTTTGAAACTAGCTATTACGCCAGTGAAAAGAAGGTTCTAGAGCTTACCCGCCGACTCCACGAGCAAGAGGCCCTCAATACCTACATCGCACCAAAGAGGATGCGCAATGTCTTTCTGCCTTGAGAAGTTTATTTTGTAATATTTGGCCCATGGGGCATTTATGTACTAACAAGTTTCTTCTTATTAATATGACGTGCGTTCTTCTTTGTCTGAAACAATTTTGAATGTTCTAAACCCTTGAATGCATTGCATACATAAGCATACCATTCATCATGTGCATAAGCAGGTCTCACTCCAGGGTTCCTTATCTATCTGCTGTTTATTTCAGTAGGATGGATCTCGAGCAAACAGTCAAAGACCTACAGGCTCAGAACGCACAGTTCCAGCAACTCTTGATGACCTTGGTCAAGAGTCAAGAGGATATCAAGACTCAACTGGAGAATAAGGACCCAGTGAAGAAGAAGAAGAAGAGGGTTGGAGTGGCCACTTTGGGGAGAAGATTCAACGGAGAAGCTCGGAGAGTGCTCGATTTTCCTCCCACTTCTGATGAAGGGACTAGTAAAAGAGATCAAGTTGTGGTGCCTTCCGAGTCTGATGCGGAAGAGGAAGAAATTGAAGAGGAGGAAGATTATTCCGACCAGCAGTATCCTCCAGCTGATGACAAATACAAAGGTTTAGAAGACAGATTGGCTGCCATGGAATTGCAAAGGGTACCGGGTTTGGATTTTGAAGACATGGGCTTGGTCGCCGGAATTGTGATTCCCCCAAAATTCAAAGTACCAGTGTTTGTGAGGTACGACGGGCTATCCTGTCCCAAGATGCATCTCAGGTCTTATGTGAGAAAAATTCAACCCTATACGGCAGATAAAAACCTCTGGATTCACTTCTTTCAAGACAGCCTGTCGGGGGCTCAGTTGGAATGGTTTTATCAGTTAGAAGGAACCAGTGTCAGAAGTTGGGAAGATTTGGCCACCGCTTTTTACAAACAATACCAGTATAATTCCGATCTTGCTCCTACTCGTACCCAACTTCAGGGTATGTCACTAGGAACAAGTGAGGGATTCAAGGAATATGCACAAAAATGGAGGGATTTGGCTGGCAGGGTGCAGCCTCCTTTAACCGATCGTGAGCTCGTTGATATGTTTCTTGGGACCCTATCTGGGCCATTTTTCAATCATTTAATTGGTAACTCTTCCGCGGGGTTTACTGATTTGATCTTAACAGGCGAGAGAATTGAGGCTGGCATCAAGTCAGGAAAGATTCAAAAGGGTGTCACTGCAAGTGTTGAGAAGAAGCCGTTTAAGAAGGAGACAGCTATGGTATATTCTCAAAAAAGAGCAGGGAAGGTGGAGCGTCGGCCAACTGTGGGGGCCGTAATGATTCAAAACACTCCAAGTGAGCAGCCTCGCTATAACCAGACCAGACCAAATCAGCAACGGGTAGAAAGGCCACACCGGCAATTCACCCGTATTAATATGACTCCAGCACAGGTGCTTCCCCATCTGTTGAAATTAAATCTTGCCACTATCAAGGAAGCGCCAAAGAATGTGAATACGTCTTCCCCGCATTATCATGCCAATGCTAAGTGCGCCTATCATTCAGACAGTGTTGGACACGACACCAATGATTGTTGGGCACTCAAGCATAAGATTCAGGACCTGATAGAGGCTAAGGAAGTAGAGTTTGACGCTCCAGAAAAACCCAATGTGATATCTGCACCTATGCCGAGGCACGGTCGGAATGTTAATGCCATTGAAGAGGATCTGTATGTTGCTGACGTTAGTGATCTGACTACTCCACTGTTAACCGTTAAGTTGAATTTTTTGAGGGCCGGGATCTTCCCGGGGTGTAAGGAAGACTGTTACTGTTGCCACTCTCTGCCGTTTGATTGTTCGCTATTGAAGAAAGGCATCCAAGGCCTCATGGATAGCCGACAAATTTTGTTCGAGAAAGTTCCTGCCGTTCCAGTTCATGTTGAAAATGTCTCAATCATAACCATTCACGCCAATCTTTCCGAGGCCGTCAAAAAGCCAGTTAAGATTACACCAGCTGCAAAGTCTATACCTTTGAAGATAACAATGCCAGGGCCCGTTCCCTATGTCTCCGAGAAGTCGATACCTTGGAACTATGGTGGTGACATCTACTACCATGGTATCAAGCAAGTTGAAACAGTTGAAGAAGATTCAGATGATGAAGAAGCCAGCATTAGTAACATTGCGGGCACCAGCAAAATCACCAGGAGTGGGAGGATATTTTCTCCAGAGATTGCTCCTCCAAAAGCAGTCTTTGGACCCTCATTAGCTAAAGAAGTCATCCCTGCACCAGTAAAGCTCTCCGCTAGAACTCCTTTGATTGAAGAAATTTTCGTTCCTAGTGCTGTCTCTCCTGCCATTGCCGATAAAGGAAAAGGAATACAAGATGAGCCCGTCAGGACGAGGGCCCAACCCTTGACAATTCCAGAAGCTTCCAAGAAAGAAATGGACGAGATTTTAAGAATAATCAAGAGAAGTGACTACGATGTGGTGGAACAGTTGGGGCAAACCCCCTCCAAGATCTCCATGCTGGCACTATTGCTTTGCTCAGAAGCGCACGCTCAAACTTTGATTAAGTTTCTGAAGGCAGCTCATGTGCCCCAGGAAACCTCTGCGGATCAATTTCAGAATTGCGTGGCTAGTCTGACTGCAGACAATGGATTAGGTTTTTCTGATGCCGACCTGACCCCTAAAGGCCGAAACCACAATGATGCGTTGCATATTTCAATCGAGTGTCGCGGAACTACCCTTGCACATGTTTTGGTTGATACCGGGTCGTCGCTGAATGTTTTGCCTAAAAAGGCCTTGGACCGGCTAGATTGCGAAGGGTTAGAATTGAAGCCGAGTGATATTGTCGTTAGAGCTTTCGATGGGTCGAAGAGAATGGTCCATGGAGAAGTTGAAATTCCTATCAAGATAGGTACTGAGGTGTTTAAATCCACTTTCTACGTAATGGACATCCGCCCATCATACTCCTGCCTGCTGGGTAGACCTTGGATACACCATGCTGGGGCAGTCACCTCATCCCTGCATCAGATGCTGAAGTACCCTGTCAAGGGAAAGATCATTACTGTCCACGGCGAAGAAGAGTACATGATTAGCCATTTAAATTCTTTCCGGTATGTGGAAGTTGAAGGGGAGTTTATTGAGACACCGTTTCAACATTTCGAAGAAGTGTTTCCTGAGATAGCAGTGGCGAAATTGACAGCTGAGACACCAAGGCAGATGGCCAGGATGGCATCTCTGGAAGATGCAAGGGCTGCAGTTAAAGAAGGGAAGAACTCAGCGTGGGGGCAGCTACCCGATTTTCCGCATAAAGCTGACAAGTCTGGATTAGGTTTCACAGCTGCCGGTTAGAAGGTTATGCGCCGGTCAAAGATTGAGAGGGCGCCAGTCAAAATTTCTCCTTACAGAATCAACGCCTTGGAAGATGAAGACAAGGACAGCAACATCGAAGATTGGATTTATCCAACTGTCAGAGGAGGGTTGAGCAATTGGGAGGCAAAAGATTTTGTCCCCATCACTTTTATTCCTCAGTAATTTATCTATCGAACATTTCCTATTTTGGTCTGTAATATTTTACTTTCAAACAATCCGTACACTATCTTTTTCACCTCCTGCCTTGCCCGGGGCATGTAGGTCCACTTGTAAGGGTTTTGACTATTTTTCATATTCATATGCCATGTTTAATGATTCATTGGACGTTTTTCATTTGATAAACTGCTTGTGTTCATTTCCTTTCCTTTTGCATTTTTGTTTAAGGATGGCTATCCCTTACACACACCCACCACTCACCAATGCAGGTACCCATCCACTCCGGATTCCATGGGTGACTATTCTGCTGTATCTTTCAATAACTCTGAAGACCTGGTCAATCTAGCCGAGTATGAAGATGACGAAGGTTGTGAAGTACCAGGGGAACTAGCCAGACTTCTGCAACAAGAGGAAAGAGCCATCTTACCGCATGAGGAGCCATTGGAAACTGTCAACTTGGGAACCGAGGAGAATCGGAAGGAGGTGCAAGTGGGTGCCAACCTGGAACCAGAAGTTAAGGAACGCTTGGTACAGTTACTGAATGAGTATGTTGAAATCTTCGCTTGGTCCTATGAAGACATGCCGGGTTTGGACACAGACATCGTGGTTCACCGTCTCCCCACAAGAGAGGACTGTCCACCGATCAAGCAAAAGGTTCGCCGAATGAGGCCTGACATGTCCGAAAAGATCAAAGCAGAAGTAATGAAGCAGTTCAATGCTGGCTTTTTGGCTGTTACATCCTATCCTCAATGGGTCGCTAACATTGTGCCAGTGCCTAAAAAGGATGGCAAAGTCAGAATGTGTGTGGACTACCGGGATTTGAATAGGGCCAGCCCTAAGGATGATTTCCCGCTACCTCATATTGACATCTTGATCGACAATACAGCTCAGCATAAGGTGTTTTCCTTCATGGACGGGTTCTCGGGCTATAATCAAATCAAAATGGCCCCCGAGGATATGGAGAAAACAACTTTTGTCACACAATGGGGCACTTTCTGTTACAAAGTGATGCCGTTCGGGCTGAAGAACGCCGGGGCAACTTATCAACGCGCCATGGTAGCTTTATTTCATGACATGATACATCATGAGATTGAAGTTTACGTAGACGATATGATAGCTCGGTCGCAAACAGAGGAAGAGCACCTTGAACATCTGGAAAAGCTGTTTGCCAGATTGAAAGAATACAAATTAAGGCTGAATCCAAGCAAATGCACTTTTGGAGTTAGGTCCGGTAAACTCCTGGGATTCATTGTAAGCAACAAAGGCATTGAAGTCGACCCGGCGAAAGTAAAAGCAATACAAGAGATGCCTGCTCCCCGTACTGAAAAGGAAGTTAGAGGTTTCTTGGGGCGCATAAACTATATTGCCAGGTTCATCTCACATCTGACCTCTACCTGTGAGCCAATTTTCAAACTCTTGAAGAAAGATCAGGTAGTGGAATGGAACGACGATTGTCAAGCTGCTTTTGATAGAATCAAGGAATATTTGCTAGAACCTCCTATTCTGATGCCACCCGTCGAAGGAAGACCTTTGATCATGTATTTGACCGTCTTGGATAATTCAATGGGGTGTGTTCTGGGCCAGCATGACGAGTCTGGTCGAAAAGAGCATGCTATTTATTACCTTAGCAAAAAGTTTACCGACTGTGAGACTCGCTACTCACTGCTCGAGAAAACTTGCTGCGCTTTGGTATGGGCTGCTCGCCGACTAAGACAGTATATGCTGACTCATACTACCTTGTTGATATCCAAAATGGATCCTATCAAATATATCTTCGAAAAGCCCGCTTTATCTGGAAGGATAGCTAGATGGCAAATGATCTTAACTGAGTATGACATCCAGTACACCACCCAAAAAGCTATAAAAGGGAGTGTATTAGCTGACCATCTGGCTCATCAGGCCATTGAAGACTATCAACCCATGAGATTTGACTTCCCAGACGAGGACATCATGAATTTGGACAACATTGAAAGTGACGGACCGTATGACGGACCCGAAAAGGGATCCCGATGGACCCTGTACTTTGATGGTGCTTCAAATGCACTTGGAAATGGTATTGGCGCGGTACTCATTTCTCCGGAAGGATGCCACACTCCTTTCACAGCCCGACTTTGCTTCAGCTGCACAAACAACATGGCTGAGTACGAAGCCTGCATCTTTGGTCTCAAGGCTGCTATAGACTTGGGGATCAAATCTTTGGTCGTATTCGGGGATTCGGCTTTGGTCATCAGCCAGATCAAAGGAGATTGGGATACCAAACATCCCAATCTTATTCCATACAAAGAACATGTTCTGACATTGTTGCCTCACTTCGAGCAAATTATCTTCGAGCACTTCCCGCGAGAAGAGAATCAGCTAGCAGATGCTCTAGCCACAATGTCCTCCATGTTTAAACTCAACTGGGATAACGAGGCTCCCCAAGTCACCATCGAGCGAATGGATGAACCCGCGCATTGTCACGAGATTAATATCGAAGAAGTAGTGGAACAACCTTGGTTCCATGAAATCAAAAGGTATCTCGAGACCCAAGATTATCCTGAAGGAGCTTCCGTGAATGACAAGAAGTTCTTAAGGAAATTCGCTGCTAAGTTCTTCCTGAGCAACGGCATCCTTTACAAACGAAGCCATGATTGCGTATTACTCCGGTGTGTGGATAAAGCTGAAGCAGAGTTGATTATGACCGACATACACAGCGGACCATTTGGCACTCACTTGAGCGGGCATACAATGGCTAAGAAGATCCTAAGGGCAGGCTATTACTGGTCTACCATGGAGGCTGACTGCCATCAGCATTCCCGTACTTGTCACAAGTGTCAAGTCTATGCTGACAAAGTTCATATCCCTCCGGTTCCCCTCAACGTCCTGACTGCTCCGTGGCCCTTTGCAATGTGGGGCATTGATATGATTGGAGAGATCAAGCCCACGGCTTCCAACGGACATCGCTTCATCCTGGTTGCCATTGACTACTTCACTAAATGGGTCGAAGCAGCTTCCTTCGCCTCTGTCACCAAAAATGTGGTTGCCCGCTTTATCAAACATAACCTCATATGTCGGTATGGTGTTCCTGACAGGATCATCACAGACAACGGTACAAATCTGAATAATACAATGATCACTGCATTATGCGAACAGTTCAAGATTTATCATCACAATTCATCTCCCTATCGGCCGAAGATGAACGGTGCTGTTGAAGCTGCGAACAAAAACATTAAAAAGATCATTCAGAAAATGACAGTCACTTACAAAGACTGGCATGAGATGTTGCCATTTGCTCTGCATGGATACCGCACGACGGCACGTACTTCAACTGGGGCAACCCCATTTTCTCTGGTTTATGGCATGGAGGCTGTTTTGCCTATGGAAGTTTAGATCCCTTCTCTAAGGATCATGAAAGATGCAGGTTTGAATGAAGATGATTGGATGCAGACCCGACTTGATCAACTCAATCTGATCGATGAAAAGCGACTTGCTGCTATATGCCATGGTCAGACGTATCAAAAACGGATGATCAAGGCTTTCAACAAGAAAGTTAGGCGTCAAGTGTATCAAGTCGGAGATCTAGTAGTCAAACAGATTATCTTACCGCAAAGTGATCCCAGGGGCAAATGGACTCCTACATATGAAGGACCATTTGTGATCAAGAGTATATTTTCTGGTGGTGCAATGATTCTGACCACCATGGACGGTGACGATTTGCCGCACCCTGCGAACGCAGACATAGTCAAAAGATACTACGCATAAAGTAACCCGACAAGTCGAAAACCCGAAAGGGCGGCTTGGGCAAAAATGGGCATCCCGGTGAACCGAAAACCCGAAAGGGCGGTTCAGGCAAAAGTTAGGGATAAAAACAAAAAATCTGTACACCCGGCAAGTCGAAAACCCGAAAGGGCGGCTTGGGCAAAAAGGGGTTTCCCGGTGGATCGAAAACCCGAAAGGGCGATTCAGGCAAAAGTTAGGGAATTAAAGCGTATGACTATGTCTCGTCGGATCACTTCAAAGACAGTCTCTTCATCAACCGGTTCCAGGTCTGATCAATCCAGCCATCGTCAAACGAAGCATTGAATGGACAGAGGTTCAGAGTTGTGAAAGCTACAGCAGAACGGAATCCCATGGAATTATTTCACATAGCCATCTTTATTTTGTATAAATTTTTCAAATATTTATGGCAAGATCCTCTTACTAGGATGATTGTTTCCTTTGTACAAATATACTCAAAGAAAATCAATACAAATACTCTTCCCAAAATTTGTGTCATTTCCCTTTTTCTTTTTCTCTTGCACTATTCGCTTTATTTTGAGAAACGTCCAATGTTTTGTTAAATAGGCATATGCATTTGAAACATGATCAATTCCTAATTAAAACCTAAGAAAAGGATTACTGATAGGATGAAAGTACAGACGGACATTTTGACACCCTTTCAAAGGAAATCCCTCAAGATCTGTAATCTCCGTCCCTGGCAAACCCTGAGGTTTATCTCCAGCAGACCCTCGGAGTTTATCCCCAGTAAGGTTCTGAAAGGTATTCCCCGCAGAGTACGGACGTCCCTTCCAAGTTTTATTCAAGGTTATTCCCCACAAAGGCTTATAACTGGGTTATCCTCAGCTAACCACCACGGAAAATCGCGCTCGCCGAAGTTCTTCCCATCCCCAGCGGAGTTCCTCAAAATTCCCCCAACAATAATTTATCAAATACAACCCCCGGAGGAGCTTATCTTTGCAAATCCCCAACCAGAGAATCTTTTGGAAATCATTTTCCCTCAGAATTTAAGCTTCAGTATCCCCAGCAGATCAAGAGCTTCAAATGGACTATCCCCAGCGGAGTCAGACTCTTAAACTATCTCCCCACAGAGTTTTTTTTGGGAAGAAAAATCTTGAGTTCCCCAGTAAAATCTCCGGGGTACTTCTCACCAAGCTGAAGATTCTCAATCTGGCCTCCCCAGCTTTAAGTCTACTAGTTTGGTACCCCCCAGTAGAAGACTTCAGGAATTCCCCAGAAGATTGGTATACAACCCAAATTCCCGGTTCCCCAGCAACAATCCAGGATTTATTTTCCCCGGCAGCAGTCAGGATACTTCTATCCTCCGCTACCCCGGATTCATCTATCCTGTGCAAGACAGCTCTCCAGCTTACATGCACATCCATTTACATTCCTAACACATGAATATACATTGTATCATGCATCATAGCATTGCATACAGCTAACTCTTTGCCTTTTCAGGAAAGGTCAGTCGACAGACTAATATCATTCAAATCTCAAGAGTTCTGAAAACAGTTCACGGGTTCTCCAAGTAAACGGATGTTAACCTATCGCTTGTTCAGATTCTTCTCAAGACTTCTGAAAACAGTTTATGGATTCTTCCCAAGTAACGGATGTTAATCTATCAGCTTGTTCAGATGCAACCTTTGAAATTAGTTTCCGGACGCTTCCCAACAACGGATGCGACTCTATTGCTAATTCAACTTCAAGACTTCTGAAAACAGTTCACGGGTTCTCCAAGTAAACGGATGTTAACCTATCGCTTGTTCAGATTCTTCTCAAGACTTCTGAAAACAGTTTATGGATTCTTCCCAAGTAACGGATGTTAATCTATCAACTTGTTCAGATGCAACCTTTGAATTTAGTTTACGGACGCTTCCCAACAACGGATGCTGCTCTATTGCTGATTCAATCTCAAGAGTTCTGAAAACAGTTCACGGGTTCTCCAAGTAAATGGATGTTAACCTATCACTTGTTCAGATTCTTCTCAAGACTTTCTGAAAACAGTTTATGGATTCTTCCCAACAACGGATGTTAATCTATCAATTTGTTCAGATGCAACTTTCTGAAAACAGCTTACAGGTTCCTCCCAACAACGGATGTCAACCTATTGCTTGTTCGGACCCCCAATTCAGAAATGGTCCAAAGCTTGGACACTTTCCTAATATTCCCTTCCAGATGGCATCTTTAAGCCCATCCCCGACAAGTTTCTGTCACTCTCTCAGATGGCATCGTTAAGCCCATCTCCAAATGGCATCTCTAAGCCCATTCCCGCATCCAGTGCTTTGACGAATGCAAATTTCCGGGCACTCTAGTGTCCAATCTCCTTTTACCCTCGAGTCGCGAAAGGCAAGCCTGCCAATCTAACTCTTCGGATTCAAGAAGATTGAACAGGGGCAACTGTTGTACCCCAAAATTTGCCCTCCCATTTCTCATTGATCTCTCCTCACAAAGCTCTTGAAGCTTAAGACTCAGTTAGGGTTTCATCTGCTCAAGACCTCCCCTTGCACTGTGGACTCAGAATTAGGGTTTGTGTTTGCACAAAGTTGTTTTAACCCAAAGTGCCCAATATGACTTTCATGCTTCATATTGGACTCCCAAGATTATCCATACCAAGTTTCAAGTCTTGATTCCAAGTTTTGCCCAGTCAATTGGACAGTTGACCTAGAAATCAACTGTATTGGGGAAAAAGTCAACTGTGGCCAATTGACAGTCAAATCTCATGAAATTTGATCCACATCAACATTATGAACTCATATGAACCATTTGATCAAGTTTGGATCACAATTCCACAAGAAATTTGATCAGATCACCAAAAGGGCAAAATGGTCATTTTTAGGGTTTTGACTGTACAAAGGCAATTTTTGACTGTTTGACCTAGCCAATGGCAAACCAAGCTCATATATGGACTCAAGGACCCCATGGAATTATCTTGACATGTTCATCAAACTCAAAAGATCCCAAGTACACAAGATTGACAGTTGAATTTCCCAGTCAATTGATCAATTTTGACTGTATACTGAAAAGTCAAACTTTGACTTTTTGGTCAAAATCAAGAGTCAAGATTCATTTTTCATCAAAATATGCCAAATCATGAAACTTGTTCACCAAGAAATCACAATTTGCAAATTAGGGTTAGAAAATGGAATTTTTCATAACTTAGAATTTTTCTAAGTTATGAAAAACCCTAATTTTTTCCCAACTTTGCCCCATCTTTTCACCATGATCCATTTTGATTCAAACAAAAGTCAAAACATGAAAGTTGTAGATTGTTGCATAATCTACAACTTTGATTCACAAAGTTTTCTCATTTGAAGCTTGTATCTCAAGTTATAATTTTTTGAATAAGGGCACTAAACCATTTTTAACTTAGTAGAATTTTAACCTATTTTGACAAGGTTTTCTACCCCACTTCAAGGCCATTTTTCATACCCTTCCACTTGGAATTTCAATTTGCATTTCAAAGATGGATTGTAGTACACATTCCAAGCTTTCCAAAATGTCCAAGAACTTCTCAAACAACTTCATGGTTAGGGAGAATCGAATTTCACAATATAGCAAAAACTCACTTGTGAATTGGCCATTTTTCATGTTCATAAGATTATGCAACTTCTCAAAACCAGCATGCCCTTGATTACAGGTTCCTAAACCAAGTTACACTCATAAATTTAATGCATATTCTTTGTACCAAGACCAAGTTCTTTGAGTTCAAGCTTTGTCTAGAGGATTAATCCCAATTTGGAAAAAGTAAACTATCCATTTTTGCAAAAGTTCACTTTATGTCAAATTAGAAATCCAACAAGTACAAGCTAAATCTGAATGGCACAAGATTATGGACAAATTGCTCTGATCAAGAGAAGATTATGCAGCCCATTAGGAGGCCCCCTACATGCCTAGAACATCAAGTGGCATTTTGTTGCTTAGAAAAGAAGAAAGGTCCATAACTTGTGACAACTTGAACCTCAGCTTACAAACACAACACAAAAGATATCAAACACACTCAGTACATCCCAACCAAGCTTTTGCACGAATCCTTGACCTTTCAAACACTCCCATTGCCATAATCATCCTCAAACTGCAAAAACAAGGTTGCCTCTGCAGTTTGAGTGCAAACTCCCATTTCCCTCGAGCATTCTCACCAAAATCAATTCATACACCTTCCATACAACATATGCAAACTAACCATGGCCTAAAACCTGACCTGTAATCACTCTAACAGTTTCCACCATTTTTAATTTTTCCTTTTGCAGTTGAAGTTCCACAGCTCGATACAAGGAGTTTCAAGACAAAGTAAGCATTGAAAAAGCATCCCTGGACCTCAAGGAAGCTTTTCCAATCATCACCTTGCACTGAAAGTTCCTCATTCTCCAGATAGAAGTCCAACTGAATAGGTAAAAGTTTGAATTCGTATCTCTCTTATCATGCATATTTAGTCTTAAGTTTGTGAAGAAACAAGGTCCTACTCATAGCCCTGAACATGTACATAGCTTTACTTTTCATTTCTTTTGTCTGAGTAGAGAGAATTTGAGCTCTGAAAATGGTAGAAAAGTTAGGTCAGAAAAGAGGGGGAGAGAAATTCTCCCTCATCTTAGAGAGATAGTTCATGTTCTTTATATGTATGAAATCGTGAGATTATGCTTTACATGTTTTGTGTTGGAAGTTTGTTCAAAGGATCAAAGAATCAGGACATTCAAAGGGAGCTTGTTGGCGCGCGTTTTTGAACAAAATCTGTTCAGAGGTTGAAGAAGAAGTGGATTGGGCTGGGCCTGTGTTATTTTTGCTATCCACACCATTTTTTCTGTTTCACACCCCTCAGCCCATTTGCTTCATTTTTTTAACATTTTTGACTTTTTCTTTTTTTGTTTGACTTGTTTATTTTTTCTCAACATATTAAAATTTTGAAAATATTTTTCTCATCATTTTTTGATTTTATTTGGTTTTTATTTGATTTTCTTTTTGATTTGTATATAAATAGATATATATTGTTATTTAAGATAAATAGAAAATATGTAAAAAATACTTCTATTTGCATTTTTATTTTTATTTACCTTCTGAAAATATTTCACATAAAAAATACTTTTTTTTATTTATTTTATTAAAATATTAAGTAAATACTTATTTTGTATATAATACATATTTATAATATAAATATACATATATATATATATATATATATATATATATATATATATATATATATATATATATATATATATATATATATATATATATATATATATATATATATATATATATATATATATATATATATATATATATATATATATATATATATATATATATATATATATATATATATATATATATATATTATTATACTTAGAATAAAAACGCCAAAAAATGTATATATTTTATTTTAATATTTAATACAAAAAAATGACCTTTTTTCAAATGTACCATATTTTATTTTATTCTTGTATGTAAATAATAAATATTATGTGGATTAATTAATTAATATACATTTTGATTAAAACTAGGGTTTTGCCCTAAATATGAAAATACTCAAAAATAATATCTTTTTATTTTCTTATTTTTATCTTTACATAAATAATATTTTTTCATACATATAAAAACTTTCTTTTTGCATTTTGCATATTTATTTAATTTCTATTTAATTGTGCAATTTACTTACCTTGCAAATATTCAAAAATGATGTAATAATTTAGATTTAAATTCTTGTCTAATATCCCCCATTTGTAAATTTGTACCCCCTCCCTATATTATTATGTTGTAATAGCGTAGGAATTTAAATTTCGCACTTTATACGCTTTCTAATTATGCCATGTTAGAATTAGGGTTTGCATGCGAAAAAACGATAAAAAATAGTTTGACCTAATACAAGATAAATGAGCATGAAAATAAACAACACTTCTCACACTTACACCCCTAGGGTATTCCACTTTGTTGCCTTCAAATAATTGGGCCATGTTGTATGTTGAATTTCTTTGGGCAAAGCAAATAATTTGAATGATCAAAGTCCCTTAAAGAGAATTGCCCAAAGATATTTAACGCCGTTGCAATTATGGTCCAAACGATGACCCGCGCCTGTCCCTTTTCATCTCCTAAGACAAGATTGTCCACCAAATGCAATGGTGGAACAAAATTGTCAAAAGGTTTAAAACATAATAAAAATCTTTGAGGAAATTTTTAGGGTAGATAAACTCTTAAGTACTTGCTAAACTTTCCAAGAAAACACTTGCCTAATTTCAAAACCCACTTCACAAACACTTTCAAAAATCAACTTTTCAAAACCCTTGAAACATCTTTTTAAAAAGATAAAATACCTTTTGTAAAACATTCGAGTAAAGAATTGTTACAAGGTTAGCCTAACACAAGGCATCTTTTCAAAACATTTTCAAAACCACACACAAAGCACCATTTCAAACAATTGAAAACCAAGGCAAGTTGATCTAAGCAAGTACCTAAGAGCCCATGGATAACCATGGATAGAAGGGGTGCTAATACCTTCCCCTTCTATAATCTACTCCCCGAACCCAAGAAAAATCTCAAAGGTTTTTGCTGTGCTTTTTAAACCTTTCCTTAGGATAAAATAAAAAGTCGGTGGCGACTCTTGCTCAACCGAAACATTTGCGAAAACAAACGCAAAACATAAGTCAGTTCTCCCACCGTATCACACTTAGTGTCCCATTCTCCTTTGATCTGACTGATGACAAAGGATGAATCCCCGAACACAACTAAATATTTGATTCCCAAGTCTATGGCAGCCTTGAGTCCAAAGATGCATGCTTCATATTCTGCCATGTTGTTCGTACAGTTGAAGCAAAGTCTGGATGTAAAAGGAGTATGGCAACCTTCTAGAGATATAAGCACAACGCCGATACCGTTACCAAGTGCATTGGATGCTCCATCAAAGTACAGGGTCCATCGGGATCCTTGTTCAGGTCCGTCATATGGTCTGATTCCTTCAACATTGTCCAATGTCATGATGTCTTCGTCAGGGAAGTCAAACTTCATGGATTGATAATCTTCTACAGCTTGATGGGCCAGATGATCAGCTAGCACGCTGCCCTTTATAGCTTTTTGGGTCGTGTACTGTATGTCATATTCTGTTAGGATCATCTTCCATCTAGCTATCCATCCAGACAAAGCAGGCTTCTCAAAGATGTATTTTATCAGATCCATCTTAGATATCAGCAAAGTGGTATGAGTCAACATATATTGTCTTAGCCGGCGATCAGCCCAATACCAAAGCGCAACAAGTTTTCTCGAGCAGTGAATATCTGGTTTCACAGTCGGTAAACTTTTTGCTAAGGTAATAAATGGCATGCTCTTTTCGGCCAGACTCATCATGCTGTCCTAATACGCACCCCATCGAGTTCTCTAAGACGGTCAGATACATGATTAGCGGTCTTCCTTCGACTGGTGGAATCAAGACAGGAGGCTCTTGTAAATACTCCTTGATTTTGTCGAAAGCAATTTGACAGTCATCATTCCATCGAACTACTTGATCTTTCTTCAACAGCTTGAAGATTGGTTCACAAGTAGATGTTAGGTGAGAAATGAACCTAGCAATGTAGTTTAGGCATCCCAAGAATCCTCTAACTTCCTTCTCAGTGCGAGGAGCAGGCATTTCTTGTATAGCTTTGACTTTGGCAGGATCAACCTCGATGCCTTTGTTGCTGACAATGAAACCCAAGAGTTTACCGGACCGGACTCCGAATGTGCACTTGTTCGGGTTCAACCTTAGTTTTTACTCCTTCAACCTGACAAACAGCTTTTGCAAGTGACCAATGTGTTCTTCTTCAGTTTGTGATCCGGCTATCATGTCATCTACATAGACCTATATCTCATGATGTATCATATCATGAAACAAAGCTACCATGGCGCGTTGATAGGTTGCCCCGGCATTCTTCAGTCCGAATGGAATCACTTTGTAGCAGAATATACCCCACTGTGTGACAAATGTAGTTTTCTCCATGTCCTCGGGTGCCATTTTGATCTGGTTATAGTCTGAGAATCCGTCCATGAAAGAAAATACTTTGTGATGAGCTGTATTATCAACCAGGATGTCGATGTGCGGAAGTGGAAAATCATCTTTAGGGCTGGCCCTGTTTAAGTCTCTATAATCCACGCACATTCTCACTTTGCCGTCCTTTTTAGGCACGGGAACAATGTTAGCAACCCATTATGGATAGGAAGTAACAGCCAGAAATACAGCATTGAACTACTTCATAACTTCTGCTTTGATCTTCTCTGACATGTCAGGTCTCATGCGGCGGACTTTTTGCTTCACTGGTGGAAAGTCTTCTCTTGTGGGTAGATGGTGTACCACAATGTCTGTATCAAGTCTCGGCATGTCTTCGTATGACCAGGAAAAGATATCAACATAATCATGCAATAGCTGAATTAGGCGCTCTTTGACACTCGGCTCTAGATTGGCACCCACTCTGATTTCCTTTTTATCTTCCTCAGTGCCCAAGTTGATTGTATCCAACAACTCCTCATGAGGCAGAATAGCTCTTTCCTCTTGTTGTAGTAATCTGGCCGGTTCCCCTGGCACCTCACAATCTTCCTTACCTTCGTATCCGGCTTGGTAGATCAGATCTTCAGAGTCACTGAAGGTTATAGCAGTATCGTTACCCATGGGATCTGGAATGGAAGGGTACCTGCATTTGTGAGTTTGGGTGTGTGTAAGGGTATAGCCATCTTAAAACAACAAAATGTAAAAGAAAGACAATGGGCACAAAAGGTTTATATATGAAAAAGCATCCATGATTCATTGAAATGACATATGAAAATGAAATAAAAACCCTTACAAATGGACCGTTGTGCCTCGGGTAAGACACAAGGTTGAAAAAGTACGAATTGTTTGTGAATTATTACAAGTCCAACAGAAATGTAAAAAATAAATTACTGCGATATGAAAGTAATTGGGATGAAGTCTTTGGCTTCCCAGTTGCACAGTCCTTCGCCGATAGTAGGAAATATCCAATCTTCCAGGATGCCATCTGAAGATGTGAAAAACACAAGAAGGGGGGTTGAATTGTTAAAACTTGAAATCAAATGCAGACAACACGTTATTTTTATCCTGGTTCGTTTGATCTCAAACTACTCCAGTCCAGCCGTCAAGGTGATTTCGCCTCTCTCCAACGAGGTCTTAATCCACTATATTCAACTGAATACAAAACTGCTTTAACAACTGCTAAAGCCTTCTTGAGTCTAACCACAGACCGGTTTCTCAAGGAAATTCTTTTACATATAAATGAACTAATATGTGTGTTTAATGTTTTATGGAAAAACTATATATCACAACTGTGATATTACACAAAATTAAGCTTGAATAAAACTAGATTGTTGGAGCTAGAGAGTAAGCGCTTGAGAGCTGTAGCAAACTGTATGAGTGAGGACGAAGATGATTGGCTTATGCGTATGTGCGTGAAAGAGTATTGTAGAGTATTATCAAGTATTAGCCATTTCTTTTCTCACTGATTTGTTTAAATATCCTTGGAATAGATACGTTGTTGTCCATAATTCCATTTCAATGCTCATAACGTTCTTTCCATTTTGAGAAGATCTTTGTCTTGGAATGATGTCGTTGGTAATTAATCTGCCTTGAATGCAGTAACGTTGACACTTCAGAATGTTCTACTTAATAAGAATCAGAGTGTTCTTGGCTTTAGCTTATTATGGAGTTTCTGAGTGCTGATGACATGGTTATGATCTTGATCATAATTAGAGTATGGTAAGTGCAGATTCTGTTCATCAGGCTTCAGCGTAGCACATGATTGATCTTCTGATGCTGATGTTGATACTGATGTTCTGATGCTGATTGCATCAGAGTTTCCTGTAAATACACAATATAATTTTAAGTAGCATCTATGTCTCATATAAAACTCATAATTCATTTAATCTTGTATTTTGTTATCATCAAAACTCTAACTGAGGGTTGTAGAATCAAACTATGTTCTAACAATCTCCCCCTTTTTGATGATGACAAAAACTAGATTTTTTCAATTAAAATAAAATGATGAAAGTATCAGAGTTTAAGGATAGAGAGGAAACAATATCAGAGATAGTAAGATAATGAGTAAACAGTGTCAGAGCTAAGAGGGTAAGGAATAAAAAGTATCAGAGTAATGATGAGAAAAACTCCCCCTGAGTTGATTATTTCCCTTTGATTCCTTGAGACCTTGAGCATCAGAACTTTACTGAACTTTCTTTGAGCATCAGAATTTTACTTTATCAGATTTCATAATATTCTTGTACCTGTAAGCTTTTCAGAACAACAAGTATATAAGGATGTTAGAATGTTTGAGACTTTTGTCTCAGTAAACCGTTATTGAAAAATATCATTCTTTCTCCCCCTTTTTGTCAGTTATCAAAAAGCATAAATAATCAGAGTTTAAAAAGATCAGAGTAAAAACACGTTTGTATTAAAACAAAAGCAATGATAGTTTAGAACAAGTAGAAATATTACAGACAAACATGTAAAGAAAACAAGGAAAACATAAGAAAAATCTAAGAAGAAGGAGGAAGTCGTGTGAACAGATCTTCCAACATGCTCTTGATTTGCTCGTTGGTTTCCTGTTGCTTAGATACCATGTTTGCTATAGAACCAATCTTGATATCCTGCTTGTCCATCCTTTCGTTCATCAGCATATTTGATCTCTTCAAATCCTCCAAAGTCTGTCTTTCAAGAGAGGAAGCTTGAGGATCTTCAGATACAGGCTGCTTCTCAGAGCTTTCTGAAGTTTCTTCTGCTTGACCCAAGTCTTCAGCTTGAATAACCTGTTCTTCTGCAGCTTGAACTGTAGATGCTGGACACTTTTCAGACCAAGGCTCAATGTCTAAGAGGGAGAGCTTCTTCCTTCAGCAGCTTGCTCAGAATTGGACCTTCCATTTCCTTCAGCAAATTGCTGAAGTTCTGTTGAGCCTGTCCATAGCTCTGGTCTTGCAGCTTGAAGGTTTCAGCACAAACCCATCTTCTGAATTGTGTCCAGAGAAAGTCTGATACAACAGGATCAACCACTTCCAGATTTGCTTGTTTCAAAGAAGTGATCCACTTCTGCATATCTGTTTCGAAATTCAAAATGCTGGAACCAACATCTGGTTGTTTTGGTTTGGGAATAACAGTTTTCTGGTTTATTGCAGCAAGTCGTTCAAAGACTGTTAGATCAATGATTGTCTTGCTGTGGTTTTCTGTATTTTTCTTAGGTGAGGGAGTGGGAGATTCAGAAATAACGATTGGACTGGATGGGGTATTAGGTGGAGTTGTTTCTGGTGAGGATGGTAGCTGAGACATATTAACAGTTGTACCGCAAGGCAATTGAATGGCCAAGGGTTGTGGTTCAGGGGACTCAGAGGTTTGAGCCTCAGAGTTTTGAGTCTCAGGTTGTGGAGTTTGTGCATGTTGAGGAGAGGGTGGATTAATATCTGGTTGAGGAGAGGATGGTTGAGGGATTTTTGGTTCTGGTATTGGAGAGAGTGGAGTTTCTGGTATTGGAGTTTCTGGTATTGGTGATAGTGGGATGTCAGGTTATGGTGAGATGGGAATTTCAGAGTTTGGATTTGGATTTTTTGTTTCGGGAGCGGAAGTATGTTGGTCTATATCAGACAAAACTTGTGCAAGTTCTGGTTCTGGTATGGTTGCAGTGTTTGGATTTTGTGGTTTGGAGCGGGATCCTCTGAGGGTTAATGACTCAGAAGGGTCAAAATCAATGTCAAAATCTTCAAAGGTTTGGGGTGTTGGGATATCAGCTGGAGTTGGAATAGATGAGGAAACATCACTTGAACTTAAAACAGTAACAGAAACAGGATTATCTCTTTTCTTTGGAGTCTGTTGTGATGGTCCTTCTGGAGCATCTTTTCTCTTCTTTGTCTTCTTCAGAACAACCTCTGGTGCCTTCTGCTGAAGATCTTGAATATTTAGATTGGGTGTTGTACCATCAGCTTTGCACGCATCCAAATATCTCAGAATGATTTGAGGCTTTGAGTCAATTTCTGAGAACATAGGGAAGTCGTCCAGAGGGACCCTTCTGCTAGAGATTTCAGCAAAAGGAGTGATGCTGGGCTCCTTCTTAATGTTCTCTATCAGCTTCATTTTCTTGAGATTCTTGGCATTCAACTGCTTTCCAACAGAAGGTTCCAGGGTGCTGATCTCTTGTGCCTCTGTCAAATGTTCAATCAGCCTATTCTCAGTCAGAATATATGATATCAATCTTCCCAAGGGTATCAAATCCCTTTTAGTACGTTCCTCTTCCCTTGTCTCCTTGACGCTAGTTCTGAGATGATTGAACAGAAGATGAGCTAGATTGATCTTGACCTTCTGAGTGATAAAATAGATCAGAAACTGCTGATCTATGTTTATATAATCAGGAGAGCTGGTAGGCTTCCTGTGGTTGAAACAGCCCAGAATAATCTTTGCCCAAATTTTGTGCTTGTCTTTCAAGTCCCTTATCTTGTTGGAGGGAAGCCCCAACGTGAAAATCTCCCTTGCAATTAGGGAAGCATCTTAACATCTTTCTGCCATATCAATACAGCGTATACCACCTCCATTGTAGCCAATCGAACGAGCAATCAGGTCTTCAGTTATCACAATCTTCTTCTCCATGATGTAAGAAGTGACTTGGTGATTTGAGGAAGAAGCGTGAATCCAAAATTCCTTAACCAAAATAGGAAAAGTTGGACCCACCAGCCTGTCAAAGTACTTCTCCCACCCTTGAGCTTGAACCTCTTCTGATAAATCAAAGCCATTTTCCTTCAGACTGTTGAAATCCACTATTATCTCTGACAGAACTTCAAGGTTCTTGACTGGAGTGAGTAGCATTCTGAGAGGAACTTCATATTGCTCAGCTGATGCATCTTTCTGGGAACCTGAGGAGAGATTGCTGCTAGAAGCCATGTTCACACGAGGATTTTTTGAAAAAGCTTGAAAAGTTTTCTTGAGAGGGAAAGAACACAGAAAACAGAAATGCTTAGTGAAAACGAAAGTGAAGGTAAAAGAGTGTGAGTGGTGTGAAGAGTGTTTAAATAGATTTCTAAAAGTTTTTGAAAACATAAACGCTTAAGAGAGAGAAATAAATCATGATTAATAGCATTTAATGATAGCTGATTTTAGGGGATTTCAGAAAGATACTTAAACGGTTACCAGTGACATGTGTCTCAATGCATCCAATCAGCGCTTTGCCTTTTCAGAAGCGTGAACGCGTGTTCAGCCTTAGGAAACAGCTGATGACTGGATGACACTTGTTTGCTTGAGTGAACAGCACACCTATCCTTGAACTGAATCGCTCAGATCTTCATGGATAGATTCTGATACAATCTGCATTTCTAAAATTTTGAAAGAGGATTGATCAGAAGTTCACAGAGAAATAAACACAATTCTGAAGGTTAATATATAAAATTAAAACAGTTTTATTCTGGACAGAGCTTCATGCTGAGATGATTCAAAATGAAGTTGAACCTATCTTCAGAAAGTGGTTTTGTGAAAATATCAGCCCATTGATGGTCTGTATCAATAAATTTTAAGTTTAAGATTCCTTTCTGAATATAGTCCCTAATAAAATGATGTTTTATTTCTATATGCTTAGCCCTAGAATGTAAAATTGGATTTCTACTTAAGCAAATGACAGAAGTGTTATCACAGAGGATAGGAATGTTACTCTCATATATCTGGAAGTCCTCAAGTTGACTTTTCATCCAGAGCATTTGTGTGCTGCATCCAACTGCTGCTATATATTCAGCTTCTGTTGTTGATAGAGCAATGGTGGATTGTCTTTTGTTGGACCACGAGATCAAATTTTCTCCCAGAAACTGGCAGCTTCCAGAAGTGCTTTTACGCTCTACTCTGTCTCCAGCAAAGTCAGCACCATAGTATCCTACTAAGCTGTAATCACTAGATTTTCTATAAAACAGACCCAGATTAGTAGTACCTTTCAGATACTTGAAAATTCGCTTAACAGCTGTTAAGTTAGATTCTCTAGGATCTGATTGGAATCTTGCACAAATGCATACACTGAATAAAATATCAGGCCTTGAAGCTGTAAGATAGAGAAGAGAACCAATCATACCTCTGTAGACCTTCTGTTCTACCTTTTTGCTTACCTCTTCTCTTTCCAGAATGCACGTGGGATGCATTGGAATCTTTGATGGCTTACATTCTGAGAGATCAAATTTCTTCAGAAGTTCTCTGACATATTTGCTCTGATGAATGTAAGTTCCTTCTGGGGTTTGATTGATCTGGTGACTGGAGCAAAGGTTTCTGTATAGTTTATCCCCTCTTGCTGACTATAACCTTGTGCTACCAATCGTGCCTTGTTTCTGATGACTTCACCTTGTTCATTCAGTTTGTTTTTGAACACCCATTTTGTTCCAATGACGTTGAATCCTTTTGGTTTAGGAACTAGATCCCATACGTCATTTCTTGTGAATTGATTCAGCTCCTCTTGCATTGCTAGAATCCAGTCATTGTCCAGAAGTGCTTCATCAATTGAGGATGGTTCAATCAGAGAAACAAGTCCCATGAGGGACTCTTCCGAGTTTCTGAAGCTGGCTCTTGTTCTGATTGGATCTTCCTTTCTTCCTAAGATAGTTTCCTCAGGGTGATCCATGCTGCTTCTAGATGGTCTTTTCTTAGGTTGATCAACAGAAGATGCTGGATTGCTTGCAGTGCCTCTTTCTGATGTTGAGGGAGTGTCTCTATTAAGAGCTTCTGATGACTTGTCTTCAGTACCTGTGAATTCAACTTCCATACTTGCAAGTAATTCATTCTGCTTTGACTTTTGAGAGTCAAGCTTGTCATCAAAACGAACACTGATTGATTCTTCCACAATCTGTGTTTCTGTATTGTATACTTTGTACCCTCTTGAGCGTTCAGAGTATCCTAACATAATACACTTCTGTGCTTTAGAGTCAAACTTGTTCAAATAATTCTTAGTATTTAAAATAAAACAAGTACATCCAAATGGATGAAAATAAGAAATGTTGGGCTTTCTGTTCTTCCACAATTCATATGGAGTCTTTTCTAGAATAGGTCTTATAGAGATTCTATTTTGAATGTAGCACGCTATGTTTATTGCCTCTGCCCAGAAGATCTTAGCAACGTTAGTCTCGTTGATCATGGTTCTGGCCATTTCTTGCAATGTTTTGTTCTTTCGTTCTACAACTCCATTTTGCTGGGGAGTTCTAGGACAAGAGAAATCATGCAGAATGCCTTTGTCATTAAAAAATGATTCAAAATCTTTGTTTTCAAACTCTCCACCATGATCACTTCTGACTTTGACGATTCTAAGATCCTTTTCATTCTGAACTTGGTTACAGAAGGTAACAAACACAGAGTGTGACTCGTCCTTGTGTCTTAAGAACTTTACCCATGTCCATCTGCTATAGTCATCTACGATTACTAACCCATACTTCTTGCCACTAACTGAAGCAGTTTTAACTGGTCCAAATAAGTCAATGTGCAGTTCTGATGGCTTAGAGGTGGAAACAACGTTTTTAGATTTAAAAGCTGGTTTTGCAAACTTGCCTTTCTGACATGCTTCACACAGAGCATCTGAATTGAACTTCAGGTTAGGAAGTCCTCTGACCAGATTGAGTTTGTTAATCTAAGATATTCTTCTCATACTAACATGCCCCAATCTTCTGTGCCAGATCCATTGCTCGTTGTTAACAGACAGAAGACACTTTACATTCTGACTTTTCAGTTCAGAAAGTTTGATTTTGTAAATGTTGTTTCTCCTCTTTCCATTAAATAGGATAGTCCCATCTTTCTGACTAACAGCTTTACATGAATTTTGATTAAAGATTATATCATAACCGTTATCACTTAATTGACTTATGGATAACAGGTTATGCATTAATCCATCTACTAATAAAACATTACTAATAGAGGGAAGATTTCCATTACCTACTGTTCCAGAGCCAATGATCTTTCCCCTCTGATTTCCTCCAAAGCCTACGTGGCCTCCAGGCTTAAGTTCCAGGCTTTGGAACATATGCCTTCTTCTCGTCATGTGTCGTGAGCAGCCAGAGTCCAGGTACCATGACTGGTGTTTCTGCTTTGCTGCTAAAGATATCTGCAACATGTATTATTTTATCCTTAGGTACCCATATTTTCTTGGGTCCTGATTTGTTAGTTTTACCAAAACTCTGGTTGAATTTTGGTTTGACAGAATAATTACTACTGGTATATTTAATGTCGTGTGTGTGCCCATATACAAAGTGTGAATTAAGAGGAGTTCGTTTAATAACTAAATCCATGGCATTCTTTGGTGTAGGTACCTTACCTTGGTATCCTATTCCTTTTCTGCCATTTCTGCTAACTCCATAGATCATTGAAGCCATTTTGCTTCTATCTATGCTTTTAGCTAGAAACTTCTGAAAGTTGTGATCATACTCCTTGATGATCTCATCAGCACTACTGGGAGTTTCAAGAATTGTTTCCTTCTGAGAGTTTTGTAACATATTTTCTAATTTTGAAACTTTGTTTTTCAACTCAGAATTTTCCAATTTGAGACTCTCAGTTTTATCAGAGTCAGAAGCAAGATCCCTTTTCAGGTTTCTGAATTTGACTCTGATCTGCTGATATCTTTCCAGAATCTCATTAAGGCTTTCAGCAAGTTCAACCTTAGTAAAATTAATAGCAAAGTCAGGAAATACCTCTTCTGTGTCTGATTCAGAGTCTAATTCAAAAGCTTCACTGTCTTCTGATATGTTTGCCATGAGAGTTATGTTTGCTCTCTCATCGTCTGATTCTGAGTCAGCTTCAGATGTGTCAGAGTCATCCCATGTAGCCATGATACTTTTCTTCTTTTCCTTGCCAAACTTCTTTTTGGGCTTTTCCCTCTGAAGCTTTGGGCAATCACTCTTGTAGTGCCCTTGCTCGTTGCATTCATAGCAGATTATGTCTTTGTTGTTTGGCTTTCTGCTTCCTGAAGAGCCTTCAGATCTTCTATGTCCAGAGGAGGATTCTGAGCTTCTGATTCTGGAGGAAGATTCGTTCTGATTCTCAGATCTTATGGGATTCCTGAACTTTCTTTGCCTCTGCTTCAACAGTTGGTTCACCCTTATGGAGAGGAGAGAAAATTCATCTTCTTCTGATGAGGACCCATCAGAGGTTTCTTCAACAGCCTGTAAAACTTTGGAGTCAGATTTTCTGTTAGATTTCAAAGCTAATGGCTTACCTTGCTTTTGAGGTTCATCAACTTCTAGCTCTATCTCGTGACTTCTGAGGGAGCTGACAAGTTCCTCCAGAGAGAATTTGTTGAGATCTTTAGCTAGCTTCAGCATTGTGACCATTGGCCTCCACTATTTTGGCAAGCTTCTGATGATCTTCTTAACATGATCAGCAGTAGAATACCCTTTGTCCAGAACTTTGAGACCAGCAACCAGAATCTGAAATCTTGAGAACATTGTTTCAATAGATTCACTTTCTTCCATCTTGAATGCCTCATACTTCTGAATGAGCGCAAGAGCTTTAGTTTCTTTAACTTGAAGGTTGCCTTCATGCGTCATTCTCAGAGAGTCAAACATATTCTTTGCAGTGTCTCTGTTTGATATCTTTTCATATTCAGAGTAAGAGATAGCACTGAGAAGAATTGTTTTGGCTTTGTGATGGTTTTTGAAGTCACGCTTTTGTTGATCAGACATTGCTTTCCTGTCAATCTTCTGACCACTTTCATTCACAGGGTGCGTGTATCCATCAGTCACCATATCCCACAGATCAGCATCGTGGGCCAGAAAGAAGCTTTCAATTCTGTCTTTCCAGTAATCAAAGTTCTCTCCATCAAAGACTGGAGGTTTGCCACAGAATCTGTCTCTTTCTTCATTGTTGTCATTGCTGATGTTTTGATGTGGTCCTGCCATTGTGTTTTTCTAACGCTGGATCTTGTACTGACACGGTTAAGTGTTATGAACTCAGAACCAGGAGCTCTGATGCCAATTGAAGATGTGAAAAACACAAGAAGGGGGGTTGAATTGTTAAAACTTGAAATCAAATGCAGACAACACGTTATTTTTATCCTGGTTCGTTTGATCTCAAACTACTCCAGTCCACCCGTCAAGGTGATTTCGCCTCTCTCCAACGAGGTCTTAATCCACTATATTCAACTGAATACAAAACTGCTTTAACAACTGCTAAAGCCTTCTTGAGTCTAACCACGGACCGGTTTCTCAAGGAAATTCTTTTACATATAAATGAACTAATATGTGTGTTTAATGTTTTATGGAAAAACTATATATCACAACTGTGATATTACACAAAATTAAGCTTGAATAAAACTAGATTGCTAGAGCTAGAGAGTAAGCGCTTGAGAGTTATAGCAAACTGTATGAGTGAGGACGAAGATGATTGGCTTATGCGTATGTGCGTGAAAGAGTATTGCAGAGTATTATCAAGTATTAGCCATTTCTTTTCTCACTGATTTGTTTAAATATCCTTGGAATAGATACGTTGATGTCCATAATTCCATTTCAATGCTCATAACGTTCTTTCCATTTTGAGAAGATCTTTGTCTTGGAATAATGTCGTTGGTAATTAATCTGCCTTGAATGCAGTAACGTTGACACTTCAGAATGTTCTGCTTAATAAGAATCAGAGTGTTCTTGGCTTTAGCTTATTCTGGCGTTTCTGAGTGCTGATGACATGGTTATGATCTTGATCAGAATCAGAGTATGGTAAGCGCATATTCTGTTCATCAGGCTTCAGCGTAGCACATGATTGATCTTTTGATGCTGATATTGATATTGATGTTCTAATGCTAATTGCATCCGAGTTTCCTGTAAATACACAACATAATTTTAAGTAGCATCTATGTCTTATATAAAACTCATAATTCATTTAATCTTGTATTTTGTTATCATCAAAACTCTAACTGAGGGTTGTAGAATCAAACTATGTTCTAACACCATCTTCTTCACTATCCTCTAGCGCATTAATCCCTTGGTGGCTGATCTTCACAGGTGGCCCTCTGGCACGGGCGCGGCGCACAGCCTTTTGAGCAGTTGAGGTGAACCCCAAGCCAAACTTGTCTGATTTGTAGGGAAAGTTTGGAAGCTTCCCCCAGATGGTGGATCCGCCTTCTTCCACTATTGCCTTTGCATCCTTTAGAGATGACATCTGAGGTGGTGGTCTTGTGATCACAGGAGTTGAGGATACCGCCTTGGTCGCCGCTATTTCCTGAGAGACTTCTTCAAAGTGTTGGAAAGGGGTTTCAATGAATTCGCCATCCAATTCTACATATCGGAAAGAATTCAGATGACTAATCATGTATTCCTCTTCCCCATGGACAATTATGATCTTCCCTTGGACGGGGTACTTCAGCATCTGATGCAAAGTGGAGGTGACAGCTTCGGCATTGTGAATCCAGGGGCATCCCAACAGACAGGAATAAGAAGGACGGATGTCCATCACGTAGAATGTTTAATTGAAGGTCTGAGTTCCCACCTTGATCGGGATGTCCACCTCCCCGTGGACCATCCTTTTAGAGCCGTTAAATGCTCTCACAATTATGTTGTTGGGTTTCAGGGTTAGGCCTTCACAATCCAACCTATCAAGGGCCTTCTTTGGTAAGACGATCAGAGATGAACCAGTATCTACCAAGACATGGGCTAAGGTTGTCCCTCTACACTCCATTGAGACATGCAGCGCCTCGTTATGTTTTCTCCCTTTGGGGGTCAGGTCAGCGTCGAAGAAACCCAGGCCATTATCAGCTGTCAGACTGGCCACACACTCTTGGAATTAGTCAGCCGACGTCTCTTGAGGCACGTGAGCTGTCTTTAGAAACTTGACCAAAGCTTTAGCATGTGCCTCAGAGCACAACAGCAATGCTAACATAAAGATTTTGGAGGGGGTCTGCCCCAGTTGTTCAACCACATCATAATCACTTTTCTTAATTATCCTCAGGATTTCTTCCATCTCCTTCTTGGATGTCTCAGGAATATCTAGTGGTTGAGCCTTCGTCAGGACAGACTCCTCTTGAACATTCTTTCCTTTATTCTCAACAGTGGAAGTAAGGATAGGAATTGTATTGTCTTTGTCGGTAGATACACTTGCAGGTGTAATCACTGGTATAAATGTAATCTTCGGAACGGCCACGGGTCCAAAGACTGCCTTTGGAGGGGAAATCTCTGGAGAGAAAATTCTTCCACTAAGGGTAATTTTGCTTGTTCCTGCAATGTTACTGATGTCAGAATTATCCTCTTCGGAGCTCTCTTCTTCGGCAGTCTGTTCAATTTGTTTGACACCATCGTAGTAGATTTCTCCACCATAGTTCCATGGTACCGTTTTATCTGATTTGTATGGGGTTGGCCCGGGCATTGTTATCTTCAATGGAGTAGTCACTGGAGCAGATGTAATCCTAACGGGTCTTTTAGGGACCCTGGAAGGATTGGCGTATATGGTTATTATTGAAACTTTTGGAACTGGAATGGGTGAAACAGGAGCTTTCTCAAACAAGATTTCTTGATTATCAATCGGTTGTTGGATACCTTTTTTCAACAGAGGGCAGTCAAATGATGAGGATATACAAATATGGAAATCTTTGTCACAACCTGGGAAAATACCAGCCTTCAACAGATTCAACTTGATGGTAGGAAGTGGAGTCAACAATTCATCCACATTGGCAACAAATAAGTCTTCCTCAATAGTGTTGGCATTGTGTCCATGCCTAGGCATTATAGCAGAAATAACATTCGGTTTCTATGGTGCTTCAAATTCAACTTCCTTTGCGTCTATTATATCTTGATCCTTGTTCTTCAGAGTCCAACAATTGTTGGTGTCGTGCCCTGGACTTTCAGAATGGTATGCGCACCTGGCATTCAGATGGTAGTGGGAAGATGCAATATTGGGATTTTTATGGGCCTCTTTTAGCATGGCCAAATTCAACTTCAGAAGATGTGGTAGGACTTGAGCTGGTGTCATGTTAATCTTGGTGAATTGCCATACAGGCCTTTCCATCCTTGGCTGATTGTTTCTCGGCTGGTTGTTTCTCGGTTGGTCTGATGCAGGCTTTTGAATCATAACGGACCCCACCGCTGGACGGTGCTCGGTTCTTCCCTGATTCCTCTGTGCATAGACAGCAGACACTTCCTTCTTTCCAGTGAAGGGCTTTTTTACAGCTGCAGAGGTAGACGCGTCTTTCTGAATTTTCCCACTTCTTATACCGGCTTCTACCCTCTCGCCAGTTAGAATCAACTCAGTAAACCTTGCAGAGGAACTCCCAATCAGATGATTAAAGAAAGGACCTGATAGAGTTCCCAGGAACATGTCCACTAGCTCCCTTTCAGATAAAGGTGGTTGCACCCTTCCGGCTAAATCCCTCCACTTTTGGGCATAGTCTTTGAAGCCCTCATTGGATACCTTGGCCATACTCTGGAGTTGAGTACGAGTTGGTGCCAAATCAATGTTGTATTGATACTGTTTATAGAAGGTTGTTGCCAAGTCTTCCCAATTATGGACATCTTCCCTTTCCAACTGGTAGAACCAATCAAGTTGTGTTCCTGATAAGCTGTCCTGAAAAAAGTGGACCCACAAGTCTTTGTCAGCTGAATGCGGCTGAATTTTCCTGACATAAGATCGTAGGTGCATTTTGGGACAAGACACCCCGTCATACTTGACAAATAGTGGCACTTTAAACTTGGGCGGGATTACAATTCCTGACACCTGTTAGAACAAAGTTTGAATCTACTACCCTAAGTTTAAGTTTTGATGATAACAAAATGCTAAGATATATTAATTATGTGATTCATGTAAAGAACTATTTGCTACCTAAAAATTACTTTTTGTTTTAGAGAAACTCTGATGGGTATCAGCAAGAGTACATCTTAATCAGCATCAGAAAATTGGATATCAACATCAGCATCAGAAGTTGCTATATCAGAATACCAGAATCAGAAGAATAACTCACGCTTATGCTGAAGCTTGATGAACAGAACTGCGCTCAACACTCTGATCTCTGATAAAGACAACAACAGTTCATCAGCACTTAAGCAGCGTCAGAATGAGCCAAAGCCAGAACACGCTTAGTTGCAACGGTACTGTGCATTCAAGATGAGTTATTACCAACGGCATCATTCCAGACAAGATCTGCTTAATAAGGAAAGATTATTATTGGCATTGAATCAGAATTATTGCTCCAACGTTCATCAAATCCAATGCTATATAAACAAGACAATGAAGATTGAATTGGCTAATGCTCTACATCAATTTACACGCCTAAAAGCTAATCATCATCTTCCTTCTCTCAGTTTGCTAAAAGCTCCAAAATTCCTTACTCAATTATTTTAGCAATCTAGTTTCCATAAGCTTAAGTTGTGTAGTATCACAGTTGTGATAAACAGTTTTGTAAAAAACATTCACACACCTAGATTTCAATTCTTTGTAAGAAAGTGATTCCTTGAGAAACCGGTTTGTGGTTTGACTTAAGAAGGCTCTAGCTGTTGCTAAAGCAGATTGTAATATTCAGTTGAATATAGTGGATTAAGACCTCGTTGGAGAGAGGCGAAATCACCTTGACGGGTGGACTGGAGTAGTTTGAGATCAAACGAACTAGGATAAAAATATCGTGTTCATTGCAATTAATTTCAAGTTTTAACAATTCAACCCCCCTTCTTGTGTTTTTCACTTCTTCAATTGGCATCAGAGCGCCTGGTTCTGAGCTAAAACACTTAACTGTGTCAGTACAAGATCCAGCGTCAGAAAAACACAATGGCAGGAACTTATTCTCATACCAGCAATGACAACAATGAAGACAGAGACAGATTCAGCGGCAAACCTCCAGTCTTTGATGGAGAAAATTTTGATTACTGGAAAGACAGAATTGAAAGCTTCTTTCTGGCACATGATGCTGATCTGTGGGACATGGTGACAGATGGATACATGCACCCTGTGAATGCAAGCGGTCAGAAGATTGATAGGAAAGCAATGTCTGACCAACAAAAGCGTGACTTCAAAAATCACCACAAGGCCAGAACCATCCTTCTCAGCGCCATATCCTATGCTGAATATGAAAAGATCTCTAACAGAGACACAACAAAGAACATGTTTGACTCACTCAGAATGACGTATGAAGGCAACGTTCAGGTCAAAGAAACTAAAGCTCTTGCGCTCATTCAGAAGTATGAGGCATTCAAAATGGAAGAAAGTGAATCCATTGAAACAATGTTCTCAAGATTCCAAATTCTGGTAGCTGGTCTCAAGGTTCTGGACAAAGGATACTCCATTGCTGATCACGTCAAGAAGATCATCAGAAGCTTACCAAAGCAGTGGAGACCAATGGTTACAGCTCTGAAGCTAGCAAAAGATCTCAACAAAATTTCTCTGGAGGAACTTATCAGCTCCCTCAGAAGTCATGAGATAGAGCTAGAAGCTGATGAACCTCAGAAGCAAGGTAAGCCTTTAGCATTAAAATCTAACAAAAAATCTGAGTCTAAAGTTTTGCAGGCAGTTGAAGAAACATCTGATGGATCCTCATCAGAAGAAGACGAACTTTCTCTCCTCTCCAGAAGAGTGAATCAACTGTGGAAGCAGAGGCAAAGGAAGTTCAGGAATCCCAGAAGATCTGATTAGAACGAGTCTTCTTCCAGATACAGAAGATCTGAAGACTCCTCAGGAAGCAGAAAGCCAAACACCAAGGACATCATCTGCTATGAGTGCAATGAGCAAGGACACTACAAGAGTGACTGCCCAAAGCTTCAGAGGGAAAAGCCCAAAAAGAAGTTTGGAAGAGAAAATAAGAAAAGTCTCATGGCTACATGGGATGACTCTGACTCGTCTGAAGCTGACTCAGAATCAGATGATGAGAGAGCAAACATAGCTCTTATGGCCAACATTTCAGAAGATAGTGAAGCTTCTGAATCAGACTCAGAATCAGATACTGAAGAGGTATTTCCTGACTTTGCAATTAATTTTACTAAGGCTGAACTTGCTGAAAGCCTTAATGAAATTCTGGAAAGGTACCAGCAGATTAGAGTTAAATTCAGAAACCTGAAAAGGAATCTTGAATCTGACTCTGATAAGACTGAGAGTCTTAAATTGGAAAATTCTGAGCTGAGAAATAAAATTTCAAAATTAGAAAATACTTTACAAAACTCTCAGAAGGAACCAATTTCTGAAACTCCCAGCAGTGCTAATGAGATCATCAAGGAGTATGATCACAGTTTCCAGAAGTTCCTTGCTAAAAGCATAGATAGAAGCAAAATGGCTTCAATGATCTATGGAGTTAGCAGAAACGACATGAAGGGAATAGGATACCAAGGTAAGGTTCCTACACTAAAGAATGTCATGGATTTAACCATTAAACACACTCCTCTGAATTCAAATTTTGTGTATGGTCACACACATGATATTAAATACATTAGCAGTAAGTATTCTGTGAAACCAAAATTCAACCAGAGTTTTGGTAAATCTAACAAATCAGGACCCAAGAAAATCTGGGTACCTAAGGATAAAATAATACATGTTGCAGATATCTTTAGCAGCAAATCAGAAACACCAGTCATGGTACCTAGACTCTGGCTGCTCGCGACACATGACGGGAAGAAGGCATATGTTCCAAAGCCTGGAACTTAAGCCTGGAGGCCACGTTGGCTTTGGAGGCAATCAGAGGGGAAAGATAATTGGCTCTGGAACTGTAGGTAATGGAAATCTTCCCTCTATTAATAATGTTCTGCTAGTAGATGGATTAATGCATAATCTGTTATCCATAAGTCAATTAAGTGATAACGGTTATGATATAATCTTTAATCAAAAATCATGTAAAGTTGTTAGTCAGAAAGATGGGACTATCCTGTTTAATGGAAAGAGGAAAAACAACATCTATAAAATAAACTTTCTGAACTGAAAAGTCAGAATGTAAAGTGTCTTCTGTCTGTTAACAACGAGCAGTGGATCTGGCACAGAAGATTGGGGCATGTTAGTATGAGAAGAATATCTCAGATTAACAAACTCAATCTGGTCAGAGGACTTCCTAATTTGAAGTTCAATTCAGATGCTCTGTGTGAAGCATGTCAGAAAGGCAAGTTTGCAAAACCTTCTTTCAAATCTAAAAATGTTGTTTCTACCTCTAAGCCATTAGAACTTCTGCACATTGACTTATTTGGACCAGTTAAAACTGCTTCAGTCAGTGGCAAGAAGTATGGGTTAGTAATCATAGATGACTATAGCAGATGGACATGGGTAAAGTTCTTAAGACACAAGGACGAGTCACACTCTGTGTTTGTTACCTTCTGTAACCAAGTTCAGAATGAAAAGGATCTTAGAATCGTTAAAGTCAGAAGTGATCATGATGGAGAGTTTGAAAACAAAGAGTTTGAGTCATTCTTTAATGACAGAGGCATTCTGCATGATTTCTCTTGTCCTAGAACTCCCCAACAAAATGGAGTTGTAGAACGAAAGAACAGAACATTGCAAGAAATGGTCAGAACCATGATCAATGAGACAAACGTTGCTAAGATCTTCTGGGCAGAGGCAATAAACACAGCGTGCTACATTCAGAATAGAATCTCAATAAGACCTATTCTGGAAAAGACTCCATATGAATTGTGGAAGAACAGAAAGCCCAACATTTCATATTTTCATCCATTTGGATGTACTTGTTTTATATTAAATACAAAAAATTATTTGAACAAGTTTGACTCTAAAGCACAGAAGTGTATTATGTTAGGATACTCTGAACGCTCAAGAGGGTACAAAGTATACAATACAGAAACACAGATTGTGGAAGAATCAATCAGTGTTCGTTTTGATGATAAGCTTGACTCTGAAAAGTCAAAGCAGAATGAAGTTTTTGCAGGTATGGAAATTGAATTTACAGGTTCTGAAGATAAGTCATCAGAAGCTCTCAACACAGACACTCCTTCAACGTCTGAAAGGAGCACTGCTAGCAATCCTACAACAGCTGCTGATCAACCTCAGAAGAGATTACCCAGAAGCAGCTTGGATCATCCAGAAGAAACTATATTAGGAAGAAAGGAAGATCCAATCAGAACAAGAGCAAGCTTCAGAAACTCTGAAGAATCCCTCATGGGACTTGTGTCTCTGATTGAACCTTCTTCTATTGATGAAGCACTTCTGGACAACGACTGGATTCTAGCAATGCAAGAAGAGCTGAATCAATTCACTAGAAATGACGTATGGGATCTTGTTCCCAGACCTAAAGGATTCAACGTCATTGGAACAAGATGGGTGTTCAGAAACAAGCTAAATGAACAAGGTGAAGTCATCAGAAACAAGGCACGACTGGTAGCACAAGGTTATAGTCAGCAAGAGGGGATAGACTATATAGAAACCTTTGCTCCAGTCGCCAGGTTAGAATCTATCAGACTTTTAATTTCATTTGCTGTTAATAGAGGCATCACTCTGTATCAGATGGATGTCAAGAGTGCATTCTTAAGTGGTTATATAGAAGAAGAAGTTTATGTGCACCAACCCCCTGGTTTTGAAAATACAAAACATCCAGAACATGTTTTCAAACTAAAGAAGTCACTATATGGTCTGAAACAAGCTCACAGAGCTTGGTATGAAAGACTAAGTAACTTTCTGTTAGAAAACAAATTCACCAGAGGGAAGGTGGACACTACCTTATTCTGTAAGTCAGTTAAGAATGACATCTTAGTCTGTCAAATTTATGTTGATGATATTATTTTTGGATCTACTAATCCTTCTCTTGGAAGAAAATTTGCTAAGTGTATGCAGGGAGAATTTGAGATGAGCCTCATGGGGGAACTGAAATTCTTTCTAAGAATTCAGATCAATCAAACTCCAGAGGGAACTTACATTCATCAGAGCAAATATGTCAGAGATCTTCTGAAGAAATTTGACCTCTCAGAGTGTAAGCCATCAAAGGTTCCAATGCATCCCACGTGCATTCTGGAAAGAGAAGAGGTAAGCAAAAAGGTAGAACAGAAGGTCTACAGAGGTATGATTGGTTCTCTCCTTTATCTGACAGCTTCAAGACCTGATATCTTATTCAGCGTATGTATTTGTGCTAGATTCCAATCAGATCCTAGAGAATCTCACTTAACAGCTGTTAAGCGAATTTTCAAGTATCTGAAAGGTACTACTAATCTGGGTTTATTTTATAGAAAATCTAGTGATTACAGCTTAGTAGGCTACTGCGATGCTGACTTTGCTGGAGACAGAGTAGAGTGTAAAAGTACTTCTGGAAGCTGCCAGTTTCTGGGAGAAAATCTGATCTCTTGGTCCAGCAAAAGGCAATCCACAATTGCACTATCAACAGCAAAAGCTGAGTACATAGCAGCAACAGGATGTAGCACACAAATGCTCTGGATGAAAAGTCAGCTTGAAGACTTCCAGATTTTTGAGAGTAACATCCTTATACTCTGTGACAATACTTCTGCTATTTGCTTAAGTAAGAATCCTATTTTAGATTCTAGGGCTAAGCATATAGAAATAAAACATCATTTCATTAGGGACTATATTCAGAAAGGAATTTTGAATTTAAAATTTATTGATACATACCATCAATGGGTTGATATCTTCACTAAACCTCTTTCTGAAGATAGGTTCAATTTCATTCTGAAACATCTCAGCATGAAACTCTGCCCAGAATGAAAATGTTTTAAGTTTATATATTATCCTTCAGAATGTATTTTTTTTACTGTGAACTTCTGATCAATCTCTTTTCAGAAAGATAGAATATGCAGATTGTATCAGATGCTAGTCTTAAAGATCTGAGCGTTTCAGCTCAAGGATAGACATGCTGATCACTAAATCAAACAAGTGTCATCCAATCATCAGCAAATCTCTGAAGCAGAACTCGCGTGCACGCTTCTGAGAAGGCAAAACGTTGATTGGGTGCATTGAGACACATGTCTGGTAACTGTTTCAAGTATCTTTCTCAAATCCCCCAAAATCAGCAAGCATTAAATGAAAGTAATCATGTTTTAAAACGTAATCATGATTTTATTTTCTCTTTCTTGAAACCGTTTACACTTTCAAAAAATTTCTTAAATCTATTTAAGCACTTTAACTTCTCACATTAATCCTTTACCGTTTCTCATAATCTCTCAAATATTTTCTGCATTTTCTCTGTGTGTTCTTCTCTCTCAAGAAACCCATTTTTCAGTTTTCTCAGAAAAAAACCCTAAGTGTGAACATGGCAACCTCCAGCAATGCTTCTGCAGGTTCTCAGAAGAAGGCTTCTTCTGAACAGTACCAAGTTCCTTTCAGAACACTCCTTACACCAGTGAAGAATCTAGAAGTGTTGTCTGAACTGATTATTGACTTCTCCAGTCTGAAAGAGAATGGTATTGACTTGACAAAAGAAGTTAGGGCACAAAAATGGGAGAGATATTTTGACAGGTTGGTTGGACCAACGTTCCCAGTTTTGGTCAAGGAGTTCTGGATTCATGCGTCCTCATCAACGCATCAAGTCACCTCCTACATAATGGGAAATAAGATTGTGATCACTGAGGATCACATAGCAAAATTGATTGGTTATAGTGGCGGTGGCGTCCGCTGTATTGATATGGTTGAAAGATGCTCTGACGTTGGTGTCATAGCAGAATAGATTTTCACCCTTGGGGTGTGTGATACGGTGGGAGAACTGACTTGAGGTTTTGCGTTTTGTATTCGCAAATGTTGCGGTTAGCAAGAGTCGCCACCGACTTTTTATTTTATCCTAAGGAAAGGTTAAAAAGCACAGCAAAAACCTTTTGAGATGTTTTCTTGGGTTCGGGGAGTAGATTATAGAAAGGGAAGGTATTAGCACCCTTTCTATCCATGGTTATCCATGGGCTCTTAGTTACTTGCTTAGATCACTTGCCTTTTGTTTTCAATTGTTTTAAATGGTGCTTGAGTGTGTGGGTTTTGAAAATGTTTTTGAAAAGAGGCCAATGTGGTGGCAACCTTTGTAATGATCCATGTGGGGATGTATACAAAGATGTATGTCTTTTGAAAAAGTTTTCATTTGTTTTTGAAAGTTGTTTTGAAAGTGTAGTGATGTGTGGTTTTTGAAATTAGGCAAGTGTTTTGTTTTGCAAGTTGATTCAAGTAACTAAGAGGTTATCTACTCCTAAATTTCTCAAAAGATTATTGCTATACTTTAACCCTTTTAACAAGTTTGCACCACCATTGTATTTGGTGGGCAACCTTGTGTTAGGATGTGAGAGGGATAGGCGCGGGTCGTCGTTTAGACCATAATTGTAACGATGTTAAATGTCTTTGGGCAATCTCTCTAAGGGACTTGATCATTTGTTTTTGTTTGTTTTTGAAAAGTTTTATCGAGGGACTATGATCATTCAAATTGTTTGCTTTGCCCAAAGATGTTCAACATACAATATGGCCCATTTATTTGAAGGCAACAAGTGGAATACCCTAGGGGGTGCAAGTGTGATTTGTGTGTCCATTTTCATGCTTGTTTATCTTGTATTAGGTCAAACTATTTTTATCGTTTTTCGCATACAAACCCTAATTCTAACATGTTATTATTAGAAAGCAATAAAGTGCGAAATTAAAATTACTAAAGCTATTACAAAACCAAATATGGGAAGGGGGATACAAATGTTCAAATGGGGATATTGACAAAAATTTAAATCTAAATTATTACATCAATTTGAATATTTGCAATTTAATCAATGTACAAAAATTAAATAAGAATGCAAGATGCAAAAAGAATGTTTTGTATATGTATGAAAAAATATTATTTATGTAAAAGAGAAAAGAAAATAAAAATGTATTATTTTTTTGAGTATTTTGAACTTAGGGTAAAAACCCTAATTTTAAAGAAAAAAAGTATTATTTTCTAATTTAATACAACCATTTATTTATTATTTATAAAAAATAAAATAAAATGAAGTGTATTGTGAAAAAAGGTATTTTGTATCAAATATTTAATAAAATGAAAAAAATCAAGTATTTTTTGTATTTTTGTCTTAAATATATTAATAATCACATATATATATATATATATATATATTAAACCTTAAATATGTATTATACACAAAATAAGTATTTTAATATTTTAATAAAATAAATAAAAAAAGTATTTTTTGTGTGAAATATTTTCAGAAGGTAAATAAAAGTAAAAATGTATTTACACCTTTTTTCTATTTTATTATAATAATGGTATATATATATATATATTAATGTACAAACAAAGAAAATAAACAAATAAATATGCAATAAATGCAAAAAATGATGGAAAAAATATTTTTAATTTTTAAATGGCATGAGAAAAAATAAACAAAGTCAGCCAAAAAAGAAAAAGTCAAAGATGTTAAAAAATGAGCAAATGGGCTCAGGGGGGTGTAAACCAAAAAAAATGGTGTGAAAAGAAAGAACACAAAAGCCCAGCCCAATGAAACACTGTCTTCAACCTTTGGCCAAGACTGAGTTCAAAAACGCGCGCCTCTTGCTTCAACATCAAGGTCCTGATTCTTTGATCCTTTGAACAAACTTCCAACACAAAACATGTAAAGCATAATCTCACGATTTCATACATATAAAGAACATGAACTATCTCTCTAAGATGAGGGAGAATTTCTCTCCCCCTCTTTTCTGACCTAACTTTTCTACCATTTTCAGAGCTCAAATTCTCTCTACTCAGACAAAAGAAATGAAAAGTAAAGCTATGTACATATTCAGGGCTATGAGTAGGACCTTGTTTCTTCACAAACTTAAGACTAAAGATGCATAATAAGAGAGATACGAATTCAAACTTTTACCTGTGCAGTTGAACTTCTATGTGGAGAATGAGAGACTTTCAGTGCAATGTAATGATCGGAAAAGCTTCCTTGAGGTCCAGGGATGCTTTTTCAATGCTTACTTTGTCTTGAACCTTCTTGTATCAAGCTGTAGAACTTCACCTGCAAGTCAAAGATATGAAAATGGTGGAAGTGGTTAGAGCAACTACAGATCGTGCCTTAGCTTCTGGATAGTTTGCATATGTTATAAGGAAGGTAGAGGAACAGGTTTTGATCAAAAGGCTCGAAGGGATTGAGAGATAGCACTCAATCTGCAGGGCTTGCTCTGTTTGAGCAGTTTTGTGGTGTTTTTGAGATGGAGAGTGTTTGAAAGGCAAAAGGCTCGTGCAAAAACTTGGTTGGGTGATTTTGAATGTGTTTGATATCTTTTGTGTTGTGTTTGTAAGCTGAGATTCAAGTTCTTTTTAGTTATGGACTTTTCTTCTTTTCTAAGCAACCAAAGCAAGTTGGTGTTCTAGGTCAGTATAGGACCCCCTAATGTGCTGCATAAACATCTCTTGATCAGTGTGTTATGCACATAATCTTGTGCTAAGCAGATCTTCTATGTACTTGTTTGATTTACCAATTGACATAAAGCAAACTTTTGTAAAAATGGAAAGTTCACTTTATCCAAAAATGGATCAATCTTGTGTATAATGCTTGAATTCATGGAACAACACTTAGACACAATGAACAAGCATTAAATTAAGGAGTGTAATGTGGTTTAAGGACCTGCAAAGTAGCACAAACTATGCTGAGTTCAAATTTGCCAAGTTTATGAACATGTCTTGATGAAGAACAAAAGTGAATTTTTGCCAATTTGTGAAATTCGAATCTCTCAAGTTATGAGGTTGTTTGATGAGTTCTTGGACATTTTGGAAAGCTTGGAATGTTTACTACAATCCATCTTTGAAATGCAAATCAAAATTCCAAGTGGAAGGGTATGAAAAGTGGCCTTGAAGTAGGGTAGAAAACCTTGTCAAAATAGGTCAAATTTCACTAAGTTAAAAGATGGTTTAGTGCCCTTATTCAAAAAATCATAACTTGAGATACAAGCTTCAAATGAGATAACTTTGTGAATCAAAGTTGTAGACTATGCAACAAGCTACAACTTTCATGTTTTGACTTTTGTTTGAATCCAAATGGATCATGGTGAAAAGATGGGGTAAAGTTGGGAAAAAATTAGGGTTTTCCATAACTTAGAAAAATTCTAAGTTATGAAAAATTCCATTTTCAAACCCTAATTTGCATTTTGTGATTTCTTGGTGAACAAGTTTCATGATTTGGCATGTTTTGATGAAAAATGAATCTTGACTCTTGATTTTGACCAAAAAGTCAAAGTTTGACTTTTCAGTATACAGTCAAAATTGATCAATTGACTGGGAAATTCAACTGTCAATCTTGTGTACTTGGGATCTTTTGAGCTTGATGAATGTGTCAAGATAATTCCATTGAGTCCTTGAGGCCATATGTGAGCTTGGTTGGCCATTGGCTAGGTCAAACAGTCAAAAATTGCCTTTGTGCAGTCAAAACCCTAAAAATGACCATTTTGCCCTTTTGATGATCTGATCAAATTTCTTGTGGAATTGTTATCCAAACTTGATCAAATGGTCCATGTGAGTTCATAATGTTTATGTGGATCAAATTTCATGAGGTTTGACTGTCAATTGGCCACAATTGACTTTTTCCCCAATACAGCTGATTTCTAGGTCAACTGTCCAATTGATTGGGCAAAACTTGGAATCAAGACTTGAAACTTGGTATAGGTAAACTTGGGAGTCCAATATGAAGCATGAAAGTCATCTTAGGCATTTTAGGTCAAAACATCCTTAGGCAAACACAAACCCTAATTTGAGTCCACAGTGCAAGGAGAAGTCTTGAGCAGAGGAAACCCTAACTGGATCTTGATCTTCAAAGGTCTTGTGATGAGAAAATGTTGAGGAAATGGGAGGGCAAATTTTGGGGTACAACAGTTGCCCCTGTTCAATCTTCTTGGACCTGAAGAGTTAGATTGGCAAGTTTGCCTTTCGTGACTCGAGGGTAAAAGGAGATTGGACACTAGAGTGCCCGGAAATTTGCACTCGCATGCTGGAGTCTCAACAATGTGGTGTCGGGAATGGGCTTATAGATGCCATTTGGAAAGATTGATCGCATAAGAGATTCCTTAGCGAGAACTTGTGTATTTAAGAAAGGCAGATGTTTTCCTGGCTTGTTACAGGTGTTTGATCTTCAGTCTCCTTATGCAGATATGCCCTGGCTAGATACAGGTGTCGAATCTACAATCGGTTGCTCACAGATGTGCCCTGGCTGGATACAGGAGTCGAATCTGGAAATAGTCGTCAATAGATGTGCCCTGGCTGGATACAGGAATCGAATCTTCGAACTCTTTAGACGTGCCCTGGCTAGATACAGGAGTCGAGTCTGGAAATGTGGTCAACAGATATGCCCTGGCTGGATACAGGAATCGAATCTGGAGACGTTGTAGTTGATAGATGTGCCCTGGCTGGATACAGGAATCGAATCTTCGAACTCTTCAGACGTGCCCTGGCTAGATACAGGAGTCGAGTCTGGAAACTGATCACTCTCAGATGTGCCCTGGCTAGATACAGGTATCGGATCTGGAATTGCGACAGTTGACGGTAATTGTTTTTGGGATTGTCTTTTTCCTGAAAAGGCAAAAACGTAAGTTGTATGCAATGTCATGATGTATGATATGCATGATATCATGATGTTCAACATGAGATGTTGTATGCGTTTCATCCTGTATGTAAGTAAGATGTATGAAAATGTGAAATGTTTATGAGTGTAATTTCATCTTAGGAAAATAAATCCTTGACGAACGGCCGGGAAGCTGCTCTGTGGAAGAGATACTTGGCCGAAGTTCTGATGAGAGGCCTGCTGAGGACTTTAACGACAGATTCCGCTGAGGATAATGATGATAAACTCCGCCGGGGAACTCCAAAGATAAACTCTGCTTGGGAATACCAAAGATAGACTTCGCTGGGGATTGAAGGAACTTTGCCGAGAGCGATCTTCCGTGGCTTTTAGCTGAGGATAACCCAGTTATAAGTCCTTGTGAGGAAATAACTCTAAATAAAACTCGGGAGAGACGTCCGTGCTTCGCAGGGGATAAGCTTCCAGAATTTACTGGGGATGAGCTTTAAGACCTGCCGGGGAATGTTGTGCCTTTTTAGGATCGACGGGGAATCAACTCCGCTTGGGGAAAGTATTGTCGCATCCTGTCTTATTCTGCGGGGAATTGAGGTGATCTGGCCACATTCTTCAGTTGAACCTACCTCGGTGCCTTGGCGGACCAAATAACCAGACTGCGTTAGACAACTCCATATTGCCCCTGTTTCTGATGTCACCTGTAATCGATCTCTCGTTTCATATGCAAATATTTATGAATCAGCAATTTAATGTCAAATGCATATATCAAAAATGAACATTGGACGTTCTTCGCAAGACAAAACAAAAAGAGAAAACAATGGTAATTTGTATGGACAAGTGAATTTGTATTGATTTCAACTTTGCCTGTGAATAGGCGTTTTTGTACAAGAGGCTGACATCCTAGCAAGAGGACATCGCCAAATAGTATAGAGTTTACAATTTGAAAAAGGAAGCAAAAACAGCTATGTGAATAATCCCACTGGGTTCCAACTCTGCTATCGCCTTTATGTCTTCGAACGTCTCATCGCCTTGCTGCCTAATTTGAAGATGAAGCTGATTGGTCAATGCCGAAATCTGGAGCCACACAGTTGATGCCGAATTCCGGATGCGAAGTGATCCAATGAGACATAGTGTTACGCTTTTATCCCTAACTTTTGCCTGGACCGCCCTTTCGGGTTTTCAGTCCACCGGGATACCCATTTTTGCCCAAGCCGCCCTTTCAGGTTTTCGACTTGCCGGGTGTACAGATTTTTTTTCATTTCATCCCTTATTTTTGCCCGAACCCTTTTGGTTCGCCGGGAAGCCCTTATTTTGCCTAGGTATGTCAACCTAGCGGGTCTTTTATTTATGCGTAGTATTTTTTCACTATGTCTGCATTGGCGGGGTGAGGAAGGTCGTCACCATCCATGGTGGTTAGGATCATGGCTCCTCCTGAGAACACACGTTTAACCACAAATGGCCCTTCGTAAGTAGGGGTCCATTTGCCCCGGGGATCACCTTGAGGAAGGATGATGCGTTTGATTACCAGGTCCCCAACTTGATACTCTTGCGGTCTGACTTTCTTGTTAAATGCCCTGATCATCCGTTTCTGATACGTTTGACCATGACAAATAGCAGTGAGCCTCTTTTCGTCAATCAGATTTAATTGATCAAGTCGAGTTTGGATCCAATCATCTTCATTCAAGTCTGCATCCTTCATTATCCGGAGAGAGGGTATCTGGATTTCGATTGGCAAGACTGCATCCATGCCATAGACCAAAGAGAAAGGAGTTGCCCCGGTTGACGTCCTTCCTGAGGTGCGGTACCCATGAAGAGCGAACGGTAACATCTCGTGCCAATCTTTATAGGTCACTGTCATCTTCTGCACAATTTTCTTGATATTTTTATTGGCCGCCTCTACAGCCCCATTCATCTTCGGCCGGTAGGGAGAAGAATTGTGGTGCTGTATCTTGAATTGTTCACAGAGTTCAGTGATCATTTTGTTATTGAGATTGGTACCTTTGTCCGTAATGATTCTTTCCGGGACGCCGTACCGACATATCAGATTATGCCGGATGAAACGTGCTACGACGCTCTTGGTTACCGTTGCGTAGGAAGCTGCCTCAACCCACTTTGTGAAGTAATCGATCGCCACCAAGATGAAGCGATGCCCATTGGATGCCGTTGGTCGGATCTCACCGATCATATCGATGCCCCACATTGCGAAAGGCCAAGGTGCCGTTAGGACATTCAAAGGAACTGGAGGGATATGCACCTTGTCAGCATAGATCTGGCACTTATGACAAGTTCGGGAGTGTTGGTAACAATCGGCTTCCATTGTGGACCAGAAATATCCTGCCCGAAGGATTTTCTTAGCCATGGTGTGTCCACTGGAATGTGTTCCAAATGTACCTTCATGCAGTTCCATCATGATTTTCTCAGCTTCAGCCTTATCCACACAACGCAGCAGAGTCGAATCATGATTCCGTTTGTAGAGAATGCCGTTGCTGAGGAAGAATTTTGCAGCAAACCTCCTCATGAACTTCTTATCATTGACAGACGCACCTTCAGGGTATTCCTGAGCTTCCAAGTACCTCTTCACCTCATGATACCAGGGTTTTTCAGTCACCTTTTCAGCCTCGAGCTCGCAGCAGTATGCCGGTTCATCCAACTTCCAGATTATGATTCGGGGAGCCTCATTGTCCCATTTAACTTTGAACATTGAAGACATCGTGGCTAGTGCGTCCGCTAGCTGATTTTCCTCTCTGGGGAAATGCTCAAAAGTTATCTCTTCAAAGTGAGGGAGCAAGGTCGACACATACTCCTTGTAAGGAATAAGATTCGGGTGTTTCGTATCCCACTCGCCTTTGATCTGATTGATCACGAGAGCGGAATCTCCGAAAACACTTAGGAATTTTATCCTTAAGTCGATTGCAGCTTGTAAACCCATGATACATGCCTCATATTCTGCCATGTTGTTAGTGCAGCTGAAACATAATCGGGCGGTGAGGGGAGTATGAGTTCCTTTGGGAGATATGATTACAGCGCCGACGCCGTTACCCAAAGCATTGGAGGCTCCATCAAAATGCATAGACCATCGGGATCCTTCCTCAGGTCCTTCGTCCGGTCCAGGTACTTCACAGTCGGTTACCACCATGATGTCTTCGTCCGGAAAATCAAAGTTCAATGATTGGTAATCGTCCACAGGTTGGTGTGCCAAATGATCTGCCAGTACACTTCCCTTAATTGCTTTCTGAGTTGTATACTTGATGTCATATTCTGTTAAGATCATTTGCCATCTCGCTATTCTTCCAGACAGAGCAGGCTTTTCAAATATGTACTTGATGGGATCCATCTTTGAAATCAATAAAGTAGTGTGAGTCAGCATATACTGTCTCAGCCGGCGAGCAGCCCATACAAGAGCGCAGCAAGTTTTCTCAAGCAGTGAGTAACGAGACTCACAGTCGGTAAACTTTTTGCTCAAGTAATAAATAGCGTGCTCTTTTCGGCCAGACTCGTCATGCTGCCCCAGCACACACCCCATTGAATTATCAAGCACTGTTAAGTATAGTATCAGAGGTCTTCCTTCCACCGGTGGCATAAGAATGGGTGGCTCTTGGAGATATTCCTTTATCCTTTCAAAGGCGGCCTGACATTCATCGTTCCAGCGTACTACTTGATCTTTCTTCAGCAATTTGAAGATTGGCTCACAAGTAGCAGTCAGATGTGAGATGAATCGGGCAATGTAATTCAGTCGTCCTAGGAAACCTCTGACTTCTTTCTCTGTTTTTGGAGTCGGCATCTCCTGAATAGCTTTAACCTTGGCAGGATCCACCTGAATACCTTTATCACTTACAATGAAACCTAGCAACTTTCCGGATCTTACCCCAAAGGTGCATTTGTTGGGATTCAACCTCAGCTTGTATAACTTGAGTCGGTCAAACAACTTCCTCAGATGGTCAAGGTGCTCCTCCTCAGTTTGAGACCTTGCAATCATGTCATCAACGTATACCTCAATTTCATGATGGATCATATCATGAAACAAAGCAACCATGGCACGTTGATAGGTTGCCCCAGCATTTTTCAACCCGAATGGCATGACCTTATAACAGAAGGTGCCCCACTGAGTCACAAAGGTAGTCTTCTCCATATCCTCTGGAGCCATCTTGATCTGATTATACCCTGAAAAGCCATCCATGAAGGAGAACACCTTGTGTTGAGCTGTATTGTCAACAAGGACATCAATGTGAGGTAGGGGGAAGTCATCCTTGGGGCTGGCCCTGTTCAAATCCCGGTAGTCGACACACATTCTGACTTTACCGTCTTTCTTTGGTACTGGCACCACATTGGCAACCCACTGAGGGTAAGAAGTTACTGCAAGGAACCCGGCATCAAACTGCTTCATAACCTCGGCCTTGATCTTTTCAGACATCTCTGGACGCATCCGTCGAACTTTCTGTTTTACCGGAGGGCAATCTTCCTTGGTTGGCAAATGGTGAACTACAATGTCGGCATCCAAACCAGGCATATCTTCATAGGACCAAGCAAAAATCTCCATGTAGTCTTGTAGCATCTGGATCAATCGTTGCTTCACGCTGAGCTCTAGATTGGCACCAATCTTGACCTCTTTCCTATCTGTCTCAGTACCCAAGTTAATTGTTTCTACAGGCTCTTCATGTGGTTGAATAGCCCTCTCTTCCTGGAGTAGCAGTCTTGCGAGTTCACCAGGCACTTCGCAATCATCTTCACCTTCGTCTTCGGCCAAGTTGATCGGATTTTCGAAGTCATAACTGGCGGTAGTAGAGCTGTTATCAGTGAGATCCAGAGTGGATTGAAACCTGTATAAGTGAGTGTGTGTAAATATAGCTGTTTTGCAATATGTATAACACAGAAAGAAAAAAGAGCACAAGATTTGAAATGCAACAAACGTCCAATGTTTTGATTGATGATATATGAAAATGTCATACAGAAAGCCCTCACAAATGGAGCTACGATGCCCCGGGTAGGACACCGAGCCAACAAAGTTTTAACATATTGTTTGTTACAAATTTGGAAATCAAAAGAAATCAATTACTGCGTGACAAATGTGATAGGGGTAAAATCCTTTGCTGTCCAGTTGCTCGGTCCGTCGCTGGTAGTCGGGTAGATCCAACTGTCAAACTCTGCTTCCTCCACATCTTCCTCAATAGCGTTCACCCTTGAGCTGGAAATAAACACCGGAGCCTTTCCGATCTTCTCTTTGCGCACCGCCCTCTGAGCCTCTGCAGTAAAGCCTAGCCCAAACTTGTCGTTCTTCTGAGTGAAGTCAGGAAGCTGACCCCAGTGTGCACAATTGCCTTTCTGAACCACAGCCCGGGCATCCCTTAGGGAAGCCATCTTCAAGGAATCATTCTCTTCGGTTATTGTCTCTGCAGCTGCTGAAATTGGATGCACCTCCTCGAAATGCTGGAAGGGAGTTTCAATAAACTCTCCGTCCATCTCGATGTACCTGAAGGAATTCAAATGGCTCACCATATACTCCTCTTCTCCTTGTACAGTGACGATCTTCCCTCTGACGGGATACTTCAGCTTCTGGTGCAAGGCGGAGGTCACTGCCCCAGCTTTATGGATCCACGGTCGACCCAACAGACAAGAATACGACGGACGTATATCCATCACGTAAAAGGTAGAGTCAAACACTTGAGAGCCCACACGGATAGGGATGTTAACCTCTCCATGAACCATCCTCTTTGAACCATCGAAAGCCCTGACGATGATATTGCTGGGTTTCAACTCCAGGCCTTCATAATCCAGACGATCTAAAGCCTTTTTCGGAAGAACATTCAAGGAAGAACCAGTGTCCACCAATACATGTGCCAGAGTAGTGCCCCTGCATTCAATAGAGACATGCAGGGCATCATTGTGGTCTCTCCCTTTTGCGGTCAGGTCAGCATCTGAAAAACCCAAGCCGTTGTCCGCCGTCAGATTCGCTATGCAGTCAGTGAACTGGACTGCAGACGTCTCTTGCGGCACATGGGCCGTTTTGAGAAATGAGATTAAGGCCTTAGCATGGGCCTCGGAGCATAGCAATAGGGAGAGCAAGGAGATCTTGGAGGGTGTATGCCCCAACTGCTCGACAACATTAAAATCACTTTTCTTTATTATTTTCAGAATCTCCTCCATTTCTTGCCGGGAGGCCTTAGCATTTATGGGTATCGGCGCCTCCATCCGGGCAGACTCTTCTTCAATCCCTTTGCCCCGAGCATTTGATGACTCGGCAGCAGGGGACACAATTTGATCAGCAACAGGACTAGGTAAACTTGCAGGTTTTATGAGGAGGGGTTTTCGAATAGCGGGCGGTGCAATGTCAGGCGAGAAGAGCCTGCCACTGCGGGTGACCTTGGCTGGACCAGTGATATCGCAGATACTGGCACTAGCGTCGAATTCTTGCTTGATTCCATTTACATACACGTCTGCCCCATAATGCCAGGGGACAGCTTTATCAGACACGTAGGAGAGGGGCCCTGGAACAGTAATGATCACAGGCGCAATTGTCATGATTTGAATAGGCTTCTTCGGGGGAGCCTTGATTGGATTTTTGAAGATGGTAATCACAGAAACTTCTTTCATCGGAACCAAATGAACAGCAGTCTTTTTGAATAGAATTTCCTTGCTATCCATTAGGCCTTGGATGCCTAACCTCAGCAAGGGACAATCAGATGGGGAAATAGCACAGAATGGGCAACCTTCACCGCAACCCGGAAATAAACCGGCCCGCAGTAGGTTCTTCTTAACAGTCTTCAGAGGGGTAACAACTTCATCTATCGAAACAGCATACACTTCTTCCTCAATGGCGTTTACCCTATGCTGGGGCATAGGAGCCGTTACAACATTTGGTCTTTCCGGCGCTTCAAACTGAATTTCTTTTGCGTCGATCAGATCTTGCACTTTGTTTCTCAAGGCCCAGCAATCATCAGTAGTGTGCCCGGGACTATCAGAATGATAAGCACACCGGGCATTTGGGTTGTATTTAGGAGACGCAGTGTTGACGACCTTAGGAGCTTCTTTGAGGGTCACCAGGTTGGTGGATAACAGTTGGGGTAAAATTTGAGATAATGTCATACTTAGTCGGGTATACTGCCTCTTGGGCCTTTCGCTTCTTTGTTGATTGTACGGCTGAGGAGCAGCAACAGGTTTGGAGATGACCAAAGCATTGACAGCTTGGCGACTTTCGGGTTTGACTTGTCTTCTAGGACCATAGACAGCACTTGCTTCTTTCTTAAACGGCCTCTTCTCAGCACTTGTAGAGGCAGCCTTCTGTATCTTACCTGACCTGATGCCAGCTTCAATTCTTTCTCCCGTTAATATCAAATCTGTGAACCCAGCGGAGGAGTTACCCACCAAATGATTGAAAAACGGACCAGACAACGTCCCCAGAAACATATCAACCAGCTCTCGATCAGTCAATGGAGGCTGCACCCTGCCAGCCAAATCTCTCCATTTTTGAGCGTATTCTTTGAACCCTTCACCCGTCCCTAGAGACATACCCTGAAGTTGGGTACGCGTAGGAGCGAGATCAGAATTGTATTGGTATTGTCTGTAGAATGCGGTTGCCAAATCTTCCCAGTGTCGGATGCTAGTTCCATCTAATTGGTAGAACCATTCAAGCTGAGACCCCGAGAGGCTGTCTTGGAAGAAGTGAATCCAGAGGTTCTTATCCGCCGTGTAAGGTTGGATTTTCCTTACATACGACCTCAGATGCAGCTTTGGGCAGGAGACCCCATCATACTTGGCGAAGGCAGGCGCCTTAAACTTGTGTGGAATGACTACCCCAGAAGATAACCCCAAATCTCCGAAATCCAGTCCTGGCACATTCTGAATTTCCATAGCGCTCAAGCGGTCCTCCAATTGTTTGTATCTGTCAGCAGCAGGTGGGTATTGTTCATCGTTGTAGTCCGTCTCGTTGTCGGAGACTGCGGGACTAGGAGCTCCTCCCCCTTGGGGACTGTTTTTCTCAGCAGAAGAAGTGGTTGGATCAGCTTCATTGTGGAGTGTGTTCCCAAATCGGCGTCCGGTGTTGAACAATGCGGTCCTCTTTTTCTTCTTCTTCTTCATGAGTAGAGTCTTCAACTCTTGCTGACCTTGGGCTAGGCTTAGGACCATCTCTTGAAACTGTGCACTTTGGGCCTGAAGGGCCTTGATTGCTTGCTCACTGGAGGATTCTGGATTCATGATGACTGTGCACACAAACAGCGAAACATTAAGCAACCTGTGAAATAGGGTACCTGCTATGCATATGGTGCAATGGAATGCGTATGTATGCAATGCATTCAAGGATTTAGAATATTCAAAATTTGTTGTAGACAAAAAGGAACGCACATCATATTAATAAGGAAAAATTCGTTAGTACATAAACGCCTCATGGGCCAAATATTACAAAATAACTCCCTAAGGTAAAAAGACATTGCGCATCCTCTTTGGCGCGATGTAGGTGTTGAGATTCCTTTCCTCGTGCAGCAGGCGGGTGAGTTCCAGGACCTTCTTTTCACTAGCATGTAGACTGGTCTCAAGAGAATTCCGTTCTTCCTTAAGCTGGACCCAGCTCTTCTGCATTTCTTCCCAGGAGGTGGGCATGTCAGGATGTTGAATGGTGTAGGATGCTTCTCCTTCCAAGACTGGTTCTTTGATCACAGGAAGCATGTGAGGATAAGGCATCACTAACTTCTGGGAGCGGGCTCGTACCCACTTGAGGTAAGGTTCCAACGGGATGGAGTTCCGGTGCCCCAATGTCTTGCTGTCTATCCTACTTGGCATCCTCCAAGCTCTGATAAATCTCTGACGAAGTCCTTGAGTATCGTTGTCGAAGTCAAAAACTATGTCGGGAATTAACATGTCATGAGGGCCATCCTTCCGAGCATAACCAAACTGTCTCCAAGCCAGGCATGGGTTGTAAGTAATACCTCCTTTGATTCCAAATAAAGGAACATTAGGGTACTCCCCACAACGATCAATGATAGTGATGTCTTCCCTAGACTTAGGGCGCCAATGTATATCTGCATGCGTGAGGGTCATTAACCGTTGTGACCATCTCAAACCCCGCTCGTTCTTCAAAACTGATTGTGGAAGATGCGAAATAAACCACCTTCCCAAGAGAGGAGTGCAACACATAAGGACACCCCTTCTCCTCATGGTTCGAGTGTAACATGAGTGAAGGATGTCCCCCAACAGTGTAGGTATAGGATTCCTGGTCATAAAGATCTGGACAGCACTGATATCAATAAGCTGATCCGGGTTAGGGAACAACACCAAACCATAGACAAGGAGGGCCATGACTTCTTCAAAAGCTCGTAGGTCAAGAGAGTTCCAACATTCTTGAGCCTTTTCAAACAGAAATCTAGCTAAGAATCCTTTGATACCACTTCTAACTTCCCAATGTCCCTTGAGGCCAGATGTCTGTAGGTGCAAGGCTTTAGCAATCTCTTCAAGCTTGGGTTCCTCTTCTGTACCGTTGTAGGGTAGTTGATCAAGGATAGGGACCTTCAGAAGTCGGGAGAACTCTTCCAATGTAGGCACCAACTGATAATCCGGGAAGGTGAAGCAGTGATGCAGAGGGTCAAAGAATTGGAACAGGACCTTTATCAAGTCCTCCTCAATGTTGGTGTTAACCAAGTTGATGAGTCTTCCATGTCTCTCACTGAATGAAGAACCCTCGGGAATCCTGGACAGAAGTTCCTTAAGCTGAGGAGGGATCTTTACAAGGCTAATCTGAATTGTCTTTCTGCGAGCCGTTTCCATGTCCTATAAAACAAGAACAAAGATGAAGATTCGAAACCCTTGAAATGGTTAGTCAATGCTCATGATGTTTGTATGATGTAATGATGTGATGATTAAATACACTATAAACATTCACAGAGGCAAAACATGGCAAGGCACACAAGTCACACAAGCCCTTAGAGTTTAGGCCTGTATGGGGTCTGGGTATTACCCTCTTGAAGTTTGGTGGGCTCAACCTGTCCTATCAAAAGTAACCGGGTTCTAAAGGTCCCAATATCACTGGATTGCTTTCATTGTTCATCGTTTCGATTTAGCCACTGAACTGGCGACCGAAATATTCCAGGAAAGCAACCCTCAATTGAGTGTAGTATCGAGTATCAACCAACCTCGGACTGCACCAAAGTCAGTTATCTCACTACCCTAACAAGGCCAAGATGGTTCAATTAAGGTTCCTAAGGTCAGTTGATGCTTCATGACACCACACGGCGGCCCCGTACTCTCCTTGACTGAACTCAAGGGTTACCGGTACACACCAAAGTGCCACATCAACGTAGCAGACTGCTTCAACCATGTCGGTATACCCCGCACAGTTCCCTCACAGCCTTGTTGCTACCTAAAAGGGTTTCCCCCAGATCCGGGTTAGGATCTATAAAACTCCGATACAAAGCCCACAAATGTAAAAGCAAACAAGACAATCAATTGAAAACAAAGGTGATATAAACCCTAAGGTAACCCCACTTTTAAGTTTATCCCCAGCAGAGTCGCCAGTTCTGTGATACGGTGGGAGAACTGACTTGAGGTTTTGCGTTTTGTATTCGCAAATGTTGCGGTTAGCAAGAGTCGCCACCGACTTTTTATTTTATCCTAAGGAAAGGTTAAAAAGCACAGCAAAAACCTTTTGAGATGTTTTCTTGGGTTCGGGGAGTAGATTATAGAAAGGGAAGGTATTAGCACCCTTTCTATCCATGGTTATCCATGGGCTCTTAGTTACTTGCTTAGATCACTTGCCTTTTGTTTTCAATTGTTTTAAATGGTGCTTGAGTGTGTGGGTTTTGAAAATGTTTTTGAAAAGAGGCCAATGTGGTGGCAACCTTTGTAATGATCCATGTGGGGATGTATACAAAGATGTATGTCTTTTGAAAAAGTTTTCATTTGTTTTTGAAAGTTGTTTTGAAAGTGTAGTGATGTGTGGTTTTTGAAATTAGGCAAGTGTTTTGTTTTGCAAGTTGATTCAAGTAACTAAGAGGTTATCTACTCCTAAATTTCTCAAAAGATTATTGCTATACTTTAACCCTTTTAACAAGTTTGCACCACCATTGTATTTGGTGGGCAACCTTGTGTTAGGATGTGAGAGGGATAGGCGCGGGTCGTCGTTTAGACCATAATTGTAACGATGTTAAATGTCTTTGGGCAATCTCTCTAAGGGACTTGATCATTTGTTTTTGTTTGTTTTTGAAAAGTTTTATCGAGGGACTATGATCATTCAAATTGTTTGCTTTGCCCAAAGATGTTCAACATACAATATGGCCCATTTATTTGAAGGCAACAAGTGGAATACCCTAGGGGGTGCAAGTGTGATTTGTGTGTCCATTTTCATGCTTGTTTATCTTGTATTAGGTCAAACTATTTTTATCGTTTTTCGCATACAAACCCTAATTCTAACATGTTATTATTAGAAAGCAATAAAGTGCGAAATTAAAATTACTAAAGCTATTACAAAACCAAATATGGGAAGGGGGATACAAATGTTCAAATGGGGATATTGACAAAAATTTAAATCTAAATTATTACATCAATTTGAATATTTGCAATTTAATCAATGTACAAAAATTAAATAAGAATGCAAGATGCAAAAAGAATGTTTTGTATATGTATGAAAAAATATTATTTATGTAAAAGAGAAAAGAAAATAAAAATGTATTATTTTTTTGAGTATTTTGAACTTAGGGTAAAAACCCTAATTTTAAAGAAAAAAAGTATTATTTTCTAATTTAATACAACCATTTATTTATTATTTATAAAAAATAAAATAAAATGAAGTGTATTGTGAAAAAAGGTATTTTGTATCAAATATTTAATAAAATGAAAAAAATCAAGTATTTTTTGTATTTTTGTCTTAAATATATTAATAATCACATATATATATATATATATTAAACCTTAAATATGTATTATACACAAAATAAGTATTTTAATATTTTAATAAAATAAATAAAAAAAGTATTTTTTGTGTGAAATATTTTCAGAAGGTAAATAAAAGTAAAAATGTATTTACACCTTTTTTCTATTTTATTATAATAATGGTATATATATATATATATTAATGTACAAACAAAGAAAATAAACAAATAAATATGCAATAAATGCAAAAAATGATGGAAAAAATATTTTTAATTTTTAAATGGCATGAGAAAAAATAAACAAAGTCAGCCAAAAAAGAAAAAGTCAAAGATGTTAAAAAATGAGCAAATGGGCTCAGGGGGGTGTAAACCAAAAAAAATGGTGTGAAAAGAAAGAACACAAAAGCCCAGCCCAATGAAACACTGTCTTCAACCTTTGGCCAAGACTGAGTTCAAAAACGCGCGCCTCTTGCTTCAACATCAAGGTCCTGATTCTTTGATCCTTTGAACAAACTTCCAACACAAAACATGTAAAGCATAATCTCACAATTTCATACATATAAAGAACATGAACTATCTCTCTAAGATGAGGGAGAATTTCTCTCCCCCTCTTTTCTGACCTAACTTTTCTACCATTTTCAGAGCTCAAATTCTCTCTACTCAGACAAAAGAAATGAAAAGTAAAGCTATGTACATATTCAGGGCTATGAGTAGGACCTTGTTTCTTCACAAACTTAAGACTAAAGATGCATAATAAGAGAGATACGAATTCAAACTTTTACCTGTGCAGTTGAACTTCTATGTGGAGAATGAGAGACTTTCAGTGCAATGTAATGATCGGAAAAGCTTCCTTGAGGTCCAGGGATGCTTTTTCAATGCTTACTTTGTCTTGAACCTTCTTGTATCAAGCTGTAGAACTTCACCTGCAAGTCAAAGATATGAAAATGGTGGAAGTGGTTAGAGCAACTACAGATCGTGCCTTAGCTTCTGGATAGTTTGCATATGTTATAAGGAAGGTAGAGGAACAGGTTTTGATCAAAAGGCTCGAAGGGATTGAGAGATAGCACTCAATCTGCAGGGCTTGCTCTGTTTGAGCAGTTTTGTGGTGTTTCTGAGATGGAGAGTGTTTGAAAGGCAAAAGGCTCGTGCAAAAACTTGGTTGGGTGATTTTGAATGTGTTTGATATCTTTTGTGTTGTGTTTGTAAGCTGAGATTCAAGTTCTTTTTAGTTATGGACTTTTCTTCTTTTCTAAGCAACCAAAGCAAGTTGGTGTTCTAGGTCAGTATAGGACCCCCTAATGTGCTGCATAAACATCTCTTGATCAGTGTGTTATGCACATAATCTTGTGCTAAGCAGATCTTCTATGTACTTGTTTGATTTACCAATTGACATAAAGCAAACTTTTGTAAAAATGGAAAGTTCACTTTATCCAAAAATGGATCAATCTTGTGTATAATGCTTGAATTCATGGAACAACACTTAGACACAATGAACAAGCATTAAATTAAGGAGTGTAATGTGGTTTAAGGACCTGCAAAGTAGCACAAACTATGCTGAGTTCAAATTTGCCAAGTTTATGAACATGTCTTGATGAAGAACAAAAGTGAATTTTTGCCAATTTGTGAAATTCGAATCTCTCAAGTTATGAGGTTGTTTGATGAGTTCTTGGACATTTTGGAAAGCTTGGAATGTGTACTACAATCCATCTTTGAAATGCAAATCAAAATTCCAAGTGGAAGGGTATGAAAAGTGGCCTTGAAGTAGGGTAGAAAACCTTGTCAAAATAGGTCAAATTTCACTAAGTTAAAAGATGGTTTAGTGCCCTTATTCAAAAAATCATAACTTGAGATACAAGCTTCAAATGAGATAACTTTGTGAATCAAAGTTGTAGACTATGCAACAAGCTACAACTTTCATGTTTTGACTTTTGTTTGAATCCAAATGGATCATGGTGAAAAGATGGGGTAAAGTTGGGAAAAAATTAGGGTTTTCCATAACTTAGAAAAATTCTAAGTTATGAAAAATTCCATTTTCAAACCCTAATTTGCATTTTGTGATTTCTTGGTGAACAAGTTTCATGATTTGGCATGTTTTGATGAAAAATGAATCTTGACTCTTGATTTTGACCAAAAAGTCAAAGTTTGACTTTTCAGTATACAGTCAAAATTGATCAATTGACTGGGAAATTCAACTGTCAATCTTGTGTACTTGGGATCTTTTGAGCTTGATGAATGTGTCAAGATAATTCCATTGAGTCCTTGAGGCCATATGTGAGCTTGGTTGGCCATTGGCTAGGTCAAACAGTCAAAAATTGCCTTTGTGCAGTCAAAACCCTAAAAATGACCATTTTGCCCTTTTGATGATCTGATCAAATTTCTTGTGGAATTGTTATCCAAACTTGATCAAATGGTCCATGTGAGTTCATAATGTTTATGTGGATCAAATTTCATGAGGTTTGACTGTCAATTGGCCACAGTTGACTTTTTCCCCAATACAGCTGATTTCTAGGTCAACTGTCCAATTGACTGGGCAAAACTTGGAATCAAGACTTGAAACTTGGTATAGGTAAACTTGGGAGTCCAATATGAAGCATGAAAGTCATCTTAGGCATTTTAGGTCAAAACATCCTTAGGCAAACACAAACCCTAATTTGAGTCCACAGTGCAAGGAGAAGTCTTGAGCAGAGGAAACCCTAATTGGATCTTGATCTTCAAAGGTCTTGTGATGAGAAAATGTTGAGGAAATGGGAGGGCAAATTTTGGGGTACAACAGGGTGCCCAGCAGCAAAATCAGAGACCTAAAGGATCACCACATAGTTTGGGCGAAGATCATTCTGGGGTGTTTTAATCACAGGAAGCCAACCAGCTCCCCTGATTATATAAATATAGATCAGCAGTTTCTGATCTATTTTATTAATCAGAAGGTAAAAATCAACTTGGCTCATCTTCTGTTTAATCACCTCAGAACTAGCGTCAAGGAGACCAGGGAAGAAGAAAGAACAAAGAGGGACTGGATACCCTTTGGCAGGTTAATATCAGATATTCTGACTGAGAATAGGCTGATAGAGCACCTTTTAGAAGCTCAGGAGTTAAGCACTATTGAACCAACTGTTGGCAAGCCTCTGAACGCCAAGAATTTGAAGAAAATGAAACTGATAGAGAATATCATAAAGAGCCCAGCGTTACTCCTCTTGCTGACATCACCAGCAGAAGAGTCCCTCTGGATGACTTTCCATTATTTTCTGAGATAGAATCAAAACCAGTGGTGGTTCTCAAATACTTGGACGCGTGCAAGGCTGATGGTACAGATCCCAAGCTGAATATCAAAGATCTGCACCAACAACAACCAGAAGTTTCTCTGAAGAAGACGAAGAAAAGGAAGGCCACATCAGAAGGATCATCCCAGCAGACTCCCAAGAAAAGAGGTAATTTATCTGCTGCTTCTGTTTTAAATTCTTCTGCTATTCCAACATCAATCCCAACTCCAGCTTCACATGAAATTCCAATCCCCATACCAACTATAGATGAAACTGAACCAGAAGATGACCCTTCTGAGTCACTGACTCTCACAAGACCCCGCACCAAACATCCAAAACCCACAACTTCAACAACATCAGAACTTGACAAAGTTCTGTCTGATATTGATCAACGTGTTTCTGATCACCTCTCAAATAATCCAAACACTGAACCAGAAATTGCCCACTCTCCTCAACCAGAACAACCTCTCTCACCCATACCAGAAGAACCACATATTCCTGAACAACCAGAGATTCCTCCTCCTTCTCCACAACCAGCAATTCCTCCTCCCTTTCCTCAACCAGAAATTCATCCACCATCACCTCAACCATCACCTCAACCATCACCTCCTCAACCTGAGTTTCATCATTCTGAAACTCCATCTTCTGAACCTCATTCTCCTCAATCCTCTGAGCCACAACCCCTGGCAATTCAGCTGCCATGTGGATTAACTGTAACCATGGCCCAGCTGCCATCCTCGCCAGAATTTACCCCTCTAAACACTCCCAAAACTCCCCCCATTCCAATTATTATTTCTGATTCTCCCACTCCATCTCCCAAACAAACATCTCCCAAACAAACTACAGATGACCCCAGCAGGACCTTCATCGATTTAACAATCCTTGACCGTCTTGTTGATCTCAAAAATAAAATAGCCATTCCAAAACCAAAACAGCCAGATGTTGGCTCTGGCATTGTGAATTTTGAAACAGGTTTGCAGCAGTGGATTGCTTCTCTGAAGCAAGTCTGTCCTGGAATGATTGATCCTGCTGCCTCAGACCAGCTCTGGACACGATTCAGAATTTGGGTACGTGCTGAAGCTCTAAAATTGCAAGACATCAATTATGAGCAGGCACAGCAGAATTTCAGCAAGCTTCTGAACGAAGTTGGAAGTCAGCTGCTGAAAGAAGACATGCTCCTTCTGGATAGTGAGCCATGGTCTGAGAAGCGCCCAGCTTCAAAAGTGCAGCCAGAAGAAGATCAGACTATTCAAGCTGAAGTAAGTCAAGCTGAAGATGTTGCAGAAAGCTCTCAGAAGCCTCCTGCTTCTGATATTTCTCAAGCTGCCTTGGACAGGCAGACTCTGGAAGAGTTGAAGCTGAATGATATTCGTCTGCAGCAAAGGATGGATGAAAGTGATCAGAAGATGAAGGAAAGGATGGATGTGCAGGACAGCAAGATAGATACAGTAGTCAGCATGGTGCACAAGCAGACTGAAACTGCTAATCAGATTAAAGCAATGTTGGAGACTCTGTTCACACGCTTTCCTCCCCAACCTTAGATTTTCATTCATGCTATTTTCATGTTTTCTTTGCATATCTTTTGTACTGTTTTGTATGGCTCTGAATATTTTAATATAACAAGTTTTTCTGCTCTATTCGTTTTAGCACATCACTTACACTTTTTGATTGCTGACAAAAAGGGGGAGAACAAGAATGATATTTTTTATTTTTCATAACGGATTACTGAGACAAAAAGTCTCAAACATTCTAACACTCTGACATACTTGAATGTTTTCTGTTTTTGCTTAAGTCTACAGGTACAAGAATGCTCTCTGATACTCTGACCCAAAGCAAAGCTCTGATATTCTGATCTGAAGTTCTGACAGTCAAAGCTCTGATATTCTGATCTGAAGCTCTAACACTCTGATGTTCAGAAAGTCAATAAAGATCTGATCTGGAAGAACTCTTGGAATTAAAAAGGGAAGTAATAAATTCAGGGTAAGTATCTCCGACCCCAACTCCTCTATCCCTTATCTTTGATAACTCCTTATTTAATTCTGATACAACTTATCATTTAGTTATCTCTGATACTTTTCACGCTATTTTCAATTAAAAAATATCTAGTTTTTGTCATCATCAAAAAGGGGGAGATTGTTAGAACAAAGTTTGAATCTACTACCCTAAGTTTAAGTTTTGATGATAACAAAATGCTAAGATATATTAATTATGTGATTCATGTAAAGAACTATTTGCTACCTAAAAATTACTTTTTGTTTTACAGAAACTCTGATGGGTATCAGCAAGAGTACATCTTAATCAGCATCAGAAAATTGGATATCAACATCAGCATCAGAAGTTGCTATATCAGAATACCAGAATCAGAAGAACAACTCACGCTTATGCTGAAGCTTGATGAACAGAACTGCGCTTAACACTCTGATCTCTGATAAAGACAACAACAGTTCATCAGCACTTAAGCAGCGTCCGAATGAGCCAAAGCCAGAACACGCTTAGTTGCAACGGTACTGTGCATTCAAGATGAGTTATTACCAACGACATCATTCCAGACAAGATCTGCTTAATAAGGAAAGATTATTATTGGCATTGAATCAGAATTATTGCTCCAACGTTCATCAAATCCAATGCTATATAAACAAGACAATGAAGATTGAATTGGCTAATGCTCTACATCAATTTACACGCCTAAAAGCTAATCATCATCTTCCTTCTCTCAGTTTGCTAAAAGCTCCAAAATTCCTTACTCAATTATTTTAGCAATCTAGTTTCCATAAGCTTAAGTTGTGTAGTATCACAGTTGTGATAAACAATTTTGTAGAAAACATTCACACACCTAGATTTCAATTCTTTGTAAGAAAGTGATTCCTTGAGAAATCGGTTTGTGGTTTGACTCAAGAAGGCTCTAGCTGTTGCTAAAGCAGATTGTAATATTCAGTTGAATATAGTGGATTAAGACCTCGTTGGAGAGAGGCGAAATCACCTTGACGGGTGGACTGGAGTAGTTTGAGATCAAACGAACCAGGATAAAAATATCGTGTTCATTGCAATTGATTTCAAGTTTTAACAATTCAACCCCCCTTCTTGTGTTTTTCACTTCTTCAACACCAACCTTAACTCCTCAAAATCCATCCCCAGTACTCTCTGTACTTCCATAGCAGCTAGACGCTCTTCCAAGTGTTTGTATTTGTCATCGGCCGAAGGGTATTGTTGTTCAGAGTAATCCTCTTCTTCCTCTTCTTCTGCTTCAGAATCTGATGGCACTGCCGTTTCTTTTCCTTTTCTTTCCCCTTCGTTGGAGGTTGTTGGAAATTCTAAGGTCCTTCTGGCTTGTCCCTCAAACCTTCTGCCCATGATAACCACACCGGCTGGCTTCTTCTTCTTTTTCTCTTTTTCTTTCTCTAGCAGAGTCTTGAGCTCCTCCTGCCCCTTGGCCAAGGTCAAGAGTAGCTATTGAAATTGTGTATTCTGAGCTTGCAAGTCTTTAACCGTTTGTTCAAGATCCATTTTTCTGAAATAAACAGCAGAGGGATGAGGAAACTTCTTGCAAAGACCTATTTATGCACATGATGAATGATATGTATTAATGTAATGTTTTCAAGGATTTGAAATTTGAAATTTGTGTCAAACAAAAAGGAACACACGTTATATTAATAAAATAGAATTTGATTACATCAATGCCCCTAGGGAAAAATAATACAAAGTTCTAAGATAAAAAACGTTTGCGCATCATCTTTGGTGAAATGTAGGTGTTGAGAATCTACTCTTTGTGAAGTAACCGAGTAAGTTCCAAAACCTTCTTCTCGCTTGCGTAGAATTGGGCTTCAAAAGTATCGCGTTCTCCCTTGAGCTGTATCCAACTCCTTTGTAGGTCTTCGAGTGATGTTGGCATGTCAGGATGTAGGGGGTGTATGGAATCTCCCCTTCCTTAACAGGCTCTATAATCACTGGGAGAATAGAGGGTTAAGGCATCATAAGACTTTGGGCGTGACTTTGTACCCACTTGAGGTAAGGCTCAAGAGGGATGGAATTCTTGTGTCCCAAGGTCTTACTATCTACCTTGTTTGGCATCCTCCAAGCTCGGATGAACCTTTGTCAAAGTCCTTGATCGTCGTTTTCGAAGTCAAAAACCAAGCCTTGAATCAGCATGTCATGTGGGTCATCCCTTCGGGCATAACCAAACTGTCTTAGAGCCAAGCAGGGGTTGTAGGTGATGCCTCCCCTAATGCCAAGTAGAGGGACATTAGGGAATTCCCCATAATGGTCGACGATGATAACATTCTATTTGGATCGAGAACATCAATGAATATCTGAATGTGTAAGCGTCATCAACCTTTGTGACCACCTCAAACCTTGCTCATTCTTCAAGACTGATTGGGGAAGATGAGAAATAAACCATCTTGCCCGGAGAGGAGTGCAACACATGAGAACACCTCTTTTCCTCATTGTACGAGTGTGAAAAGAGTGTAAGATATCTCCAAGCAAAGTAGGCACCGGGTTGCGAGCCATGAAGATTTTGACAGCACTCACATCTATGAGTTGGTCTGGGTTAGGGAACAAGACCATCCCATAGATGAGAAGAGCTACAATCTCCTCAAAATCTTGCAAGTCCAAGGATTTCCAGCAGCTTTGGGCCTTCTCAAACAAGAACTTTGCCAAGAAACCTTTGACACCACTTCTAGTTTCCCAATAGGTTATGACATCAGATGAGTGCAAGTGCAGGGCTTGAGCAATCTCTTCTGGATTTGGATCTCTTTCCGTACCGTTGAAAGTTAGTTTACTGAGAATAGGAATCCTCAAGAGTTGAGAGAATTCTTCCAAAGTGGGCACAAGTTGGTAGTCAAAAAATGTGAAGCAGTGATGCAAAGGGTCAAAGAACTGGAAGAGAACTTTCATCATGTCTTCCTCTGTGTTGGAAGTGACTAGGTTGAGTAGACGACCATGCCTCTCGGTGAATGGAGAATTCTCAGGAATCCTTAAAGCTATCTCCTTGAGTTGTGGAGGAATTCTTACAAGGTAGACTTGGATAGTTTTCCTGCGAAGTGAATCCATAACCTATAAAACATGAACAAAGATGAATTTCCAAAATCCTTGAAATGGTTAGTGGATGCAAATGATGCTTCATGATGTCCATGATGTTATGCACAAGTATATATGTACAAGCAAATCACAAAAGTTCCTAGTTTAGGCTTGCATGGAGTTTCATAGGTAAGTACCCTCTTGAAGTTTAGTTGACTCAACTTGTCCTAGAAATAGTAACCGGGTTCTAAGGAGCTCAATATCACTGGATTGTTTCCTTGTTCATTGTTTCAATTCAAGCCTCTTAACTGGCGACCGAAATATTCCAAGGAACCAACCCTCAATGAGTGTAGTATCGAGTATCTACCAACTTTGGACTGCACCAAAGCCGGTCATCTCACTACATCCTAAAAGGCCAAGTTGGTCAAGTAAAGGTTCTAGAAGTTCGTTAGTGCTTCATGACATCACTCAGCGGCCCCGTATTCTCTTTGATTGACTCAAAGGCTACCCGTAACCACAAATATGTCACACTAACATAGCTATTTCTTAGACCATGTCGGTATACCCCGCACAATTTCCACAACGTATTGTTATTTACCTATAATGTTTCCCAAATCTGGGTAGAGGATTCAAACCCAAACAATAGAACCAATATGTAAAGCAAACAAGTCACACAAGGTAAGAAAATAAATGTGATCTAAACCCTAAGGTAACCCCACTTTTATACTATATCCCCAGCAGAGTCGTCAGTTCTGTGATACGGTGGGAGAACTGACTTGAGGTTTTGCGTTTTGTCACAAATGTCACGGTTTAGCAAGAGTCGCAACCGACTTTTATTTTGTCCAAAAGGAAAGGTAAAAAAACACAGGAAAGACCTTTGAGATGTTTTCTTGAGTACGGGGGGTAGATTATGAAAAGGGAAGGTGTTAGCACCCTTTTCATCCATGGTTTTCCATGGGCTCTTAGTTACTTGCTTTGATTTTGAAATTATTTGAAATGGTGCTTTGTGTTTGGTGTGGTTTTGAAAGTATTTTGAAAAGAGGCCATTCGTTTAGGCAATCTTCGTAATGATTCTCGTTCGTAAGAATATATACAAATATGTTTGTCTTTTGAAAAATGTTTCAATCTTTTGTAAGATGTTTTGAAAATGTTTTGAACTGTGTTTTGTAGTGTGTGCTTGTTTTTGAAAATATCAAGGATTGTTTTGAAATGGAGCAAGTAACTAGAAGCTATCAACCTACTCAAATGTCTTTCTTATGCATTTTTATTCCTTTGACATCGTTGACTTACCATTGATTCGGTAAGCAACCCTATCTTTGGATGTTAACGGGACGGGTGTGGGTCATCGTATGACCATGATAGCAATGTTGCCAAGTATCTTAGCATTTTTGAGGGACCAAGATCATTTGTTTAGGCAACCATTTGATAGCGTCATCGAGGGACTATGATCTTATTTTGTTTTGTTTTGCCAAGATACTTCGCATGCGTAACATGGCCATTTAAATTTAGGCAACCAAGTGGGTGAAACCCTAAGGGTGCTTGTGTGCAAGGTGTGTCATTTTACATGTATTTATTTTGTCTTGGATTAAGTCTTTTTTACTTGTTTGTTTTTGGTCTTGTCATGCAAACCCTAGTTTACTAAACATGGTATAAATGCAATAAATTGCGTAAATGTAAACTAAGCTATTACAACAATTATTATGGGAGGGGGGATACAAGTTTTTTGAATGGGGATATTGCACAAAATAAACCTAAATATACTTATTACAATCCAATTGAATATGGTTCGAATTAAATAAATAAACAAGTATTAAAATGCAATGCAAATGCATTTTATGTAAAAATATGTTTTGTGCTTTGTTTAAAGTATGAGAAAATAAATTAATCAAACCCTAGAAACAAGGAAAAAATATTATTTATTTTTGGAAGGGTGAAACCCTAATTTTTAATTAAAATAAAATATATGTTCTATATTATTATTTTGTCTATTTTTGTACAAGAAAATAATAAATAATATTATGTACAAATATTAAAAATTAAAATATGTATGAAAATAAATATTTTATGTGTATAAATAATATAATAAAAAATGTATGGTATTTTTAAATATATTTACAAATTGTTTAAGAAAATTAAGTATATTATCCTAATAAACTATTTTTTAAACCAAAAATAAATAAAAGTGTGGAAATAAATAAATTATTTTTGGGTATTTTTTATCATTAGAAAAAATAAATGCAAGTAATAAATATAAAAATATGCAAGAAATGCAAAAATATAATAAAATAGTCAGGGAGAGCAAAAGTAATCCAGGAGGTGTGAAAAAGCAAAAGCAAAAAGGCCAGGCGCGCCAAAAACCCAAGGCAAGTCATCCCTGTCCTCCAGCCATCTCTGCGCGCGTGTTTATGCTTAAACCTGTAACTTTCACATGCTTGCACAAAAATAAAATCTCATAACATGAAACATGTAGCATTTAATCTCACGATTCCAACCATATAAAATTTGTAACCTAACTCTCAAAGATCAGAGAGAATTTTATAACCCCTAATTCGTGACCTAATTTTTTCATGAACTTCAAGCTTCAAATTCTCTTAGATCAGTTAATATAAATGAAAAGTATGCATATGTACAGCTTCACCATGTTATGGACTACATCTTTTCTTCACAAATCGTGGCTTGAGGATGCCTAAATACAGAGATAGAGTTTGAGAAAAATACCTCCTTCAGCTGGATTTGGATATGACAATGTGGGGACTTTGAGTAAGGCCTGAGGATCGTGTGAGCTTCCATGAACTTCCTTCAAGCTATTCCAATGCCTAGCTTGCTTTGTGGATGGCCAAAACTCACTGCATAAGTCAAGCTGCAACCTCCAAGTTTGAAAATGGCAATGGCTGAAACAGGGCTTACAGATGCAGGGCAAGGGCTTGGATAGCTTTGGTAGGATGTGTATGAAGTGTTTCAAGTATCAAGCCACAAAACGCACGAGCAAAAATGAAGTTGGCAATGATTTTGCAGAATTGCTATGTTTGGACAGAAAAATGGAGTTTTTCAGTTTTAGGGTGTTTTGGTATATGACTTGGTATATTTGTATAGAATGATACAAAGTCCACTCCTTAGCAGTTGTACAAGTTCTGACCTCTTTTGCAACTTTTCTTGCATTTGAAGAAAAGTGAAGTGACCAATGCAAACATGCTTGTACTGGATGGCTTGTGAGCTGCAGAGAGTTGGTATACATTTCTTGAAACCTGTGGAAATTGTTTGCATCAAAGGGACAGGTCCAAGGCTCAAGATGGACAAAGTTGCAAAAGCTTACTTTATGAAAATGGCATTGTGCACTTTTGGCCAAAAATGGAAATGTATCTTGTACAATGCTTCAAAAGTGAAAATAAAGCTTTTATCCTCTGAGTTTGCATTTAATTGTGGAGTGCATAATGAGTTTAGGACCTTTAATGCAAGGTACAAGCATCATGGATCTGATTTGCAACTTGATACTTTGTGAAAATGGCATGAACAAAAATGATAAAATGCCAATTTCTCTTCTTCGATTCTGCCTAACCAAAAATGATCTTGGAGAGTTATTGGACATTTTGGAAAGCTTGCAATGTGCTCTATAATCCATCTTTGAAATGAAATTTGATATACCTATGGGAACTAGGTGAAAATGTCCATGAAGTTGGGTCAAAAACCTGCCTAAACTAGGGCAAATTTTCACTAAGTTATTTAGTTCATGGACCTCTATTCACAAATTCATAACTTGAGATACAAGCATCTTTTGGGAAACTTTTGTGAAGAAAATTTGTAGATTTCATGGAGGTCTACAACTTTCATGTTGTAAGTTTTCTTTGAATCAAATTGCATCATGATGAAAAAGTGGTGAAAAGTTGGGAAAAAATAAGAAAATTTCCATACTTAGAAAAGTTCTAAGTTATGAAAATTTTCAAATTCAAAACCCTAAATTTCAAAATTGGTTTTATTGGTGAAAAAGTTTCATGTTTTGACATATCTTGATGAATTATGACCCTTGGCACTTGATTTTGACCAAAAAGTCAAAGTTTGACTTTTTAGTGTACAGTTAACTTTTGATCAGTTGACTGGAAAATTCATCTGTCAATCCAATGAACTTGAGATCTTTTGAACCATGTAATTAGGTCAAGATGATGCCATTGAGTCCTTGAAATCATTTTTGAACCCAATTGGCCATTGGCTAGGTTAAAAATCAGAAATTGCCCTTTCTCAGTCAAAACCCTAATTTTGACCATTTTGCCCTTTTGATGATTTGATCAAATTTCTTGAGGAGTTGTGATCCAAACTTGATAAAATGGTGCATATGAGTCTAAAATGTTGTTCTGGATCAAAAATTATGAAGTTTGACTGTAAATTGGCCATGGTTGACTTTTTCCCCAATACAGCTGATTTTTAGGTCAACTATCCAATTGACTGGTCAAAAATGTGGTTCAAGGCTTGAAACTTAACATGAGCAATCTTAGAGGTCCAAGATGGTGTATGAAAGTCACATTAAGCATTGATGGTCCAAAAATCCTTGTGCAAACTCAAACCCTAATTTTGGGTTATCAGTGCAAGATGAGGTATCTTGAGCTGACCAAACCCTAAACTTGTCTTGAGTCCAAGAAGTCTTGTGAGGAAAATCTTGATAAATGAGAGGGAACATTTTGGGGTACAACAATGTCCCAGAGATAATTATTACTGACAATGGTACAAATCTCAACAACATGATGATCACCGATCTCTACAAACAATTCAAGATTCAGCATCATAACTCTTCTCCCTACCGGCCGAAGATGAATGGGGTTGTTGAAGCAGCTAACAAGAACATCAAGAATATTGTGCAGAAGATGACAGTGACATACAAAGACTGGCACGAGATGTTACCATTCGCTCTTCATGGGTATCGTACCTCAGCACAGACGTCAACAGGGGAAACACCCTACTCTTTGGTGTATGGCATGGAGGCAGTCCTACCCATCGAAGTCCAGATACCCTCTCTCAGGATTATGAAGGATGCAAGTTTGAACGAAGACGACTGGATCCAAACCCGACTTAATCAGTTGAATCTAATTGATGAAAAGAGACTTACTGCTATCTGTCATGGTCAGACGTATCAAAAACGAATGATCAAGGCTTTTAACAAGAAAGTCAGACGTCAAGAATATCAAGTCGGGGATCTGGTGATCAAACGCGTCATACTACCGCAAGGCGATCCCAGGGGCAAATGGACCCCCACATACGAAAGGCCATTTGTGGTTAAGAATATTTTCTCGGGAGGAGCTATGATTCTAACCACCATGGATGGTGACGACCTTCCTCACCCCGTCAATGCATACATAGTGAAAAGATAATACGCATAATCAGAGACCTGCTAGGTTGATTGGCCTAGGCAAAAATAAGGGCTTCCTGGCGAACCAAAAGGGTTCGGGCAAAAGTAAGGGATGAAAATGAAAAAAAAATCATACACCCGGCAAGTCGAAAACCTGAAAAGGCGACTTGGGCAAAAAAGGGTATCTCAGTGGACTGAAAACCCGAAAGGGAGGTCTAGGCAAAAATTAGGGATTGAAGTGTAACACTATGTCTCATTCGATCATCTCGCAACCAGATTTCGGTATCGACTATCAAGCTCAGACGGCGCTAATCAATCTGATCCACCTTCGACCAAGTAGCAAAGTGATAAGACGCATGAAGATATAAAGGCAATAGAAGAGTTGGAACCCAATGGGATTGTTTTACATATATATTTTTCTTTCTTTTACACAAATTGTATAATTTATTTATTTCGGCGGTGTTCTCTTACTAGGACGTCGACCTCTTTGTACAAAACGCCTATTACAGGCCAACTTCAAAAATCAATACAATTCATTTTCACAAGAAATTTCAAGTTATTTTCTTTTTCTTGTTTTTTTGCTAGAACGTCCAATAATTTATTTTCGGTATGTGCATTTGAAAATAATTGCTGCTCATAAACATTTACACAAGAAACAAAAGACGATTGCTCGTAATTCCAGGAACAGGGACAAACAAGAAGTGCCCAAACCTTACAGTTACTCTGCCCATCAGGTATCGGGATAGAGCCAGCTTGAGAACATAAGTAGTGGTGCATACGCTCCCCACAGAGTAAAAAGTATCCAAAGACAGTAAAGGTAGCTGTCTCGAACATGACATAACTCTCCCCAGCTAAGGTTCACAATCGCGAGTGAGCCAGTAAATTTCTCCCCAAGAAGAGTTTATTTCTCTCACAAGTAGGAATTCAATCTCTAACAGGATTCATTATCACTAGCAACGGAAATATAACCCCCGGTGGAGTTTATTTCTCCAAATCAGCAGATCTATCACCAGAGTATCTCCTCTCCAACAGAGTTATTTTCCCGTAGAGTTATCCTCGGACAGGGTCTCTTCCGGCAGAATATTTACCAGCCAAGGGGAAAATCCCCAGCATAGTCATCGTTGTTCACCATCCCCAACAGAAGCAGAGGAACTATAGTTTTTTACAGCAGTCAAGGATTTATTTTCCCGAGCTCAGTTTGTTACATCAGCATTTCATGTTCATACATCATGACATGTGCATACATCACACATAACATGGTCTCATTTATTTTGAGAACGTCATTATACAATGCATCTCATGCATTTCACATAACTAACCATGTATTTCTTTCAGGAAAGACAGTTATTATCAACAATTTCCAGCAGGTCCATGATCAACACTCGAAGCTAAACAGAGTAATCATCGGTGCAACAAGAACATCCCTATCCAGGTTCCTTCTCATAGCCCTACTATCCAGGCTTTCATATCGAAGTAACCTTATCATCCAGGTTGCTTCTCACAGCCCTACTATCCAGGCTTTCATATCGAAGTAACCCTACCATCCAGGTTCCTTCTCATAGCCCTACTATCCAGGCTTTCATATTGAAGTAATCTTACCATCCAGGTTCCTTCTCACAGCCCTATTATCCAGGCTTTCATATCGAAGTAACCCTACCATCCAGGTTCCTTCTCACAACCCTATTATCCAGGCTTTCATATCGAAGTAACCTTACCATCCAGGTTCCTTCTCACAGCCCTACTATCCAGGCTTTCATGTCGAAGTAACCCTACTATCCAGGTTCCTTCTTACAGCCCTACTATCCAGGCTTTCATGTCGAAGTAACCCTACTATCCAGGTTCCTTGTCACAGCCCTACTATCCAGGATTTCATATCGAAGTAACCTTACCATTCAGGTTCCTTCTCACAGCCCTACTATCCAGGCTTTCATATCGAAGTAACCTTACCATCCAGGTTCCTTCTCACAGCCCTACTATCCAGGCTTTCATATCGAAGTAACCTTACCATCCAGGTTCCTTCTCACAACCCTACTATCCAGGCTTTCATGTCGAAGTAACCCTACTATCCAGGTTCCTTCTCACAACCCTACTATCCAGGCTTTCATATCGAAGTAACCCTACCATCCAGGTTCCTTCTCATAACCTTACTATCCGGGTTCTGCCTCTCTTATCCCTAGACAGCAGTCCACCACACTGTAAGACCGAGACCCAATCAAACACAATTGATTTCACATTTACATAGAAAGTCGCGATGCAGCATATACCACGACCAGATACGCAGTTCAGTGCCACTCCCCAAACCGGAGTTATTCCCCAGTAGAGTAACGAACAACTGAATCTCCTAAAACTCTATTTCTCTCAATACAGAGACCAGTATTCCCCAGAAAAGTGCTCCTCAACAACAGGTATACGGGTTCTCACAAGGGAATATTTTATGCGATCGACACCTCTTCGGATGGCATCTTTAAGCCCATATCCACAATTATCTGGAAATTTCCAAATGGAATCTGTAAGCCCATTCCCTATATCACAAATCAATTATCACTTCATGCGAGTGCAAATTTCTGGGCACTCTAGTGTTCAATCATCTTCCACCTTCAAATCACGAAAGGAAGACGAGCCAATCTACATCCTCAGGTTTAAGAAAATTGAACATGGGCAGCTGTTGTACCCCAAAATTTTCCCTCCCATATTTCTCAACAAATGTCATGTGAGGTCCCCAAATAGCTCAAGGAAGTTCAAGAGTTGACCAGACAAACTCTCTCCTAAGGCAGTCTACCTCAAATTAGGGTTTCCATTTTCATCAAGATGTGTGAACCACAAAGGACCCAAATGCTCACCATTGTCCTAATATGTTCTCAAGATCATCCATGTCAAGTTTCAAGCATTGCAGAAGAAGTTTGCTCAGTCAATTGCTCAAAGGCCTGAAAATCGATTGTGCTAGGTCAAAAGTCAACAGTGGCCCACATGCAATCAAACTTCAATATTTTTGGTCAAAATCCTCATTTTAAAGTATTATCCATCATTTTATCAAGGATTTATCATGATTCCTCAAGGATTGCTCACAATTCATCAAATCCCAAAAGTTGTTAAATTAAGGTTTTGTAGGAAAAGTCAACTCAACTTTGACCAAGCATACATTTCTCATGCTTTATCAGAAATGACCCATCCAAATATCATTTTGAATAGGATGCAATTCCATACAATTAATCTTCATCTCCCAAGTTCAAAATATGTACTCACAAAAAGATATGAATTTTGACATTATAGGTCATTTTGGAAAGTCAACAAAAACACCTTTTGGGTCAAAGCATCATACATGAACATGGAAGACTCAATTAAGATGAGACCAAAAGGGTTGTTTAGAGGATATCCTAAGCTTTCTAAAAAGTCCAAGAACACCTCTCTAGGGTCAAAATTGAGAGAGTTATGCATTGGCCAAGTTGACCTTTTTTGCAAAATTGCCAAAAGACAAATGTGCTCACATTTGCATTTTTGTCAAATGGGCCTAGTTTTTCATGATTGAATCTTGCTTATGACATGGTCCACGATCCAAATCAGTACCCACACACATTTTTCTTTATTTATTTATTTTATTTTGATTTTTATCATTTAAAAGTCAAATTAAATCAAATAAATAGCAAAAAAATATCAAAGATTTGTTTTGTGATCAGATTTTGGGTGGAATCAAATCCAATTATGCTGGAAAATCATATCCAAAACGTGAAAAAAAAATTGAACCAAAATTTGCATGATTTGGCTTGATATAGAAAGATATCATACCAAGATAAAGACCAAATCAAATCTTCATAATGGACCAAGATTCAGCTCGTTTTTGTTGACCTAATGTGTTGCATTACATATACATAACATAGCCAAGGCAATGGGGAGAGGTTAGAGGTCGTGTAGAGCCAAGAGCAAAACTGAAAAAGTTCAGGAAAAGTGGTGATTCAATTTCCATCCTAGAGGCCAATCCAAGCCATTCTAACGATACCAACAGACTCCTGGACATCTCTAGAAGGGATCTCAATCAAGTGCAAGCCTTTTCACGCCTGGAATTGTAAGTATAGAAGCCATGGTTTGTCCCAAAATTTTGATTTTGATTTCATTGATTTACTCATCATTAGCACGTTTGATTCATATATTCTTGTTTATCATTGAGTTTTCAAGTTAATCGTTCCATTTAATTGCATTTTTTATGACTGTACGTGAAATTGCCATGGTTAGGGTTTTGTGTTCTTGTTTAGGTTTTTTCAATGCATGCAAAATTAGACGTTAATTCTGGTACCATGATGCTTGTGAGAATGATACGAGTTAATTGGTACCAGCCATGGTCATTTATCTGGGGAATATACAATATTGGAGATAGACAAGGTTATACCTATAACAAACGTTTGTAGGTAAAATCCTGATTTTCTAAAGCGACAGAGAGAGGAAGAAGAAGTTGGTGTGGCAACATGTGATTCGCTCATTTGAATTTAGCGCGCTGGGACTGACTCCACTAGCTTGTTTTGCATATTATGTTCTGTTTTTATGTTACTTAGAAGTTAACACACTACCTCAGATGGCTGGGGCGAAGGCCTTTGATGCACACGTCCTGGGTTCGATCCAAGCGTGTGCATTTTATTACTTTCTTACTTATTTCAGGTGGATCTCATGTAATACAGTAGCATACACCTACCATACACCCTGGTGTTCCACCATCAGATCCATCATCTAGGTGGATCCAACGTTCATGTAGCAAGAGGCCTACCATGATCCTCAAGTCAACGCGCGTACTGGATTAAACGAAGTCAAAAGGGCTTGGATTTGTTGGGCCCAGAAATCATATTGGCACTCCCTCTTTCAGCATTGGAACCAGGCCCATTTATTTCTTTTCTTATTTCTTTTCTTTATTTTATTTAATTCTTTTAATATTTCTTTAATCATTTCAATTAAAAAATTAATCTTTTTTTCATAAAAATCATAAAATCAAAAATTCATTAAAAAAATTAGAATTAGTTTTTTTTATATATTATCAAAATTAATTTAATTTAGTGTTAACTTAGGGAAATTGTAATTTATTTTCATAAATAAAATCAAATAGAAATTAGGTTAAAACTCTTGATTTAATTTTTTCTCTTTTTCTCAAATTAAATAAAAATACAAAAATAGGTTTTTTAGGTTGAATTCATTTATTATTTTCCTTGATTTAAAATCAATTAGAATTTAGGATTTTCTTTTCAATTTAACTATATAAACAAAATCATTTTTTACCAATTGTCAATAGGTTTAATCAAGGGTCAAAACCCTAGTCGTTTCGTATTTCATTCGTCGCGCGCTTATTTTTATTTCGACAATATTTTTGTAACTATTCATGGCTTGTAATAGTTTAATTTAGGGTTCCATTTATTGTTTAAATTCCTGGTTTTTTGGCTATGTAATTAATCCCCCTCCCTGAAGCCTTGTAATAGCGTAGATTTACTTTCTCGCATTTTCAATTCCCGCAAATATTTAACTGTCTAGATGTATGCTAATAGGATTGTATGACAAGAATGCATGACAAATTAATACGGTTAGAAAACCCTAATGTGCAAAGATTAAATAACTGAAAACAAATCACTCGCACATATCACTCTTAGGGTATACTCTTACTTCGGTTGCCTTCGGTAAGCGATCATTAAGCATAGGGTGTCTTAGTGGTTGCCCTCCTGTCTAAAAAGATCAAATGTCCCATTCTAATGTTTCCTCAGAAATGTTGCCTCGGAAATGTTGCCTCGAGAAGATCTTAAGACTCTAGGGTTACTACTAAGGTGTCCTAACATTTCTTTGGTGATTGTACGTCCCTTTCGAATTGACCCTTACAACTCCAACGACGGTGCTACCTATTTCTCAATAGTGGGATAGCGCTGTCTAAAGGAAACAAGAATAGAAACGATCTTTTTTCGAGTAGGTACTTGCTCAAATCAAAACTTTTCACACTTACACATTTCAAAACAATTTTCAAAACAACTTCGTCACACCTTTGAGGACTGATACAAGGGTTATCACGAAGTCAAAATTTTCAAAAACAAAGCACATACACAAGCAATTTTAAAAAGATGAGCAAGTACCTAAGATCCCATGGAAAACCATGGATAGAAAGGGTACTAACATCTTCCCTTTCTATAATCTACCCCCGTACTCAGAATATCTCGAAAAAGGATTTTTTTTCTGTAATTTTTTCCTTTCCGATTGGATGAAATAAAAGTCGATGGCAACTCTTTCTTACCGCGACATTTTGCGAACACAAAATGCAAAACGTAAACCAGCATCAAACAATCGGTTCTGCCACCGTATCACAAAAAGTAGTCTTCTCCATATCTTCGAGAGCCATCCTTATTTGATAATAGCCTAAGAAGCCATCCATGAATGAGAATACTTTATGCTGAACAGTATTATCAAGTAAGTCGTCAATGTGTGGTAGAGGGAAGTCATCCTTGGGGATGGCCTTATTCAGATCCCTATAGTCAACACACATGCAAACTTTCCCGTCTTTCTTTGGCACATGCACCACATTGGCCACCCATTGAGGATAGGATGTCACAACTAGGAACCCTGCATCAAACTGTTTCATTACTTCAGCTTTGATCTTTTGATACATATCAGGCCTCTTGCGATGAACCTTTTGTTTAACAGGAGGGCGGTCCTCTTTTGTTGGTAGACGGTGAACTACAATGTTGGTATCCAACCCAGGCATATCTTCATAAGACCAAGCAAGTACTTCCATATAATCATGCAACATCTGAACCAAACTGCTCTTAATATTGCTTTCCAAATTAGCGCCTCTTCTGATTTCCTTCTTATCTAACTCAGTACCCAAGTTGATAACCTCAACTGACTCTTTATGTGGTTGAATAGCTTTTTCCTCTTGTAATAGAAGTTTGGCTAATTCTCCCGGTATGTCACAATCTTCCTCGCCTTTGTCTTCGGCTTGGCTGATAGGATATTCAAAGTCATAATCGGCAATAGTAGAGTCGTTGGCAATAGGATCCAGAGTGGATGTAGACCTGCAAGAGTGTGTGTGTATGTGTGTGTGTGTGCATGTAAGATACATAGCTATTTTTGAAAATGTATTTGAAAGGAAAGAAAGACAATGAACACAAATATTTGAATGCAAAAGAGTCCAATGTATTGAATGATCATATGATTAGGTGAATATAAATAAAACTCTTGACAAATGGACCAAAGTGCCCCGGGCTAGGCACATGGCTTAAAAGTCATTATCAAAATATTACAAACAACACGTTCTTGAATTTGAAGGAAAAGTAATAACAAGTAGATTACTCCTCAGTGAAGGAGATGGGCACAAAGTCCTTTGTATTCTAATTTTTCAGCTCCGTTGTAGTTGGGTACATCCACTCCTCAAATGCCGCTTCTTCTTCAGAATCACCCACGGAGTTGACTTCCTGGCTTCTAATGTGAAGAAGTGGCTTTCCAGCACGAGCACACCTTACTTCTTTCTGAGCTTTAACAGTGAAGTCCAAACCAAATTTTTCTGCTTTAAAAGGGATATCGAGGAGTTGCCCCCAAGTATCACAGCTTCCTTCTTCAATTGCCGCACGAGTATCCTTGACTGAAACCATCTTTGGCGTGTCCTTAACAGCTTTAGACTCATCAGAAGAACATTTAGTAGCAGCAATCATCGGTTGTACAACCTCAAAGGCTTGACATGGGGTTTCAATGAATTCTCCGTCCATCTTTACATACTTGAAAGAGTTAAGGTGGCTCACCATAAACTCTTCTTCCCCACAGACGATGACTATTTTTCCTTTGACTGGGTATTTGAGTTTCTAATGGAGGGTTGAGGTCACTGCTCCAGCCTTATAAATCCACGGGCGACCTAACAGACAAGAATAGGCCGGACGAATATCCATAATATAGAAGGTGGAGTTGAAGGTTTGGGAACCCACTTTGATTGGAAGATCTACTTCCCCATGAACGGTCCTCCTTGATCCATCAAACGCCCTTATGATGATATCACTTAGCTTCAAGATTAAATCTTCACAGTCAAGACAATTTAATTCCCCTTGGGTAATACATTTAGAGAAGAACCAGTGTCGACTAGAACATGTGCTAAGGTAGTCCCTTTGCACTCGATAGAAACATGTAAAGCTTTGTCATGATTCTTCCCAAGATGTGTTAGGTCAACATCTAAAAACCCCAAGCCATTATCAGATGTCAGGCTAGCCATGCAATTCTCAAATTGGTCTGTTGTTATCTCATGGGGGACATGATCCTTTTTCAGGAACTTGATTAATGTCCGAGCATGGGCATCAGAGCAAAGCAGCAATGACAACATTGAAATCTTAGACGGGGTTTGCCCTAGTTGTTCTACAATTTTGAAGTCGCTTTTCTTGATGATCTTCAAAATCTCGTCCATTTCACGGGCGGAGGGTTCTTCATCAGCTACATCTTTGGAAGGTACCTCAATTACGTAAGGCTCAACAACCTTCCCCTTCCCTCTGGTATCAGTGTTTGGCTTGGCAGCAGTAACGTGGATGTGCGTCTTTGTAACTACTGGAGGTGAGATATTGGGTGAGAATATTCTCCAAGTTCTAGTTACTTTGCTTGAGCCAGCTATGTTTCCAATATCGTCATCTTTCCCTTCTTCAATCCAGGCATCTTTTTTAACCCCATGATAGAACACTTCAGCACTGTAATTCCATGGTACCGCTTTATTTGAAGAGTAGGGAATCGGTCCGGGATTGGTAATGATTAAGGGAGCAACAGTGGGTTCATTTGAAATCCTAATAGGGCCTTTGGAAGTGATCCTAAGAGGTTTGTTGGAGATGGTAATAATGGAGAGGTCTTCACATTTGTTAACCAAACTCTTGGCAGGCGGAGTCTTTTCAAAAAGAATTTCGTGGCTATCCATCAGGCGTTGTATGCCTTTCTTCAGCCTTTTACAACCATTGTATTGTTTCGTACAGCACGCACAATCTTTTTCACAGCCATGGAAAATCCCAGCTTTCAACAGATTGTTCTTGATTATATTCAGCGGAGTAGTCAATTCTTCAACAGAGGCAATGAAAATTATATCTTCGACAACATTAACACCTTTTTCATGCTTCGGAATTGGAGCGGTAATTACATTCGGTGTTGGAGTAGGATCAAATTCAATGGTCTTGTTGTTAATTAAGTCCTGGATTTTGTTTTTCAAGGCCCAGCACTAGTCAGTCTCATTCCCAGGGCTGTTTGAATGGTAAGTACACTTTGCATTCGGATTATATTTTGGTGACGAGGTGTCAGGGTTGGCAGGAGGATCGCGCAACGTCACTAAATTAGCCTTGAGCAAATGTTGAAGAGCTTGAGATAGTGACATGCCTAACCTTGTAAACTGTCTTCTTGGAGCTTCAAAACATTGATGATTTGCATATGGTCTTGGAGTAGGAGTTGGATTGGAGATTCAGACAACATTGACAGACGGATGATTATTCTTCTTGGTATGGGCCTTTGCCCCATACACAGCAATAACTTCTTTCTTTGCAGCAAAAGGTTTCTTGATAGGATTGGCGGTGGAGGTAGATGCCATAAAGATCTTCCCACTTTTAATGCCACTTTCAACTTTTTCACCGATTAAGATTAATTCGGTGAAACCAGAAGAAGAGCAGCCAACCAAAAAATTAAGGAAAGGACCAGATAAAGTTCCCATGAACATGTCGATGTTCTCCCTATCAGTCAAGGGAGGTTGGACTCTACTATCAAGGTATCTCCACTTTTGCGCATATTCCTTAAATCCTTCGTTCTTCTCCATGGTCATATCTTGCAATTGAACCCTTGTTGGTGCCAAGTCGGCGTTATATTGGTACTGATGGTAGAAGGTAGTAGCTAGATCCTCCCAAGTATTGATACGAGAACCATCCAACTAATAAAACCATTCAAGTTGTGTTCCAGCCAGGCTCTCTTAGAAAAAGTGAACCCATAGCTTTTTGTCGGCAGTGTACGGATGTATCTTGTGCACATAAGACTTCAAATGGAGCTTTGGACAAGAAATTCCATCATACTTGGCAATTATTGGTATTTTGAATTTGTGGGGAATAACTACCCCAGAGATTAAGCCCAAATCTTCAAAATTTAAACCGGGGACGGCTTGAATTTCAACAGCTTTCAATCTGTCTTCTAACTGCTTGTATTTGATGTCAGAGGGTGGATACTGCTCGTTGAAATAATCATCATCAGACTCTTGATTATTAGCACATTCAGCTTGAGTACTCTTGACCTCACCGACCTGGTTCTCGTCCTCTTCAGATGAGTCTCCTCCTACTGGGATTTAATGGATTGTCTCTTTGAACCTTCTACCCATGTTGAGTAGAGCTTTCTTCTTTGGCTTCTTTTTGACAGCTAGCAAAGACATCATATCTTGCTGCCCCTTGGCCAGGGCGAGTAAAGCTTCCTGAAACTGAGAATTCTGGGCTTGGAGTTCTGTCACAGTTTTCTCTAAATCCATCTTGATGAAATAAAGAGCGGAGAGATAAGGAAACCTGTTATACGAAAACCTGTCATGTTATGATGCATGGATATGTGTATGCAAATGATTTCAAGGATTAGTGAAATTTAAATTTGTATATACAAAAGAATGAACAAACGTTAAATTTCATTAGTCAAAACAAAAAAGATTACATTATTCCCCTTTGGCTTACAAAATAGCTTTCTAGGATAAAAAGACCGAACGCATCCTCTTTGGCGCGAGATAAGCGTTCACATTCTGTTCTTCTTGTAGCTGTTTCATAAGCTCCAAGACCCTCTTCTCACTAGCATAGAACTGAGCCTCGAAAGTGTCTCGTTCTTCCTTCATCTGGATCCAACCCTTTTGTAAGTCCTCGAGAGAGGTAGGCATGTCGGGATGGAGGATAGTGTAGGAAACATCCCCTTCGACCACATGTTCAACGATGACTGGTAAAATGGGAGGATAAGGCATCACAAGTGTCTGAGCACAAGCCTGTACCCACCTAAGGTAAGGCTCGAGAGGGATATAGTTTTTGTGTCCCAAAGTCCTACTGTCCACCTTGTTCACCATTCTCCAAGCTCGTGTAAACCTCTGGCGGTAATCTTGGTTTTCTTTGTCATAGTCGAACACCATACCTTGAATGAGCATCTCATGAGGGCCGTCTCTTCGGGCATATCCAAACTGTGGAAGAGATAAGTAGGGATTGTAGGTGATACCTCCCCTAATACCAAGCAAAGGGACGTTAGGGAATTCCCCACAGCGGTTAATTATAGAGATGTCTTACAAGGATCTTGAACACCAATGGATGTCAGAATGGGTGAGGGACATCATCCTTTGAGACCATGTCAGTCTTTGCTCGTTCTTCAATGCTGATTGAGGTAGGTGTGAAGTGAACCATTTAGTGAGTAAGGGAATACAACATAAGAGAGTACATTTTTTCTTAATGGTGCGGGTATGAAGGCAATGCAGGATGTCACCCAATAAGGTAGGTACGGGATTGCGAGATAGAAAGACTTTGATGGTATTAACATCTATGAATTGGTCTGAGTTGGGGAACAAAACCAAACCATAAATGAGAAGAGCCAGGACGTCTTCAAAAGCTTGGAAATCCATGTTGTCCCAGAATGAACGAGCCTTCTCCAATAGAAACTTGGCTAGGAAACCTTTGACCCTGCTTCTTGTTTCCCAATTGGTTATGACGTCAGCTCTTTTCAAATGCAAAGCTTCGGCGATGATTTTAGTTTTTGGAATCCCTTCTAGGCCAGTGAATGGTATCTGATCAAGCACGGGAACCCCTAAGAGTAGAGAGAACTCTTCTAGTGTAGGTACTAACTGATAATCCGGGAAAGTGAAACAATGATGCACAAGATCAAAGAATTGTAACAGCACACACATCATCTTCTCTTGGAAGTTGGATGTAGCCAAATTGAGGAGTCGACCATATTTCTTGGTAAAATGAGAATCCTCGGGTACTCTTTAGGCTAACTGTTGAAGTTGAGGGTGTATTTTTACAAAGCTGATTCGGATGGTGTTTCTTCGGCCGAAATTCATTACCTCCAAAACAAAGACAAAGATAAATTTCTAAATCCTTGAAATGGTTAGTGATTATGCACATGATGCTTATGATTTTTATGATGTCATTTACAAGTAAGTATATACACATAAAGCAAACAAATCCCTATGTTTTAGGCTTGCATGAGGTTTTATAGGTAAGTACCCTCTTGAAGTTTTAGTTGGCTCAACCTGTCCTAGTAATAGTGATTGGGTTCTAAAGGATCTCAACATCACCGACCTTTCTTTTAGGCGTTGTCTCAGCATAATCAATCTTTTCTTGCGGCTGAGATATCCCAAAAGTCCAGCCTCAATGAGTGTAGTATCGAGTATCAACCAATTTTAAACTCTACACCGAAATCGATTATCTCACTACGTCCTAATGGCCAAGTTTGTTCAATTAGGGTTCTAAAGTCAGTTAGTGCTTCATGACGCCACTTAGAGACCCCGTATTCTCCTCGATTCACCATGAGGGATACCGGTACCCATAAATGCGTCACACTAACATAGCCATTATTTCAACCATATCGATCTACACGGTACATTTTCCATAATCTATTGCTATTTACCTAAAAAGGTGTCCCAGATATGGGTAGAGGATCAAAGCAAGCCCAAACAGAGAACCATAATATAAAGCATACAAATTAAACAAAGAAAGCAAGTAAATGTGATCTATCCCTAAGGTATCCCCACTTTATGAAATCTTTCCCCAGCAGAGTCGCCAGTTCTGTGATACGGTGGGAGAACTGACTTGATGGTTTTGCATTTTATCGCAAATCTTGCAGTTAGCAATAGTCACCACCTACTTTTCTTTTATTCAAAAGGAAAGGTGAAAAAGCACGGGAAAGACCTGTGGAGATGTTTTCTTGAGTTTGGGGGGTAGATTATGAAAAGGGAAGGTATTAGCACCCTTTTCATCCATGGTTTCCATGGGCTCTTAGTTACTTGCTAGATCACTTGCTTTTGCTTGAAAAATGTGCTTTGTGTGGTTTTTGAAAGTATTTTGAAAAGGCACCATCGTTTAGGAAAACTTTTGTAATGATTCTCATTCGTAAGAATGTATACAAAGGTGTTGATCTTTTGAAAATATTTTCATGTTTGAAAGATGTTTGAAAGTGTTGGTGTTTGTTTGTGAAAATAGCAAGGATGTTTGTTTTGAATTTGAGCAAATAATTAGGAGCAATTTACCTACTCAAAAGGTCTTAAGTGTTCTTTTCCTCCTCCTTTAGATGTTGCTATCTTACCATTGTTTTGGTAAGAAGCCCCATCGTTGGATGTGAAGGGACGGGCGTGGGTCATCGTATAACAATGATAGCAATGTTGTGAGATGACTTAGCATTTTTCTTTAGGGACTAAGATCATTTTGAAAGGCAACTTTGGAAGCTTCATCGAGGGACTATGATCTTGTATTTCGTTATTTGTTTGTGCTAAGACATCCCACATGCATAACATGGTCATTTTTGTAAGGCAACAAGTGGAATAACCCTAGGGGGTGCTTGTGTGCAAGTGCGTTGATTTCATGCTTTGTTTTTGTCTTGATTATGGGTTGTCTATTTGTTGTTTTTATCTTATCATACACATCCTAATTACTAACAATACATGAAAACAATAAAATATGGAAAAGTAAAGTCCTACGCTATTACAATCATTAGGGGGATGGGGTGTACAAATTTACAAATGGGGATTGCAAATTAAATCCTAAGTTACTATTACAACCACATTGAATGGATAAGAATGTACAAGAAATGTAAAATGCTTATTTTATTTAAGAAAAGAAATATGTTTTGTTAAAGAAAATATTTTTTGGTCTTTTTTTGTTGAAAGGAATAAAATATAGGGTTAATACCTATTTTCACCTCTGACATATGAGGTGTATTTGAAAAATCCCCCTGCCAAAAAAAAAGTTTCAATTGTTACCTTGACAAATTTTAAAAGTTTCAGTTTTTACCTTGAGGATGCCACATCACCTAAAAGGCTGATGTGACTTATATTTTTGTTATATTTTATTATTATTTTAATGACATGGCTTGATTAGTTATCATTTTTAATTAATTTTTAATTTTTAATTTTTAATTCCATATGGCATTTATATTAATATTTTATTAATTGAGTGTTAATTCAAAGTTAAAAAATGTTTGTCCTTCAACAAGAATCGAACCATGGACATACTATTTGCAGTGAACAGAACAAAAGTTACGCATATAACAGTTATGACAAGTTTTTAAAAATTTTCAAAAATCACTTAAATTTTCAAAACTAAGTGATTTTCAAAGCTAAGTGAAGTGATTTTTGAAAATTTAAGTGATTTTAAATTTAAGTGATTTTTGAAAATTTAAGTGATTTATATTCTATTGACTCTCATCATATTGCTTAGGCATTATCAGATTTGCATGTTTAAAAATACAATGTAGATATTCTGATCCTGATGATGTACATATTCTGAGATTTCATGCATCTGCATGCCTAAGTAGAGGGAATTCCAGTTCAGAGCTTCATTAGCAAATTCATGCTTGCCTCTGATTTAAAATTCTGATATCTCTTGTTTCTGAAACATTGTGAAACTTGTCATAACTGTTATATGCGTAACTTCTGTTCTGTTAAGAAATTTTAAATTTTCAAAAATCACTTAAATTTTCAAAAATCACTTAAATTTTCAAAAATCACTTAAATTTTCAAAAATCACTTAAATTTTCAAAACTAAGTGATTTTCAAAACTAAGTGAAGTGATTTTTGAAAATTTAAGTGATTTTAAATTTAAGTGATTTAAATTTAAGTGATTTTTGAAAATTTAAGTGATTTTTTTAAATTTAAGTGATTTTTGAAAATTTAAGTGATTTTTTTAAATTTAACTTATTTTTTTAAATTTAAGTGATTTTTTAAAATTTAAGTGATTTTTTAAAATTTAAGTGATTTTTGAAAATTTAAGTGATTTTAAATTTAAGTGATTAAAATTTAAGTGATTTTTGAAAATTTAAGTGATTTTTTTAAATTTAAGTGATTTTTGAAAATTTAAGTGATTTTTTTAAATTTAAGTGATTTTTGAAAATTTAAGTGATTTTTTTAAATTTAAGTGATTTTTGAAAATTTAAAATTTAAAAAAAGTTACAGTAAAAAGATAAAATATGTAAAACATTTTTTTAAAAATTATTTAAACCAACTAGTTAAGAAAATTTATTGATAATTGTAATTAATATGTTAATGATATGAATATTTATTGATGCATATATGTAACAAAGAAAATGCATTGGTCTAGTGGTAAGAAGTGTTCACTGCAAATAGTATGTCCATGGTTTGATTCTTGTTGAAGGACAAAAATTTTTTAACTTAGTTATTTCTTAACAGAACAGAAGTTACGCATATAACAGTTATGACAAGTTTCACAATGTTTCAGAAACAAGAGATATCAGAATTTTAAATCAGAGGCAAGCATGAATTTGCTAATGAAGCTCTGAACTGGAATTCCCTCTACTTAGGCATACAGATGCATGAAATCTCAGAATATGTACATCATCAGGATCAGAATATCTACATTGTATTTTTAAACATGCAAATCTGATAATGCCTAAGCAATATGATGAGAGTCAATAGAAACTTACCTTGCAACTGGAAAACACTGTGAGCTGGAACCTGGTTCTGACCGCTTGTGATGTTCTAAATAGCTTCCTCACATGTTCAGCAGGCTGGAAACCTTTAACTTGGACTGTAAATGATTAGAGAATTCTGGAACAGCCAAGGGATAAAGTTCTGACTTCTTTGAGGTGGATATTGATGGAGAGGGTATTACAGTTTGAATACAGAAGTTAGGATGGCTTTTGAACGTCTATCAGAAACTGTGTGGGTGTTTTTGGTCAAGAAACACTTGAGGAAAAATGGAGTTTGAATGCAAGAATCAAAAGCTAATAAATTTCGTATTTTTGGATATGCAGTTTTTTATACTCTTGGAATTTTTGCAGGGGTTCAAGGCTTTTTTCTCTCGAATTTCCGACCCTTTTCAATGTCCAATGGAGTTCAATTTATAAGCAAAAGTTTTGTAGTTTGGAGAGGTCAAGTGGCACCAACGTCATACGCTAGACGCTGACTTACTCTTGAAGTAAACTTAAACAAGCATGGTTCAAGGCACAAAGTAGGATGGTTAGTAGGTTTAGCAGTGCCTAAACTGGATTTGTCAGCAGGAATTAAGGAAAAGCAAAAAGAAACCCATGGGCCTAGCATACTTTTGCACAAAATTTTGCTTTCCCAAGACAGTAGAGGTACACGTGGGGGAAATCCTTTGGATAAAGACTCAAAAGTGGTTGTGAGCATTAAATGAGCATTAAATGATGATGAGATTTATCAAATTAGAAATCCTGCCATGTGAAACTCTGCATCATTGCTTAATTTTGGATTAGAAGTTCTGCTTCAGCGTAGCATCCAATCTTCTGATCCTTTTATCTTTTGCTCCAGCATGTTCTAAAGGAGTTCCCGGACTTTCTAGGAAGCTTGCAGCATGCTTTGTAATCTTCTTTTAATTATCCTTGCAAACTCTGACCGATCCTTTGTGAGAACTGGACCAGAAGTTCTGACCGCTCTGTCTTGAAAGTGTCCAGAATTTACTGAGTGCTTTAGTTTCATGGACGTGTCTTTGAACATTTATAACTTGAAATTCCAGTATTTCCAGGAGAAGTTATATTCTGTAATGTTTTAGATCTTATTGAAATCTATAACTTTTGTTCCAGAAGTTCTTCCAGAGTTAGCTTGCATCATGGTGCTAATCTGATCAGAAGTTCTGAGCTTGTCATATTTCTTAAACACTTAGAAAAATTCTAAGTATTTAGAAATTTGACTTTTCCAAAGTAACTTTTGACTTTTGAATTTCTAGATGAAACAAACTTCATATTTTAACATGTCTTGCTGAAATATGATTCTTGAAACTTGATTTTGATCAAAAGTCAAAGTTTGACTTTTTAATGTGCAAATGACCATTTTACCCTTATGGGTGACTTTCTTGAAAAATTGATAATTCAAGGCTTGGAAATGGATGGAAGCAAACCTGGGATCCAGGGTGATCCTTTGTGAAATGAGAGGGAAAATTTTGGGGTACAACAGGGACCATCCCTTCGAGCGTAACCAAATTGTCGCAGAGCTAAACAAGGATTGTAGGTTATACCTCCTCTGATACCAAGTAATGGGACATTAGGGTACTCCCCGCAGCGGTCAATAATAGAAGTGCTTTCCATAGCTCGGGAACACCAAAGAATATTCGTATGAGCGAGTGACATTATCCTTTGTGACCAACCCAAACCTTCTTCATTCTTCAGTATGGACTTAGGGAGGTGAGAAATAAACCACCTCGACAGCAATGGCATGCAGCACATAAGAATCCCTCTTCTCTTTATGGTACGAGTATGGAGAGTGTGCAAAATATATCTGAGCAATGTAGGCACAAGATTATGAGAGAGGAAGATCTTGATAGCATTCACATATACGAATGAGTCCGGATTAGGGAATAGGACTAACCCATAGATTAGAAGAGCCAAGACCTCCTCAAAATCCTGAAAATCCATATCATCCCAAAACAGTTGGGCCTTGTCTATCAGAAACTTAGCTAGAAAACCCTTGACTCCGCTTCTTGTTTCCCAATTGGATACCACATTGGCCCGTTTCAGATGTAAAGCTGAGGCAATGACTTCTGGCTTAGGAACTTCTTCTAGACATGTGAAGGGCAACTGTTCAAGAATGGGTATATCCAACAGCTGAGAGAATTCTTCCAAGGTAGGTACCAACTGATAGTCTGGAAAGGTGAAGCAATGGTGCTTGGGATCAAAGAACTGAAAGAGTACACTCGTCATCTTTTCATCTAAGTTTGAAGTAACCAGGTTGAGAAGTCGACCATGTCTCTTAGTGAACGCGGAAGTTTCAGAAACCCTTGATGCTAGCTCTTTGAGTTGGGAAGGTATCTTCACAAAGCTGATTCAGATAGTGTTTCTACGAACGAAAGCCATGATCTGCAAAACAGAACAAAGATAAATTCCCTTGGTCTTTGAAATGGTTAGTGCAATAAGAATGGATGGCATGTTATGATGCATGATGTTATGATAAACCACAGGTATAGCAAACACAGGTATAGCAAACACAATCAAATCACACCAAGTCCTTAGGTTTAAGGCTTGCATGAGGTTAAAGGTAGTACCCTCTTGAAGTTTAGTTGGTTTCAAACCTGTCTTAAAAAGTAATCGGGTTCTAGAGGATCTCAATATCACTGACCATCCTTCATCGGGCATTGTTTCAGCTCAATCAATTTTTTCTTGCGGCCAAAATATCCCGAAAGTCTGATCTCAATGAGTGTAGTATCGAGTATCAACCAATCCTCAGCTCTACACCGAGGCCGGCTATCTCACTACTTTCTAATGGCCAAGTTTGTTCAACTAAGGTTCTAAGGCCCGTTAGTGCTTCACGACACCACGAGGAGGCCCCGTATTCTCCTTGTTTCCCCACGAAGGATACCAGTACCAACCAAAGTGTCACACCAACACAACCATCGCTTAAACCATATCGTTCTACGTTGTATAGTCTCCATAATCTATTGTTGTTTACCTAAAGAGTCTCCCTAGATCCGGGTGTAGGATCTATAGTAACCCCTAACAAACCCTCAAAAGTAAAACAATCAAGACAATCAAGAGAAGCAATTTAATGACCTAGATCCTAAGGTATACCCCACTTGTAATTTCCCCAGCAGAGTCGCCAGTTCTGTGATACGGTGGCAGAATCGACTGTTTTCATTGGTTTGTGTTTTGCGTTTTTTGTTTGCAAAATGTCGTGGTAAACAAGAGTCGCCACCGACTTTTATTTCATCCAATCATGGAAAAGGAAAAAGAACAGGAAAAACCTTTTTTCGAGATATTCTGAGTACAGGGGTAGATTATAGAAATGGAAGGTGTTAGCACCCTTTTTATCCATGGTTTTCCATGGGCTCTTAGGTACTTGCTCATTTTTCAAATTGCTTGTGTGTGTTTGTCTTGAAAATGTTTTTACTTCGTGATAACCCTTGTATCAGTCCTCAAGGATGTGACGAAGTTTTTTTTGAAAATTTGTTATGAAAGGTGTTTGTGTGAAAAGTTTTTATTGAGCAAGTACTTAAGATTCTACCTACTCGAAAAAAGATTTTTTGTTCTCGTTTCCTTTAGACAGCGCTATCCTACTATTAAGGAGTAGGTAGCACCGTCGTTGCAGTTGTAAGGGACATTCGAAAGAGACAAGTACAATCATTAAAGCAATAGTTAGAAAACTTTAGTAGTAACCCTAGAGTCTTAAGATCTTTCTGAGGCAACATTCGAATGGGACATTTTGATCTCTTAGACAGAAGGGAAACCACTAAAATCCTCTATGCTTAATGATTTTTTATCGAAGGCAACCGAAGTGAGGTAAACCCTAGGAGTGAATATGTGCATATGATTTGTTTCAGTTATTTAATCTTTGCACATTAGGTGATCTACCGCTTTAATTTCATACATTTTTGCCATACAATCCTATTAACATACATCTAGACAGTTAAATATTTACAGGAATTAAAAATACGAAAAAATAAACCTAGTTATTACAAGGCTTCGGGGATGAGGATCAATTACATAACCAAATAATCGGGGATTAAAGCAAGAAATAAAACCCTAATTTAACTATTACAAACCATTGGCAGTTACAAAAATAATGAAAAAGAAATAATTAAATGCGCGGCGAATTAAATACGAGGAGAAATTGAAAACCCTAAAATCTAATTGAAAAAATAATTAAGTTATTTTTGAGAAAAGAATTAATTGAGTTATTTGCGACTAAAACCCTAATTCTAATCATTTAATTATGGAAAAGAAATTGAAATTAACCTAATCTAGCTAAATTAAATAATTTTGAGAAAATAAAATACTTTACAAAAAAAACAAGATTTTGTGTATTTTTGGTTTTTTTTTATTTGAGAAGAGAAATATAATTGTAAAATTAAAACCTAGTTTCTATTTGATTTTAATTATAAAAGAAATTAACTTAACCTATATTTAAATTAAAATAAATATTTTATTAAAAAATGCTTTTTTTTTTGTATTTTTGTGATTTATTGATTTTAAGATTAATAAAAAAAGGTAATTAATTTGGTGAAAAATAATTAAACAAAATAATTAAAATAAAAAGAAATAAATAAAGGAAAGGAATATGGGCCTGTGTTGAATAGCAGTTCTGGGGGGTGCCAATCTGAAATTTTGGAAGCCCAAAACGCTCCAAGCCCAATCAATATTGGATTCTGTGTGATGTTGACCTGAACATGCACCATAGTCCCTCATGGATGGAGCGTTAGATCTAAGGGTATGCTTGATCAAATGGTTGGACACAAGTGTGCATGGTGGTCCCTAGGAAGGATGATGCGTTGGATCTGTTACAAGAAAGTGAAATAAAGAAAATTTTGTTGGGACCTGGGATCGAACTCAGGTCCGTATACTCCCCACTAATGTGCTTCACCATCTGAGCTGTCTTGCTTTGTTGTAAGTATAATGCAAACACAATATAATATATGAAATGAAGTGGTTAGTGGGAAAACAAAAAACGTGTGCGCTGGTTCGAATGGGCGAATGGCTGGCTGACACCTAACCTTCTTCTTCCTCTCTCCATCGTCTTAGGCTCTGGTACTTTTACCTACAGACAAAGGTCTATAGCTACAAACCTGTGAAACTCAAAAATCCACAACACGCAAGATAAATGGAATCTAATTATATATATCAACTCGTTTTGATCTTGTGAACATTATGGTACCCCTTTTGCTGGCCAATTTAACTTGTGGACAAAACCCCTAAACTGCACATACAAACCCTAACAATGGAAAAAAGGCATGTACAGGCTTCAAAAATGCAATTAAATCATCCAGTTAGCTTGCAAACACGATGAGGATCACAAATAAATAACTTAAACATGCTAATGATGCAAGAATTATGATAATCATTTCTGAAAATTTTTACAAACTGTGAGAGTGATTGTGCATGTTTCTGGGTGTTTCAAGCCTTGCAAATGATCCAATTAGCTTCTGGGAAGGTCCAGGAAACGATTGGAATTGTTGGGATGGCTTGAATTGGTCTGTGGAGTGAAAACCAATTCACACTTTTCTTTGGATTTTTGAATTTTGCTCTGCCTCTTTCACGATTGCTAACCCTTATGCCATGCTTTGTTCTTGTCCATTATATATCTAGGAATGAATTAGGGTTACAAATTTGGATTGAATCTTTGCAATTATAAGAGATTTGATTTGATTTTCAAGCTTATGTAAACTTGCTATTTTGAGCCAAATCTTCCCTATCTTGTACCAATTATGCTTGATTCGTTTTGGCCTTGATAATTCAGCATATTTTGATTGCCATCCTGTCCAAAAACCAAATAAAATCATATCTTTGCTATTATTCATCAATTATTTGATTTAATTCACTTTTTAATTAACAAAAAATCAAAATAAATTGAAAAATGAAGCAAATAATGTTTGGGTGAATATTTGAGTCGTGGAACACATTATAAGTGAGGTGCAAGCATAAAAAGTTAGGCCCATTTAGCAAAAAATGCATTTTTGAGCACATTTGACTTTTGGCAATTTTGCAAAAAGGGTCAACTTTGACAAGGCATATCTCCTCCAATTTTAACCCTAGAGAGGTGTTCTTGGACTTTTTAGAAAGCTCAGGATGTCCCCTAAGCAACCCTTTTGGTATCATCTCAATTGAGTCTTCCATGTTCATGTAAGGAGCTTTGACCCAAAATGTGTTTTTGTTGACTTTTCAAAAGGACCCATAATGTAGAAATTCATATCTTCTTATGAGTGCACATTTTGAACTTGTGAGATGAAGATGCATTGTAGTGAATTGCATCCTCTTCAAAATTAGCTTTGGATGGAAAATTTATTAAAAAGCATGTGGAAGTTATGCTTGGTCAAAGTTGGGTTGACTTTTACTAAGAAACCCTAATTTAGCAACTATTGGGTTTTGATGAATTTGGAGCATTCCTTGGGGAATCATGATCAACCCTTGATGAAATTATGAATATAACTTCATAATGTTGATGTTGACCAAAAATGTTGAAGTTTGACTATATGTGGGCCACAATTGACTTTTGACCTAATACAGTCGATTCTTAAGTATCTGAGCAGTTGACTGAGCAAACTTCTTGTACAAGGCATGAAACTTGACATGTAGGGTCTTGAGAATATATTAAGACCATGGAGAGCATATGAGGCCTTTGTGGTTCAGCCATCTTGATGAAAATGGAAACCCTAATTTGAGGTACACTGCCTTAGGAGAGAGTTTGTCTGGTCAACTCTTGGGCAACCTTGAGCAAATTGAAGATCTCAATGGACATGTATTGAGTAACATGAGAGGGGAAATTTTAGGGTACAACACTTTGATAACTTGAACTGAAATTAAATACATTATTCAAATGAATCCTCAAATCACTTTCACCAAGATCCTAAATCAATTTCCAACATGGTGACTTGTATTATAAGCAACATCTTGTTCCAACTCAACATGAATATTAGAACTCAATATCTTGTTCCATGAACGATCTCAACATGAGAATCATAGTCCTGAGAAAAAAATTATGGCATGAATTAAAATTAGAAGTTAAGAACATTCTAAATCAAGAAAATGACCTATGACGATTCAATAACTTTCAAGGTCTTCTAAACATAGTTTTCCCTCAATCCTTGAAGCAAACTTGTAGATGGCATCATTTATGATAGTGTGCAAAGAGAATCGTCTCAAAAAATTTGAAAATCGAGGAAGTCATTGTCCTCTAAAGTTGGATAAAAGTTTTCTTGAAATTAGGTCAAATTCGTAAAAGGTTCTCTAAAGTATTCGAAATTCTCATGATCCTCCACACATAATCAACTTTTGACTAGTAAAGAGAAGTTGGAGATGACGTCAAGGAGAGTCATACGCAAAAGGAACCATTCAAAAATATTGAATAATAAAGAAGTTATGATTGTTTGAATTTGATATTGAAAAGGTTGGCTTTTTGGTCAAAGTGTTATGAATCAACTTGCAAACTTGATCATTCCTGAAATTCCCTGACACATTGATGCACATGCAAACCAATGATGTTGAAATCTTGACTATGCTCTTGAGATTATAGGCTAAACATTGATGAAGTAGCCTTTGAGAATCAATGATTCACCATACTTGAACACTTGAGGGATCCAAAACCCTAATTGTGGCACAACTCCTGATGCTCTTGATTCAGACCTATCTTTGCACATGAAACCAAAGAAACACAAACATATAACTTTGTATTTGATTAGAAGTTAGTGATGCATAAAATAAGATGTTTGCAACACTTAACAATCTTTGCATAGGCAATGCTCGAAGGTGAGAGGGTTAAAAACCAATAGAATCTCGTGACCTTGATGTTATATGAAAAATGCAAATGGAGATGGGATCTTAGGTCAAAAATTGGGTATCACAGTCTTCAACATGTTTAGCATTGCAGCTTTGACAGCTTCACCATCCACAACATTTCAGCTTTATGGCCAAGGGCATTTTTCTTCAAGTATTTTATCTTCTTTTATAGCCTTTAGAGTGAGAGATACATTTTGAGGATAGAAAAGTCTTTTCCTGCACCAACGGTTAGTTCTTCAACATATAAAATAAGGTGTAAGATTTTAGACAGTATAAAATAATATTTTCTATATCCTGTCACTTTTAAAAAATAACTTTCCACCTTTTCTCCGAATAATGTTTTTATAATAAGGTTGTAAATAGAGATCCGTTAAGTAAAGAAAGATAGCTGGAAATCCAACTGTTTTTTTTTCAACGGTCACAATGAGAGTGGTTGACAATACAATACGAAAGGATTATCCTTACGCCACCCTAGAGGGTAGAGGTCACATACACTTTATGTACCTTTTGTACACCATAACACGTTAACCATTTTTAACTTCTTCATATCTTTAGAGGCTTCAGTTAATTTGAATGTGTGAAGCTTGTTGTAGAAGAATTACTCTTAAGTCTTAGAACCTAAGTCTTGGAGTCTTCAAAACTTGTCCTATTAGAACCTTGTCTTCAGAGTCTTCAGCACTTGGTCGTAAGAACTTGTTTTTCTTTAGATCATCAGAACTTGTTCAGCAGAACCTCGTCTTCATAATCTTCAGAACTTGTAACACACAAAATAAAAGCTTTAGAAGGCCTCTAAAGCTTAACCACCAAGTCACGATCAGAACCTCTTGTACTAACGTTCCTAAGAACTGTTGCATAAGATGAATTCCAGAATCTTGACTTCAACTGTAACACGTAACCACATGTTTTCCTCCAATAGTATTTATGTTCAGAACCTAATGATGTCACATGCCTTGATACCAGAGTTAGAACATTACAGTAGCAGTTACACGCTAGAACGAAACCATTAGAGTATATAATTATTCTCTATGATATCATGTAAAGTTATTATCAAAATCTTAAGGCCAGATGTAGAAACACATCTTGTTCTTACAATCTCCACTTTTTTGATGATGACAAAACCATGTATTTTGATAGGACAATTTATACGGGGTAATCACTGTAACCGCAAATTCATAGTTAAGATCACTGTTCCCCCTGAATCTGTTAATCCAAAAATTTCATATACACTTGTTCAGAGTCTCCCCCTGAGCCCAAGACTCACAAAGTATATTTTGAGTTTTCAGAACATAGATATAGAGAAGTAACACTACCCTGCAATAACTCATTAGAGTCTGACTAGAGCACATGGTCTTCATATCAGAACCTGGTTACTATCAGCACTTGATGATGAATCAAAACTTGATTTTGAACCTGATTGAATAATGCCATGCATCATGTATCAACACTTTTATTTCTTGATTCTGATATCACAACCAAAACACTATACTTCTAGACAAGTTCACTACTTCTTACGTATCAGTGTTTGGCACGATATTTTCCAATATATCAAACATTCAGACAGTTCACAACTTTTGAATAGAACATACGTTGCAGAAGCACATATATGAGAGTATATCTTCTGAGTGGCATCTCTGTATGAAAGCATGCATCAGAATGTTGATTTGACTTCCCTTCAGAAGAGCTCAGCTTTTGAAGCTATAAGTCTGAATTCCATACTTTCAGAAGGTTCACAACTTTTGAACACTATGATATCAAACAAGATTACCTTACTTTCAGTAATTTTATAATTTCTGAATTGTGTTTGGTACATCTGTTTGAATATTCATATATTCCCAAAGTGTACAACTTCTTATATATAAAATCAGAGTTGATTTCATCCATAAGGTTCTCAACCTTAGACGTCAGGACCTTCAAATTCAACCTGTCTTTAGAATACTCAGTGAACTTATTCAAAGTTCCTGGATTGAAACATCAAACAAACAGTTAGTACCAACAACATTATATATGTTTGAGTTTAAGATTCTGAGAATAAATATTATCAAAATCATTTTACTTTCTCCCTCTTTTTCAAAAATCAAAAAGGTAAAAAATAGAGAAATGAGCTTTGTCACATACTAGATTCTCAATCAAGAATAAGGTAGATAATTTAAAGTTCCTTAATTCTTTGAATTTTTCGTGAAGGTTTACTTATAACAAGTTTTAAGTTCTATCTTGATCTAGAAATGTTTGGTAAGACTAAATGGAGATTAAAATATTGATACAGAAGGATAAACTTTGAAGATAACAAACAATCAGATAAATCTTCATTAAACACAAGGATTTTTAAAAATAATATAATTGTTTTAGAATAAATCTTAAGTTCTAATACAAGGTCTAATCCTACGACTCCTTGTTAAACTTCTCCATAAACTGCTTCAACATCTCAGTCATATGATCAAAGGAAGTTGCTTGAGCTAGACTCGTTTCCTCCTATCTTTCCAGACGCTCTTGAATAAATGTGATTTGATTCTTGCATATTCTCCAGGGTTTCCTTTATCCCATAAATTTCCTTTTCATTATCCAAAGCAGTTTTCACGCCAGAGCATGAGGTTTGGTTTTCAGCTGCCACTAAATTTGTACCAGAGGTATTCGAAGGGCACACAACTTTTAAACCAAGAACAACTTGTCTTGTAGGTTCAGGAGCATACAAACATAAAGGAGGTGAGGATAAGGATTTAAGTAGTTCCTTATATTTCCTTTTAGCTTCTTGATAGTAGACAAATTGCATGACATCAGAATTGACATCCATTACTTTTCTGAAGTTAATCCATGTTGCTTCAGTCTTGATAGGATCCATGCTGGATGAGGAGATACTCAAGATATTTTCAAGATAGATTAAGGAAAGTTGTTGAAACTTTTGGAATATTTCGGATGAGGTTAGAGGCGTGTTTGAAGTTTGATAAAAGGCAGAATGAAAGGGTATTGGAGGCAAGTTGTAGGATGTGATGGATGGAAGATCTACTCGAATTTTTTCTGATATAAAGTCAGGATGAGTAAATGAGTAGTGTTGTACCCCAAAATTTTCCCTCCCATATTCTTCAAGATTTGCCAAGATCAAGGTTCAAAAATCTCTCAAGGGTTGCACAGTCCAATTGCCTCCTAACACAGTCAAAATTAGGGTCTTGGTTCTTGCAAAGAAATTGAGGTTTCCAAGGTTCCAATCAAGTCCCACATGCGTATATACATTGTCAATCATCCCTATGCCAAGTTTCAAGACTCACAACATCAAATTGCACAGTCAAAAACCCTAAATGCTTCACAGTCAACTGCAGGGGCAAAATGGTCATTTGACAGTCAAAAGTCAAAATTTTTGGTCAACATCTTATTTTGAAGCCACAAACATCATTTGATCAATTCTTGATCATGATACTCAAAGCATGGCTCAAAAAGTCTCAAGATGCAAAAGTTTCTATTTTTGGACAGCTGAAAAAGTCAACTGCAAATTGACCAAGGCATAACTTCCTCATGGTTTATCAGAAAAATCCCATCCAAAGCTCATTTTGAAGAGTATGACATTTCCTACAACTCATATTCACACTTCAAGTCCAAGAAATGCTCTCACAAAAAGTTATCAATTTCAACATTATAGGTCATTTTCAAAAGTCAACAAAAAGGCACTTTAAGTCAAAGACCATAACTTGAAATTGGTAAATCAAAATGACATGGTACCAAAGACATTGGTTATAGGACTTCAAGACTTTTCTAAAATGTCCAAGAACATGATCAAAGCTTCAAAATTGAGCAAGATATGCCTTGTAGAAGTTGGGAAATTTTTGGGAATTTTGAAAAGTCAACTTTGCACAAAAGGCTTCAAAAATGCTAATGGGCCAAATATCCTTCCATGAATCATTATCCAAAGGCTATGCACGACCCATTGACCTCAAAGGGATGTATTTTCTTATTTTTGATTAATTATTTGAATTTTTATTATTATTAATTCACTTAATTAAATTTAAATATGAAAAAATATCAAATAACACTTATCAAATCTTTTGTGCAGCAAGTTCACTCATTATGAGCTAAATATCTCGTGCATCAATCAACAAGGACAAAATCATCCAAATTTGGCATAATTGGCATGGAAAAAGATTGAAAAAAGATATGGAAAATCAAATATTCAAAACATTGATTCAATGGACTATGGGCTTGGTTTTTGACCTAGAAAGCTTCACATACAAAGGCATAACCTAACCTAATTGATACACACACGAAAAGCTGCACACAGAATTGCATAACCATATTGCAAACTTTCACCTAAAATTTGAAAACTGATTTCATACCTAGAGCACAATTCAAAGCTGCAAAAGCATTCCAAAACATTGCCAAGACATCCAGGAACGTGTTGGAATCAAGAACTAGTCTCCAGACCTCAAGAATTGGTAGAACGACATTGCACTTTTCATGAACTTTTCCATTATCGTGTTTTAATTTCTAAGCATTGTTCATGTGTTTTGTTAATTGATTTACACTAATATTGATATTCTGAAGCTAATGGTACCATTTAATTGTCCTAACAATGCCTGTATCAAGAGTTGCCATTAACGTCCTCTAGGGTTTCAGAAGCTTCGATTTAGGGGTTTACACATATGGCAAAATTAGACCTTCAAACCTGTGCCATTGGATTCGTGACCTCAAGATGAGACAAACTCATACCTCGCACCCTTTTTATATTTGCTCATGCTCTAATCGCTATTTTCATGGTTTCTATTTAGTGGGGGTTTAAAACCCCCGCTATCTGTTTTCTATTTTCAGGCAAACGAAGAAGAAAGCTAGCGTGGCTTGATGTTACTGGGTGATTCAAATTTGGCGCGTGATTTTTTGTGCATACCATTAACGCTTCTTTTTTTATATAATAATCATGGTCCATTATACATACAAAAGAAACGCGCTAGCCTGGATGGTTGTTGAGCTGTCTGGTAGGTACTGGGACCTGGGTTCGATTCCCAGGTCCCCTCTCATATTTCATAATTTTTTCCTTAATGCGTTCCCATGCAGTTCTCTTCAAATCTTCCACCATGCATCCCAACGCCTGTACCTGCCAAGTGGATCTGATGGTCAATCTGAAGGCCACAATAGGATGTCCACCGTGTACACTCAGTCAACCCTACGCACTCAAACACAGAAAGTCAAACGAGGCCTTGTTCTGGTGGGCCAAAAATACTCCAACAAACCTCCAAATTGGGTCAGACACCCCCATTGTTTGTATTCTTTTTTTAATTTCCTTTTTTTTTCTTTTAATTATTTTAATTGTTTTCTTTAAATTCCAATAATTAATTTTCATAATCTAAAAATCAGAAACTAAAATATATTAATTAATTTACTTATTAAATATTTTTTTGTAAATAAATGTACATTAATTATTTAGTTAAATTAGGTTTTAAAACTTAAATCTTTTTCTTAACAAATTAAAATATGTAGAAATTAGGGTTTCTTAACTTTTCATCATTTTTTTTCTTAAATAATTTTCTTATTATCATTATTATTAATTACTAATCTATTTTGTAAATAAACATGTACATTAAATATTTAGTAAATTAGGTTAAACTTTAATCTTTTTTCATTAATAATTAAAAACAACTTAGAATTAGGGTTTCTATTCAATTTTAATTTCTTTATTTCATTAAATACAAAAAACCTAAAAAAACATTTCTTTTCTTTAATAAAATAAATAATTAACTTTCTTATTTCAATTTAATTTCAAAAGGGTCCAACGCCCTCGAACATTCGATTCTGATTTCTTTTCGCGCATTCGTTCTTATTTATTTTCTTTCAGATATTATGTAATTGCTCAAGCCATGTAATAGTAATTAGGAATTTATTTATTTTCCGCATCTTTTATTAAAACGGGTCTTTGTTAATTTGGTGATGTATAGACCCGCGCCTTGTAATAGCTTAGGATTTTACTTTCCGCATTTAAATTTCCGCACTTTTAAACTGCTAAACTTTGCATGAAAGAATGTATGGCCTAAATTAAAAACAAGCGTAGATCACCGTGATGCATGTACAAGATAAAACATAACATGAAAACAATACACAAATTCACACACCACTCTTAGGGTACGCCTCACTGTTGCCTTGCCTTCGAAACGTGGTCGTTGAGTATAGGACGTTTTAGTAAGTCCTTATGTCCATGATCAATGGCATAGGGGTAGCTTCTAAGGTGTCCTACTGTTGCTCTGGTGACCACACTGTCCCTACAAACGAATTGACCCGAACACCTCCAACGGTGGTGCTACCTATCTGTCAATGGTGGGATGGCACTACCTTAAGGACATTTACACAGCCTAATTCCTTAGGGTAGGTAGATGACTCGTAGATACTTGCTCTATTCAAAAACAAATCAAACTCTTTTCACACCGACACTTTCAAAAAGCTTTCAAAACAATTTTTCAAACACTCTTGAGGACTGATACAAGAGTCGATCTGAAATCTTTTAACGAAACTTTTTCAAACCCACTCACACTTGAAAAGCAAACACTTTTGAAAACACAAATGAGCAAGTATCTAAGAGCCCATGGATAACCATGGATAGAAAGGGTTCTAACACCTTCCCTTTCTATAAATCTACCTCCCGAACCGAGAAACTATCTCATAAGGAATTTTGCTGTGCTTTTGTCCTGTCCATGTTGGAGAAAATAAAAGACGGTGGCCACTCTTGCTTACCGCGACATTTTGCGAACCAGCGTTAAACAATCAGTTCCAGATCCACCGATCACAAGTAGGGTAGTGTTGTACCCCAAAAATTTTCCTCCCATTTTACTCAACACATGTTCATTAAGACCCTTAACTTGCTCAAGGATACCCAAGAGTTAACCAGACAAACTCTCTCCTAAAGCAATGAACCTCCAACTAGGGTTTCTATTTTCATCAAGATAGGTGAACTCCAAAGACCTCATATGCTCTCCATAGTCCTAATATGTTCCCAAGATCATCCATTCCAAGTTTCATGCCTTTCACAAGAAGTTTGCTCGATCAACTGCTCAGATGCTTGAGAATCAACTGTATTAGGTCAAAAGTCAATTGTGACCCACATACAGTCAAACTTCAAGATTTTTGGTCAACATCAACATTTTGAAGCAATATCCATCATTTTATTAAGGGTTGATCATGATTCCCCAAGGAATGCTCCTAATTCATCAAAACTCAAAAGTTGCTAAATTAGGGTTTCTTAGGAAAAGTCAACCAAACTTTAACCAAGCATAACATTCTCATACTTTATCATAAATTTCTAATTCAAAGCTAATTTTGAAGAGAATCCAATTTCCTACAACTCATCTTCATCCTTCAAGTTCAAAAAATGCACCCATAAAAAGATATGAATTTCTACATTATAGGTCCTTTTGAAAAGTCAACAAAAAACACCTTTTGGGTCAAAGCTTCTTACATGAACATTGTAGACCCAATTGAGATGAAACCAAAAAGTTTGTTTAGGGGACATCCTAAGCTTTCTAAAAAGTATAAGAACACCTATCTAGGGTTAAAATTGGAAGAGATATGCATTGTCAAGGTTGACCATTTTTGGAAAATTGCCAAAAGTCAAATGTGCTCAAAAGTGCATTTTTTGTCAAATGGGCCTAGCATTTCAGGATTATATCTTGTTAGGGACATGGTCCACGACCCAAATAAGGAACCATATATTATTTTCTCTATTTATTTATTTTATCTTGATTTTTATTTATTAAAAATCATATTAAATCAAATAAATGAAAAAAATATATAAAAGATTGATTTGTTGATCTGATTTTGATGAGAATCAGATCTAATTAAGCTGGTCTAATCAAATCAAATCGAATCAAGGCAATTTGAGGCAAAAAGGCATGATTTGGCTAAGTTTGGAATGAAAGAATATGACTTAAAGATAAAAGATTTTATCCATCAACTTCTAAGATTGGATCCAAAATTGTTAACCTAATTGGATTCAATACATATACTGAGGCTTGTTTAAACCCTAGGAAAAAAGGAGAGAGGCGCAGCTGCTCAAAAGATACCTTGTACACAAGCTTGAAATTCAAGGAAAAGTGACCATTGAATTTGGATTTTGAGGCAGATCCAAGAGGTTCTAAAGGTTGCAACGTATTCCTGGAGACACACTGAGACTAATTGCGTTGTTTTCAAGTGTCAAAACTCCCAGAATCACGACCAACCCGATCACGGTTTGCATTTTATTTTCAAATACAATTACAGCCATGCATGCGTTATAAATACTTTTTGATCATGCATTCTTGTTTATATGGATGTTTAGAACATGTTTGAATCACTAATTGCATGTTTTGACGCATACATGGATAACTGTCATTATTAGGGTTTGAGTTTGCGTTTTAGGGCTTTTTAATACAGGAGAAATCAGGGCACGAGATGGGTATTATCATACTCACGAGATCAAACCTAGTTGATCTGTGATTTTGGATTTAATTTATCTTGCTTATTTGAGTTCTTTTGAGATTCACAGGGTTGTAGCTACGAACATTGTTTGTAGGTAAAGGGGCTTTACCTAAGACGATGGACATAGAAGAAGATGATGATTTTTCATCATCCCACTCGGCCATTTGAATCAACGCGCGCATTTTTGTTTTGTTCAACCTACCCACTCTTTTTTACATATTATATTTTGGCTTTACTGCATTAACAACTAACCAACGCAGCGCAGATGGCAGGGGTAGGAACATTTGAAGCAAGGGTCCTGGGTTTGATCCCAGGTCCAAAAGTTTTCTTATTTTCTGAACATTTAAATACAGATCCAGCGTGCCTCATAACTTAGCACCCACTGTGCACCCCAGATCTCAGCCCTGAGATCCATCATCAGACAAATCTCACGTTCCAATATCGAGGGACTATCATGCATCATCAGAGGAGAGAAGCATAGGATCTGGCGCAGGCATGGGCCTAACAAAAAATCAGAACCCCCCCCCCCCCCATGGGTTGCTTATGCAGGCCCAATCTCACTTTTTTTATTTTTAATTCTTTTCATATTTTTTTTAATTATGTCTTTTTTGCAAATAATATAAAAAATCATATTTATTACTTAATCAAAAAAATCATAAAAAAACATCAAAAACCATTTTTTCATAAAAAATATTTTATTAATTAATTAGTTCAATTTAGGCAATTTAATTCTCTTTTTATTATAAATTAAAATAATTAGAATTAGGGTTTAATTTTGTACATAACCTAGTTTTTCCTTAAAAATAACATAAATATTTCCTCAAATTAGATTTTTAGGTTTTCCAATTATTTCTGGCATTTAATTCGCTGCGCGCGCTTTTAATTTTCCTTTTTATTATTATTGTAACTGCTCCGAGTTTGTAATAGATTTAAGTAGGTTTTTAATTCCGCATTTTATTTTCAGTCAAAAATAAATATGTATCTCCCCAAAGCCTTGTAATAATTAGGACTCTAACTTCTCGCATTTTAATTTCCGCAAACTATAAACTGCTGAGATGTATGTATAGGATTGTATGGAAAGACGAATTGAAATTAAAACAGTAGAAAACCCTAATTGTGCAAAGATAATTAATTGAGAAAATACACTTGCACATGCTCACTCCTAGGGTTTACTCCAGTTGGTTGCCTCGGAAATAATGGTCGTGTCCCTCGAATGTATGGGGTACCTTAGCAATGACCCGCGATTCAAAATTGTCATAAAGATCATAGTCCCTACTTGTCCCTCGAGTTGCCTACGAATTAATCTTATGACGATAGTCCCTTCGAAATGCTAAGGTATCTTTACTTGTTGCCCTCAGAGACCATTTCGTCCTTTCGAACATCCCTTTAAAACTCCAACGATGGTGCTACCTATTCCTTAATAATAGGATCGCGATGTCTAAAGGAAAATGAACAAACTTTTTTTCGAGTAGGTAGATTAGCTCCTAGGTACTTGCTCAAACAAAATTTTTCACACAAACACTTTTCAAAACAATTTTCAAAACAACTTCGTCACACTCTTGAGGACTGATACAAGGGTTATCATGAAGTAAAACTTTTTACAAAACAAGCACACACACAAGCAATTTTAAAAATGAGCAAAGCACCTAAGAGCCCGTGGAAAATCACGGATAGAAAGGGTGCTAACACCTTCCCATTCTATAATCTACCCCCCGTACTCAGAAATCTCAAAAAAAGTTTTTTCTGTTCTTTTTCCTTTTCTTTAGTTGGATGAAATAAAAGTCGGTGGCGACTCTTGCTTACCGCGACATTTGTGAACAGAAAACACAAACCAGTATAACAGTCGGTTCTGCCACCATATCACAGAACTGGAGACTCTGCTTGGGACTCGAATAAAGTGGGGTATACCTTAGGATATAGGTCATTTTAATTGTTTGTCTTGATTAATTTATTTTAAAGGCATCTGTTGGGGTTACATAGATCCTACACCCAGATCTGGGGACACCTTTTAGGTAAGTAGCAATAAACTGTGAGGGAACTGTGCGGGGTATACCGACACGGTTGAAGAAGTAGCTACATTGATGTGGCACTTTGGTTGGTACTGGTAACCCTTAAGTCAATCAGGGAGAGTACGGGGCCGCCGTGTGGTGTCGTGAAGTATCAACTGACTTTAGAACCTTTAATTGCACAACTTGGCCAGTAGGACGTAGCGAGGTGGCCGTCCTTGGTGTATTCCCAAGGTCGACAGATACTCAACGCTACACTCATTAAGGTTTGACTCTTAAGCTTTGTTTGGTTGCGAGTCAATCGCCTATTGAACGAAGTTGGGGGAAAGATCAGTGATATTGAGATCCCTTAGAACCCAATTACTATTTATAAGACAGGTTGAACCAATCCACTTCAAGAGGGTATGACTTTAAAACTCATGCATGCCTTAAACCTAAGGACTTGGTGTGACTTGCTTGTTGTTTGCTCTACTTGTGATTTTCTAACATAATCATGACATCATAAGCATGACATATCATGACTAACCATTTCAAGGATTTCCTAGGGCTCATTTTTGCTTTGTTTTGTAGGACATGTAATCCGCCCGTAGGAACACTATACAGATTAACCTTGTGAAAGTGTCTCTCCAACTTAAGGACCTGGCATTAAGGGTTCTTGAAAGTTCTCATTTCACTAAAACGCATGGTTAGTTGCTCAATTTGGTCACTGCAAAACCCGATGAAGAATTATTGAAAGTGTTGTTTCAGTTCTTCGATCCTGTGCACCATTGTTTCACCTTCCCGGATTACCAACTAGTACCTACTATGGAGGAATTTTCTCAATAATTAGGGGTACCTATTCTTGACCAGTTACCTTTCGATGGTACGGAAGAACATCCAAAGCCTGAAGAGATTTCTAGAGCTCTTCCCTTACAATGGTCTAACATAGTGACAAATTGGGAGACTAGAGGGAATGTCCAAGGAATTCCGGTTAAGTTTCTATTCGAGAAGGCTTACCATTTTTGGGATACCCTATATTTACAAGCTTTCGAAGAGGTGCTGGCACTTCTCATTTACGGGATGATACTTTTCCCTAACACGGATCAACTCGTAGATGTGAACACTATTAAGGTTTTTCTGTCTCATAATCCAGTGCCTACATTACTCGGGGATATTCTACACTCTCTGCATGCTCGCACTCTAAAGAGAAGGGGGACCCTCCTGTGTTGCACTCCTCTATTGGCTAGGTGGTTTATTTTGCACCTACCCAGGTCTATTTTGAAGAAAGAACAGGGTTTGAAATGGTCTCGTAGGCTGATGTCCCTTAAGCATTCAGACATTCATTGGTGTTCGCGGTTCTCGGAAGATGTTACCATCATCGATCGCTGTGATGAATTCCCTAATGTCCCTCTCTTAGGATTTAGGGGAGGAATCACTTACAACCCTTGTTTGGCCTTGCGTCAGTTTGGTTATGCGAGAAGAGATGGTCCACATGAAACGCTTATGAAAGGAATTACCTTCAACTATGAGAATGATGCTCAGGGATACCTCAAAAGGTTCATAAAAGCTTGGGGCATGGTGCATAAAATTGATGGCAAGACGCTAGAGCATAAGAATTCCATTCCTCTTGAGCCTTATCTCTGGTGGGTACGAGCTCGCACCAAAATTCTCATGATGCCTTACCTTGCTGTCCTACCAGTAACTCTGGAGCCAACTATTGAAGGAGATACTACTTCACTTGGTCATCATCCTGACATGCCAACCGATCATGAAGAGTTACAGAAGTCCTGGGTTCAACTCAAAGAGGAGCGGGACACGTTTGAAGCTCAGTTCTATGCCAGCGAGAAGAAGGTCTTGGAGCTCACTAGGCTACTTCATGAAGAAAGGAACATAAACGCCTACATCGCACCAAAGAGGATGCGCTCTTGGGAGACCTAGTTTCTTTTTTGCTTTAAGTTTTGTTTTGTTTTATTGTAAGCCTAAAAGGCATTCTTTGTAACAATTCGAACTTATTAATGCAATTAACGTGTGTTTATTTTGGTTAAACAAATATGAGCCTTTAAGAATCCTTGAAATCATTGCATACACATCCCATCCATAACATTGCATAAACAGGTACCATTACAGGTTTCTCATCTTCCTCGTTGTTTATTTCAGCAGAAATGTCTTCTGAACAAAGCATCAAGGATCTTCAGGCACAAAATGCCCAATTCTATCAAATGTTCATAAATCTGGCGAAAGGGCAGGAGGATCTGAAAGCCATCATCCTGAAGGAGAAAAAGAAAAACAAGTAGGTCGCTGGTATTTTGAATATGGGCAGAAGGTTCCGGGGGGCGTTAAAGGAGCAAGTCGATCTGACCTCTTCATCCAAGGAAGGGGAGAATCAAGAAGGAGAGACAAGGGAAAAGGACCCCAGTCCCGAAGTTTCTGACAACGATACAGACTACAATGGTGAGCAGTATCCTCCTACTGAGGATAGATACAAGCAGTTGGAAGATCGTCTGAGTGCTATGGAAATACAGAGGATACCCGGGTTGGATTTCGAAGAATTAGGATTGGTGTTGGGAGTGGTCATCCTGCAGAAGTTCAAGGCTCCAATTTTTGCAAAGTATGATGGGGTGTCTTGCCCAAAGCTCCATCTCCGCTCCTACGTCAGAAAGATCCAGCCCCACACCGCTGATAGAAATTTGTGGGTTCACTTCTTTCAAGACAGTCTGTTAGGGACTCAACTTGAATGGTTCTACCAACTGGAGAGAGCCAATGTCAGAAATTAGGAAGATCTGGCTGCTGCTTTTTATAAGCAGTGTGAATACAACGCCGACCTTGCCCCTACTCGTACTCAGCTCCAGAGTATGTCCATGGGTGCAAGTGAAGGCTTTAAGGACTATGCACAGAAGTTAAGAGACTTGGCTGGAAGAGTCCAACCCCCTTTGTCTGATAGGGAGTTGGTCGATATGTTTTTGGGGATGCTATCATATCCATTCTTTAATCAATTAATCGGCAACTCGTCAGCTGGTTTCATCGAGCTGATTCTAACTGGAGAGAGAGAGTAGAAGCTGGGATTCAGAGCGGCAAGATATAAAAGGATGCCTCTTTGAGTTAGTTAAAGAAGCCTTTCGCGGGTAAGAAGGAAGCCAGTGCTGTCTATAGCCCGAGGGGCCAAAACAAGGTTGAACATCGTCAGACAGTAAGTGCCGTAATGATACCGAGGCCTATAGTTGCTCCACAATGCAACAATCAACAAAGGGTGGAAAGACCACAATGGAAGTTTACCCGAATCAACATGACATTGGCTGAAGTGCTAGCTCACCTGCTGAGATCCAACTTGGCAACCTTGAAAGAGGCTCCCAAGAATCCAAACACTACATCTCCCCGATATAATCCAAATGCTTGGTGTGCCTATCATTCTGAGAGTCCTGGCCATGATACAAATGACTGATGGGCTCTGAGGAATAAAATACAAGACTTGATTGAAGCCAAGGAATTATATTTTGATGCTCCGGAGAAGCCCAACGTCATAACTGCTCTCATGCCTAAACATGGTCGTGGAGTTAATGCTGTTGATATCGATCTGTTTGTGACCTTAGTGGATGATGTTTTTACTCCTCTTATGACGTTTAAGAAGAATTTGTTGTCGGCCAGTTTATTTCCGGGTTGTGGTGAAGGTTGCCACATGTGTTCAGCTCTGCCCTCTGGTTTCCATTTGCTAAAGTCAGGTGTTTAGTGCCTGATGGACAACAAAGAAATTTTGTTCGAGAAAACTTTGATTCCCATTGTTCCATTTAAATACGTTGCTATTATAACCATTTCCGCCAATCCTTCCAAGGTCTCCTCGAGAAGGCATGTTAGGATTACATTTGTTCCAAGAGTTTCTCCACTAATAATCACCTTTCTTGGTCCTATCCCGTATGCCTCGGACAAAGCTGTCCCCTGGCATTATGGTGCCGATGTGTACTATCATGGCATCAAACAAGATCTGAAAAATGAAGAGGCTGATCCTGATGTCAGTAACATTGTCGGGCCCAACAAGGTTACCCGAAGTGGAAGGGTTTTCTCTCCCAAGATTTCCCCGAAGACTGTCAATAGGCTTGTTGCTATTCCATCTATTGTTCCTGCTGGTACTCCAACTACTCCTATTCTTACTCCAATTATTACCCCTGCCAGCGAGTCATCTAGTACCCGAGGCAAAGAAGTTATAGGTGAGCCTTCCCGAATGGAGGCACCTAGAAAAATTGTCGTGGAAGCCTTTAAGCAAGAGATAGAGGAAATACTGAAAATAATAAAAAAGAGAGACTACAATGTGGTCGATAAGCTGGGGTAAACCCCCTCAAAGATATCTATGTTATCCCTGTTGTTGTGCTCCGAAGCCCATGTAAAGGCTTTGATTGCATTCCTCAAGACTGCGCATGTGCCGCAAGAAACTTCCGCCGATCAATTCAAAGACTGCATGGCCAGCCTGACTACTGACAATGGGCTTGGTTTTCCAGATGCAGACTTGACACCTAAAGGGAGGAAGCATAATGATGCTCTGCATGTCTCGATCAAATGCAGGGGCACCACTATGGCTCATGTGCTGGTAGATACTGGGCCTTTGCTGAATGTTCTGCCTAAGAAGGCATTGGATCGGTTGGATTGCGAGGGATTGACCTTAAAGCCTAGTAACATTGTGGTAAGGGCTTTGTATGGGTCGAAGAGAATGGTGCATGCGGAAGTGGACATCCCCGTCAAAGTAGGTTCCCAAACTTTTGAGTCCACTTTCTATGTAATGGACATACGGACGTCATACTCTTGTTTGTTGGGCCTTCCTTGGATCCATGAAGTTGGGGCAGTTACTTCTACACTGCACCAAATGCTAAATTATCCAGTAAAAGGGAAGATTATCACTATGCGTGGCGAGGAGGAGTATATGGTGAGCCACCTCAATTCCTTCAGATACGTAGAGATGGACGGGGAATTCATAGAGACTCCTTGCCAGAACTTTGAAGAGGTTCCCCATATCTTGGCATCGGCTAAAACTTTTACCAACAAACCTCCTATGAAGATGGCTTCCCTCAAAGACGCTAGAGCAATGGTTGAAGAAGGTGGGTATACCAATTGGGGACAACTCCCTGATTTTACTCACAAAACTGACAAGTTTGGTTTGGGCTTTACTTCAGGAGCTCAAAGGGTTGTTCGACGCGCTCGAGCTGGAGGACCTCCCCTACGCATCAGCAATCGGGGAATTAATGCTATTGAAGACAGAGAGGAAGACTCAGACGTTGACAGCTGGATCTACCCAACTACCAACAGTGGACCGAGTAACTGGATGGCTAGGGACTTTATACTAGTTTCTTTTATTCCGCAGTAATTGTCTTACTTGTTTTGAGATTTGTAATAAACAATTTAAACTCTACAGCCTTGTGTCTTGCCCGAGGCACATTGGCTTTGTTTGTGAGGGCTATTATTTGTCATTTCATATATCATCAATAAAACATTGGACGTTCCTTGCATCTAAATTTTGCGCTCTCTGTTTTTCTTTTCTGTTTTCACTTTATCAAAACAACTATGCTCTTACACACACTCACGTATCATACTGCAGATCCATATCCACTCTGGATCCCATTGATAATAGCTCTGCTACTGTCCATTATGACTTCGAAAATCCAATCAACCAAGCCGAAGACGAAGGTGAGGATGATTGTGAGTTTCCTGTAGAACTTGCTAGACTATTACAACAGGAAGAAAGGGCTATACAGCCTCATGAAGAGCCAGTTGAGACGATAAACCTGGGCACGGAGATAGACAGAAAAGAAGTCAAGATCGGCATAAATCTGGAAGTTAAGATCAAACAGCGGTTGATACAAATGTTGCACGACTATGTTGATATCTTCGCATGGTCATATGAAGACATGCCTGGTTTAGACACTGATATTGTGGTTAATCGTCTGTCGACCAAAGAAGACTGTCCTCCGGTTAAACAGAAGGTCCGCCGTATGCGCCATGAAATGTTAGAAAAGATAAAGGCGGAGGTCATGAAGCAGCTCGACACAGGGTTCTTAGTTGTCACCTCCCATCCATAGTGGGTTGCTAACGTCATTATGGTACCTAAGAAAGACTGTAAGGTAAGGATGTGTGTGGATTACAGAGATCTGAACAGGGAAAGCCCCAAGGATGACTTTCCACTTCCTCACATTGACGTTCTAGTTGATAACACCACGCATCACAAAATCTTCTCCTTCATGGATGTTTTCTCTGGCTACAACCAGATCAAGATGGCTCCTGAAGACATGGAGAAGACAACCTTCGTCACACAGTGGGGCATATTCTGTTACAAGGCGATGCCTTTCGGGTTGAAGAATGCTGAGGAAACTTATCAGCGTGCCATGGTCGCTTTGTTCCATGATATGATTCATCACGAGATCGAATTTTATGTTGATGACATGATAGCCAGGTCTCAAACTGAGGAAGAGCACCTTGATCATCTACAAAATTTGTTCGATAGGTTGAAGATATACAAGCTGAGGTTGAATCCGAACAAGTGCACCTTCGGGGCAAGGTCTGGTAAACTCCTGGGTTTCATTGTCAGCGACAAAGGCATCCAAGTAGATCCTGTGAAGGTAAAGGCCATACAAGAAATTCCAGCTCCCCGTATAGAGAAGGAAGTTAGAGGTTTCTTGGGACACTTGAATTATATCACCAGGTTCATTTTACATCTAACTGCTACTTGTGATCCATCTTCAAGCTTCTGAAGAAAGATCAAGTGGTAAAGTGGAATGACGAATGTCAGACAGCTTTCAAAAGAATCAAGGAATACCTTCAAGAACCGCCAATTCTGATGCCCCCGGTTGAAGGAAGACCTTTGATATTGTACTTAACAGTGCTAGACAATTCAATAGGGTGTGTGTTGGGGCAGCATGATGAGTCTGGTCGAAAAGAGCATGCAATATACTACCTTAGCAAAAAGTTTACCGACTGTGAGACACGATACTCACTACTCGATAAAACTTTATGCACTTTGGCATGGGTTGCTCGCCAACTAAGACAGTATATGCTGATCCACACTACTTTGTTGATATCTAAGATGGATCCAATCAAATACATCTTCGAGAAACCCGTTATCTCTAGAAGAATAGCAAGATGGCAGATGATCTTAACTGAGTACGATATACAATATACAACCCAGAAAGTAATCAAGGGGAGTGTATTGGCTGATCATTTGGCTCATCAGGCCATGGATGACTACCAGTCCATGAATTTTGAGTTCCCGGATGAGAATATTATGCTGGTGACTGACTACGAAGAACCTGGACCGGATGAAGGACCTGAAGAGGGATCTCGATGGACCATGTTTTTTGACGGAGCTTCGAATGCACTTGGTAATGGCATCGACGCTATAATCATATCTCCTGAGAGTTGTCATACTCCTTTCACCGCCCGACTATGTTTCAACTACACTAACAACATGGCAGAGTATGAAGCTTACATCATGGGTCTCAGGGCCACTATTGACCTCGGGATCAAGTTATTGGATGTTTACGGGGATTTAACCTTGGTAATAAGTCATATCAAAGGCAAATGAGATACGAAGCATATGAATCTCATCCCATACAAAGAGCATGTGCTGACATTGCTCCCACACTTTGAGGAGGTAACTTTTGAACATTTCCCGCGAGAGGAGAATCAGCTAGTGGACGCGCTTGCTACCATTGTCTTCTATGTTCAAAGTCAGGTGGGACAACGAAGCTCCCCAAATCACCATTGAGAGGTTGGATGAACCAGCACACTGTTGTGAGATTGATACCGAAGAGGTGGCAGACAAACCCTGGTTTCACGAAGTTAAGAGGTATCTCGAGACTCAAGAGTATCCCGAAGGGGCATCTGTCAATGATAAGAAGTTTCTGAGAAGGTTCGCTGTGAAATTCTTCCTCAGTAATGGAATCCTCTACAAGCGCAATCATGACTCTACCTTACTACGGTTTGTAGACAAGAGCGAAGCAGGGAGGATTATGAAAGATCTACATGAGGGTACCTTCGGAACCCATTCCAGTGGATATACCATGGCTAAGAAGATCCTACGGGCGGGATATTACTGGTCCACTATGGAAGCAGATTGTTATCAGTACTCCTGAACTTGTCATAAGTGCCAAACCTACGCTGATAAGGTGCATGTGCCTCTAGTTCCCTTGAACGTATTGACGGCCCCGTGGCCCTTTGCAATATGGGGCATTAACATAATCATAGAAATCAGGCCCACTGCTTCCAATGGACATCGCTTCATTCTAGTAGCCATTGATTACTTCACGAAGTGGGTTAAGGCGGCCTCTTTTGCTACCGTGACCAAGAACGTTGTTGCACGGTTTATCCGACATAATCTGATATGTCGGTATATTGTGCCAGAGAGAATTATTACTGACAATGGTATGAATCTCAACAACACAATGATCACCAAGCTCTAAACAGTTCAAGATACAACATCATAACTCTCCTTCCTACCGGCTGAAGATGAATGGAGTTGTTGAAGCGGCTAACAAGAACATCAAGAAAATTGTACAGAAGATGATTGTGACATACAAATACTGGAATGGGATGTTACCATTTGCTCTTCATGGATACCGTACCTCAGCACGGACGTCGACAGGGGAAACAGCCTACTCTTTGGTATATGGCATAGAGGCAGTCCTACCCATCAAAGTCCAAATACCTTCTCTCAGGATTATGAAGGATGCGGGTTTGAACGAAGATGACTGGATCCAAACTCGAATTGATCAGCTAAATCTAATCGACGAGAAGAGACTTACCGTTATCTGTCATGGTCGGGCGTATCAAAAGCGAATGAGCAAGGCCTTTAACAAGAAAGTAAGATGTCAAGAATATCAAGTCAGGGATCTAGTGATAAAGCGCATCATACTGCCACAGGGTGATCCCAGGGGCAAATGGACCCCTACATACAAAGGGCCATTTGTTGTTAAGAACATTTTCTCGGGTGGAGCTATGATTCTAACCACCATGGACGGTGATGACCTTCCTCACCCTGTCAATGCAGACATAGTGAAAAGATACTACACCTAATTAAAAGACCCGCTAGGTTGACTGACCTAGGTAAAAATAAGGGCTTCCCAGTGAGCCAAAAGGGTTTGGCCAAAAATAAGGGATGAAAATGAAAAAAATATGTACACCCGGCAAGCCGAAAACCTGAAAGGGCGGCTTGGGAAAAAAAGGGTATCCCGGTGGACTAAAAACCCGAAAGAGAAATCCAGGCAAAAGTTAGGGATATAAAGCGTATCACTATGTCCCATTGGATTATCTTGCGACCAGACTTTGGTATCCACTATCAAGCTCGGACGGCACTGTTGTACCCCAAAATTTTCTCTCTCATTTCTTAAGGGATCACCCTGGATCCTAGGTTTGCTTCTATCAAGTTTCCAGGCCTTAAACTATCAATTTTCCCAAGGAAATCACTTCCAAGGGCAAAATGGTCATTTGCATGCTGAAAAGTCAAACTTTGACTTTTAGATCAAAATCAAGCTTCAAGAATCATATTTCATCAAGACATGTTGGAATATGAAGTTTGTATCATCAAAAAGTTCAAAAGTCAAATTTACTATGGAAAAGTCAAATTTCTAAATACTTGGGATTTTTCTAAGTATTTAAGAAAAATGACACTTCAGAACTTCTGAGCCAGCCCCCAGGCAGGTGCAGTCAGAAGTTGTAAACATGGTTCAACATATAGTCTTCAGTCAAAACATGGCTCTTCAGCATCTACGCAAGTTCAGTCAGAGTTTTCTAAGGTAATTTAAAGAAGGCTAAGGAGCGCACTGCAAGCATCTCAAGAAGGTCTGAAAGCTACTTCAGAACATGCTGGAGCTAGAAGATAAGAGGATCAGAAGATTGGATGCTACGCTGAAGCAGAACTTCTGATCTAGAACTAAGCCTTGGTGTAGAGTTTCATGTTACAGGATTTCTGGTTGTGATAAGTCTCATCATCATTTAATGCTCACAACCACCTTCTGAGTCTTTATCCAAAGGATTTTCACCACGTGTACCTCTACTGTCTTGGGATAGCAACTTTGCTTTTCCTTAAATCCTGCTGACAGCCACCATGCTTGCTTAAAAGACAAGGCAGCGCTTCAGCACATGAAGGCTATTCTCAACGCTTTGGTCAGAACTTGACCAAATCCCAAAACCTTGGTTATACAACCTGCTGCAGACCTATGACCAACAGTTGGCTCAGCCTACGCCTGTGTAACACCCCGTTTTCAATTAATTGATTTATTTAAATTTGGGAATTTATTTTATTAGAATTAATAAAATAAAAAGAATTATTTAATTTGGAGTATTGGAGGAAAATAAAAGAAATAAGGAATATTGGGATTTTTATGTTATTGGGCTTAGATGTTGTTAGTAAGAGTGGGGGTGCAGAGAAATAAAGTTATGTTTGGGACTTAGGCCATTTTCTCATTTTTGGTTTTTCACGTAAGAACAGAAGTTGGAATTTGGAAGAATAGAGCTCTGAAGAACGGAGAACGAAGAACACCGCCCAAGAACTCAAAGCTGCTAATTGTTAAGGTAAGGGGGGTTTATACTCGATTTATATTTGTTTATGGGTTTACGTACGGTTGATTCGGGTAATTATAGGAAAATCCCAATTGTTAGATGTTTCTAGGGATCGATAACCGTAGGACTGAACCTTGTTAGAAAAGGGTTAGGTTCCCAATTTTTATGAATCGATTAAGAGTTTTAGGTCCCAAATGAGGAATTGAGAGTATATATCATGATCGTGAATTTACCGTGGAAGTTGTAGGGATAACCTCCGTGTCAGTAGAATTCCCCAAAAGGACGGTTAGTTTCCGATTAAGGTTATTATGATAATCGTTGGTAACTTGGATATTGTGATGTTGTTGTGAATTGTACAAACTCGATGCGTTAGGTGCTGAAATATGCGTTTTGGCGGACGTTTTCCCGCGTTTGGACTGCTATTTTCTGAGCTGCCGCAGGTTCAGGAAAATCCTGTGCGCGCTCAGCAACACGGGCCGTGTTGCACAACATGGGTGGCCGTGTTGCTCCTCTGAGTTGGAAGGGGTGTGCTCCTGGTTGCACGACACGGGCCGTGTTGCACAACACGGGTACCCGTGTCAGAGCCCCTGTACTGATAAAATTAAATGTGCATTTTTCTGGACGTGCTGTACAACACGGGCCGTGTTGCACAACACGGGTGCCCGTGTTGCTCTGCTGTGATGATTTCTGAATTTTTGATTTCAGTGTTTTGATGTTGGATTTTTATTGCCATGCTTTTAGATATGTTATCGAGCATGAATTATGATATAATTGATGTGATTGGTTGATGTTTGAATAGTATGCTGAGTGATTACATGCTATTCGTAACTTGATATGATTTATGTTTAAATGGTATGCTGAGTGGTTACATGCTATTTCATATCATGTTATGTTTGATATTGTTGATGTGCATGATATGTTGATCGATGTTCATAGTATGCTGAGTGTTACATACTTACATATCATGTTGCATTTGTTAATTCCCATTGTGTGGAATTAACATGGTGGCCAATATACGTGTCCGCGATTTAATGGAACGTTGAGGTGGTAGCCGTGTCCGCGATATAATGGAACGGTGAGTTATCCGTGACCCGAGATTTAATGGGGCGGTGAAGTGGTACCACATGCATGGGTGTGTTGCATTACTCGAATATAACATGAATGGATGACTTTTCCAATGTTATATTTGATTCTTTGTATGCACGTATGATTTGATAAATGGTTGATGATGTTTGATGAATATTTGCAAATATGAAAGGCAATATGTCATGGATATATGAATTGTAAAGGTTTTGTAAACTAGGAAATATGCTATTGATTGGGTGATGCTTATGATTTCGTGAATTGATTGTTATGAATGTATAACCAAATGTATATTGAGAAGCTCACCCTTACTGTTGAATATTTCAGATTGAGGAGTTTCGCTCAGGTGCTTGGCGAAGGCTTATCGTGTCTAGTTTAGTTTCGTTTTAGTATGTCCGGGTCATGCTCTGATAGTTGTAACTCCGGGAACGCTTGGTTGTCGAGCTGCTTTAGTCAGACTCGTTTATTCTTTTTTATTATTGTTATGATATGATGTTGACTTTCCAGGTGTTAATCCCTGATGATTTGGAAATTATTATAACATTTGATTTTATTAAATAAATTATTCCGCTGTGTAGACATGTATGAGTTACCACTAGAATTATGCATGACAGGGATTTATTTTATTAAAAGAGAATTGTAGCATTCCTCGATTATTACATGTACTCTGAGTTTATAATTTTTAATATTTGCGAAAATTATATGCGGGTTTTAGAGGGTGTTACAATAGTGGTATCAGAGCCTGGTTGGTCGTTGTGACCAGAGTCTTGAGTCAGTCATTCCTTTTCGTATGCGACTAGTGCAAGGTAACACTGTCGATACTGTATTCTGATGTGGAGTATGTTTTAATTCTCAGGAATATGGCTGGAAGAGGTAATGGACGAAATGATGCTGCACTCGCTGAGGCTTTGGGGATGTTAGCTGGTGTACTTGCTGGAAACCCAACTGGAGGCGTGATTGGTGCTGATAGGCAATTGGGAAATTTCCAAAGGAACAATCCTCCGTTGTTCAAAGGTACACATGACCCTGAAGGTGCTCAGAAGTGGCTGAAGGAAATCGAAAGGATTTTCCGTGTGATTGATTGTGCTGAAGATCTGAAAGTCAGATATGGTACGCATATGTTGGCAGAAGAGGCCGACGACTGGTGGGTTGCCACAAGGACTGAAATGGTTCAGGATGGAGAGGCACTGACTTGGGCTAACTTCAGAAGGGCTTTTCTGAGGAGGTACTTTCCTGAAGATGTTCGGGGAAGAAAGGAAATTGAATTTTTGGAGCTTAAGCAGGGCAATCTGACTGTTAGTGAGTATGCTACTAAGTTCACCGAGCTGGCAAAGTATTATGCACACTACAACAATGATGAAGCTGGAGAATTCTCTAAGTGTATCAAATTTGAGAATGGTCTCCGAGATGAGATTAAGCAGGGAATCAGGTACCAGCGTATTCGTAGATTTTCTGATCTGGTGGATTGTAGTAGAATCTTGGAAGAAGATATTACCAAGAATCGGTCGTCTCACTCTCGTGGGGCTGTTGACAAAAGAGGAAAGCAACATATGGACCGTGGCAAGCCATATGGTAGAGATAACCAGAGATCAGGCGGTTGGAAAAGGCCTAGTGGGGGAGATTCTAAGGCTCCTATCAGATGCTACAGGTGTGGTGAGTCTGGTCATCACGTTCGAGATTGCAAGAGTGATGAGAAGAAGTGCTATAAATGTGGAAAGGCTGGTCATTTGTCTATTGATTGCAAAGGGAAGTCTGTTACTTGTTACAATTGTGGCGAAGAGGGTCACATTCGTCCGCAGTGTCCTAAGCCTAGGAAGGATCAATCAAGTGGAAGAGTGTTCGCTTTGTCTGGATCTGAGACTACTCCAGAGGATCGATTGATTAAAGGTACGTGTTTTATTCATGGCACACCTTTAGTTGCAATTATTGATACTGGTGCAACTCATTCTTTCATTTCTTTGGATTGTGCTGAGAGGTTGAAACTGGACATATCTGGTATGCGAGGTAGCATGGTTGTTGATACTCCTGCATCGGGTTCAGTGACAACTTCACTTGTATGTAGGAATTGTCCTATTGAGATTTTTGGTAGAGGTTTCGGTATGGATTTAGTATGCCTACCGCTTGAACAAATTGATATTATCCTTGGGATGAACTGGTTGGAATTCAACCGGGTTCATCTGAACTGTTTTGCTAAGACGGTGATTTTTCCAGAAGTAGTTGGTGTCGAGAATTTGACTATGACCGCTAGGCAGGTGCAAGAAGCAATGGAAGATGGTGCTAATGTGTTTATGTTACTTGCTTCGTTGGATGCAACAGGAAAGGTCAGGAGTGTAGAATTGCCAGTGGTATGTGATTTTCCAGAAGTCTTTCCGGAAGATGTTGGTGAGCTACCTCCTGAGAGAGAGGTGGAATTCTCTATAGATTTGATTCCTGGTACGAGACCGGTGTCGATGGCGCCATATCGTATGTCTGCATCTGAGTTGGCTGAATTGAAGAGTCAGTTGGAAGATTTACTGGAGAAGAAGTTTATTCGTCCAAGTGTTTCGCCTTGGGGTGCTCCGGTATTGTTGGTTAAGAAGAAAGAAGGTTCTATGAGACTGTGTGTTGATTACAGGCAATTGAACAAGGTAACCATTAAGAATCGGTATCCATTACCGAGGATTGATGATTTAATGGATCAACTAATTGGAGCCAGTGTATTCAGTAAGATTGACTTGAGATCTGGATATCATCAGATTCGTGTGAAAGCGGAAGATATTCAAAAGACTGCTTTTCGAACGAGGTATGGGCATTATGAATATTCTGTTATGCCGTTCGGAGTTACTAATGCACCTGGTGTTTTCATGGAATATATGAACAGGATTTTTCATCCGTATCTGGATAAGTTTGTTGTGGTTTTTATTGATGACATTCTGATTTATTCCGAGAATGACAAAGAGCATGCGGAACATCTCAGAATTGTGTTAGAGTTGTTGAAAGATAGGAAGTTGTATGCAAAGTTGTCCAAATGTGAGTTCTGGCTGAATGAAGTTAGTTTTCTTGGACATGTGATTTCTAAGGATGGTATTGCAGTGGATCCTACAAAAGTAGAAGCGGTATCTCAGTGGGAAGCGCCGAAGACTGTTTCTGAAATCAGAAGTTTTCTTGGTCTTGCAGGTTATTACAGAAAGTTTATCGAAGGATTCTCAAAGTTAGCATTGCCGTTGACGAAATTGACTCGTAAAGGACAAGCGTTTATTTGGGATTCTGATTGTGAGAAGGGTTTCCAAGAATTGAAGCGGAGATTGACTAGTGCTCCTATTCTGATTTTGCCGAATCCGGTGGAATCTTTTGTGGTTTATTGTGATGCATCTCTGTTGGGTTTAGGTGGTGTTTTAATGCAGAATCAACAGGTAGTTGCGTATGCTTCGAGGCAGTTGAAGGTTCATGAAAGGAACTATCCTACTCATGACTTAGAACTGGCAGCAGTTGTGTTTGTCTTGAAATTGTGGAGACATTATCTGTACGGTTCGAGATTTGAAGTGTATAGTGATCATAAGAGTTTGAAGTATCTTTTCGATCAGAAAGAGCTCAATATGAGGCAAAGAAGGTGGTTGGAATTTCTCAAAGATTATGATTTTGGTTTGAATTACCATCCTGGTAAGGCAAATGTGGTTGCGGATGCTTTGAGCAGGAAATCCTTGCATATGTCTATGATGATGGTTCGTGAATTGGATTTAATTGAACAATTCCGAGATTTGAGTTTAGTTTGTGAAAGTACTCCGAAGTGTGTTCGTTTGGGTATGTTGAAACTTACTAGTGGTATTCTAGAAGAGATCAGGATCGGGCAGAAATCTGATGTTAATTTGGTTGATAAATTGACATTGATCAACCAAGGTCAAGGTGGTGAGTTTAGAATTGATGAGAATGATGTTATGAGATTTGGCGATAGAGTTTGTGTTCCTGATGTCGCAGAAATCAAGAAGAGTATATTAGAGGAAGGACATCGCAGTGGGATGAGTATTCATCCGGGTGCCACGAAAATGTATCATGATTTGAAGAAATTGTTTTGGTGGCCGGGAATGAAAAAGGAAATAGCTGAATTTGTGTATGCATGTTTAATCTGTCAGAAATCGAAGATTGAGCATCAAAAGCCGTCTGGGTTTATGCAACCGATGTTTATTCCAGAATGGAAGTGGGATAGTATTTCTATGGATTTCGTATCTGGGTTGCCAAGGACTCCTACGAATTGTGAAGCAATATGGGTCGTTGTGGATAGGTTGACTAAGTCTGCTCATTTTATACCGGTGCGAATGGATTACTCAATGGAGAGATTGGCACAGTTGTATATTGAGAAAATAGTGAGTTTGCATGGAGTTCCTTCTAGTATTGTGTCGGATAGAGATCCGCGATTCACTTCGAAATTTTGGGAAGGATTGCAGAAGGCTTTGGGTACTAAATTGAGGTTGAGTTCAGCTTACCATCCTCAGACTGATGGACAGACGGAGAGGACGATTCAATCATTAGAAGATTTATTGCGTGCTTGTGTTTTAGAGAAAGGTGGAGCTTGGGATAGCTATTTGCCATTGATTGAATTTACTTATAACAATAGTTACCATTCGAGTATTGGTATGGCTCCGTTTGAGGCATTGTATGGTAGACGGTGTAGAACACCTTTGTGTTGGTATGAATCTGGAGAGAGTTCGGTAGTTGGGCCAGAGATTGTTCAGCAGACTACTGAAAAGATCAAATTGATTCAAGAAAAGATGAGAGCTTCTCAGAGTCGTCAGAAAAGTTATCATGATAAGAGGAGAAAGAATTTAGAATTTAGTGCTGGAGATCATGTGTTTATGAGAGTTACTCCGATGACGGGTATTGGTCGGGCGTTGAAGTCTAAGAAGTTGACTCCGCGTTTTATTGGTCCGTTTCAGATTACGGAAAGAGTTGGAGAAGTTGCTTATCGTATTGCTTTACCTCCGAGACTTGCGAATTTGCACGATGTTTTTCATGTTTCTCAGTTGAGGAGATACATTCCAGACCCATCTCATGTAATCCAAATAGATGATGTACAGGTAAGAGATAACCTGACAGTAGAAGCATTGCCTATGAGGATAGAAGATCGGGAAGTGAAACAGTTAAGAGGTAAAGAGATAGCATTAGTGAAGGTTGCTTGGGGAGGTCCAGCAGATGGAAATATCACTTGGGAGCTGGAGAGCCAGATGAAAGAGGCTTATCCGGAGCTGTTCGTCTAAGGTATGTTTTCGAGGACGAAAACTCTTTTAGTGGGGGAGAGTTGTAACACCCCGTTTTCAATTAATTGATTTATTTAAATTTGGGAATTTATTTTATTAGAATTAATAAAATAAAAAGAATTATTTAATTTGGAGTATTGGAGGAAAATAAAAGAAATAAGGAATATTGGGATTTTTATGTTATTGGGCTTAGATGTTGTTAGTAAGAGTGGGGGTGCAGAGAAATAAAGTTATGTTTGGGACTTAGGCCATTTTCTCATTTTTGGTTTTTCACGTAAGAACAGAAGTTGGAATTTGGGAGAATAGAGCTCTGAAGAACGGAGAACGAAGAACACCGCCCAAGAACTCAAAGCTGCTAATTGATAAGGTAAGGGGGGTTTATACTCGATTTATATTTGTTTATGGGTTTACGTACGGTTGATTCGGGTAATTATAGGAAAATCCCAATTGTTAGATGTTTCTAGGGATCGATAACCGTAGGACTGAACCTTGTTAGAAAAGGGTTAGGTTCCCAATTTTTATGAATCGATTAAGAGTTTTAGGTCCCAAATGAGGAATTGAGAGTATATATCATGATCGTGAATTTACCGTGGAAGTTGTAGGGATAACCTCCGTGTCAGTAGAATTCCCCAAAAGGACGGTTAGTTTCCGATTAAGGTTATTATGATAATCGTTGGTAACTTGGATATTGTGATGTTGTTGTGAATTGTACAAACTCGATGCGTTAGGTGCTGAAATATGCGTTTTGGCGGACGTTTTCCCGCGTTTGGACTGCTGTTTTCTGAGCTGCCGCAGGTTCAGGAAAATCCTGTGCGCGCTCAGCAACACGGGCCGTGTTGCACAACACGGGTGGCCGTGTTGCTCCTCTGAGTTGGAAGGGGTGTGCTCCTGGTTGCACGACACGGGCCGTGTTGCACAACACGGGTACCCGTGTCAGAGCCCCTGTACTGATAAAATTAAATGTGCATTTTTCTGGACGTGCTGTACAACACGGGCCGTGTTGCACAACACGGGTGCCCGTGTTGCTCTGCTGTGATGATTTCTGAATTTTTGATTTCAGTGTTTTGATGTTGGATTTTTATTGCCATGCTTTTAGATATGTTATCGAGCATGAATTATGATATAATTGATGTGATTGGTTGATGTTTGAATAGTATGCTGAGTGATTACATGCTATTCGTAACTTGATATGATTTATGTTTAAATGGTATGCTGAGTGGTTACATGCTATTTCATATCATGTTATGTTTGATATTGTTGATGTGCATGATATGTTGATCGATGTTCATAGTATGCTGAGTGTTACATACTTACATATCATGTTGCATTTGTTAATTCCCATTGTGTGGAATTAACATGGTGGCCAATATACGTGTCCGCGATTTAATGGAACGTTGAGGTGGTAGCCGTGTCCGCGATATAATGGAACGGTGAGTTATCCGTGACCCGAGATTTAATGGGGCGGTGAAGTGGTACCACATGCATGGGTGTGTTGCATTACTCGAATATAACATGAATGGATGACTTTTCCAATGTTATATTTGATTCTTTGTATGCACGTATGATTTGATAAATGGTTGATGATGTTTGATGAATATTTGCAAATATGAAAGGCAATATGTCATGGATATATGAATTGTAAAGGTTTTGTAAACTAGGAAATATGCTATTGATTGGGTGATGCTTATGATTTCGTGAATTGATTGTTATGAATGTATAACCAAATGTATATTGAGAAGCTCACCCTTACTGTTGAATATTTCAGATTGAGGAGTTTCGCTCAGGTGCTTGGCGAAGGCTTATCGTGTCTAGTTTAGTTTCGTTTTAGTATGTCCGGGTCATGCTCTGATAGTTGTAACTCCGGGAACGCTTGGTTGTCGAGCTGCTTTAGTCAGACTCGTTTATTCTTTTTTATTATTGTTATGATATGATGTTGACTTTCCAGGTGTTAATCCCTGATGATTTGGAAATTATTATAACATTTGATTTTATTAAATAAATTATTCCGCTGTGTAGACATGTATGAGTTACCACTAGAATTATGCATGACAGGGATTTATTTTATTAAAAGAGAATTGTAGCATTCCTCGATTATTACATGTACTCTGAGTTTATAATTTTTAATATTTGCGAAAATTATATGCGGGTTTTAGAGGGTGTTACAGCCTGCATCCCATGATTGCACTAAACTAGCATACGAAAACTGTGATGAAAAAGAAAAGAAACAGGATGCCAAAAGAGGTTCAAATCCCATTTGTTTTCCCCCCAAATCACAGCAAAATCATCTATAAATACTTGGTTCCATCACACGTTCAGGGGGCTGGCTTTTGGGGAGAGGTTAGCAAAAAGGAGAGGAAACAAAGCTGTGAAATCTTCATAAAAATCCAGATTTCTAATACACAAAAACAAACCTTTGTTCTTCCCTTTGAACCAAAGAACACAACCACATGTCCGTTTCTCTTGCTGACTCAGAAACATCCAAAGGCAACCACTCAAAGCTCCAAGCACGCTCCAAGTAAGTCTTTCTGGCTTTACTTGTTTTTCATTCTAAACATCATTAACATGTAAATATCATAGTATTAATGTTGTACATATCATTGCATGAACTGAAAAACTATGGATCATAACTTCTAGAATAATGCTAGACTCAGACTTAGGATTAGAACTTCTATGAATTGTTGTGTTATTATTCTCCTTATTTGTTGTTTTGTCAAAAATGAATGAGTTGCTGACGTGCTGATTAAAATGAGAAAAGAGTTGAAATGTAATATAGAACTTCTGATTTTCACCTGCTGATAACACACAGAACTTTTATGATTTTTCTCATTATTAACACACACTGAACTTCTGATTCTCACATACTGATAGTGCACTGAACTGCTAAGGTTCATTCACTGGCTCAGCACAACATTGAACTTCTGATGACTCACTCACTGTTCTAACACAGCACAGAATTTCTGAGTTCTCCTTACGTGTCAAATAGACTGAACTGCTGATGTTTGCTCACTGTTTTAGTGTAACACAGAACTTCTAATTTTTGGTTCACTGGCTGAACACCACCCAGAACCTCTGTCTTTTCCCTCTAACGTTTTTTGCAGGAATTCAGAGTGTATCAATCCAGAACCTCTGTTCCCTTTCCCTCTGACGTTTTGTAGGAACTCACAGTGTACCAAATCATAACTTCTGATTCTGACGCTTCCTTCTGAGTCACCACGTGGCTGACTTCATAACTTCTGACCCTAGTTGTTCTTCTTGCAGCAACACGCTTTTTTCTTCTTCTATTTTTGCATTTATTTTTCTTTTCAGCATTTTCATAATAACTTTCTTTTAATATCAACGTAAAAAGACACAAAAACATTTTCCTTTTAACTTATTTCTTTTTTTAATTCATTAAAACAAAATAAATCTTTCCTTTTATTTCATTCTTATATGGTTGTAATAGTAACTTAAGACTTATGTTTACTTGCAATCCCCATTCGTACATATGTACCCCCATCCCCTAAATATTGTAATAGCGTAGGACTTTACATTTCTGTAATTTACTGTTTTCCTTATACTGTATAGTAATTAGGCGTGTATGGCAAGAAATAAAAATCAATAAGTAGATAACCAAAAATTAAGACAAATTATGCATGCAATCAAACACACTTTCACACATGCACCCTTAGGGTAATTCCACTTATTGCCTTACAAAAATGGCCATGTTATGCATGTGGGATTTCTTAGCACAAACAAATACAAGATCATAGTCCCTCGATGATGCTATCAAAGTTGCCTTTCAAAATGATCTTAGTCCCTAAAGAAAAGTGCTAAGTCATCTTACGACATTGCTATCATGGTCATACGATGACCCAACGCCCGTCCCTTTACATCCAACAATGGGGCTTCTTATCAGTTCAATGGTAAGATAGCAACATCTAAAGGAGGAGGAAAAGCCCATCTAAGACCTTTTGAGAAGGCAGGTTCGCTCTTAGTTACTCGCTTGCTCACAACAAAAATATTTTTACCCATACTCTCATCTTTGAACTATTTTCAAAACAAACACTTTGTAGGTGTTCTTATTGAAACGAGAACCATTACGAAGTTCCATTTTCAAAATACTTTCAAAAACACATCTCATAAACACACTTTTGAACTATTTTCGAAACAAACACGTTGTAGGAGTTCTTATAGAAACGAGAACCATTACGAAGTTCCATTTTCAAAATACTTTCAAAAATCACCACCATAAGCACACATTCAAACAAAAGCAAGTGATCTAGCAAGTAACTAAGAGCCCATGGAAAACCATGGATGAAAAGGGTGCTAGCACCTTCCCTTTTCATATTCTACCCCCCGAACTCAAGAAAACATCTCTAAGGTCTTTCCTGTGCTTTTTCACCTTTCCTATTGGATAAAAGAAAATTCGGTGGCGACTCTTGCTAAACCGCAACATTTGTGAACATAAACTCAAAACCTCAATTCAGTTCTCCCACCGTATCACAGAACTGGCGACTCTGCTGGGGAGTATTGAAAGTGGGGTTACCTTAGGGCTAGATCACCTTTACTTGCTTACATTGTTTGATTTGTTTGCTTTACATTTTGGTTCCTTGTTTGGGTTTGTTTTAAATCCTACACCCGGATTTAGGGGCACCTTTTAGGTAAGTAGCAATAAACTGTGAGGGAATTGTGCGGCGTATACCGACATGGTTGAAGCAGTAGCTACGTTGATGTGGCACTTTGGTTGGTACCGGTAACCCTTGAGTCAGTAAAGGAGAGTACGGGGCCGCCGCGTGGTGTCGTGAAACATCAACTGACCTTAGAACCTTACTTGACCAACTTGGCCATTAGGAAGTAGTGAGATAGCCGGTTTCGGTGTAAAGCTGAAAATTGGTTGATACTCGATGCTACACTTATTGAGACTTGACCCCTGAGTTTTGTTCGGTCGCGAGTCAATTGCTTATTAAACGAAGCTTGTGGGAAAGGTCAGTGATATTGAGATCCCTTAGAACCCGGTTACTATTAACTAGGACAGGTTGAGCCAACTAAACTTCAAGAGGGTACTTACCTACAAACTCCATGCAAGCCTAAACCTAAGGACTTGTCTGCTTTGTGTGAATATGGTTATTTGTATATACACTTGCTTACCTCGCATACTTGTACATAACATCATAACATCATACCATAGCATTTTCAATAACCATTTCAAGGATCTCTAGGGCCTTTGATGCAAGTTATGACGAACCAAACACCGTCAAATATCAAGTACAACAAACTTGAGTCAAAGGCTATGACCCACTTGATATGGTGAACTTGACTCTTGAAGAAGGACTCACAACGACACGAAGTTTCTTCAATCAAGTTACAATCAAATTCTAGAAGTTTCTTGTTTACCCCACAAGATCCTTGAAAACATGCATCCACATATCATGCATCATATCATGACAGGTTTCTCATACAAGTCTCCTTATCTTCCTACTGTTTATTTCAGTAGAGATGGATCTAGAGCAGACTATCAAGGACGTCCAGGCTCAAAATGCTCAACTTCAAGAGATGTTCTTGAACCTATCCAAGGGACAAGAAGAGGTCAAGGCGCTCCTCACCAGGGGCATGATCATGGGAAATCTTGGGGACGATAGAGATGACCAGTTGGAAAGGCTACAAACTGAAATAGCCATAATGAGGGTCCAAATGACGGGACAGCTGGTGGGCCAGATGGCTCTTATTCAAAACCTGGAACAAGGACAAGAAGAGCTGAGGGTCCTCATCAACAAGCTTCGTCGGGATGGATTTAACCAAATGGGGAAAACATCTAGGATTGGGGATAAAGTCATCATTCAGCCTCCCTTGAGACAAGAAGCCGAGAGAAGACCTCGCCAATTTGCTTCAGCGTCACAAACCCAATAACCACCTCGTCAACAAGGACATGGTAACCGAAGTAAACAGGTCCCAGCCGTTAGGCAGTTCACCAAACTCGACATGCCTATATCGCAGGTCTTACAACACCTGCTGAACTTGAATTTGGTCACATTAAGGGATCCTCCTCGGAATCCCAATACCTCTGCTCCTAGCTATCATCCCAATGCATTATGTGCATACCACTCTAATAATCCCAGGCATGACACGAATGACTGTTGGGCTTTGAAAAATAAGATCCAAGACTTGATTGACAGAGGAGTGTTGGAGTTCACATAAGGTGGCCAAACTGAGTTCTTCTGCCTTTCCTCAAAGGCTCACCACCTAAAGTGACAAGTTCAGAGAAAGAGACTTCTGTTCATTTTGAATTTTCAATTGTAATTTCTTTTGTTATTCAAACAATTATCTATTAATGTCAAACTTTGTTTCATTAATGCATTGCATATGTTTGTCTTGATTTGATCCACTCATTTTCATTACATTTAAACTATTATTTTTACTCACTTTATAACATTCAACTCTTGCTAAAAGTTACAAGCCTTTAGAGGGAGGATGACGAAAACAATGGCATAATCTCATACAGTATACTTTTGGACAGACCTTGCTAACGATGTACATGCATTCTTTCAAATCCTAAACACTGGAGTTATAAGGAAGATAATCCCTAGTCAACCCCTTCGAGCCAAAGAAGTAGAAGTTTTCTGTTTTAACACAAATTGAAACGTTTAATCAAAACCTGGGGCAGGGTAGTCTCTCAGTTAATTCAAACGCGCGTTAAGCCGCAAACTCTCATCTTGTAATACAACGAATGACGTCAAAAAACATCCCTATGGGATCAAAAAACAATGATGGTTCCCTATCACATAGGCAGTCATTATCTCTCTCTCAAAAAAAAGAGGGAAAATCCCAATAAGTCAAAACCTACAAAGGAGACTTAAGAAAATTGGGGCATCCCGCTGACTGTAATCCCAAAACAGGAATAGTTAGGCAAAAATTAGGGATAAAAAATCAAAAGAAAGAGGTCACTACAAATCCTCAACAACATGAAAAATATTGCAAAAATGACTGCCTTCCGACAAACTCAACTTGTCTGAACCATCACTAAAATGTCATTCCAAGACCCAATTGGAATCCAAACGTACAATTAACTGAGATTAGGACTGAAGAACATCACGAAGAACGGGTGGTTACAAATACACTTTGAGCCTTTATCCTTTGTTTCTTAAACCGTGAATCGAGCCACGTTACAACCCTTCAAAAGTCCTAATTGAAGCATGGGTTAGTTCGAAAACATATTGTTACAAAAGGTATCCTGACTCCTGTAAGGCTTTACTCAAAATCTAAAGTTGGATTACAAACTTCTTTACTTGCTAAAAACGCATTTTTCAAAACTTTAAGACAAACATAAAATTTGCATTACTTGAATATCACTGTTTGCATATGGATATTTGTTTGACAACGGAGAAATTCACACAATGACTATCCAGTGAACGAAAGCTCTCAATGAACAAAATCACTTTAAGTGAGATGACACTTCCATTGACAAATCTCCTATCAACAGGGGGACATGACATGTCACTATCCAGCACACCTGGGGAAGTCTAGTCAAGATTCCAAGAAATATCTCGAGAAATGCAGAGTAACCAGGGGCAAGTCTCCATCTCTGTCACTTGGGGCATTGAATGTTAATCCTGACAAAGGGTTACGTACAGTTAAACATTTCTAGGCAATTCCACAAGAACTTGCTACTAGGGGCAATGACAAATCTCCCCAAAATCCTTCTCACAGGATGATTCCCCAGCCAGAGTTTAATCTCTGAAAACCTTTCCCCAACTGAGACAACTTCAAGGATCCTCGGGAACTTCCCCAACGAGTTCATCACCTCTCTAGCAGATCGACAATAGGGTTTATTTCCACAACAAACTACAGATTCCCCAGTTTGAGTTTGCCTCTCTGATAACTACAAATCAATGGACTACAACTCCTCTTCCCCAATAGACTACTCTACAATCCCCAGCAAGTTATTTTGAAAACTGGACCCAACCGGATATCAGTTCAACTTCGACTCCCCAGTAGAGCAATGGACAACCGAGACTCTTAAACTCTTTTCCCAAGCAGGAATAAACGTACTCCTCAATGGAGTTTCTCCTCAAACAACAAAACAGGAATCCTCGGTGGAAACATTCTAAGCGAAGTTTGAAGATACACATACTCTTCAACAGAAGTCCAGGATTTAACAAACTCCCTGACATTTGTCAAGGATTTATTTTCCAAGACAAAAATATATTCATAAACGTTTCACATTTCATACCTCCTATTTACATACATGATAAGGGCATACGACACAATCTCATTTATTTTAAGAATATCATGACATCATGCACATTGCATACGACTAACTCTTTACCTTTTCAGGGAAAGACAAATCAATAAACACCGTTGACTACTTATATGACCTGGTAGTCCTCTCAAAAACTACGTCTAATGAAGGGCTGTTTCAGCAGATTCCTCAAAAAGATGGCCTCACAAGACCATCCCTGGTTCAGTCAAATCGACGCTAAGATCTCCCTGATTCCTATTCCAGTTGAAGATATTCCAAGACTTTCGTCTTGTTCAGTTAAATCAATTCTAAGATTTTTCTTATTCTTATCCAATCAAAGTTAATCCAAGACCTTCTCTGGTTCAGTCACATCGATGCTAAGATCTCCCTGATTCTTATTCTAGTTGAAGATATTCCAAGACTTTCATCTAGTTCAGTTAAATCGATTCTAAGATTTTTCTGATTCTTATCCAGTAAAAGTTAATCCAAGACCTTCTCTGGTCCAGTCAGATCGACGCTAAGATCTCCCTGATTCTTATTCCAATTGAAGATATTCCAAGACTTTCGTCTGGTTCAGTTAAATCGATTCTAAGATTTTTCTGATTCTTATCCAGTCAAAGTTAATCCAAGACCTTCTCTGGTTCAGTCAGATCGACACTAAGATCTCCCTGATTCTTATTCCAATTGAAGATATCCCAAGACTTTCGTCTGGTTCAGTTAAATCGATTCTAAGATTTTTCTGATTCTTATCCAGTAAAAGTTAATCCAAGACCTTCTCTGGTTCAGTCAGATTGACGCTAAGATCTCCCTGATTCTTATTCCAGTTGAAGATATTCCAAGACTTTCGTCTGGTTCAGTTAAATCGATTCTAAGATTTTTCTGATTCTTATCCAGTCAAAGTTAATCCAAGACCTTCTCTGGTTCAGTCAGATCGACGCTAAGATCTCCCTGATTATTATTCCAGTTGAAGATATTCCAAGACTTTCGTCTGGTTCAGTTAAATCGATTCTAAGATTTTTCTGATTCTTATCCAGTCAAAGTTAATCCAAGACCTTCTCTGGTTCAATCATATCGACACTAAGATCTCCCTGATTCTTATTCCAGTTGAAGATACCCCAAGACTTTCGTCTGGTTCAGTTAAATCGATTCTAAGATTTTTCTGATTCTTATCCAGCCAAAGTTAATCCAAGACCTTCTCTGGTTCAGTCAGATCGATGCTAAGATCTCCCCGATTCTTATTCCAGTTGAAGATATCCCAAGACTTTCGTCTGGTTCAGTTAATTCGATTTTAAGATTTTTCTGATTCTTATCTAGTCAAAGTTAATCCAAGACCTTCTCTGGTTAAGTCAGATCGACGCTAATATCTCCCTGATTCTTATTCCAATTAAAGATATTCGAAAACTTTCGTCTGGTTCAGTTAAATCGATTCTAAGATTTTTCTGATTCTTATTCAGTCAAAGTTAATCCAATACCTTCTCTGGTTCACTCAGATCGACACTAAGATCTCCCTGATTCTTATTCCAGTTGAAGATATCCCAAGACATTCATCTGGTTCAGTTAAATCGATTCTAAGAATTTTCTGATTCTTATCAAGTCAAAGTTAGTCCAAGACCTTCTCTGGTCCAGTCAGATCGACGCTAAGATCTCCCTGATTCTTATTCCAATTGAAGATATTCCAAGACTTTTGTCTTGTTCAGTTAAATCGATTCTAAAATTTTTCTGATTCTTATCCAATCAAAGTTAATCCAAGACCTTCTCTGGTTCAGTCAGATCGACGTTAAGATCTCCCCAATTCTTATTCCAGTTGAAGATATCCCAAGACTTTCGTTTGGTTCAGTTAAATCGATTCTAAGATTTTTCTGATTCTTATCCAGTCAAAGTTAATCCAAGACCTTCTCTGGTTAAGTCAGATCGATGCTAATATCTCCCTGATTCTTATTCCAGTTGAAGATATTCCAAGACTTTCGTCTGTTTCAGTTAAATCGATTATTAGATTTTTCTGATTCTTATCCAGTCAAAGTTAATCCAAGACCTTCTCTGGTTCAGTCAGATCAATGCTAAGATCTCCTTGATTCTTATTCCAGTTGAAGATATTCCAAGACTTTTGTCTGGTTCAGTTAAATCGATTCTATGATTTTTCTGATTCTTATCCAGTCAAAGTTAATCCAAGACCTTCTCTGGTTCAGTCAGATCGACACTAAGATCTCCCTGATTCTTATTCCAGTTGAAGATATCCCAAGACTTTTGTCTGGTTCAGTTAAATCGATTCTAAGATTTTTATGATTCTTATCCAGTCAAAGTTAATCCAAGACCTTCTCTGGTTCAGTCAGATCGACGCTAAGATCTCCTTAATTTATATTCCAAGACATTCGTCTGGTTCAGTTAAATTGATTCTAAGATTTTTTTTATTCTTATCCAGTCAAAGTTAATCCAAGACCTTCTCTGGTTCAGTCAGATCGACACTAATATCTCCCTGATTCTTATTATAGTTGAAGATATCCCAAGACTTTCGTCTGGTTCAGTTAAATCGATTATAAGAATTTTCTGATTCTTATCCAGTCAAAGTTAATCCAAGACCTTCTCTGGTTCAGTCAGATCGACACTAAGATCTCCCTGATTCTTATTCCAGTTGAAGATATTCCAAGACTTTCGTCTGGTTCAATTAAATAGATTCTACGATTTTTCTCATTCTTATCCAGTTAAAGTTAATCCAAGACCTTCTCTGGTTCAGTCAGATCGACACTAAGATCTCCCTGATTCTTATTCCTGTTGTAGATATTCCAAGACTTTCGTCTGGTTTAGTTAAATCGATTCTAAGATTTTTCTGATTCTTATCCAGTCAAAGTTAATCTAAGACCTTCTCTGGTTCAGTCAGACCGACGCTAAGATCTCCCTGATTCTTATTCCAGTTGAAGATATTCCAAGACTTTTGTCTGGTTCAATTAAATCGATTCTAAGATTTTTTTGATTCTTATCCAGTAGAAGTTAGTCCAAGACCTTTTCTGGTTCAGTCAGATCGACGCTAAGATCTCCCTGATTCTTATTCCAGTTGAAGATATACCAAGACTTTCGTCTGGTTCAGTTAAATCGATTCTAAGAATTTTCTGATTCTTATCCAGTCAAAGTTAAGCTAAGACCTTTTCTGGTTCAGTCAAATCGACACTAAGATCTCCCTGATTCTTATTCCAGTTGAAGATATTCCAAGACTTTCGTCTGGTTCAATTAAATCGATTCTAAGATTATTCTGGATCTTATCCGATTAAAGTTAATCCAAGACCTTCTCTGGTTCAGTCAAATCGAAGCTAAGATCTCCCTGATTCTTATTCTAGTTAAAGATATTCCAAGACTTTCGTCTGGTTCAGTTAAATCGATTCTAAGATTTTTCTGATTCTTATCCAGTCAAAGTTAATCCAATACCTTATTTGGTTCTGTCATATCGACACTAAAAACTCCCTGATTCTTATTCCATTTGAAGATATCCCAAGACTTTCGTCTGGTTTAATTAAATTGATTCTAAGATTTTTCTGATTCTTATCCAGTCAAAGTTAATCCAAGACCTTCTCTGGTTAAGTCAGATGAACACTAAGATCTCCCTGATTCTTATCCCAGTTGAAGATATCCCAAGACTTTTGTCTGGTTCAGTTAAATCGATTCTAAGATTTTTCTGATTCTTATCCAGCCAAAGTTAATCCAAGACCTTCTCTGGTTCAGTCAGATCGACGCTAAGATCTCCCTGATTCTTATTCCAGTTGAAGATATTCCAAGACTTTCGTCTGGTTCAGTTAAATCGATTCTAAGATTTTTCTCATTCTTATCCAGTCAAAGTTAATCCAGGACCTTCTCTGGTTCAGTCAGATTGACACTAAGATCTCCCTGATTCTTATTCCAGTTGAAGATATCCCAAGACTTTCGTCTGGTTCAGTTAAATCGATTCTAAGATTTTTCTGATTCTTATCCAGTCAAAGTTAATCCAAGACTTTCTCTGGTTCAGTCAGATCGATGCTAAGATCTCCCTGATTCTTATTCCAGTTGAAGATATCCCAAGACTTTCGTCTGGTTCAGTTAAATCGATTCTAAGATTTTTCTGATTTTTATCCAATCTAAGTTAATCCAAGACCTTCTCTGGTTAAGTCAGATCGACGCTAATATCTCCCTGATTCTTATTCCAATTGAAGATATCCCAAGACTTTCGTCTGGTTCAGTTAAATCGATTCTAAGATTTTTCTGATTCTTATCAAGTCAAAGTTAATCCAAGACCTTCTCTGGTTTCGTCAGATAGACGCTAAGATCTCCCTGATTCTTATTCCAATTGAAGATATTCCAAGACTTTCGTCTGGTTCAGTTAAATCGATTCTAAGATATTTCTGATTCTTATCCAGCCAAAGTTAATCCAAGACCTTCTCTGGTTCAGTCAGATCGACACTAAGATCTCCCTGATTCTTATTCCAGTTGAAGATATGCCAAGACTTTCGTCTTATTCAGTTAAATCGATTATAAGATTTTTCTGATTCTTATCCAATCAAAGTTAATCCAAGATCTTCTCTGGTTCAGTCAGATCGACGCTAAGATCTCCCCGATTCTTATTCCAGTTGAAGATATCCCAAGACTTTCATCTGGTTCAGTTAAATCGATTCTAAGATTTTTCTGATTCTTATCAAGTCAAAGTTAATCCAATACCTTCTATGGTCCAGTCAGATCGACGCTAAGATCTCCCTGATTCTTATTCCAATTGAAGATATTCCAAGACTTTTATCTTGTTCAGTTAAATCGATTCTATGATTTTTCTGATTCTTATCCAATCAAAGTTAATCCAAGACCTTCTTTGGTTCAGTCAGATCGACATTAAGATCTCCCCAATTCTTATTCCAGTTGAAGATATCCCAAGACTTTCGTTTGGTTCAGTTAAATCGATTCTAAGATTTTTCTGATTCTTATCCAGTCAAAGTTAATCCAAGACCTTCTCTGGTTAAGTCAGATCGACGCTAATATCTCCCTGGTTCTTATTCCAGTTGAAGATATTCCAAGACTTTCATCTGGTTCAGTTAAATCGATTATTAGATTTTTCTGATTCTTATCCAGTCAAAGTTAATCCAAGACCTTCTCTGGTTCAGTCAGATCGACGCTAAGATCTCCTTGATTCTTATTCCAGTTGAAGATATTCCTAGACTTTCGTCTGGTTCAGTTAAATCGATTCTAAGATTTTTCTGATTCTTATCCAGTCAAAGTTAATCCAAGACCTTCTCTGGTTCAGTCAGATCGACAATAAGATCTACCTGATTCTTATTGCAGTTGAAGATATCCCAAGACTTTCGTCTGGTTCAGTTAAATCGATTCTAAGATTTTTATGATTCTTATCCAGTCAAAGTTAATCCAAGACATTCTCTGGTTCAGTTAGATCGACGCTAAGATCTCCCTAATTCTTATTCCAAGACATTCGTTTGGTTCAGTTAAATTGATTCTAAGATTTTTTTGTTTCTTATTCAGTCAAAGTTAATCCAAGACCTTCTCTGGTTCAGTCAGATTGACACTAATATCTCCCTGATTCTTATTCTAGTTGAAGATATCCCAAGACTTTCGTCTGGTTCAGTTAAATCGATTATAAGATTTTTCTGATTCTTATCCAGTCAAAGTTAATCCAAGACCTTCTCTGGTTCAGTCAGATCGACACTAAGATCTCCCTGATTCTTATTCCAGTTGAAGATATTCCAAGAATTTCGTCTGGTTCAGTTAAATAGATTCTACGATTTTTCTCATTCTTATCTAGTCAAAGTTAATCCAAGACCTTCTCTGGTTCAGTCAGATCGACACTAAGATCTCCCTGATTCTTATTCCAGTTGAAGATATTCCAAGACTTTCGTCTGGTTCAGTTAAATCGATTCTAAGATTTTTCTGATTCTTATCCAGTCAAAGTTAATCCAAGACCTTCTCTGGTTCAGTCAGATTGATGCTAAGATCTCCCCGATTCTTATTCCAGTTGAAGATATCCCAAGACTTTCGTCTGGTTTAGTTAAATCGATTCTAAGATTTTTCTGATTCTTATCCAGTCAAAGTTAATCCAAGACCTTCTCTGGTTAAGTCAGATCGACGCTAATATCTCCCTGATTCTTATTCCAATTAAAGATATTCCAAGACTTTCGTCTGGTTCAGTTAAATCGATTCTAAGATTTTTCTGATTCTTATCCAGTCAAAGTTAATCCAATACCTTCTCTGGTTCACTCAGATCGACACTAAGATCTTCCTGATTCTTATTCCAGTTGAAGATATCCCAAGACTTTCATCTGGTTCAGTTAAATCGATTCTAAGAATTTTCTGATTCTTATCAAGTCAAAGTTAATCCAAGACCTTCTCTGGTCCAGTCAGATCGATGTTAAGATCTCCCTGATTCTTATTCCAATTGAAGATATTCCAAGACTTTTGTCTTGTTCAGTTAAATCGATTCTAAGATTTTTCTGATTCTTATCCAATCAAAGTTAATCCAAGACCTTCTCTGGTTCAGTCAGATCGACGCTAAGATCTCCCTGATTCTTATTCCAGTTGAAGATATTCCAAGACTTTCGTCTGGTTCAGTTAAATCGATTCTAAGATTTTTCTGATTCTTATCCAGTCAAAGTTAATCCAAGACCTTCTCTGGTTCAATCATATCGACACTAAGATCTCCCTGATTCTTATTCCAGTTGAAGATATCCCAAGACTTTCGTCTGGTTCAGTTAAATCGATTCTAAGATTTTTCTGATTCTTATCCAGCCAAAGTTAATCCAAGACCTTCTCTGGTTCAGTCAGATCGATGGTAAGATCTCCCCGATTCTTATTCCAGTTGAAGATATCCCAAGACTTTCGTCTGGTTCAGTTAATTCGATTCTAAGATTTTTCTGATTCTTATCTAGTCAAAGTTAATCCAAGACCTTCTCTGGTTAAGTCAGATCGACGCTAATATCTCCCTGATTCTTATTCCAATTAAAGATATTCGAAGACTTTCGTCTGGTTCAGTTAAATCGATTCTAAGATTTTTCTGATTCTTATCCAGTCAAAGTTAATCCAATACCTTCTCTGGTCCAGTCAGATCGACGCTAAGATCTCCCTGATTCTTATTCCAATTGAAGATATTCCAAGACTTTTGTCTTGTTCAGTTAAATCGATTCTAAGATTTTTCTGATTCTTATCCAATCAAAGTTAATCCAAGACCTTCTCTGGTTCAGTCAGATCGACGTTAAGATCTCCCCAATTCTTATTCCAGTTGAAGATATCCCAAGACTTTCGTTTGGTTCAGTTAAATCGATTCTAAGATTTTTCTGATTCTTATCCAGTCAAAGTTAATCCAAGACCTTCTCTGGTTAAGTCAGATTGATGCTAATATCTCCCTGATTCTTATTCCAGTTGAAGATATTCCAAGACTTTCGTCTGTTTCAGTTAAATCGATTATTAGATTTTTCTGATTCTTATCCAGTCAAAGTTAATCCAAGACCTTCTCTGGTTCAGTCAGATCGATGCTAAGATCTCCTTGATTCTTATTCCTGTTGAAGATATTCCAAGACTTTTGTCTGGTTCAGTTAAATCGATTCTAAGATTTTTCTGATTCTTATCCAGTCAAAGTTAATCCAAGACCTTCTCTGGTTCAGTCAGATCGACACTAAGATCTCCCTGATTCTTATTCCACTTGAAGATATCCCAAGACTTTTGTCTGGTTCAGTTAAATCGATTCTAAGATTTTTATGATTCTTATCCAGTCAAAGTTAATCCAAGACCTTCTCTGGTTCAGTCAGATCGACGCTAAGATCTCCCTAATTCTTATTCCAAGACATTTGTCTGGTTCAGTTAAATTGATTCTAAGATTTTTTTTATTCTTATCCAGTCAAAGTTAATCCAAGACCTTCTCTGGTTCAGTCTGATCGACACTAATATCTCCCTGATTCTTATTCTAGTTGAAGATATCCCAAGACTTTCGTCTGGTTCAGTTAAATCGATTATAAGAATTTTCTGATTCTTATCCAGTCAAAGTTAATCCAAGACCTTCTCTGGTTCAGTCAGATCGACACTAAGATCTCCCTGATTCTTATTCCAGTTGAAGATATTCCAAGACTTTCGTCTGGTTCAATTAAATAGATTCTACGATTTTTCTCATTCTTATCCAGTTAAAGTTAATCCAAGACCTTCTCTGGTTCAGTCAGATCGACACTAAGATCTCCCTGATTCTTATTCTTGTTGTAGATATTCCAAGACTTTCGTCTGGTTCAGTTAAATCGATTCTAAGATTTTTCTGATTTTTATCCAGTCAAAGTTAATCTAAGACCTTCTCTGGTTCAGTCAGACCGACGCTAAGATCTCCCTGATTCTTATTCCAGTTGAAGATATTCCAAGACTTTTGTCTGGTTCAATTAAATCGATTCTAAGATTTTTCTGATTCTTATCCAGTAGAAGTTAATCCAAGACCTTTTCTGGTTCAGTCAGATCGACGCTAAGATCTCCCTGATTCTTATTCCAGTTGAAGATATACCAAGACTTTCGTCTGGTTCAGTTAAATCGATTCTAAGAATTTTCTGATTCTTATCCAGTCAAAGTTAAGCTAAGACCTTTTCTGGTTCAGTCAAATCGACACTAAGATCTCCCTGATTCTTATTCCAGTTGAAGATATTCCAAGACTTTCGTCTGGTTCAATTAAATCGATTCTAAGATTATTCTGGATCTTATCCGATTAAAGTTAATCCAAGACCTTCTCTGGTTCAGTCAAATCGAAGCTAAGATCTCCCTGATTCTTATTCTAGTTAAAGATATTCCAAGACTTTCGTCTGGTTCAGTTAAATCGATTCTAAGATTTTTCTGATTCTTATCCAGTCAAAGTTAATCCAATACCTTATTTGGTTCTGTCATATCGACACTAAAAACTCCCTGATTCTTATTCCAGTTGAAGATATCCCAAGACTTTCGTCTGGTTTAATTAAATTGATTCTAAGATTTTTCTGATTCTTATCCAGTCAAAGTTAATCCAAGACCTTCTCTGGTTAAGTCAGATGAACACTAAGATCTCCCTGATTCTTATTCCAGTTGAAGATATCCCAAGACTTTTGTCTGGTTCAGTTAAATCGATTCTAAGATTTTTCTGATTCTTATCCAGTCAAAGTTAATCCAAGACCTTCTCTGGTTCAGTCAGATCGACGCTAAGATCTCCCTGATTCTTATTCCAGTTGAAGATATTCCAAGACTTTCGTCTGGTTCAGTTAAATCGATTCTAAGATTTTTCTCATTCTTATCCAGTCAAAGCTAATCCAGGACCTTCTCTGGTTCAGTCAGATTGACACTAAGATCTCCCTGATTCTTATTCCAGTTGAAGATATCCCAAGACTTTCGTCTGGTTCAGTTAAATCGATTCTAAGATTTTTCTGATTCTTATCCAGTCAAAGTTAATCCAAGACCTTCTCTGGTTCAGTCAGATCGATGCTAAGATCTCCCTGATTCTTATTCCAGTTGAAGATATCCCAAGACTTTCGTCTGGTTCAGTTAAATCGATTCTAAGATTTTTCTGATTTTTATCCAATCTAAGTTAATCCAAGACCTTCTCTGGTTAAGTCAGATCGACGCTAATATCTCCCTGATTCTTATTCCAATTGAAGATATCCCAAGACTTTCGTCTGGTTCAGTTAAATCGATTCTAAGATTTTTCTGATTCTTATCAAGTCAAAGTTAATCCAAGACCTTCTCTGGTTTCGTCAGATAGACGCTAAGATCTCCCTGATTCTTATTCCAATTGAAGATATTCCAAGACTTTCGTCTGGTTCAGTTAAATCGATTCTAAGATTTTTCTGATTCTTATCCAGCCAAAGTTAATCCAAGACCTTCTCTGGTTCAGTCAGATCGACACTAAGATCTCCCTGATTCTTATTCCAGTTGAAGATATCCCAAGACTTTCGTCTTATTCAGTTAAATCGATTATAAGATTTTTCTGATTCTTATCCAATCAAAGTTAATCCAAGATCTTCTCTGGTTCAGTCAGATCGATGCTAAGATCTCCCCGATTCTTATTCTAGTTGAAGATATCCCAAGACTTTCATCTGGTTCAGTTAAATCGATTCTAAGATTTTTCTGATTCTTATCAAGTCAAAGTTAATCCAATACCTTCTATGGTCCAGTCAGATCGATGCTAAGATCTCCCTGATTCTTATTCCAATTGAAGATATTCCAAGACTTTTATCTTGTTCAGTTAAATCGATTCTATGATTTTTCTGATTCTTATCCAATCAAAGTTAATCCAAGACCTTCTTTGGTTCAGTCAGATCGACATTAAGATCTCGCCAATTCTTATTCCAGTTGAAGATATCCCAAGACTTTCGTTTGGTTCAGTTAAATCGATTCTAAGATTTTTCTGATTCTTATCCAGTCAAAGTTAATCCAAGACCTTCTCTGGTTAAGTCAGATCGACGCTAATATCTCCCTAGTTCTTATTACAGTTGAAGATATTCCAAGACTTTCATCTGGTTCAGTTAAATCGATTATTAGATTTTTCTGATTCTTATCCAGTCAAAGTTAATCCAAGACCTTCTCTGGTTCAGTCAGATCGACGCTAAGATCTCCTTGATTCTTATTGCAGTTGAAGATATCCCAAGACTTTTGTCTGGTTCAGTTAAATCGATTCTAAGATTTTTATGATTCTTATCCAGTCAAAGTTAATCCAAGACATTCTCTGGTTCAGTTAGATCGACGCTAAGATCTCCCTAATTCTTATTCCAAGACATTCGTCTGGTTCAGTTAAATTGATTCTAAGATTTTTTTGATTCTTATTCAGTCAAAGTTAATCCAAGACCTTCTCTGGTTCAGTCAGATCGACACTAATATCTCCCTGATTCTTATTCTAGTTGAAGATATCCCAAGACTTTCGTCTGGTTCAGTTAAATCGATTATAAGATTTTTCTGATTCTTATCCAGTCAAAGTTAATCCAAGACCTTCTCTGGTTCAGTCAGATCGACACTAAGATCTCCCTGATTCTTATTCCAGTTGAAGATATTCCAAGACTTTCGTCTGGTTCAGTTAAATAGATTCTACGATTTTTCTCATTCTTATCTAGTCAAAGTTAATCCAAGACCTTCTTTGGTTCAGTCAGATCGACACTAAGATCTCCCTGATTCTTATTCCAGTTGAAGATATTCCAAGACTTTCGTCTGGTTCAGTTAAATCGATTCTAAGATTTTTCTGATTCTTATCCAGTCAAAGTTAATCCAAGACCTTCTCTGGTTCAGTCAGATCGACACTAAGATCTCCCTGATTCTTATTGCAGTTGAAGATATCCCAAGACTTTTGTCTGGTTCAGTTAAATCGATTCTAAGATTTTTATGATTCTTATCCAGTCAAAGTTAATCCAAGACATTCTCTGGTTCAGTTAGATCGACGCTAAGATCTCCCTAATTCTTATTCCAAGACATTCGTCTGGTTCAGTTAAATTGATTCTAAGATTTTTTTGATTCTTATTCAGTCAAAGTTAATCCAAGACCTTCTCTGGTTCAGTCAGATCGACACTAATATCTCCCTGATTCTTATTCTAGTTGAAGATATCCCAAGACTTTCGTCTGGTTCAGTTAAATCGATTATAAGATTTTTCTGATTCTTATCCAGTCAAAGTTAATCCAAGACCTTCTCTGGTTCAGTCAGATCGACACTAAGATCTCCCTGATTCTTATTCCAGTTGAAGATATTCCAAGACTTTCGTCTGGTTCAGTTAAATAGATTCTACGATTTTTCTCATTCTTATCTAGTCAAAGTTAATCCAAGACCTTCTCTGGTTCAGTCAGATCGACACTAAGATCTCCCTGATTCTTATTCCAGGTGAAGATATTCCAAGACTTTCGTCTGGTTCAGTTAAATCGATTCTAAGATTTTTCTGATTCTTATCCAGTCAAAGTTAATCCAAGACCTTCTCTGGTTCAGTTAGATTGATGCTAAGATCTCCCCGATTCTTATTCCAGTTGAAGATATCCCAAGACTTTCGTCTGGTTTAGTTAAATCGATTCTAAGATTTTTCTGATTCTTATCCAGTCAAAGTTAATCCAAGACCTTCTCTGGTTAAGTCAGATCGACGCTAATATCTCCCTGATTCTTATTCCAATTAAAGATATTCCAAGACTTTCGTCTGGTTCAGTTAAATCGATTCTAAGATTTTTCTGATTCTTATCCAGTCAAAGTTAATCCAATACCTTCTCTGGTTCACTCAGATCGACACTAAGATCTTCCTGATTCTTATTCCAGTTGAAGATATCCCAAGACTTTCATCTGGTTCAGTTAAATCGATTCTAAGAATTTTCTGATTCTTATCAAGTCAAAGTTAATCCAAGACCTTCTCTGGTCCAGTCAGATCGATGCTAAGATCTCCCTGATTCTTATTCCAATTGAAGATATTCAAAGACTTTTGTCTTGTTCAGTTAAATCGATTCTAAGATTTTTCTGATTCTTATCCAATCAAAGTTAATCCAAGACCTTCTCTGGTTCATTCAGATCGACGTTAAGATCTCCCCAATCCTTATTCCAGTTGAAGATATCCCAAGACTTTCGTCTGGTTTAATTAAATTGATTCTAAGATTTTTCTGATTCTTATCCAGTCAAAGTTAATCCAAGACCTTCTCTGGTTAAGTCAGATCAACACTAAGATCTCCCTGATTCTTATTCCAGTTGAAGATATCCCAAGACTTTCGTCTGGTTCAGTTAAATCGATTCTAAGATTTTTTTGATTCTTATCCAGTCAAAGTTAATCCAAGACCTTCTCTGGTTCAGTCAGATCGATGCTAAGATCTCCCTGATTCTTATTCCAGTTGAAGATATTCCAAGACTTTCGTCTGGTTCAGTTAAATCGATTCTAAGATTTTTCTCATTCTTATCCAGTCAAAGTTAATCCAGGACCTTCTCTGGTTCAGTCAGATTGACACTAAGATCTCCCTGATTCTTATTCCAGTTGAAGATATCCCAAGACTTTCGTCTGGTTCAGTTAAGTCGATTCTAAGATTTTTCTGATTCTTATCCAGTCAAAGTTAATCCGAGACCTTCTCTGGTTAAGTCAGATCAACACTAAGATCTCCCTGATTCTTATTCTAGTTGAAGATATCCCAAGACTTTCGTCTGGTTCAGTTAAATCGATTCTAAGATTTTTCTGATTCTTATCCAGTCAAAGTTAATCCAAGACCTTCTCTGGTTCAGTCAGATCGACGTTAAGATCTCCCAAATCCTTATTCCAGTTGAAGATATCCCAAGACTTTCGTCTGGTTTAATTAAATCGATTCTAAGATTTTTCTGATTCTTATCCAGTCAAAGTTAATCCAAGACCTTCTCTGGTTAAGTCAGATCAACACTAAGATCTCCCTGATTCTTATTCCAGTTGAAGATATCCCAAGACTTTCGTCTGATTCAGTTAAATCGATTCTAAGATTTTTCTGATTCTTATCCAGTCAAAGTTAATCCAAGACCTTCTCTGGTTCAGTCAGATCGACGCTAAGATCTCCCTGATTCTTATTCCAGTTGAAGATATCCCAAGACTTTCGTCTGGTTCAGTTAAATCGATTCTAAGATTTTTCTGATTCTTATCCAGTCAAAGTTAATCCAAGACCTTCTCTGGTTAAGTCAGATCGACACTAAGATCTCCCTGATTCTTATTCCAGTTGAAGATATCCCAAGACTTTCGTCTGGTTCAGTTAAATCAATTCTAAGATTTTTCTGATTCTTATCTAGTCAAAGTTAATCCAAGACCTTCTCTGGTTCAGTCAGACCGACGCTAAGATCTTCCTGATTCTTATTCCAATTGAAGATATTCTAAGACTTTTGTCTAGTTCAATTAAATCTATTCTAAGATTTTTCTGATTCTTATCTAGTCAAAGTTAATCCAAGGCCTTCTCTGGTTAAGTCAGATCGACGCTAATATCTCCCTGATTCTTATTCCAGTTGAAGATATTCCAAGACTTTCGTCTGGTTCAGTTAAATCGATTCTAAGATTTTTCTGATTCTTATCCAGCCAAAGTTAATCCAAGACCTTCTCTGGTTCAGTCAGATCGACACTAAGATCTCCCTGATTCTTAATCCAGTTGAAGATATCCCAAGACTTTCGTCTTGTTCAGTTAAATCGATTATAAGATTTTTCTGATTCTTATCCAATCAAAGTTAATCCAGGACCTTCTCTGGTTCAGTCAGATCGACGCTAAGATCTCCCCAATTCTTATTCCAGTTGAAGATATCCCAAGACTTTCGTTTGGTTCAGTTAAATCGATTCTAAGATTTTTCTGATTCTTATCTAGTCAAAGTTAATCCAAGACCTTCTCTGGTTAAGTCAGATCGATGCTAATATCTCCCTGATTCTTATTCCAGTTGAAGATATTCCAAGACTTTCGTCTGGTTCAGTTAAATCGATTATAAGATATTTTTTATTCTTATCCAGTCAAAGTTAATCCAAGACCTTCTCTGGTTTAGTCAGATCGACGCTAAGATCTCCCTGATTCTTATTCCAGTTGAAGATATTCCAAGACTTTCGTCTGGTTCAATTAAATCGATTCTAAGATTTTTCTGATTCTTATCCAGTTAAAATTAATCCAAGACCTTCTCTGGTTCAGTCAGATCGGCGATAAGATCTCCCTTATTCTTATTCCAGTTGAAGATATTCCAAGACTTTCGTCTGGTTCAGTTAAATCGATTCTAAGATTTTTCTGATTCTTATCCAGTCAAAGTTAATCCAAGACCTTCTCTGGTTCAGTCAGATCGACGCTAAGATCTCCCTGATTCTTATTCCAGTTGAAGATATCCCAAGACTTTCGTCTTGTTCAGTTAAATCAATTCTAAGGTTTTTCTGATTGTTATCCAATCAAAGTTAATCCAAGACCTTCTCTGGTTAAGTCAGATCGACGTTAAGATCTCCCCGATTCTTATTCCAGTTTAAGATATCCCAAGACTTTCGTTTGGTTCAGTTAAATCGATTCTAAGATTTTTCTGATTCTTATCCAGTCAAAGTTAATCCAACACCTTCTCTGGTTAAATCAGATCGACGCTAATATCTCCCTGATTCTTATTCCAGTTGAAGATATTCCAAGACTTTCGTCTTGTTCAGTTAAATCGATTCTAAGATTTTTCTGATTCTTATCCAGTCAAAGGTAATCCAAGACCTTCTCTGGTTCAGTCAGACCGACGCTAAGATCTCCCTGATTCTTATTCCAGTTGAAGATATTCCAAGACTTTTGTATGGTTCAATTAAATCGATTCTAAGATTTTTCTGATTCTTATCCAGTAGAAGTTAATCCAAGACCTTCTCTGGTTCAGTCAGATCGACGCTAAGAGCTCCCTGATTCTTATTCCAGTTGAAGATATACCAAGACTTTCGACTGGTTCAATTAAATCGATTCTAAGAATTTTCTGATTCTTATCCAATCAAATTTAAGCTAAGACCTTTTCTGGTTCAGTCAAATCGATGCTAAGATCTCCCTGATTCTTATTTCAATTGAAGATATTCCAAGACTTTCGTCTGGTTCAATTAAATCGATTCTAAGATTATTCTGGATCTTATCCGATTAAAGTTAATCTAAGACCTTCTCTGGTTCAGTCAAATCGATGCTAAGATCTCCCTGATTCTTATTCTAGTTAAAGATATTCCAAGACTTTCGTCTGGTTCAGTTAAATCGATTCTAAGATTTTTCTGATTCTTATCCAGTCAAAGTTAATCCAATACCTTATTTGGTTATGTCATATCGACACTAAGAACTCCTTGATTCTTATTCCAGTTGAAGATATCCCAAGACTTTCGTCTGGTTCAATTAAATTGATTCTAGGATTTTTCTAATTCTTATCCAGTCAAAGTTAATCCAAGACCTTCTCAGGTTAAGTTAGATCGACACTAAGATCTCCCTGATTCTTATTCCAGTTGAAGATATCCCAAGACTTTCGTCTGGTTCAGTTAAATCGATTCTAAGATTTTTCTGATTCTTATCCAGTCAAAGTTAATCCAAGACCTTCTCTGGTTCAGTCAGATCAACGCTAAGATCTCCCTGATTCTTATTCCAGTTGAAGATATTCCAAGACTTTCGTCTGGTTTAGTTAAATCGATTCTAAGATTTTTCTCATTCTTATCCAGTCAAAGTTAATCCAAGACCTTCTCTGGTTCAGTCAGATCGACACTAAGATCTCCCTGATTCTTATTCCAGTTGAAGATATCCCAAGACTTTCGTCTGGTTCAGTTAAATCGATTCTAAGATTTTTCTAATTCTTATCCAGTTAAAGTTAATCCAAGACCTTCTCTGGTTCAGTCAGATCGATGCTAAGATCTCCCTGATTCTTACTCCAGTTGAAGATATCCCAAGACTTTCGTTTGGTTCAGTTAATTCGATTCTAAGATTTTTCTAAATCTTATCCAGTCAAAGTTAATCCAAGACCTTCTCTGGTTCATTCAGATCGACGCTAAGATCTCCCTGATTCTTATTCCAGTTGAAGATATTCCAAGACTTTCGTCTGGTTTAGTTAAATTGATTCTAAGATTTTTCTCATTCTTATCCAGTCAAAGTTAATCCAAGACCTTCTCTGGTTCAGTCAGATCGACACTAAGATCTCCCTGATTCTTATTCCAGTTGAAGATATCCCAAGACTTTCGTCTGGTTCAGTTAAATCGATTCTATGATTTTTCTGATTCTTATCCAGTCAAAGTTAATCCAAGACCTTCTCTGGTTCAGTCAGATCGATGCTAAGATCTCCCTGATTATTATTCCAGTTGAAGATATCCCAGGACTTTCGTCTAGTTCAGTTAAATCGATTCTAAGATTTTTCTGATTCTTATCCAGTCAAAGTTAATCCAAGACCTTCTCTGGTTAAGTCAGATCGATGCTAAGATCTCCCTGATTCTTATTCTAGTTAAAGATATTCCAAGACTTTCGTCTGGTTCAGTTAAATCGATTCTAAGATTTTTCTGATTCTTATCCAGCCAAAGTTAATCCAAGACCTTCTCTGGTTCAGTCAGATCTACTATAAGATCTCCCTGATTCTTATTCCAGTTGAAGATATCCCAAGACTTTCGTCTTGTTCAGTTAAATCGATTATAAGATTTTTCTGATTCTTATCCAATCAAAGTTAATCCAAGACCTTCTTTGGTTAAGTCAGATCGCTGTTAAGATCTCCCCGATTCTTATTCCAGTTGAAGATATCCCAAGACTTTCGTTTGGTTCAGTTAAATCGATTCTAAGATTTTTCTGATTCTTATCCAGTCAAAGTTAATCCAAGACCTTCTCTGGTTAAGTCAGATCGACGCTAATATCTCCCTGATTCTTATTACAGTTAAAGATATTCCAAGACTTTTGTATGGTTCAGTTAAATCGATTCTAATATTTTTTTGATTCTTATCCAGTCAAAGTTAATCCAAGACCTTCTCTGGTTCAGTCAGACCGACGCTAAGATCTCCCTGATTCTTATTCTAGTTGAAGATATTCTAAGACTTTTGTCTGGTTCAATTAAATCGATTCTAAGATTTTTCTGATTCTTATCTAGTCAAAGTTAATCCAAGACCTTCTCTGGTTAAGTCAGATCGATGCTAATATCTCCCTGATTCTTATTCCAGTTGAAGATATTCCAAGACTTTCGTCCGGTTCAGTTAAATCGGTTCTAAGATTTTTCTGATTCTTATCCAGCCAAAGTTAATCCAAGACCTTCTCTGGTTCAGTCAGATCGACACTAAGATCTCTCTGATTCTTATTCCAGTTGAAGATATCCCAAGACTTTCGTCTTGTTCAGTTAAATCGATTATAAGATTTTTCTGATTCTTATCCAATCAAAGTTAATCCAGGACCTTCTCTGGTTCAGTCAGATCGACGCTAAGATCTCCCCGATTCTTATTCCATTTGAAGATATCCCAAGACTTTCGTTTGGTTCAGTTAAACCGATTCTAAGATTTTTCTGATTCTTATCTAGTCAAAGTTAATCCAAGACCTTCTCTGGTTAAGTCAGATCGACGCTAATATCTCCCTGATTCTTATTCCAGTTGAAGATATTCCAAGACTTTCGTCTGGTTCAGTTAAATCGATTATAAGATATTTTTTATTCTTATCCAGTCAAAGTTAATCCAAGACCTTCTCTGGTTTAGTCAGATCAACGCTAAGATCTCCCTGATTCTTATTCCAGTTGAAGATATTCCAAGACTTTCGTCTGGTTCAGTTAAATCGATTCTAAGATTTTTCTGATTCTTATCCAGTCAAAATTAATCCAAGACCTTCTCTGGTTCAGTAAGATCGACGCTAAGATCTCCCTTATTCTTATTCCAGTTGAAGATATTCCAAGACTTTTGTCTGGTTCAGTTAAATCGATTCTAAGATTTTTCTGATTCTTATCCAGTCAAAGTTAATCCAAGACCTTCTCTGGTTCAGTCAGATCGACGCTAAGATCTCCCTGATTCTTATTCCAGTTGAAGATATTCCAAGACTTTCGTCTTGTTTATTTAAATCGATTCTAAGATTTTTCTCATTCTTATCCAGTCAAAGTTAATCCAAGACCTTCTCTGGTTAAGTCAGATCGACACTAAGATCTCCCTGATTCTTATTCCAGTTGAAGATATCCCAAGACTTTCGTCTGGTTCAGTTAAATCGATTCTAAGATTTTTCTGATTCTTATCCAGTCAAAGTTAATCCAAGACCTTCTCTGGTTACGTCAGATCGACGCTAATATCTCCCTGATTCTTATTCCAGTTGAAGATATTCCAAGACTTTCGTCTGGTTCAGTTAAATCGATTCTAAGATTTTTCTGATTCTTATCCAGTCAAAGTTAATCCAGGACCTTCTCTGGTTCAGTCAGACCGACGCTAAGATCTCCCTGATTCTTATTCCAGTTGAAGATATTCTAAGACTTTTGTCTGGTTCAATTAAATCGATTCTAATATTTTTCTGATTTTTATCCAGTCAAAGTTAATCCAAGACCTTCTCTAGTTCAGTCAGATCGACGCTAATATCTCCCTGATTCTTATTCCAGTTGAAGATATTCCAAGACTTTCGTCTGGTTCAGTTAAATCGATTCTAAGAATTTTTTGATTCTTATCCAGTCAAAGTTAATCTAAGACCTTTTCTGGTTCAGTCAGATCGACGCTAAGATCTCCCTGATTCTTATTCCCGTTGAAGATATTCCAAGAATTTCGTCTTGTTCTATTAAATCGATTCTAAGATTTTTCTGGATCTTATCCGATTAAAGTTAATCCAAGACCTTCTCTGGTTCAGTCAAATCGATGCTAAGATCTCCCTGATTCTTATTCTAGTTAAAGATATTCCAAGACTTTCGTCTGGTTCAGTTAAATCGATTCTAAGATTTTTCTGATTCTTATCCAGTCAAAGATAATCCAAGACCTTATTTGGTTCTGTCAGATCGACACTAAGATCTCCCTGATTCTTATTCCAGTTGAAGATATCCCAAGACCTTCGTCTGGTTCAATTAAATTGATTCTAAGATTTTTCTAATTCTTATCCAGTCAAAGTTAATCCAAGACCTTCTCTGGTTCAGTCAGATCGACACTAAGATCTCCCTGATTCTTATTCCAGTTGAAGATATCCTAAGACTTTCGTCTGGTTCAGTTAAATCGATTCTAAGATTTTTCTGATTCTTATCTAGTCAAAGTTAATCCAAGACCTTCTCTGGTTCAGTCAGATCGACACTAAGATCTCCCTGATTCTTATTCCAGTTTAAGATATTCCAAGACTTTCGTCTGGTTCAGTTAAATAGATTCTACGATTTTTCTCATTCTTATCCAGTCAAAGTTAATCCAAGACCTTCTCTGGTTCAGTCAGATTGACACTAAGATCTCCCTGATTCTTATTCCTGTTGAAGATATTCCAAGACTTTCGGCTGGTTCAGTTAAATCGACTCTAAGATTTTTCTGATTCTTATCCGGTCAAAGTTAATCCAAGACCTTCTCTAGTTTAGTTAGATCGACGCTAATATCTCCCTTATTCTTATTCCAGTTGAAGATATTCCAAGACTTTCGTCTGGTTCAGTTAAAAAGATTCTAAGATTTTTCTGATTCTTATGCAGTCAAAGTTAATCCAAGACCTTCTCTGGTTCAGTCAGATTGACGCTAAGATCTCCCTGATTCTTATTCCAGTTGAAGATATCCCAAGTCTTTCGTCTGGTTCAGTTAAATCGATTCTAAGATTTTTCTGATTCTTATCCAGTCAAAGTTAATCCAAGACTTTCTCTGGTTCAGTCAGATCGACGCTAAGATCTCCCTAATTCTTGTTCTAGTTGAAGATATTCCAAAACTTTCGTCTGGTTCAGTTAAATCGATTCTAAGATTTTTCTGATTCTTATCCAATCAAATTTAATCCAAGACCTTCTCTGGTTCAGTCAGATCGATGATAAGATCTCCCTGATTCTTATTCCAGTTGAAGATATTCCAAGACTTTCGTCTGGTTCATTTAAATCGATTCTAAGATTTTTTTTATTCTTATCTAGTTAAAGTTAATTCAAGACCTTCTCTGGTTCAGTCAGATCGACACTAAGATCTCCCTGATTCTTATTCCAGTTGAAGATATCCCAAGACTTTCATCTAGTTCAGTTAAATCGATTCTAAGATTTTTCTGATTCTTATCCAGTCAAAGTTAATCCAAGACCTTCTCTGGTTCAGTCAGATCAACACTAAGATCTCCCTGATTCTTATTCCAGTTGAAGATATTCCAAGACTTTCGTCTGGTTCAGATAAATATCTCAATGGTTTATTCTGTTTCGTTTCCAGATTCTTACTGGTTCAGATAAATCTCTCAACGGTTTTTTCTGATTCGTTTCCAGATTCTTACTGGTTCAGGTAAACCTCTCAACGTTTTATTCTGATTCGTTTCCAGATTCTTACTGGTTTAGATAAATATCTAAACGGTTTATTCTGATTCATTTCCAGATTCTTACTGTTTCAGATAAATCTCTCAATGGTTTATTCTGATTCGTTCCCAGATTCTTACTGGTTCAGATGAATCTCTCAACGGTTTATTCTGATTCGTGTCCAGATTCTTACTGGTTCAGATAAATCTCTCAACGGTTTATTCTGATTCGTTTTCTGTTAAAATCAAGTTCAGACTTTCTGTCAACAATCACCTTTGGATGGCATCTATAAGCCCATCTCTTAAAACTCTCCATCATTCCTCCAAATGGCATCTATAAGCCCATTCACCATATATCTTCGAGTGCAAATTTCTTGGCAATCTAGTGTTCAATCATCTTTCACCTTCAAGTCACGAATGGCGGATCCGCCAATCTAACTCTTAAGGTTCAAGAAGTTTGAATAGGGGCAGCTGTTGTACCCCAAAATTTTCCCTCTCATTTCTTAAGGGATCACCCTGGATCCTAGGTTTGCTTCTATCAAGTTTCCAGGCCTTAAACTATCAATTTTTCCAAGGAAATCACTTCCAAGGGCAAAATGGTCATTTGCATGCTGAAAAGTCAAACTTTGACTTTTGGATCAAAATCAAGCTTCATGAATCAAATTTCATCAAGACACGTTGGAATATGAAGTTTGTATCATAAAAAAGTTCAAAAGTAAAATTTACTATGGAAAAGCCAAATTTCTAAATACTTGGGATTTTTCTAAGTATTTAAGAAAAATGACACTTCAGAACTTCTGAACATCATTAACATATAAATATCATAGTATTAATGTTGTACATATCATTGCATGAACTGAAAAACTATGGATCAGAACTTCTAGAATAATGCTACACTCAGACTTAGGATTAGAACTTCTATGAATTATTGTGCTGTTATTCTCCTTATTTGTTGTTTTGTCAAAAATGAATGAGTTGCTGACGTGCTGATTAAAATGAGAAAAGAGTTGAAATGTAATATAGAACTTCTGATTTTCACCTGCTGATAACACACAAAACTTTTATGATTTTTCTCATTATTAACACACACTGAACTTCTGATTCTCACATATTGATAATGCACTGAACTGCTAAGGTTCATTCACTGGCTCAACACAACATTGAACTTCTGATGACTCACTCACTGTTCTAACACAGTACATAATTTCTGAGTTCTCCTTACATGTCAAATAGACTGAACTGCTGACGTTTGCTCATTGTTTTAGTGTAACACAGAACTTCTGAGTTTTGGTTCACTGGCTGAACACCACCCAGAACCTCCGTGTTTTCCCTCTAACGTTTTTTGCAGGAATTCAGAGTGTATCAATCCAGAACCTATGTTCCCTTTCCCTCTGACGTTTTGCAGGAACTCATAGTTTACCAAATCAGAACTTCCGATTCTGACGCTTCCTTCTGAGTCACCACGTGGCTGACTTCAGAACTTCTGACCCTAGTTGTTCTTCTTGCAGCAACACGCTTTTTTTCTTCTATTTTTGCATTTATTTTTCATTTCATCATTTTCATAATAACTTTCTTTTAATATCAACGTAAAAAGACACAAAAACATTTTCCTTTTAACTTATTTCTTTTTTTAATTCATTAACACAAAATAAATCTTTCCTTTTATTTCATTCTTATATGGTTGTAATAGTAACTTAGGACTTATGTTTACTTGCAATCCCCATTCGTACATATGTACCCCCATCCCCTAAATATTGTAATAGCGTAGGACTTTACGTTTCTGCAATTTATTGTTTTCCTTATACTGTATAGTAATTAGGCGTGTATGGCAAGAAATAAAAATCAACAAGTAGATAACCAAAAATTAAGACAAATTATGCATGCAATCAAACACACTTTCACACATGCACCCTTAGGGTAATTCCACTTATTGCCTTACCAAAATGGCCATGTTATGCATGTGGGATTTCTTAGCACAAACGAATACAAGATCATAGTCCCTCGACGACGCTATCAAAGTTGCCTTTCAAAATGATCTTAGTCCCTAAAGAAAAAGTGCTAAGTCATCTTACGACATTGCTTTCATGGTCATACGATGACCCAACGCCAGTCCATTTACATCCAATGATGGGGCTTCTTATCAGTTCAATGGTAAGATAGCAACATCTAAAGGAGGAGGAAAAGCACATCTAAGACCTTTTGAGTAGGTAGGTTCGCTCCTAGTTACTCGCTTTCTCACAACAAAAATATTTTTACCCACACTCTCATCTTTGAACTATTTTCGAAACAAACACTTTGTAGGCGTTCTTATAGAAACGAGAACCATTACGAAGTTCCATTTTCAAAATAATTTCAAAAACACATCTCACAAACACACTTTTGAACTATTTGTGAAACAAACACTTTGTAGGCGTTCTTATAGAAACGAGAACCATTACGAAGTTCCATTTTCAAAATACTTTCAAAAATCACCACCACAAGCACACATTCAAACAAAAGCAGGTGATCTAGAAAGTAACTAAGAGCCCATGGAAAACCATGGATGAAAAGGATGATAGCACCTTCCCTTTTCATAATCTACCCCCCGAACTCAAGAAAACATCTCTAAAGGTCTTTACTGTGTTTTTTCACCTTTCCTATTGGATAAAAGAAAAGTCGGTGGCGACTCTTGCTAAACCGCAACATTTGTGAACACAAACGCAAAACCTCAAGTCAGTTCTCCCACCGTATCACAGGCACCAATCAATCTAATCAACTTTTGGACAAGTAGCAAAGTGATGAGACGCTCGAAGACATAAGGGCAATAGAAAATTTGGAACTCAATGGGATTGTTGCACATAGCTGTTTTCTTTTACACAAAATTGTATAGTTTCTATTTTTACTGCGGCGTTCTCTTACTAGAGCGTCGACCTCCTTGTACGAAAACGCCTATTACAGGCCAACTTCAAAATGATTTATTCTTGTTTTATTTTGCACGAACGTCCAATGATTTATTTTGCACGAACGTCCAATGATTTATTCTTGACATATGCACTTGAATATGATTGCTGCTCATAAATATTTACATAAGAAACAAAAAGACAATTACTCGTAATTCCAGAAATAGGGGAAAAAATAAGAAGTGTCGAACCCGACAGTTACTCTGCCCAGCAGGTACCGGGACAGAGAGTAAAAAAATTTAAAAGCGTTAATGTCGGCTTTCTCGAAACAGGAAGTAATCTCCCCAGCCAGGGTCATTCAGAAACCTGACAGTTGTATTCCCCATCCGAATTTCATAATCGCGAGAGGGTCAGTAAATTTTATCTCCCAAGTAGAGTTTATTTCTCTGGACACAGAAGTTCAATCCCCGACAGAGCTCATCACTTCAGCTACGGAAATTCGCTTTCCAAGTTGTTCCCCGCAGAATTATTCTCAAACAGAATCTCTTCCTGACAGAATATTCATGAATAACAAAGAGTAAATCTCCGACATAGTCATTTCCGTTCACCATCCCTGGCGGAAGTAGAAGAACCACAATTCTCTACAACAGTTAGGAATGCTATATCCTCCAGCAGCAGTCAGGGATTTATTTTCCCAGACTCGGACATACCCCAATAGCATTTCATGTAAATACATCATGACAGGCGCATACATATCGCATACATCATAATCTCATTTATTTTGAGAACATTATCCCACCATGCATTTCATGCATCACATATAATTAACCTTGTTATCTTTTCAGGAAAAACAATTATCTTTAATAAATCCAGCAGTTATACAAGTCACATCTGTAGACAACTAATGGAAACTCAGTTCCCGAAGCCAAACAGGTCAACTAATCTACATTATCACCTCGAAGTAACCCAACTATCCAGGTTCCTTCCCATAAGCCCTACTATCCAGGCTTTCACCTTGAAGTAACCCTACTATCCAGGTTCCTTCTCATAGCCTTACTATCCAGGCTTTCATCCCGAAGTAACCCTACTATCCAGGTTCCTTCCCATAATCCCTACTATCCAGGATTTCACCTTGAAGTAACCATACGAGTATCAGAATGGCATCTGTGCCTAGAGCGTATCCGTACTGTATCTGAAATTTGAATCTAAATGACTATCAGAATGGCATCCGTGTCTGGAGCGTATCCATACTGTATCTGAAAGTTGAATCTGAATGAGTATTAGAATGGCATCCGTGTCTGGAGCGTATATGTACTGTATCTGAACTTGAAATCTCAATGAGTATCAGAATGGAATCCGTGTCTGGAGCTTATCTGCACTGTATCTGAAAGTTGAAATTTGAATGAGTATCAGAATGGAATCCGTGTCTGGAGCGTATCTACAATGTATCTGAAAGTTGAAATCTGAATGAGTATCAGAATGGCATCTGTGTATGGAGCGTATCTGAACTTGAAATCTGAATGAGTATCAGAATGGCATCTGTGTCTGGAGCGTACCCGTACTATATCTGAATTCATAATGTTGTTAATGGTAGCTGTTAATCTTATCCTGAAAAGGGTAAAATGTTAGCTGAAACACAAAATTATGTTGCATAAAATGTATGATGCAATGTAATTGCTTTATCAATGTTTATGATATGTGAATGCAATGTATGCGCATGGAAGCTGATTTGTTGTATTGTTGTTCGATTGAGAAAAATAAATCCTTGAATGTTGTTGAGGATATGTTGAATTTTCATGTCTTGAAGTTGAAGTACTAACAAACTCTTGTTGAGAGAAGTAAATTCCATTGTAAGGGCAATGACATGTACTTCTTGTAAGATCTACTTAGGGAATCCTGGGAAATTTGACGATTTCTATTGGGGATTAATAAATTGAAATTTGTTCCGTTGGGGATTTAAATGACGTACTGTGGGGATTACCTATGGAATAGCCTAGAGATGTTTTCCTGTCCTTTCAACTTATCAGTAATTGTCTTTCTCATTTTGTTTATTTGTAAACAGTAATTATGTTCAAATGCATATGTTCATCAATGAATCATTGGACGTTTTTGCAAACAAAACACAAGAGTAAAGAAAAAGACAAATAGTTTTTGCACTTTCAAAGGGATATCTTTGTATTGACTTTGAAGAATTATTTTGTACAAAGGAGACAAACATTCTAGTAAGAGAGTGGTGCCATAAAACAAGAAAAATTTATACAAAGAAAGATAGCTATGTGTGTGATACGGTGGCCAGAACCGGGACGTGTTTCCCTTTTTAAGGAATTGCTGGTTTGTGTTTTGCGTTTGTGTTTGCAAAATGTCGCGGTAAGCAAGAGTCGCCACCGAATTTTATTTTATCCAACAAGGAAAGGAAAAAAAGCACAGAAAAATTCCTTTTTCAAGATATTTCTGAGTACGGGGGGTAGATTATAGAAAGGGAAGGTATCAACACCCTTTCTATCCATATTTATCTACGGGCTCTTAGGTACTTGCCCATCATTTTCAAAATTGCTTCTTTGTGTGTTTGTGCGCTTTGAAAAGTTTTTGTTTTAACTTTGATTTAAGTCTTGCTTCTGTCTTCAAGAGTGTAATGAAGTGTTTTTGAAAACTTTGCTTGTAAAGGAGTGTAAGTGTGAAAAAGGTTTGTTTTGTTTGAGCAAGTACTTAAGAGCTAATTTACCTACTCGAAAAAAGAATCGTTCTATGTTCGTTTCCTTTAGACAACGCTATCCCACTATTAGTGAGCAGGTAGCACCGTCGTTGGAGTTTTGAGGGTCAATTCGAAAGGGACGTACGGTCACTAAAGCAATGTTAGGACATCTTAGTAATAACCCTAATGTCTTAGATCAATTATTCGAGGAAACAATTACGAGGCAACCTTTCCGAGGCAACTTTAATCTTTGGACAAAAGGACGACCACTAAAACATCCTATACTCAATGACCGTTTACCGAAGGCAACCAAGTGGGAGTGTACCCTAGGAGTGCGCATGTGCGAGTGATTCAATTTCAGATTTATTTATCTTTGCACATTTTAGGGTTAACTAACTGTTTTTAAAATCATACATTCTTGTCATGCATCCCTATATCATACATCTAACAGTTAAATATTTGCGGAATTTTAAAGTGCGGAAATTAAACTAAGCTATTACAAGGCTTCGAGTATTTACATAGCAAAAAAAAAAACCCTTTGAAAATAAAGCGATAAAAGTAAAGACCTAATTAACTATTACAACTAAATTGAAAGACAAGTAAAAAGTAAAAATAAAGAAAAGAAAAGACTTCTTCGATCCATGCCATGGACTCGTTCAATTCACCCTTCTTTGGCCTTCTTTCGATTGAGCTAGGGAATGGGTGTGAGTAGCCTTCGATTGGGCTTGAGAATTGATGGGGCAAGCTTCGATTTTCACCCTTTCCTGCCTCCTTCGATGGGGTTTGGGAAGGATATGGGTAAACTTTGATTACAGGGAGAAGGGGGGGCTTCGATTCAGAAGAAGAAGGCTGCCTTTCGATTTTATGAAGGGTGTTTCTAGAAAGGCCAGAAGGATCACCTGTGGAGGCACTGCATCTGCAAAAATATGTTAGCAAAATAAAACGCATGACCTGGGTATCGAAACCCAGGTCCTTCGATCCTGTGCACGCTGGGTCTTTTCAGACTATATCTATAGCAAGTGTTAGCAACAAAAAACATGACCTGGGTGCCAAACCCAAGCCCTTTGATTCTGTCTAGAATGACAAATCGAATGAAACAACAAATATGGATGTATTATATAAATACAAATTTTGGCATTTTACCCTTTCTTACCAGTAGTTGGAACCTTCGATTTGGAACTTTCTGGATGTGGGTACCTTTGATCTGGGATTTCTATGCGTGGATACTTTTGTTGAAGGGTTTCTTTGGCTTGGATTACTTATGAAAATGTTGACAACCTATGGTGGGTTTGTGGGCAGCGTATCTTAAAATGTCCTCGTCCTTTTTTTTTGTAATGTATCATTGGCCTCGTATTTATAGGAGTGTGAGGGTGTGTTGTACCCCAAAATTTTCCCTCCCATATTCTTCAAGGGTTGTCAAGAATCATCTTCAAATGGTTCAAGATTTCTCAAGGGTTGCACAGTCCAAACTACCTCCTAAGCCAGTCAAAATTAGGGTTTTGGTTCTTTCAAGGGATTTTAGGTTTTCAATGGTTCAATCAAGTCTCATAGGCCTACATATATCCTCAAGCATCTACATGTCAAGTCTCAAGGCTCATAGTGCCAAATTCCACAGCCAAAAGCCTCATTTGATCTACAGTCAACTACAGGGGCAAAATGGTCATTTTGCAGTCAAAAGTCAAATTTTTTGGTCAACATCTTATTCTGAGCTCACAATCATCATTTTATCAAGTCTTGATCATGATTCCACAAGCATGGCTCAAAAATTATCAAGATGCAAAAAGTTACTATTTTTGGACAGCAGAAAAGTCAACTGTATCTTGACCAAGGCATAACTTTTTCATGGTTCATCAGAAAAATCCCATCCAATGGTCATTTTGAAGAGGATGACATTTCCTACAACTCATCTTCACATTTCAAGTCCAAGAAATGCTCTCATAAAAAGTTATCAATTTCTACATTATAGGTCAATTTCAAAAGTCAACAAAATGCACTTTAAGTCAAAGACCATAACTTGAGATTGGTAAATAAAAATGACATGGGACCAAAGGAATTGGTTAGAGGACTTCAAGACCTTTTCAAAATGTCCAAGAACATGTTCATAGGATCAAAATTGAGCAAGATATGCATTGGAGAAGTTGGGAAATTTTTGTGAATTTGCAAAAGTCAACTTTGCTCAAAACACTTTGTTTTTGCTAATGGGCCTCAAATTTCTTCTTGAAACTTTATCCATGACTTATGCACGACCCACCAAGCTTAAGTTGATTTATTTTCTTATTTTTTATTAATTAATTGGATTTTTAATCAATTTTAATTCATTTAATTAATTTAAATTGTAGGAAATATCAAGATATGGTTTTTCAATCTTTTCATGAAGCAAATAGGACCTAAAAGAGCTGGCAAATTCGTGTGCACATCAAAGGGACAAGAATCTCCAAGTTTGGCAAGTTTTTCCAATAAAAAATATTCAAAAATATATGATTGCAAATCAAATATTCAAATCATTATTTCATGGATCTTTGCTCAAGGATTTGACCTAATTCTATTCTACTATAAGTACACAACCCAACCCTAATGCCATGGACGTGAGTTTGTTGCAGAAAAACCATAACCACATTTAAGAAAATCCCAAGAAACTTGAAAACTGTTTTCCAGGTTCTAGGCCAATTCAAAGCAATTTGGGGATTCAAACACGTTGCTGGAGGTGTGAGGAATGTTTTGCAATCAAAACCACACGCTAAAGCTTAAGAAATCACTCTAAACAGATTCACGGTTTGCCTACTTTTTTCATAATCGAAACTCATATTTCATGCATAATTAACATGTTCTAATCATTGTTTTGCATTGCTTGAATCTATATAAAGCTAATGGTATTGGTTAATTGGATTAAAATGCGCAGAATCGAAAGTTGCCATTGAAGAAATCTAGGGTTCATAAGCCTTCGAATTAGGGCTTTATTATCCAGGAAAAATTGAACCTTATAAGACCCATGGTTGAATTCAGGAGACTCAGACGAATGTAACTGGACCATTGCGAAATATTTATGTTCATCGTAGCCCTAATCGCTATTATTGGTCATCATGTTTTGTGGGGGTTAAAAACGCCCGCTATCTATTTGTTTTTTTTACAGGCAAACAGGGAAGATGATGATGTGTTGATGTATCATTGGTTCGTTTAAAAAATGCGCGTATTTTTTTGTCTTATAGCATATGCATTAATCTTGATATATTATATTTGCTTAGTATCATATTAATAAACGCAGGCAAGTGGTTCAGTGGATGGTGCGCTGGCTGAGGATCATTGGGACCTGGGTTCGATTCCCAGGTCCCCCAAAATATTTCTATTGTTTTTCATAACGTGATTGCATGCAGGCTTTCCAACGTGTTCTACCATGTGTCTCCAGACATCCAGGCGCCAAGTGGTCACAAGCTTGGATCCAATGGTCAGGAGATGGTGATCATGGTACTCCCAATCAACACATGTTCTAGGGGATCTCCAAAGTCAAACGTGGCTTGGTAGCTTGATGGGCCAGAATTGCCAAACAAACCTCCAAAAAGGCCTAGCACCCCTCTGGTTTCTTTATTCTTTTCTTTTTAATTTCCATTTAATCTTTTCATTAATTATTATCATTATTAGTATTTAATTAACAAATTAATTATTTTCTTAATAAATTCAGAAACCTAAAATATTATTTATTTTTATTATTTATTAATTTCACTATTAATTATTATTTTGTAAATAAATACTAACACAAATTAATTTAGTTAATTAGGTTAACTTTGACTTTTTTTTACAATAAATAAAATCAATCTAGAATTAGGGTTTTTTTTTGACAATTTTAATCCTTTTTATTTTATTTTCATCAAAACATTAAAAAACTTAAAAAATATTTCCTTTATTTAATTAAATAGTTTTAGGTTTAATTAATTGCAAAAAGGACCAAAGCTCATTTTTTCTCAAAAAGGGTCAAAACCCTAAGACTTTTTTTCCCGATTCAATTTTGTTTCACGCATGTTTATTCTTGATTAATTTTTGATCATATTTATGTATCTGCTCCGAGAATGTAATAGCGATAATTAGGACCCTTTTTATCGCTTTCTTTATTTTCTCGCATTTTATTTTCAAGGGTTATGTTTTTGGCGATGTAAATACCCGACGCCTTGTAATAGCGTAGATTCACTTTCCGCAATTTATTTTCTGCAACTATTAACTGTTAATTATGCATGCAAGACTTGCCTGAAAAATAAAACCAACTCGTAGCTCACGATAATACTTGTGCAAAGATAATCTTAACATGAAACCTGACACACGTGCACATGCCACTCCTAGGGTATGCCTCACTTGGTTGCCTCGACGTGGTCATTAAGTATAGGGTGTTTTAGAGGTCGCCCTCCTGTCTAAAGATCCAAGTTTCCTCGAAACGGTTGCCTCGGATAAAAAGGATCTAGGACATTAGGGTTACCGCTAAGGCGTCCTACTATTGCTTTGGTGACCACACATGTCCCTATCATCGAATTGACCCGAATAAACTCCAACAACAGTGCTACCTACTTCTCAATAGTGGGATAATACTGTCTAAAGGACTTTTACACAGCTTAATTTCTTTTGAGTAGGTAGATTTCTCCTGGGTACTTGCTCTTTCAAAAAAAAAATACTTTTCGCACTTACACTTTCAAACAAAAGTTTTCAAACAAACACTTCATACACTCTTGAGGACTGATACAAGAGTTACCTAGAAGTTTTCAAACGAACTTTTTCAAAACCCACAAACACAAGAAAAGCAAACATTTTTGAAAACATAGTGAGCAAGTACCTAAGAGCCCGTGGATAACCACAGATAGAAAGGGTGCTAACACCTTCCCTTTCTATAATCTACCTCCCGAACCGAGAAACATCTCGAAAAGGAATTTTGCTGTGCTTTTGTCCTTTCCATGTTGGATAACATAAAAGACGGTGGCGACTCTTGCTTACCGCGACATTCCGCGAACCAGCATTCCAAACAGTCAGTTCTATTTCCACCGATCACAGGGTGCATGAAAAATGGCAAGGGACAACCATTTAACCAGGCCTTTAAAGCCATGAGACAAGAATCAGACATATTAAAAGATTTCCTTTTTGAAATATTCATGTATCTTTGGAATCTTGAATGAACCTGGACACCTTTGATTTTCGAATGCCTTCAGGCCATGCTCTTCGATTGGTCTTTAGTTGCCTCCTTCGAATGGACTTCTCATGTACCCTTCGAATGGGCTTTCTGAATGCTTCTTCAAACGGACCGTTTGAATACTTCATCGAATGGACCTTTACATGTTCTTCGAATGGACCCTTTGAGTGCTTCTTCGAATGGACCTTTACATGTTCTTCGAATGAGTCATTTACATGTTCTTCGAATGAGCCTCTTGCCTGGTGTGTTGGCAAGTTGAGGGGCCTTTTCTTTTGTGAATCGAAACAAACTTGTAGGAGATTCTTGCTTCGTGAGTCGAAGGTAAGCCTGAAGTAGTTAATGCGTAGTCGAAGCATTGTGAAATTGACTTGATCGAAGGGGGTCCAGCGCTCAATCGAAGACTTGCGGACTAAAGCTTGATCGAAGGGTTCCAAACACCTAATCTAAGCTTACTAATCGAAGCCCGATCGAAGAGTGCCAAATGCCCAATCGAAGACTGGTGAGTCAATCCTGTATCGAAGGATTTTGGATACCCAATCGAAGAATTTTCTCAGATGCCAATCGAAAGACACTTTGTTCATCTTCAAAAAAAAACTTTATTTTCGTTAGGCAAGTGTTTGTGACCAACCATGTAAGAGAAGACCTTTGAAAACATGATAGGGCAAATTTTAGGGTACAACAATGTGTAATAATCCCACGGGGTTCCCATTCTGCTATAGCCTTTGCATTCTCCGAGTATTTTGTCTATCTGCCTTGTCCGAAGATGATTAAATTAATCAGAAACTCTGAGTCTGTCAATGGAAGCCAAAGGTTGTCCGTCAAATGATCCGACGGGACATAGTCATACGCTTTAATTCCCTAACTTTTGCCTGGACCACCCTTTCAGGTTTTCAGTCCACCGGGAAACCCTTTTTTTCCCAAGTCTCCCTTTCGGGTTTTCAACTTGTCTGGTGTACAGATTTTTTTAATTTAATCCCTAATTTTTGCCCGAACCTTTTTGGTTTTCCGGGACGCCCTTGTTTTGCCTAGGTGTGTCAACCTAGCGGGTCTCTTATGCGTAGTATCTTTTGACTGTGTTCGCGTTCACAGGGTGTGGCAGGTCATCACCGTCCATGGTGGTTAAGATCATTGCCCCACTGGAGAATATGCTTTTGATTATAAATGGTCCTTCATAGGTAGGAGTCCATTTGTCCCTGGGATCACTTTGTGGCAAGATGATACGTTTGATTACTAGATCCCCAACTTGATATACTTGGCGTCTGACTTTCTTGTTGAAAGCCTTGATCATCCATTTTTGACACATTTGACCATGGCAAACAACAGTAAGTCTCTTTTCATCAATTAAGTTCAGTTGATCAAGTCGAGTTTGGATCGAATCGTCTTCATTCAAACCTGCATCCTTCATAATCCTCAGAAAGGGGAATTGGACCTCAATAGGCAAAACAACTTCCATGCCATATACCAAAGAATAAGGTGTTGCCCCAGTTAATGTGCGAGCCGTGGTACGGTACCCGTGGAGAGAGAATGGTAACATCTCATGCCAGTCTTTGTATGTGACTGTAATTTTTTGTATGATCTTTTTAATGTTTTTATTTGCAGCTTCAACAGCACCATTCATCTTTCGCCGGTAGGGAGAAGAATTGTGATGTTGAATTTTGAATTGCTCGCACAAGGCAGTGATCATAGTGTTGTTAATATTTGTACCATTGTCAGTGATGATCCTTTCCAGGATACTGTACCGACAAATGAGATTTTGCTTGATGAAGCGGGCAACAACATTCTCAGTAACGGAAGCGAAGGAAGCTTCTTTGACCCACTTTGTAAAATAATCAATGGCCACTAGGATGAAACGGTGTCCATTGGAGGATGTTGGCTTGATCTCCCCAATCATATCCATTCCCCACATAGCAAAGGCCCAAGGAGCCGTCAAGACATTCAGAGGAACTGGAGGTATGTGCACCTTGTCAGCATAAATTTGACACTTATGATAGGTCTAAGAGTGTTGATAGCAATCTGCTTCCATGGTAGACCAATAATAGCCTGCCCGTAGGATTTTCTTAGCCATCGTATACCCACTGGAGTGAGTGCCAAAAGTACCTTCATGTAATTCAGCCATGATCCTTTCCGCTTCAATCTTATCCACACACCGAAGCAGAATGGAGTCATGATTATGCTTATACAGGACGCCATTACTCAAGAAGAACTTAGCATAGAATCTCCTCAAGAACTTCTTATAATTGATTGAATCTCCTTTTGGATATTCTTGAGCCTCGAGATACCTCTTGAGTTCATGAAACCAAGGTTGGTCCACTACCTCTTCAGTATTAATCTCGTGACAGTGTGCCGGTTCATCCATTCGTTTGATGGTGATCCGGGGAGCCTCATTATCCCAATTTAGTTTAAACATGGATGACATTGTGGCTAGAGCGTTTGCTAGATGATTTTCTTCTCGCAGGAAATGCTCGAAGGTAATCTTCTCAAAATGTGGTAGCAATGTCAAAACATGTTCTTTGTAAGGGATAATGTTTGGGTGCTTAGTGTCCCATTCCCCTTTGATCTGACTGATGACCAAAGCTGAATCCCCAAACACGTCTAAGGAATTGATTCCCAACTTTATGGTAGCTCTGAGACCAAAGATGCATGCTTCATATTATGCCATGTTGTCCGTACAGTTGAAGCAAAGTCTGGCAGTAAAAGGAGTATGACACCCTTCTGGAGATATGAGTATAGTGCTGATACCATTACCAAGTGCATTGGATGCCCCATCAAAGAACAGGGTCCATCAGGATCCTTGTTCAGGTCCGTCATATGGTCTGATTTCTTCACAGTTGTCTAATGTCATGATTCTTCATCCGGGAATTCAAACTTCATTGATTGATAATCTTCTACAACTTGGTGAGTGAGATGGTCAGCTAGCACACTACCCTTTATAGCTTTCTGGGTAGTGTATTGTATGTCGTATTCTGTTAGGATCATCTACCATCTAGCTATCCTCCTAGACAAAGCAGGCTTTTCAGAGATGTATTTTATCGGATCCATCTTAGATATCAACAAGGTAGTATAAGTCAGCATATACTTTCTTAGCCAGCGAGCATCCCATGCCAGAGCGCAACAAGTTTTCTCGAGCAATGAATATCTGGTTTCACAGTCGGTAAAATTTTTGCTCAGGTAGTAAATAGCGTGCTCTTTTCGGCTAGACTCGTCATGCTGCCTCAATACACACCCCATTGAGTTCTCTAAAACGGTCAGATACATGATCAGTGGTCTTCCCTCGACTTGTGGCATCAAAACAGGAGGCTTTTTTAAGTACTCTTTGATTTTGTCAAAAGCAAACTGGCATTCATCATTCCATCTGACTACTTGATCTTTCTTCAATAGTTTGAAGATTAGCTCACAAGTAGCTGTTAGGTGAGAAATGAATCTGGAAATATAGTTCAGGCGCCCCAAGAATCCTCTAACTTCCTTCTCAGTACGAGGAGCAGGAATTTCTTGTATTGCTTTAACCTTGGCAGGATCAACCTTAATGCCTTTGTTACTGACGACAAAACCTAAAATTTTACCGGACCGTACTCCAATGTGAACTTGGTTGGATTCAACCTTAACTTGTACTCCTTCAATCTCTCAAACAACTTTTGCAAGTGATCAAGGTCTCTTCTTCAGTTTGTGATCGGGCTATCATATCGTCTACGTAGACCTCTATTTCATGATGTATCATATCATGAAACAAAGCTACCATGGCGCGCTGATAGGTGGCCCCAACATTCTTCAGTCCGAATGGCATCACTTTGTAGCAGAATGTGCCCCACTGTGTGACAAATGTAGTTTTTTCCATGTCCTCAGGTGCCATTTTGATTTGGTTATAACCTGAGAATCCGTCCATGAAGGAAAACAATTTATGCTGGGTCGTATTGTCAACCAGGATATCTATGTGGGGGAGTGAAAAATCATCTTTAGGGTTGGCCCTATTCAAATCTCTATAGTCCACGCACATTCGTACTTTGTCGTCCTTTTTAGGCACGGGAACAATGTTGGCAACCCATTGGGGATAGGAAGTGACAGCCAAGAATCCAGCATTGAATTATTTCATGACTTCCGCTTTGATCTTCTCTGACATGTCAGGTCTCATGCGTCAGACTTTTTGTTTTACTGGTGGACAGTCTTCTCTTGTTGGCAGATGATGTACCACGATGTCTGTATCAAGTCCTGGCATGTCTTCATATGACCAGGCAAAGATCTCAACATAATCACGCAATAGCTGAATTAGACGCTCCTTGACACCGGCCTCTAGATTGGCACCCATCTTGACCTCTTTTATATCTTCCTCGGTACCCAAGTTGATTGTATCCACCGGTTCCTCATGAGGCTGAATAGCTCTTTCCTCTTGTTGTAGTAGTCTGGCCAGTTCCCCTGGTACTTCACAATCTTCCTCACCTTCGTCTTCGGCTTGGTAGATTAGATCCTCAGAGTCATAAAAGGCCATAGCAGTATCGTTACCCATGGGATCCGGAATGGAGGGGTACCTGCATTTGTGAGTATGGGTGTGTGTAAGGGTATAGCCATCCTTAAAAATAAAATGTAAAAGAAAAACAATGAGCACAAAGAGTTTGTATGTGAAAAACGTCCATGATTCATTGAATGTCATATGAAGATGAAATAAAAACCCTTACAAATGGACCATTGTGCCTCGGGAAAGACACAAGGTTTTAAATGTGCGAATTTTTTATGAATATTACAAGTCCAACAGAAATGTAAAGACAAATTACTGAGGGATGAAAGTTATTGGGACAAAGTCTCTGGCTTCCCAATTGTGAAGTCCTCTGTTGACAATAGGAAAGATCCAATCCTCCCAGTTGCAATCCTCTTCACCATCTTCTACCGTACTGACCTCTCTGTTGCTAATCTTCAAGGGTGGCCCTCCAGCATGGGCACGACGCACAGCTTTCTGAGCACTTGAAGTAAACCCTAAGCCAAACTTGTCAGATTTATACGGAATATCCGGAAGTTGCCCCCATATGGTGCATCCACCCTCCTCTACTACTGCCTTGGCGTCTTTTAGAGATGACATCCGGAGCAGAGGTCTCGTAATCTTGGGAATCTAGGATACATACTTGGTTACTGCTACCTCTTGGGGGACTTCTTCGAAATGTTGAAAAGGAGTTTCAATGAACTCGCCGTCCAATTCCACATACCGGAAGGAATTGAGGTGGCTAATCATATATTCTTCTTCTCCGTGGACAGTGATAATCTTTCCCTGGACCGGATATTTCAACATTTGGTGCAGTGTAGAGGTGACAGCACCAGAATTATGGATCCACGGCCGTCCTAGAAGACAAGAGTAAGAGGGGCGGATGGCCATTACATAGAAGGTTGAGTTGAAAGTTTGAGTCCCAACCTTTATGGGGATGTCCACCTCTCTGTGCACCATCCTCTTTGAGCCGTCAAATGCTCTTACGACTATGTTACTGGGTTTCAATGTTAATCCTTTGCAGTCTAGTCTGTCAAGAGCTTTCTTCGGTAAAACATTCAAAGATGAGCCAGTGTCCACCAAGACATGGGCTAGAGTTGTTCCTCTAAATTCCACAGAGACATGCAATGCCTCGTTGTGCTTTCTTCCCTTTGGTGTCAGATCAACATCCGAGAAGCCTAGGCCGTTATCCGCCGTCAAGCTGGCCACGCAATCTTGAAATTGGTCAGCCGATGTCTCTTGAGGCACATGGGCTGTCTTCAGAAATTTCACCAGGGCTTTCGCATGTGCCTTGGAGCACAGTAACAATGCCAGCATGGAGATTTTGGAGGGAGTTTTCCCCAACTGTTCAAATGCGTCGTAGTCGCTCTTCTTTATTATACTCAGGATCTCCTCCATTTCCTTCTTGGAGGTTTCAGGGATAGTCAGTGGTTGAGCCTTCGTCCGGACAGGCTCTTCCTGAATACTTTTTCCTCGAGTTTCACCAGTAGGAGTGTGGGCAGGAATGACAGCAGGTGTTGTCTTGTCTTCATTAATAGGAGCACTTGCAGATATGATTATTGGTAGATAGGTAACCTTTGGAGCAGCCACGGGTCCAAAAATTGCCTTTGGTGGGCAATTTTTGGAGAGAAGATTCTACCGCTTCGGGTAATCTTACTGGTTCCGGCAATATTGCTAATGTCAGAGTCTTCTTCTTCGGAGCTTATTTCTTCGACGGTCAGCCCATCTTGCTTGATGTCATGGTAGTAGATGTCCCCACCGTAATTCCATGGCACAGTTATGTCTGATTCATACGGGATTGGCCCATGCATTGTGATTCTAAGAGGAGTAGTTTTTGGAACCAATGTAATCCTAACGGGTCTTTTGGGGACCCTGGAAGAATTTGTGGAGATGGTGATGATTGAAACGTCTTCAACAGGAACAGGTAAAACAGGAGTACTTTCAAACATAATCTCTTTGTTGTCTATCAAGTGTTGAATGCCTGTTTTCAACAAAGGGCTAACAGTTGGTGAGGATAAGCAGAAATGGAAGTCTTCATTACAACCCTGGAATACACTGGCTTTCAACAAGTTTATCTTAATGATTGGGAGTGGAGTCAAGAGTTCATCAACTGTGGTAACAAACAAATCTTCTTCAACAGAATTAGTGTGGTGACCATGTCTAGGCATAGGAGCAGAAATTACGTTTGGCTTCTCGGGTGCATCAAACTCAATCTCTTTTGCGTCTATAAGATCTTGAATCTTGTTTTTTAGGGCCCAACAGTTGTTAGTGTCATGACCCGAACTTTTGGAATGATATGCGCATCTGGCATTTGGGTGATAATTAGGGGACGATGTGTTGGGGTTCTTTGGAGCTTCTTTTAAAGTTGCCAAATTGGATTTCAGAAGGTGCGGTAAAACCTGGGATAGAGTCATATTGATTCTGGTGAATTGACGGACTGGCCTTTCCACCCTCGGTTGATTACTTCTTGGTTGATCAGATGTGGGCTTTGGGATCATAATAGCTCCTACCATTGGTCGGAGTTCAGCTCTCCCTTGGTTCCTTTGTGGGTAAACAGCAGATACCTCCTTCTTCCCAGTGAAAGGCTTTCTCACAGCTGTAGAGGCAGATGAATCCTTCTGAATCTTTCCATTTTTTATGCCAGCTTCCACCCTCTCTCCGGTTATTATTAAATCAGTAAATTCTGCAGATGAGCTTCCAATCATATGGTTGAAGAAAGGGCCTGATAGAATGCCTAAGAACATATCCACCAACTCCATTTCAGACAGAGGGGGTTGAACTCTTTCATCTAGATCTCTCCACTTCTGCGTGTAATCCTTGAAATCCTCATTGGAAGCCATGGCCATACTCTGAAGTTGAGTATGGGTAGGCGCCAAATCTGCATTATATTGGTATTGCTTATAGAAAGTTGCGGCAAGATCTTCCCAGTTGTGGACGTTGGCCCTTTCCAATTGGTAAAACCAATCGAGTTGTGTTCCAGATAGGCTATCTTGGGGAAAAATTCACCCACGGGTCTTTATCGGCGGAGTGCGGTTGGATATTTCTCACATATGATCGGAGGTGCATCTTAGGACATGACACCCCATCATATTTTGCAAACAACGACACTTTGAACTTCGGTGGGATCACAATTCCCGACACTAGTCCTAATTCTTCAAAGTCTAGACCTGGAACCTTTTGTATTTCCATAACGTTCAAATGCTCTTCAAGATGTCTGTACTTATCATCAACTGGAGGATACTGTTCCTCAGAGTAGTCTTCCTCTTATTCCTCCTCGAATGCTGGGTTGTTGTTCACTTCCAGGGTTTGATTATCCCCTTCGCCTGATGATGTTGCAAAGTCCAAAGTTCATCTGGTTTGTCCTTTAAACCTTCTCCCCATGATTACAACACCGGTTGGTTTCTTCACTTTCTTCTTCTTCTCTTTAGCCAAGAGTCTTCAACTCCTCTTGTCCTTTGGCTAGGTGTGATACGGTGGGAAAGAACTGACTGTTTTTGGAATGCTGGTTCGCGTTTTGCGTTTGTTTTCGCAAAATGTCGTGGTAAGCAAGAGTCGCCACCGTCTTTTATTTTATCCAACAAGGAAAGGAAAAAAGCACAGAAAAATTCCTTTTTCGAGATGTTTCTCGGGTCCGGGGGGTAGATTATAGAAAGGGAAGGTGTTAGCACCCTTTCTATCTGTGGTTATCCACGGGCTCTTAGGTACTTGCTCAAAGTGTTTTCAAAATTTGCTTTTCTTTGTGTTTGTGGGTTTGAAAGAAGTTTTTGTTTGAAAGGTGTAAGTGCGAAAAGTTTTGTTTTGTTTTAAAAGGAGCAAGTACTTAAGAACCATCTACCTACTCGAAAAAGGAATTAATCTGTGCTAATGTCCTTTAGACAATGCTATCCCACTATGAATGAGTAGGTAGCACCGTCGTTGGAGTTTTAAGGGTCAATTCTATTAAGGGACGTGTGGTCACTAAAGCAATGTTAGGATGCCTTAGCGGTAACCCTAAATGTCTTAGATCATTTTTCCGAGGCAACCGTTTCGAGGAAACTATGATCTTTGGACAAGAGGACGACCTCTAAAACTTCCTATACTCAATTACCACGTTCGAAGGTAACCAAGTGAGGTGTACCCTAAGAGTGTGCATGTGCGAGTGTGTTATTTTCAGTTAATTTGTCTTTGTACATGTCAATGGTTATCTACGTTGATTTTAGGTTAAAGATTTGATCTTGTCATGCATTCCCTATTATCAAATATCTAACAGTTAATATTGCGGAAATTAAATTGCGGAAATTAAATCTAAACTATTACAAGGCGTCGGGTATTTACATCGCCAAAAACAACCCTTGAAATTAAATTGCGGAAAATAAAAGAAAGCGATAAAATAATTCAAAGTCCTATTAAAACTATTACATTCCGGGAAACAGATACATCAATGTGGCAAAATAGATCGCGTGCGGAAAATTAAATCGAATGCGAGTTTTTTAGGGTTTTGACCCTTTTTGAAAGGAAAACATTTTTTGGTTTATTTTTGAATTAAATGGAATTAAATCTAAGTTAATTATTAAATTAATTAATTAAAAAAAGTATTTTTGGATTTTTGGATATTTAAAGAAATAAAATAAATTTTATTTAAAGTTAGTAAAACCTAATTATCTACATTGATTTTAAATATTTGCAAAAATATTAAAAGTTAAACCTAATTAAACTAAATTAATTGAATTAATTTATTTACAAAAATAAAATGATGAATTTAATTTTAATAAATAAAATATATTTTTTGATTTTTGATTTTATGAGTAAAAAGATTTTAATTAGTTAGTGATTTAAATAATAAAAATAATAATACAAAACAATTAAATAAAAGAAATATAAAAAAAAAGAATAGAAATAACCAAGGGGTTTGGGCCTGATCTGGGGGTGAAATCAGCATTTTTGAGGCCCAAACGTGTTCAAGCCTGGCTGACTTTGGCAATTCCACGTGTGCCTGTTGACTTGGGAGTATGGTGAGCATCTCCTTTGGACCATCAGATTTGGCCTGGAGGCCATCTGGTAGATGATATTTGAAGGAGTATGATGGACCACACTTGCTGAAGCGCATTGGATTTCCTGGGGAAAAATAACAATATGCAAATATGGTGGACCTGGGATTCGAACCCATGTCCTGTGAGTCAATGAGCAACGCGTCTACCACTGCATCAGCGTGTTTTATTTGTTAACATATTAAGTAGCAATTATTATATGGAAAAACAAAACAAATGCCAGAAATTATAAAAAATAAGCGTGAAATTATGAATGGACGAATTGGAAAAGGACGCGTCATCGTCTTCCCCACTCAGCCCTGGTTTTTTTACCTGCAGATTCTTATCTGCAGCTAGATCCGTATGGCCCTCCTAAAATCTTCTCTAGGCCATGGAAATTAATTCCAAACACATGGTTGTGTTCGTCTCCTTCCACTGATCACGTCTATGCCCATTGCTTGCATTGATTTTGCCTGAAACTAAAATGCCCAAAAACAAGAAACAAGAACCCTAGATTCGGGTATGGAATTACAGGCTATAAAAACACAATCAAATATTGCAGAAAGTTTGGAAATCATACAAGGATCATGACTATGCAAATAATTTGTCAAAAAATGCAAGAATGAGAGGTTGCGATTTCAAATGCAGGGCGGCTTTCAAGGAGACTTACAACGTGTTTTTGGAGGTGAATGGCCTTGCTTTTGATTGCTATAGACTCAGTGGATGCCCAGTAAGAGGATAGCATTGAGGTTTTGCTTTAAATCGGCCTATAGGATGGATTTCAGTTTCAAGCTTTTTTCCCAATTTTCCAAGTTTGGTTTTTGTGTTTATGCAGCCTCCAGGTCCTGATGCTCGTGCCTTTGGTTTGTATAAGCAATATGGAATGAATTAGGTCAAGTTTTGGGCTTTGAATCCTTATACATTGATGATTTAGGATTTGATATGATCCTTCATGAAAAAGCTTCCAAATTTGTCCAAAAACCAATATTTTGTGCATGATATGGCTTGATTCGAATTTGATCATGTCCATAATGATATTTAAGACCTGTATCAATCAAAAAGATTCCAAGTGATCAAGATTTGGATTTTATTTGGATTTAAATTGGTTAAAAATGAATTAATTTAATAAAAATCAAATAAAATAGAAAAATTAATAATTGGACACAAGACTGAAGATAGGACACGCGTGTAGTGTGACAATATCAAATCAAGTGGAAAAAAGTGGGCCCATTTGACAAAATTTGAAGTTTTGGGGATAATTGACTTTTAGTACTCTTGGAAAAATTCCCAACTTCAACAATGCATAACTTCTTCAATTTTGAACTTTTGGAGGTGTTCTTGGGCTTTTTATAAACCTTGAGATGTCCTATAACCAACCATTTTGGTCTCATCTCATTTTGATATTCCATTCTCAAGTTATAAGCTTTGGCAAAAAATGTGCTTTTGTTGACTTTCAAAAATGACCTATAATGTCCGAATTTGTAACTTTTTGTGAGTGCATTTCTTGATCTTGTGGTGTGAAGATGGATTGTATGAAATTGCATGCTTTTCAAAATTAGATTTGGATGGGTCATTTCTCATAAAGTATTAGAAAGTTATGCTTGGTCAAAGTTGAGTTGACTTTTCCTTTAAAACCCTAATTTAGCAACTTTTGAATCTTGATGAATCTTGAGCAATCCTTGATGAATCATGATCAACCCTTGATAAAATGATGAAATATCCTTCAAAATGAGAATTTTGACAAAAAATATTGAAGTTTGACTGTATATAGGTCACAGTTGACTTTTGCCCTAGCATAGTCGATTTTTGGACCTCTTAAGCAATTGGCTGACCAAACTTTCTCTACAAGGCTTGAAATTTGACATGGATGATCTTGAGAACAAATTAGGATATTGGGTACCACTTGAGGTCATTTGGATGCAAGGACCTTGATGCAACACAAAACCCTAATTTGAGATTGACTGCCTTAGGAGATGATTTGACTGTCCAACTCTTAAGCAATCTTGAGCAACTTGGAGATTATTCTTGCCATGTCTTGAGAAATATGGGAGGGAAAATTTTGGGGTACAACACTAGGGTCATGAGTAACTATTGAAACTGCGTGTTTTGAACTTGAAGATCTTTGAATGTCTGTTCGAGATCCATCTTATTGAAATAAACAATAGAGAGATGAGGAAACTCGTTGCAAAAGACCTGTTTATGTTATGATGAATGATATGTGCATATGTAATGTTTTAAAGGATTTTTAAAGATTCAAGTTCGTTTTAGACAAAAAGAAACACACGTTATATTAATAAGATAGAGTTTGAGTACATCAATGCCCCTTGGGCAAAATAATACAACAAATGTATTTCTTGTTCATTTTCTATTCCTTTGACATTGTTGTCTTACCATTGATTTGGTAAGCAACCCTATCTTTGGATGTAAACGGGACGGGTGTGGGTCATCGTATAATCATGATTAGCAATGTTGCAAAGTATCTTAGCATTTTTGAGGGACTAAGATCATTTTTGTAAGGCAACTTTGAATAGCGTCATCGAAGGACTATGATCTTATATTTGTTTGTTTTTCCAAGATACTTCGCATGCGTAATATGGACATTTTTGTATAAGGCAACCAAGTGGAGAAACCCTAAGGGTGCTTGTGTGAAAGTGTGTTATTTTCATGCTTTGATTTTGTCTTGGATTTAGGGTTTTCTATTTGATTTGTTTTTATCTTGCCATACAAATCCTAATTACTAGCATGGTATATAAAAGCGGTAAATTGCGTAATTTAAAGATTACTACGCTATTACAACATTTTTATGGGAAGGGGGAATACAAATTATGAATGGGGATTTGCAATAATGTAAATCTAATTAAGCTATTACAACCAAATCGAATTTATACGAATATTTGAATAAATAAATATACAATATAAATATGCAATGATATGTATGCAAGAAAAATATTTTTGTTTTATATGCAAAATAATTTTGACCTAATCCTAAGAATTTAAGAAAAGGAAATTAATTCTTAAAAAAAAAGGGGTTAACCCTAATTTCTAAATTAAAATAAAGCTCTTTAAGTATTATCTTTTTGTGTATTTTTTGTATTAAAATAATAAGTAATATTTGGTGAAAATATTTAGTCTTTTTATATGCCAAAAATAAATATTTACAAGTGTAAAAACAAAGGATAAAAATATATCTAAGTTTAATTTATTTTTTACAAGTTTATTTTAAGAAAGATAATTAGTATATATCTAAAATAAAAATATATTTTTTATGTGAAAATAAAGTAAAATAAAATAAAATACAATATTTATCATATTTATGTTTTTTATGATTTTATGTATTTAAGAAAATATTTAATAAAACAAAAAAGAAATAAAACAAATAAATAAAATGTATGGGCCAGGGGTGCTGCAAACAAACAGAGGGTAAGCTTTAGAAAAAAATCATAAGCCGAATGGAACAAAAAGCCCAGCGCTGCATAGTAAGAAAAATGACAAAAAAATGTGAGAAAATAGGCAAAAGGCAGGCACCAAGGCTCGAACCCATGACCTTAGCAATTTCAGCGCGCTGCCTTGCCACTGGGGTGGCTGTACATCCGTTAGTTTATATGAAACAATAAAAACATAACACAAACAGCTTCTTTTCCTTGTACTTCATCTTCTTCCTCAAGCTGGCCAGAACTCCTGTATCTTTCTCATTTCTCCATGAAAATGAAAACTTCCAACATAAAAATGACAGTACTCATTCCCACGATTTCAACCATGTAACTTATGGAAACTAACAATCAAAGATTAAAACGAATTTTGAAAGCCCTAATTTCTAACCTAATTTTTACAGTAATTTTAATGTTAAAATTCTCTATACATAATGATCAGAAATGAAATATATGCACATGGTTAGCTTCAGCACTATAATATCTACATTTTTCTTTCACAAATCGTGGCCAATGGATGCCTGTATGAAGAGATAGAAGTTGGAATTATTACCTCTTTCAGCTGAGATCGTGAATGGGGTTTGAGTGAGATTTAGGAAGGCCTGAAGGTTACTTTAGCTTGCTTGAACCTCCCTGAGTATGTTCCATTCCTTGCCTTGCTTTGGAAGTGCCTGGAACTCTCTATCCAAGTCAACCTGCAAGCTTGAAAAACAAAAATGGCAGATGAAGAAGGAGGAGTTACAGTGCAGGGATGATGGTCTGGATCACTTAGATATGAAGTAGGTAAAGTGTTTGGATGATTAAAACTTGAAACCCACGAGCCAATTTGTGGATTATGCTTATGCTCAAACTGCAAGTTTTAACAGTTTTTTGGTGATATGGAGTTTTGGAGTGTTTCAGCCCTTTAGCAATCGTGATCTAAGTTGTAATATGTTTGTGTATTAGTATGGAGAAAGTTCCAAGTCAGTTTCACAACAGATCTTTTGGTTGTAGCCTTTTTTCACACTTTCTTGCTTTTGAAGCAAAGTGAAGGGACAAGTCTTTATATGCTTGTACTGGCCTGCTTGGAGTTGGTATGAGCTCTATACAAGTTGCCTTAGGTCTGTAGGACTTGTGTGTGCAGAGAAGACAAGTCTAATGCTCAAGAATTGAAAAGTTGCAAAAGTTAAGCTTTTCTAAAATGGCAATGGCAACTTTGTGCCATTTATGGAATTAAAGCTTGGATAAAGACTTTTGGGCTTAGATTAAAGCTTTGTCAATTGAGTAAGCATTAAATTATGGAGTAATAAACAAGTTTGGGACCTGTAAAGCATGGGTTAGGCAGCATAGGTACTGATTTGAATTTTGTTCTTCATGAAATGGCTTGTATTCAATGTGAGAAATTGCCAACCTCATCTCTTCGATTCTCCCTACTCAAAAATGATCTCAAGGAGTTCTTGGACATTTTGGAAAGCTTGCAATGTTATCTATAACTTGTCTTTGAAATTCATTTCAATATTCCTCTTGGAACTAGGTGAAAAATTACCATGAAGTTAGGTCAAAAACCTGCTTAAATTAGGGCAAAATTTCACTAAGTTATTTTAGTTCATGGGCATGTATTCACAAAATTTTATCTTGAGATCCAAGCATCTTTAAGGAAAAATATGTGAAGCAAAGTTGTATATTTCATGGAGATCTACAACTTTCATGTTTGGAACTTTCTTTGAATCATCTTGTATCATGGTGAAAAAATGGCTTAAAATTGAGAAAAAATAAGAAATTTTCTATACTTAGAAAAATTTCTAAGTTAAGAAAATTTCAAAATTTAAAACTAAATCTTCAATCTTTGATTCCTTGATGAACAAGTTTCAAATTTTGACATGTTTTGATGAATTATGATCCTTGGCACTTGATTTTGACCAAAAAGTCAAAGTTTGACTTTTCAGTATACAGTTGACTTTTGATCAGTTAACTGCAAATTTCATTTGTCTATCCAATGGATTTGCAATATTTTGAACCATGTAATTAGGTCAAGATAATGCAATTTAATCCTTGTAATCATGCTTCAAACCAATTAGTCATTTTCTAGGTCAAAATCAGAAATTGCCCTTTGTTGCACCCCAAAATTTGCCCTCCCATATTCTTCAAGAAATGGCCAAGCCAAGTCACAAAATTCCCCAAGGGTTATGCAGTGCAACTGTCTCCTATACAGTCAAAACTAGGGTTTGTGTTCTGATCAAAGAAAGGAAGTTTTCAAGGACCCAATCAAGTCTCATGTGCTCACAAAGATGGTCAAGCATCCTCATATCAAGTTTCAAGGCATTCAGCTCAAAATTGCACAGTCAAAACCCTAAATTGCACTACAGTCAACTGTAGGGGCAAAATGGTCATTTGACAGTCAAAAGTTCAAAATTTTGGTCAACATATCATTTTGAAGCCAAAAACATCATTTGATCAATGCTTGATCATGATTCTCAAAATTTGGCTCAGAAATCATCAAAGATGCAAAAGTTGCTATATTTGGACAGCTGAAAAAGTCAACTGAAATTGACCAGGGCATAACTTTCACATGGATTATCAGAAAAATTCCATCCAAAGCTCATTTTGAAGAGAAAGACATTTCCTACAACTCATCTTCATATTCCAAGTCAAAGAAATGCTCTCACAAAAAGTTATCAATTTCAACATTATAGGTCATTTTCAAAAGTCAACAAAAAGGGACTTTAAGTCAAAGGCCATAACTTGAGATTGGTAAATCAAAATGACATGGGACCAAAGGAATTGGTTAAAGGACTAAAAGACCTTTCCAAAATGTCCAAGAACATGTGAAAAGCTTAAAAATTGAGCAAGTTATGCCTTGTGGAAGTTGGGAAATTTTTGGGAATTTTGAAAAGTCAACTTTACTTCAAATGATCCAAAAATGCAAATGGGCCCATTTTTCTTCCAAGTTTCTTCATGCCAAGCCTATGCACGACCATTAAGCCCAAGGGGAAGTATTTTCACAATTTTTAATTATTTATTTGAATTTATATTAATATTAATTCATTTAAATTATTTAAATATGTGAAAAATATAAACTTGACCTAAAAAAATCTTTTTGTGCACATTCTACTCTCAAGATTTCGTGTACAATTAAATATGGCAAGTTTTGGTGTGATTTGAGCATGATTGAACCAAATTACATGTGAAAAAGATTCAAAAAAGATTTTACAAAATCAAATATGCAAAACATTGAATTCATGAGATTTTGTGCAATTTTGTTGACCTAGCATGCTCACTATATGATCAGGAATGCAAACCTAATGCCTTTACACTCTCAGCTGCGCTCAAAAGCAATATACAAACTTGGAAAATTGCTTAAAAAAACTCAAAACTGAAATCAACTCTAGAGGTCGATTCAAGCCCTAATCTTGATCTCATTAGCTTCCTTGGGTAACTCTGAACGTGTGCCAATCCCTAACATCAATTCAAACGCAAAGAATCGGTACATCGAACGTGAACTGCATCCAGAAAATTGCCTAATCGTATTTTGGTTTTGAAGCATGATCATTGCATTTTAATTGTATATTCATGTTCCTTACAAAGTTTTAGAACTAACCATTATATTTAATTGGATTTTCATGCTGTATACAAGGTTTTGCCATGTCCATATTCTAGGGTTTGCAGGTTTTAAAATTGGGGTTTTTGCAACCAAGAAAAATTAGAGGCTAGGACTAAGACCACTAAGTTCAACGCGTCTGGACGATGAGAATGGTGTATTCGCGATGAATTTATGATCAATAGATTCCTATTCGCTATTTTTTGATAGGGCCTCTATGGCAACGGGTTAAAACCGTTGCTTTCTATTTTTATGTTTCAGAAAATAAAAGAGAGAACGAAGAAGAAGGACTCGTGGCAGTGGGGGATACGTGGGTTTGAATTTCGCGCGTCTAACTTATTCACGTGTTATCTTCTTTTATTATATTTATTGCTTACTATTATAATAAACGCGTTGAAGTGCTTCAGTGGTGCAGGTGTCACTTTGCAAAGTCCAAGACCTGGGTTCGAACCCCAGGTCTGTATCATTCTCAACAATATTTTTCCAAAGACGTTCCCATGCAATATTGGTATGAAGACGCATCATATACCCCAGACCAAGCCCTGACACGTCCCCCTGGAGATCAAACCAAAGGCTTAGATTTAAAGAGTACCATGTACCTCAGTCAACGCTTCAGCATACCATTCAAAAAGTCAAATGGACTTAGGATGTTTTGGGCCAGAATTTCACAATTGAAACCTCCAATTTGGGGCTACCCCCCCCCCCTGGTTTGCTTTTCTTTTTCATATTTTTATTTTCTCAATTGTTATGTTACTTTTTTTTTATTTGTTTTAATTAATTAATTATTTTTTAATAGAATATAAAAACATCACAAAAAAATCAAAAAAAGATAAAAACATAAAAAATATTTATTTTATTTATTTTCTTGTAAATAATTAACATGTAAATAAATTTAGTTTTAATTAGGTCACAATTTTAATCCTTTTAATAACAAAAATCCAAAAATAGAATTAGGTTTAATTTTTATTCCTTTTAATTTCTTTTCTTAATAATAATATTTATTTATTTTCATAAATTAAATGCATGTAAATTAATTTAGATTTAAATTAGGTAAAAACTTAATATTTTCGCAATAAATTCAAAAAAAACATTAGAACTAGGGTTTAGCATTTAATTTTTAATTTCAATAAATTCTTTTTCTTTTAAATCTTAAAAAACACAAAATACCAAAAACATTTAATTTTCATTTTTTTTATTTTTTAATTCTTTATTAAATTAATATTTTGCAAAAGGGTCCAACGCCCATTGTTTTTAATTATTTAATTTGTGCATTTATTTTATGTCATTTATTATAATTTTGTATCTCTCCCAAAGCATTGTAATTTAAATTTTTCGCACTTTTTTATTGCTTTATTTATTTTTCCGCTAAATCGGGTCCGGTTTAATTTCGGCGATGTGGACCCGCGCCATTTGTAATAGCCTTAGATTTATTTTTCGCAAACTTTATAACTGTTAAATATGCATGCAAGAATGAATGGCCCTAATTAAAATCAAGCATAGATCACAAAGAAACATGACAAGACAAAATAACTGAACATGACACACAATTCGCACACACCACCCCTAGGGTACGCCTCACTGTTGCCTTGCCCCTCGAAAGGTGATCGTCGAGTAGAGGATGTCTTAGTAAGTCCTCATGATCCGGGAACCTGGCATGAGGGTAGCTTCTAAGGTGTCTTCCCATTGCTCTGGTGATCACCATGTCCCTACAAACGAATTGACCCGAACACCTCCAACGGTGGTGCTACCTACCTCTCAATGGTGGGATGGCACTACTTTAAAGGACATCTACACAGACGAATTCCTTGGGGTAGGTAGGTTCTCAAGGATACTTGCTCTAATCTCAAACAAAGAAATCTTTTCACACCAACACTTTTCAAAAGCTTTCAAAGCAGATTTTTCAAACACTCTGACGTACGAGTCGACCTGAAATTTTTCAAAGAAACTTTTTTTAAACCCACATTGAAAAGCAAACAAACAATTTTGAAAACACATTGAGCAAGTATCTAAGAGCCCATGGATAACCATGGATAGAAAGGGTGCTAACACCTTCCCTTTCTATAACCTACCTCCCCAACCGAGAGCAATCTCTTTAAGGAATTTTTCTATGCTTTTGTCCTTTCCATTTGGAGAAAATAAAAGACGGTGGCGACTCTTGCTTCCGCGACATTTCGCGAACCAGCGTTAAACAGTCAGTTCCAGATCCACCGATCACAGAACTGGCGACTCTGCTGGGGAGATATGAAGTGAGGTGTACCTTAGGACTAAGATCACTGTGTTTTCAATTGTTTTCCTTGTGTGCTTTGAATTGTGGGTTGCTTGGGAGTTCTATAGATCCTAACCCGGATCTGGGGGATACCTTCTTAGAAAGTAGCAACAAGGCTGTGAGGGAACTGTGCGGGGTATACCGACATGGTTGAAACAGTCTGCTACGTGGATGTGGCACTTTGGTATGTACCGGTAACCCTTGAGTTCAGTCAAGGAGAGTACGGGGCCGCCGCATGGTGTCGTGAAGCATCAACAGACCTTAGGAACCTTAATTGAACTATCTTGGCCTCTTTAGGGTAGTGAGATAACTGACTTTGGTGCAGTCCGAGGTTGGTTGATACTCGATACTACACTCAATTGAGGGTTGCTTTCCTGGAATATTTCGGTCGCCAGTTCAGTGGCTAAATCGAAACGATGAACAATGAAAGCAATCCCGTGATATTGGGACCCTTAGAACCCGGTTACTTCTAATAGGACAGGTTGAACCCACCAACTTCAAGAGGGTAATACCTAGACCTCATGCTGGCCTAAACCCTAAGGGCTTCTCTTGTGTGACTTGTGTGCCTTCGTACTTGACTACTTGCATGCTTGTTATCTGATCCTAGATGCCTTGCAGGTTTTGTTCATAGTCCTTAATTGGGACTTATAACAGGGTATACTAACCACTTGCAGGTTCTGTTTATAGTCCTTAATTGGGACTCATGACAGGTTTTACTTAGGTTTCTTGCAGGTTTTGTTTATAGTCCTTAATCGGGACTCATAACAAAGTATACTGAATTTCTTGCAGGGTCTGTTTATAGTCCTTAATTGGGACTCATAGCAGGGTTTACCTACATCACCCCATGCATAGCATGACATCATACCATTGCATACATCCTAACCCATTTCAAGGATCTCAAGGGCTTGTGATGTAGGTCATGATGAACCAACTATCCCAGCAAGGGGCAAGGAGGATTTATTTTCCTCTAGCCAAGGTTGTCAGGGGCTATGACCCACTGGATATGGTGAGCCTTTGACCCTTGATGAAGGGCTCTCAACAAAATGAAGTTCTTACAATCAAGCTACCGGTTCTCAACTCTAACAATTTCCCTGTTTATCCCGCAAGGTCCTTGAAAACATTACATGCATGTCATACATCTCATTGCATTGCAGGTATCCCTTTGACAGGTTGCTTACCCTTCTCCGCTGTTTATTTCAGCCGATCGTCATGAATCCTGAATCATCATCCGAGCAGACTATCAAGGACCTCCAGGCTCAGAACGCCCAGTTCCAAGAGCTGATAATGAACTTGACCCAAGGGCAGCAAGATCTGAAAGCTCTGCTCTTGAAGAAGGACAAGAAGAAGAAGAGGACTGTTCTGTTCAGCCCTAGACGCAGATCTGGGAACACACCGCAGACTGAAACTGAGAGGACTACCCCATCTGTGAGGGAAAGCAGTCACCATGAGAGGGAGGTGCCCAGTCCAGTGGTCTCTGACAATGAAACGGATTTCGACGACGAACAGTACCCTCCGGCTGAGGACAAGTACAAACAGTTGGAGGATAGGTTGAAGGCTATGGAGGTTCAACAGGTACCTGGGCTGGATTTCGGAGATCTGGGTTTGTCAACTGGTGTGGTTATTCCTCGGAAGTTCAAAGCACCATCCTTTACTAAGTATGACGGGGCGTCTTGCCCCAAGCTGCATCTAAGGTCCTATGTTCGGAAGATTCAGCCATATACGGTGGACAAGAATTTATGGATCCACTTCTTCCAGGAGAGTCTTTCAGGGACTCATCTCGAATGGTTCTATCAGCTGGATGGGACCAAAGTTCGTAACTGGGAGGAGTTGGCTACTGCTTTCTATAAGCAGTATCAATATAATGCCGACCTTGCTCCTACGCGTACCCAACTCCAGGGTATGTCGTTAGGAGCAAGCGAAGGTTTTAAGGAGTATGCTCAGAAGTGGAGGGATCTTACTGGAAGGGTACAACCACCTCTGACTGATCGGGAGCTTGTCGATATGTTCTTGGGGACCCTATCTGGGCCATTTTTCAACCATCTCATTGGGAATTCGTCTGCTGGATTCACAGATCTTATCTTGACTGGAGAGCGAATAGAAGCTGGCATCCGGTCTGGGAAAATTCAAGAGGCTGCACCTGCTGATAAAAAGCCTCATCATGGAAAGAAAGAATCCAATGCCGTGCACGGTAAAAAGAGCCGTCATGAGGCAGGGGCAATCCAAATCTCCAATCCCGGACCTGCTCAACAAGGACAGGGGCAGCAGCGCAAGGAGAAACGACAGTATACCAAACTCAACATGTCGCTGGATCAAGCACTGCAACAACTGTTGAAGACAGGGCTGATCACCTTAAGGGCTCCTCTTCGGAATCCGAACACTTCTGCACCCAACTATCATCCCAACGATAGGTGCGCATATCATTCAGATAGCCCGGGGCATACTACAGACAACTGCTGGCCTCTCAAGAACAAGATCCAAGATATGATCGACGCTGGAGAGATTCAGTTTGAAGTGCCAGAGACTCCGAACATAATCACTGCTCCGTTGCCCAATCATTGAAGCCTTTTGTTTATTTGAATTTTTGAGCTGTACTTTTCTTTGCTTATACAAACAATTAATGTCATAGCCAACTCTTTTATTCTATTAATGCATCGCATATGTCTGTTTTGGAAATTAATACAATTATTTTCATTATGCTCAAATATCTTTTCATATTCTTTCTGATGTCAACTCTGGATCTATAATTCTGAGCCTCTTGAGGGAGGATGACGAAAACGATACCGCGATCATTACAGTATGCTTTTGAACAGACCCCGCTGATGAGGTACAGGCATTGTTTCAATTCCTAAACACTGGAGTTATAAGGAAGATAATCCCTCGTCAACCCCTCTGAGCCAAAGAAGTAGGAGTTTTATTTTCGAAAATCAAAACCCTTAATCATAACCTGGGGCAGGGTAGTTCTCTCAGTTGACCCAAGTGCATAACGAATGGCACCGAAAAGATCTTTACGAAACGAACAAAGGCAGTAATGGTTCAGAACAATCAAAAGGACAGGCAGTCATTATCAAAAAAATTTCATAAATGAAAAGCCCAAAAAGTCTAAACCTACAAAGGGGACTTATGAAACTGGGGCATCCCGCTGACTGTAAATCCAAAAAAGGAAACAGTTCAGGCAAAAAAGAAAGGGATAACAAAATCAAGAAAGAGGTCTCACAAACCCTCAACCAAAACAAAAATGACTGCCCACTCAAAATAAGTTATCAACATCTGAACCATTATTGGAACATCAAAGCAAAGACTCAAGCAAGGTCTAACGCACGGTCAACTGAGTTTAGGTTTGGAGAACATCACGAAGAGCGGGTGGGTACAAATACTTTGAGCCTTTATCCTTTGTTTCTTAAAACCGTGAACCAGGCCACGATATAACCCTTAAAAGTCCTAGCTGAAGCATGGGTTAGTTCGAAAGCATACTGTCACGAAAGGTATCCTGACTCCTTAAGGCCTACGGTACATACAGAGTTGACATCATGCTTTACAAACATTCATTTGTTTTATGAAAAAATGCATTTTCAAAATCTTCAAGACAGACATGAGCTTTGCATTTTTAACATAACTTTGTTTGCATATGACTTTTTGTTTGAACAGTATAGAAGTTTACACAACGAATGCCTAATGAACAGAAGTACCTCCAATCAAGGGGCACGGCATGATCATTGTCCATAATCTGGGGCAGTCCAATCAAGATTCGGAGAATCTCTCAAAAGGCCAAAAGGCCTGGGGCAAATCTCTGCCTGAGTCACTTGGGGCACTCCAGCAACGAATCTTGCCCGATCAGACATCTTCTGGTAATATGGCAATATAAACAGCCAGGGGCACCTCCCTGCATTCTAAGAGCGTGGACACAGTCGAAAGATACTACGCAAAATCAAAGACCCGCTAGGTTGACACACCTAGGCAAAAATAAGGGTTTCCCGGCGAACCAAAAGGGTTCGGGCAAAATGAAGGGATGAAATGAAAAATCTATACACCCGGCAAGTCGAAAACCTGAAAAGGCGGCTTGAGCAAAAATGGGCATCCCGGTGGACTGAAAACCCGAAAGGGCGGTCCAGGCAAAAATTAGGGATTAAAGCGTACGATTATGTCCCGTTGTCCTGCTACCTGTCTACCAGAAGAAGGTTTGTCCGCCAACAACTATCAGCTCCCCTACAGAAACAGGGGCAATAATGGGTGGTCTAAGCAATCTGATTGTTCTATCCTCCAAGGTATCAAGGTAGGTTCCGTTGAAGAACATAACCAATACAGTTCAATACTTCCCCAGAAGAGTCCAATCCAGTTCCCTAGGAAGGCTGGAATTCACATCCCCAAGCAGTAAGCTTATCCCCAGTAAGTTACGGAAGCTTACCCCTCTCAAGGCACGAACGCGTCGTCCGGCTTGATTTAAAGAGTTATTTCCTTAACAGGATATAACTGGGTTATCCTCAGCCAAAAGCCACGGAAAGAGCGTCGTCGACAGAATCTTCTTATCCCCAGCGAAGTCCATTTATACTTCCAATACAGCAAGGTATCCTCAGTGAATCATCCTCAACAATTCAGCAAAAGCATCTCCCCACAGAGTATTTCTTCCCAGCATGGTCGCTAGAATATCTTTTTCTCCCCGCAGAATCCTCCATTCGCCGAAGTCTATTCCCCAACGGAGTTATCTTCGTCTATTGGAATTCTTGCAACTATTCTTCAACATCAGTCCAGGATACGACTTCCCGGCACCCGTCAAGGATTTATTTTCTTAGACAAATATACATTCATAAAACGTCACATACATCATTGTAGCATGCATATGCATCATATTACACGAATCTCATTGATTTTGAAGACATACAGTGCATGCATCATGACTTTGCATACAATTATGTTTTACCTTTTCAGGAAAAAGATCAATTCAAAAATGACTACTATCAACTATCGCAATTCATTCTTGATATAGTTTCAGATATGATCCAGATATGGTGACGTTCTGATGCTGCTTCCAGAATTCCTTCTAGATATAGTTTCGGATATGATCCAGATATGGTGACGTTCTGATGCTGCTTCCAGAATTCCTTCTAGATATAGTTTCGGATATGATCCAGATATGGTGACGTTCTGATGCTGCTTCCAGAATTCCTTCTAGATATAGTTTCGGATATGATCCAGATATGGTGACGTTCTGATGCTGCTTCTAGAATTCCTTCTAGATATAGTTTCAGATGTAAACCCAGCGATGGTGACGTTCTGATACTGCTTCCAGATTTCCTTCTAGATATAGTTTCAGATGTAAACCCAGCGATGGTGACGTTCTGATGCTGCTTCCAGATTTCCTTCTAGATATAGTTTCAGATGTAAACCCAGCGATGGTGAGGTTCTGATACTGCTTCCAGAATTCCTTCTAGATATAGTTTCAGATGTAAACCCAGCGATGGTGACGTTCTGATACTGCTTCCAGATTTCCTTCTAGATATAGTTTCAGATGTAAACCCAGCGATGGTGACGTTCTGATGCTGCTTCCAGATTTCCTTCTAGATATAGTTTCAGATGTAAACCCAGCGATGGTGACGTTCTGATGCTGCTTCCAGATTTCCTTCCAGATATAGTTTCAGATGTAAACCAGATATGGTGACGTTCTGATACTGCTTCCAGAAGTCCTTTTTAGATGTTTCCCTCTCCGACGATGAGTGTGAGGTGATAATCCCCTATGGTTCCCTCTCCAACGGTGTGTGAGGTAGTAATCCCTTTTTGATATTCCCCTCTCCGACGATGAGTGTGAGGTGATATTCTCCCTATGGTTCCCTCTCCAACGGTGTGTGAGGTAGTAATCCCTTTTTTAGATGTTTCCCTCTCCGACGATGAGTGTGAGGTGATATTCTCCTATGGTGCCCTCGCCGACGGTGTGTGAGGTAGTAATCCCTTTTTAAGATGTTTCCCTCTCCGACGATGAGTGTGAGGTAATATTCTCTTATGGTTCTCTTCCCGATATTGCAAAGATGGTAATTCCCGCCAAGATTTTTCTCAACGAGCGTTGTTGAAGTTAAGGTCAACCAAGGTTCTCTTACCATTCATGCTAAGGCAGTAACCATCCCTGGTTCATTCATCAGCGTTTGAAGCTCCAGACTCAGCTCCTGTAGCCAGTCAGGACACATCTATACCAAGCATCTGAAATCAACTCCTGCAACGTGTCAGGTACTCATGTTTCTTTTTTGCAGGTATGCAGGTTCTCGCTAAGGAATCTCCTATGCGATCAACATCCAGATGGCATCTATAAGCCCATCACCCTATCCAGAAATCTCCAAATGGCATCTATAAGCCCATTCCCCCATCACCGCTACTATGTGAGCGCAAATTTCTGGGCACTCTAGTGTCCAATCATCTTCTACCCTCGGATTACGAAAGGCACGTCAGCCGATCTGCATCCTCAGGTCTAAGAAGATTGAACAGGGGCAACTGTTGCACCCCAAAATTTGCCCTCCCATATTCTTCAAGAAATGGCCAAGCCAAGTCACAAAATTCCCCAAGGGTTATGCAGTGCAACTGTCTCCTATACAGTCAAAACTAGGGTTTGTGTTCTGATCAAAGAAAGGAAGTTTTCAAGGACCCAATCAAGTCTCATGTGCTCACAAAGATGGTCAAGCATCCTCATATCAAGTTTCAAGGCATTCAGCTCAAAATTGCACAGTCAAAACCCTAAATTGCACTACAGTTAACTGTAGGGGCAAAATGGTCATTTGACAGTCAAAAGTTCAAAATTTTGGTCAACATATCATTTTGAAGCCACAAACATCATTTGATCAATGCTTGATCATGATTCTCAAAATTTGGCTCAGAAATCATCAAAGATGCAAAAGTTGCTATATTTGGACAGCTGAAAAAGTCAACTGAAATTGACCAGGGCATAACTTTCACATGGTTTATCAGAAAAATTCCATCCAAAGCTCATTTTGAAGAGAAATACATTTCCTACAACTCATCTTCATATTCCAAGTCCAAGAAATGCTCTCACAAAAAGTTATCAATTTCAACATTATAGGTCATTTTCAAAAGTCAACAAAAAGGGACTTTAAGTCAAAGGCCATAACTTGAGATTGGTAAATCAAAATGACATGGGACCAAAGGCATTGGTTAAAGGACTCAACGACCTTTCCAAAATGTCCAAGAACATGTGAAAAGCTTAAAAATTGAGCAAGTTATGCCTTGTGGAAGTTGGGAAATTTTTGGGAATTTTGAAAAGTCAACTTTACTTCAAATGATCCAAAAATGCAAATGGGCCCATTTTTCTTCCAAGTTTCTTCATGCCAAGCCTATGCACGACCATTAAGCCCAAGGGGAAGTATTTTCACAATTTTTAATTATTTATTTGAATTTATATTAATATTAATTCATTTAAATTATTTAAATATGTGAAAAATATAAACTTGACCTAAAAAAATCTTTTTGTGCACATTCTACTCTCAAGATTTCGTGTACAATTAAATATGGCAAGTTTTGGTGTGATTGGAGCATGATTGAACCAAATTACATGTGAAAAAGATTCAAAAAAGATTTTACAAAATCAAATATGCAAAACATTGAATTCATGAGATTTTGTGCAATTTTGTTGACCTAGCATGCTCACTATATGATCAGGAATGCAAACCTAATGCCTTTACACTCTCAGCTGCGCTCAAAAGCAATATACAAACTTGGAAAATTGCTTAAAAAAACTCAAAACTGAAATCAACTCTAGAGGTCGATTCAAGCCCTAATCTTGATCTCATTAGCTTCCTTGGGTAACTCTGAACGTGTGCCAATCCCTAACATCAATTCAAACGCAAAGAATCGGTACATCGAACGTGAACTGCATCCAGAAAATTGCCTAATCGTATTTTGGTTTTGAAGCATGATCATTGCATTTTAATTGTATATTCATGTTCCTTACAAAGTTTTAGAACTAACCATTATATTTAATTGGATTTTCATGTTGTATACAAGGTTTTGCCATGTCCATATTCTAGGGTTTGCAGGTTTTAAAATTGGGGTTTTTGCAACCAAGAAAAATTAGAGGCTAGGACTAAGACCACTAAGTTCAACGCGTCTGGACGATGAGAATGGTGTATTCGCGATGAATTTATGATCAATAGATTCCTATTCGCTATTTTTTGATAGGGCCTCTATGGCAACGGGTTAAAACCGTTGCTTTCTGTTTTTATGTTTCAGAAAATAAAAGAGAGAACGAAGAAGAAGGACTCGTGGCAGTGGGGGATACGTGGGTTTGAATTTCGCGCGTCTAACTTATTCACGTGTTATCTTCTTTTATTATATTTATTGCTTACTATTATAATAAACGCGTTGAAGTGCTTCAGTGGTGCAGGTGTCACTTTGCAAAGTCCAAGACCTGGGTTCGAACCCCAGGTCTGTATCATTCTCAACAATATTTTTCCAAAGACGTTCCCATGCAATATTGGTATGAAGACGCATCATATACCCCAGACCAAGCCTTGACACGTCCCCCTGGAGATCAAACCAAAGGCTTAGATTTAAAGAGTACCATGTACCTCAGTCAACGCTTCAGCATACCATTCAAAAAGTCAAATGGACTTAGGATGTTTTGGGCCAGAATTTCACAATTGAAACCTCCAATCTGGGGCTACCCCCCCCTGGTTTGCTTTTCTTTTTTATATTTTTATTTTCTCAATTGTTATGTTACTTTTTTTTATTTGTTTTAATTAATTAATTATTTTTTAATAGAATATAAAAACATCACAAAAAAATCAAAAAAAGATAAAAACATAAAAAATATTTATTTTATTTATTTTCTTGTAAATAATTAACATGTAAATAAATTTAGTTTTAATTAGGTCACAATTTTAATCCTTTTAATAACAAAAATCCAAAAATAGAATTAGGTTTAATTTTTATTCCTTTTAATTTCTTTTCTTAATAATAATATTTATTTATTTTCATAAATTAAATGCATGTAAATTAATTTAGATTTAAATTAGGTAAAAACTTAATATTTTCGCAATAAATTCAAAAAAACATTAGAACTAGGGTTTAGCATTTAATTTTTAATTTCAATAAATTCTTTTTCTTTTAAATCTTAAAAAACACAAAATACCAAAAACATTTAATTTTCATTTTTTTTATTTTTTAATTCTTTATTAAATTAATATTTTGCAAAAGGGTCCAACGCCCATTGTTTTTAATTATTTAATTTGTGCATTTATTTTATGTCATTTATTATAATTTTGTATCTCTCCCAAAGCATTGTAATTTAAATTTTTCGCACTTTTTTATTGCTTTATTTATTTTTCCGCTAAATCGGGTCCGGTTTAATTTCGGCGATGTGGACCCGCGCCATTTGTAATAGCCTTAGATTTATTTTTCGCAAACTTTATAACTGTTAAATATGCATGCAAGAATGAATGGCCCTAATTAAAATCAAGCATAGATCACAAAGAAACATGACAAGACAAAATAACTGAACATGACACACAATTCGCACACACCACCCCTAGGGTACACCTCACTGTTGCCTTGCCCCTCGAAAGGTGATCGTCGAGTAGAGGATGTCTTAGTAAGTCCTCATGATCCGGGAACCTGGCATGAGGGTAGCTTCTAAGGTGTCTTCCCATTGCTCTGGTGATCACCATGTCCCTACAAACGAATTGACCCGAACACCTCCAACGGTGGTGCTACCTACCTCTCAATGGTGGGATGGCACTACTTTAAAGGACATCTACACAGACGAATTCCTTGGGGTAGGTAGGTTCTCAAGGATACTTGCTCTAATCTCAAACAAAGAAATCTTTTCACACCAACACTTTTCAAAAGCTTTCAAAGCAGATTTTTCAAACACTCTGACGTACGAGTCGACCTGAAATTTTTCAAAGAAACTTTTTTTAAACCCACATTGAAAAGCAAACAAACAATTTTGAAAACACATTGAGCAAGTATCTAAGAGCCCATGGATAACCATGGATAGAAAGGGTGCTAACACCTTCCCTTTCTATAACCTACCTCCCAAACCGAGAGCAATCTCTTTAAGGAATTTTTCTGTGCTTTTGTCCTTTCCATTTGGAGAAAATAAAAGACGGTGGCGACTCTTGCTTCCGCGACATTTCGCGAACCAGCGTTAAACAGTCAGTTCCAGATCCACCGATCACACCCTTCCTCAGTCAAAACCCTAATTTTGACCATTTTACCCTTTTGATGATTTGATCAAATTTCTTGAGGAATTATGGTCCAAACTTGATCAAATGATACATATGAGTCTAGAATGTTGATGTGGATCAAAAATTATGAATTTTGACTGTAAATTGGCCATGGTTGACTTTTTTTCCAATACAGCTGATTTTTAGGTCAACTATCCAATTGAATGATTAAAAATGTGGTTCAAGGCTTGAAACTTGTCATGCGTAATCTTAAGGGTCCATGATGATACTTGAAATTCATATGAAGCATTGATAGTCCAAAAATCCTTGTGCAAACTCAAACCCTAATTTTGAGTCATCAGTGTAAGATGAGATGTCTGGGCTGATTAAACCCTAATCCAATCTTGAGTCAAAGAGATCTTGTGAGAATAATCTTGATAAATGAGAGGGAAAATTTTGGGGTACAACGGACGGTGCTACCTATTCCTTAATAATAGGATCGCGCTGTCTAAAGGAAAACTAACATACTTTTTTTTTGAGTAGGTAGATTAGCTCCTAGGTACTTGCTCAAACACAACTTTTCACACAAACACTTTTCAAAACAATTTTCAAAACAACTTCGTCACACTCTTGAGGACTGATACAAGGGTTATCATGAAGTAAAACTTTTTACAAAATAAGCACACACAAAAGCAATTTTAAGAATGAGCAAAGTACCTAACAGCCCGTGGAAAACCACGGATATAAAGGGTGCTAACACCTTCCCTTTCTATAATCTACCCCCTGTACTCAGAAATCTCGAAAAAAGGTTTTTTCTATTCTTTTTGCTTTTATTTAGTTGGATGAAATAAAAGTCGGTGGCGACTCTTGCTTACTGCGACATTTGCGAATAAAAAAATGCAAACCAGTATAGCAGTCGGTTTTGCCACCGTATCACAGGTAGGTTATGATGGAAGTTGATAGGGGATCCAAGATCAGGTAAGGGATCAGTTTTTTATGGAGGAGGATCTGATTCATAACAATTAGTGTGAATAGGTGATTCAATTTCCTTCTCAGAGTTAGATGACACCTCAACTATATCAGGAGAGATAAAGGATAATTCTCTATCCAGAGTTTCACGAGAGTTTGCAACTTCATAAGGATTTTTGAAGGTGGAAGAAAATAGTGTAAGACGAATGGTTTGAAGAGGACTAGGTTCACAAAAAAGGGCATAAGCGGTTTTAACAATGTAGAACAAGAATCTTCTTCACTTGACAAATCATTGAAATTTTGGTTAAGTTCCACACATTTTGATGAATTGTGGCTCGAATTTCAGAAACAGATGGAAGATTATCTTTGTATCCATAACTGTCAGCAATACTAAGGATGTATTGAATAGTTCTTTAGGAGAGAATTTCAGGAGGATTAATAAGAATTGATACGACGACTTCAGGGGAAATACTTGTTGGTATATCCATGATCATACATTATTTATTATGATTGAAACAAACTTCTGGTCCATCTGTAGTAGTGAACACAAAATTTCTTTATGTTTCTGGTGCATGATTGTTTGCATATTTTGACACAAAATCTTCTGATGGGGGAATAACAATCGGTAGCAATGATCTTAAATTTCTTCCATCAAAGATATTTCCATATCGTGGAGTCTAATACTCATGCATGTTCAATTTAACTAGAGAATCAACTAATCCATAGTTAATTAGGAGAGCGGTGATGAGTGTTCCCAGAGGTATCCATTTGATAGGACTCTTTACAAGACTTCTGGAGCCGTTGATAGCATTTCTCAAATGTTTGAAGAGAATAAAGGGAAGATTAACTTTTCTTTTTGATGCTAGGTTGTATAAAATTTCTTCTATATCATTGTAGATAGAGGGTAGCTCATTTGAGAGAGGTTTATGATAGATGCATTATAAGATGATTCTTCCCCTGATATTTAGAGAAGGTTGAAGATCCTTGAACCGTTTAGAGCTATTCTTTTCCAAGAAGATCTTTAAGGATACATTCATTATATGTTTCCTGCTAATGCTCTTGTCGTTTAAGCTGTAACACTTTAATCCAGTCCCGTCATGATTAAGTAGCTAAGCAATGGATTTTTCAGTAATCACTACAGGAATTCTGACAATGTTTGTTGTGATTTCTTTCCTTGATACTTTTGCCATAATCCAAAATTGTTTCACTAGTTCAGGAAAGGTGGGACCTTTTAGAGTTTCAAATAAGGTTTCCCATCCTTGCAAGGAAACATCTAACGAAAGATCATAACCATTTTCCTTGAGATTTTCAAAGCTTACGATTGATTCAGATAGAACTAGAAGCTGAGATGTTGGAATGGAACATTGAAGTTCAGGGAAGTTGATGTCCATTTGCTCTGGATGAGATGATGAGCTGGCAATTGATTTTTGTGAATCTATTGAGGAATATGGATGGGTTTGAACCCTAGACGAATATTTTTAGGGTTTTGAGAGAATGAGGTTAAAACTAGTGAAAGAGTAGGAAGTGGAGTGAGACTAGAGTGGGAAGAGAGGTTAGTTTTTGAAATTGAAATGTTATTAAGCCTTTGAGAAGAGTGAAAAAATGACAAGGGTAAGGCGAAAAGATCTTTCACCTACTCTCAGGATTATCCTACTTTTTCAATAGATCGAGTCAATCATCAGGCGAGATTTGAAGGATAACCCATTTAATGCATTTAGATTTTTCAATATTTTACGGGATGAACTTGATTTAAAAATTAGGATAAATTCTTCTTTGATTATATCTAATTTTTTTAGAATATCAACAGTTTTTATACTAGATATAAAAAATATTTTATTTATTTATTACTAATATCTGAGGGAAGAATATCAACAAAAAGAAAATATACTTTATTAGAAAACATGTAAATTCTAACCTGGTATATTTTGCTTGTGACGAGTTTACCTTCATCATTGAGCTTGTTTTTTATTAGCCTATTTGTTGAGCACTTCTCGTAATTTACATATCATTTCTTGTCCTGATATTTCTTAAGAGGTAATAGTTTTTGCTTGAACTTCATTAGATTGTGAGTACGTAATCTCCACGATTGCAAGGTTCTTAGCTAGCTTAAACTTTCTGTATGGACGTTGTTTACCTCTGGATTTGGTAAACAATGTTGGTCTCTTTAAAACAATTTTACTGGCGAGATCGACCAGGGAACCTCAGTATAGTGCTTCAGTTTGTTTTTGTGTTAAAGTGTTTTCAAAATTTTCGTTCGACTGAAAGTCCAATGACTGGTTTGCAACAAAGGGTTCGCTCGACTAGGCACCAAACGAATTGGGAAAATACAAAGTAAATAAGACCAAATGTGTTTTAAATAGTAAAACTGTGATATGGTGGGAGAACTGACTTGGGATGTTTTGCGTTTTATCCCAAAATGTTGCGGTTAGCAAGAGTCACCACCGACTTTTCTTTTATCCAAAAGGAAAGGCTGAAAAGAACAGGAAAGACCTTTGAGATTATTTCTTGAGTTTGGGGGGTAGATTATGAAAAGGGAAGGTGTTAGCACCCTTTTCATCCATAGTTTGTAAGAACAAGATTAGTTCTGATCTATCTCAGAGTTTTGATGATAACAATAAATTATATTTTATATAATTTATACTTTGATGAATGTATTTGAATGTTTCAGATAATGTTCTGACAGAAGCATTGTGATGTGCAAAGCTAAAAATTATATGAAGAAGTTCTTTGATGAAAGAACCTTTTTATTTTAAGCGCATCTGCTGACTCTGGTAAGACAATTTTGTTTAAATATATCTTCTAACATTTAGCAGGATTCCTTGCTCAGAAGATTACTTGAAAGCAAGTGTTGTTCAGAAGTTATTTGAAAGCAAGCGTTGATCAAGTTCTTAGCAAGCAAAACTTTGCTTAGAAGATGTGTAAAGCATGTTCTGAATACAAGACGTTGAAGCAAGTTCTGAATGAACGTTAAAGCCAACTTGTCTTGTCAAGTGAAGGGAACATGTTCTTACAAGTTGTCGTTTTCCCATTAATGCAAAGACGGCTGCAAGCACTCGAGTGTCTAAGCTAGTTTCTTGGAAAATGGAATAGTGCAAAGAAACACGCAAGCATTTAATGCTCTCAACTTTTCTGAAGGCAGCAACGGTCATTTTGTTCTTACTATATATAGAAGGACATTTATTGCAAGCCAACCACCAATAAATCATATTTCAAAAAGAAGCAAGAAACTATGTGAAAAATTCTAGGCTCACAAACTCATTGTTCATACACTTTGTGCAATTTATTCTAAGTGAAAAATTACAGTTGTGATATAGCTTGATCAAAAGCAAATTTTATTTCACTATCTGTAAAGATACTCTTGTAATTGTTCCTTGAGAGACCAAGTTTGGTCAGATTTCTCAAGCAGACTAGGACTAGATTTAAGTCTTAGTGGTGTTAGTCACTTGTAAGATTACTTGTGCATTGTTAGTCACAACAGTTGTTGTGTGTTTGTAATCAGTTGATTATAGTGGATTAAGTCCTTGTTGAGAAAGGCGAAATCACCTTGACGGGTGGATTGAAGTAGTTTGAGTTCAAACGAACCAGGATAAAAATAACCTTGTCCTTCCATTATTATTGAGCTTTGTTTTGAAATAAAAAAGAGTCACTTATTCAACACCCCCCCTTCTAAGTGTTTTCTTCCCCCCTTCAATTGGTATCAGAGCTTGAATCTGAGCACAACACTTAACCGTGTCAGGAAAAGATCCAGAAGAAAACACAATGGCTGCTGAACAAAACAACAATAGTTACAACAAACCTCCTGTTTTTGATGGAGAAGATTTTAAGTACTGGAAAGATAGACTAGAAAGTTTCTTTCTAGGTCATGATAGGGATCTATGGGATATAGTCCTGGATAGTTACACATATCCTACTGCCTCAGAAGGAAACAAAGTTGACAGAAAAAAATATGGATAGACTATAAAAAAATGAATTTAAAAATCATCATAGAGCTAGAAATATTTTTCTAAATGCTATCTCTAAAGTAGAATATGAAAAAATCACTAATAGAGATACAACGCATGATATGTTTGAGTCTCTTAAAATGACTCATGAAGGAAACGCTCAAGTTAAAGAGTCTAAAGCTTTGGCTTTAGTTCAGAAGTATGAAGCCTTCAAAGTTGAAGAAAGTGAGTCTATAGAAGAAATGTTCTCTAGGTTTCAAACTTTGATCGCGGGTCTGAGAATTTTGAACAAGGGATATACCAAAGCAGATCATGTGAAAAAGATCATCAGAAGCCTACCCAGAAGATGGGCACCAATGGTCATTGCTTTCAAAGTTTCAAAAGATCTGAATAACGTGTCTCTGGAGGAACTCATCAGCGCTCTCAGAAGTCATGAGATTGAACTGGATGAGCACGATCCTCAGAAGAAAGGTAAGTCTCTTGCCCTTAAATCAATTAAGAAATTTGATACTAACGCTTGGCTGAAGAGGAAAACTCTGAAGAATCAGCGTCAGAAGAAGACGAACTATCCTTGCTCTCCAGAAGGATCAATCATCTGTGGAAGCACAGACAAAAGAAGTTCAGGAAATTCAAGAAGTCAGAAGATAAACCTGAATCTTCTGGAATCAAAAAGTTAAACAGAAGAGAGATCATCTGTTATGAATGTTGTGATACGGTGGGAGAACTGACTTGAAGTTTTGTGTTTTTTATTCGCAAATGTTTCGGTTTAGCAAGATTCGCCACCGACTTTTTATTTTATCCTAAGGAAAGGTCAAAAAGCACAGGAAAGACCTTTGAGATGTTTTCTTGGGTTCGGGGAGTAGATTATGAAAAGGGAAGGTGCAAGCACCCTTTTCATCCATGGTTATCCATGGGCTCTTAGTTATTTGTTTAGATCACTTGCTTTGCTTTTCCAATTGTTTGAAATGGTGCTTTGTGTATGGTTTTGAAAGATGTTTTGAAAAGAGGCCATCATTGTGGCAACCTTTGTAATGATTCTTGTTTGAATGTATACAAAGGTGTTTTTATCTTTTGAAAAGATTTCAATGTTTAAAATTTTGATTTGGATAATGTTTTGAAATTGTGTTGTGAAGTGTGTTTGAAAATAGCAAGAATGTTTTTGCAAGCTTTTTGATCAAGTAACTAAGAGCTATCTACCCTATTTTACTCAAAGATCTTTCCTAATGTTTTTAACCCTTTTGACAGTGTTGTTTCACCATTGCATTTGGTGAACAACCTTGTGTTAGGATGTTAAACGGGACAGGCGCGGGTCATCGTATAGACCATGATAGCAATTGTGTTAAGTATTTTTGGCAATTTTTTGAGGGACTTGATCATTTTTGTTTAGGCAACCAAGATAGCGTCATCGAGGGACTATGATCTTTTGTTTTGTTTTTGTTTTGCCAAAGTACCCAACATGCATACCATGGCCCATTTTTGAAGGCAACAAGTGGATTGTAACCCTAGGGGTGCAAGTGTGCATTGTGTTTGATTTTCATGCATTTTTGTCTTTGATTAGGTCAAACTATTTGTTGATTTGAATTTTTGCATACAAACCCTAATTCTCTAATCATGGCATAATTGAAAGCGTAAAGTGCGAGAATTAAAATCTAGACTATTACAACATGATTATGGGGGTGGGGGTACAATCTTTGAATGGGGGTATTTGACAAGAAATATAAACCCTAATTTACTATTACATCCAAATTGAATCACAATGCATATATATTTAAATGGACAATATTTAAATAAACAAAAATAAACAAATATCAAATAATATGTATTATGCAAGAAAGGTTTTTATTTGTTTATGTATGTAAAAGTATTTAATGTAAACAATAAAGAAATAAATAAATGATTTATTGTAATTGTTTAAGGGTAAAACCCTAATTTCTTTAAGAAAATAAACATATTATATTATTTATATACAATAAAATATATTAATATGTACAAAAAATAAAATATACTTAAAAAAGGTATTTTTTTAGTATAAATAATAATAAAAGTAAAAATGTAATATTTTTATATCTTTTTATTCTAAAGTATTTAATAAAATAAAAGTATATATGTATATATATATATATATATATATATATATATATATATATATATATATATATATATATATATATATATATATATATATATGTATATTTAAATATATTAAATATGTATAATATAAAATAAAATATGTACAAAAATAAATTATATTTTTAATAATATTTTCAGTGTGGATAAAAATAAGAAATAAAAATAAAAGTATAATTTACATATTATTTTCAAGTTTAAATAAATAATATAAAAGTATTTTAAGGATATTTATGTTAGAAAAAATTAAAATAAAATGCCAAATAAATGTGAAAAAATTATGGAAATATTTTTGAGCGTTTTTTATGTTTGGAAATAAATAAACAAAATCAAAAATGAAAACAAAAATGCAAAAATATGAAAATACAAGAAATTGGGCTAGGGGGTGCAAAAATGAAAAGAGGGGGTGTCAAGAGTGAGCCAGGCCAAGCCCAGCCCACCACTTCATCTTCTTCCTCCAGCATTTGAAAAAACGCACGCGCCTGTATAAACTTGGGACATCCTGTATACGTGATCTATTACAAAAACATACAAAATCAAACTTGTAGAGAATTTCAAGACGATTCCAACCATATAAACAACTTGTTCTAACTCTCAAAGACCAGAGAGAATTTCTCTGGCCCTAAAATCTGACCTATTTTTTTCAGCATGTTCATGGATGAAATTCTCCTAGCACACTTAATATAAATGAAAACTGAGCATATGTACAGCTTCATGGCAATGAACACTACATTTTTTATTCACAAACCTAAGGCTAAATGTCCCTAAATAGAGAGATAGAAAGTGGAGAAAAATCTGTTTCAGTTGGATTCTTATAGGGCAATGCAATGCTTCTCAACAAGTTTTGAGATGTCTAGTAGCTTGCTTGAACTTCACTTGACCTTTTCCAATAGCTAGCTTGCCTTGAATGTCCTTGAATCAGCCTATGGAACTCAACCTGCACAAGCTCAAAATGAAAATGGTGAGCACTGTAAATGGAGTTACAATTGGTATTTGAGGTTTGGGATAGCTTGAGTGAGTTGAATGGAAGGTGTTTGAAGCAACTTGGGGCAAAACGCACGAGCCAAATGAGCTATGGCACTCAAGTTGCAGAACTTGCCCTGTTTTGCTAAAGGAATGTGATTTATGGCTATGGGGTGTTTAGGGGCTCAAGCACTCGTGTTTCTAGCTCAAAGGGTTGTGAGAAAGATGTTTGAAATGTTTGTGTAAGTTAACATTGGCTGGTTTTCAAGTTCTAAGGATTTGGACAAATTTCTTGTTTTTGAAGTAAGAAAGTGAAAGTGAGGTTACAGGCCTATACAAGCCATCTTATCACCCTGCATACAATCCTCTTGGCCCCTTTAATTAGTGGATTTGTTTAGCTTCAATAGATTTGGCTCTATTCTCAAGGATTATGGTTTTGACATAAAGCAAACTTTTGCAAAAATGGAAATGTGCCTTTTACCATTTAGGGATTAAACTTGTGTACAATGCTCTAATGACCAAAACAATGTATTAACCCAATGGATTTGCATTAAATTATGGAGTGTGAAGTGGTTTAGAGGCCTTAAAACTAGTGTAAGGCATGCTGGTTTGAAAATGCAACTTGTATGAACATGAATTTGCCATGGATGAAAAATGAGTTTTTGCCAACTTCAAGCCTAAGATTCTCCCTAACCACAAATGTGTTTGAGGAGTTCTTAGACAATTAGGAAATCTTGAAACATGCTCTATAATCCATCTTTAATATGCAACTTGAGACTCCAAGTGGAACTATGTGAAAAATGGCCAAGAAGATAGGTCAAAATCCTGCGTAAACTAGGGCAAAATTTCACTAAGTTAAAAGTTTTAGGGACCCTTGTTCCAAAAATCATAACTTGAGATCCAAGCTTCTTTTGAGAAAACTTTGTGAATAAAAATTGTATACTTTGTGGAGGACTACAACTTTCATGTTGTAAGTTTTGTTTGAATCAATTTACATCATGGTTAAAATGTGGGGCAAAGTTAGGAAAAATTAAGAAAATTTCATAACTTGGAAAATTTCTAAGTTATGAAAATTTTCAACTTTAAACCCTAATTTGCAATTTTGGGTTTCTTGATGAACAATTTTCATATTTTCACACATCTTGATGAAAAATGACCCTTGGCACTTGATTTTGACCAAAAAAAGTCAAAGTTTGACATTTCAGTGTACAGTCAAATTTTGATCAGTTGACTGAAAAATTCATCTGTCAATCCCATGCATTTGAGATCTTTTGAACTTGTTGAATAAGTAAAGATGATGTCATTGAGTCATTGAGTCCATGGTTGAACCTAATTTGCCATTGGTTAGGTCAAAAAGTCAGAAATTTCTTTTGTACAGTCAAAACCCTAAAAATGACCATTTTGCCCTTTTGGTGATCTGATCAAATTTCTTGTGGAATTGTGGTTAAAACTTGATAAAATGGTTCATATGAGTTTATAATGTTGATGTGGGTCGAAATTCATGAGGTTTGACTGTAAATTGGCCACAGTTGACTTTTTTCCCCAATACAACTGATTTATAGGTCAACTGTCCAATTGACTGGGCAAAAATTTGATTCAAGGCTTGAAACTTGGTATGGACAAACTATGAGACCAATATGAAGTATGAAAGTCAATTTGAGCATTGAAGGTCCAAAAATCCCTGTGAAAGCTCAAACCCTAATTTAGGTCATCAGTGCAAGGAGATGTCTTGAGCAGAGCAAACCCTAGCTTGATCTTGAGAATTTTTTTTATTAATAACCATGTATTAAAAAAATATTTCGTAAATAACCGGGTTTCGGAAAAAATTACGTAAATAACCATGTTTCAGATGGCTCCACAAAGGAGGAGCCATCTCAATTGGCGCATGCACCTCCTTTTTTAAGGGAGGTGCCATCTCACTTGGCGCCTAAGTGCTTAGGGCGTGCCCTAAGCCAAGTGAGATGGCGCCTATGTACAAAATTAGGGAAAATTTTTTTTTTTATTTTCTTTCCTGTGCGTTGCCTATTAGACAGAGATCAACAAAATGGATTTTTTATTTAAAAAATAATAATTACATTCAACTGTTTTACATTAAAAGAACAGTAAAAAAAATGGATACAAACAATATTGGGAAAAAAAAAGATACATCAGTGATCCCCCAGAACCCGGTAATGACCCCCAGTTCCGCATCCCCGTCCTCGCCTTTCTCTTGCTGGGTGCCGTCGCATTTCCTGTTGCGGAAAGGTCGATGGCCCAGCGAAGTCAATGCGATCCGAATCCATAAAATCAGTAAGATCTCCATATCTCGAAGATCCGCTCTGGTACAGTCGGTTACCCATACCCTCAAAGTTTGGTCGTGTTGGCGGTGGGTGGGGTTCCATGGTTGGTCGGTAGCATTGATCGTCTGAGTATGGGGGGTAGAAAGGAAATGGATCTTGGGGTGTTTGGTATTGTGGATGTTGGGTTGTTTGGTGATATGGTGGTTGATGGTAGGTTTGGTCGGCTTGGTCATAATCTTCTGACATTCCCATATCAGGGCTAAGGCTGGATGTTGAGGGCGCCATATTGGGATATGTGGAAGACTGAAATTGTGTCTGGGGTATGTGGGTGTGCTGGTATTGGGGTTGGTATTGTGGTTGGGTTTGAGGCATATCCGGGTATTGGTAGTTTGGTGGTGATTGTGGTTGGTAGTACGGCATTTGATTGTAGTTATGTTGTGGTGGGGAATTTGGTTGTGTATTTGTTGGTCTGTTTCTTCTTGGGGGTTGGTTTGAGGTTGATGGATTTTGGGTTTGTTGATGGGGAATCGAGGGTTGTGCCCATTGTGTGCGTGGGTCAACCAAGTACCTCGGATGAGACACGTGCATTTCTGGGTTACTAACCGACCTGTACCACGACATATATTAATCAGTGTGTCGCATGTTACCTTGAGTAAGGAAAACCGGGGATTGCAAGATGTAGCGGTGACGCCTTTGCCACATTTTACACCATTCCGGAGCAAAGTCTTTCCAGTTTGTAAGACCCCACTGGGCGTCGACCCTTTTTAGATGCCAGGGGGACAAATCTGTTGGATCACTTGGTATCTCTTGATGCATTCCGAACTGCATCTTCACACGGTCGCTGTGGTGCATCTCCACAATGTTGAACCGAATGAGTGCAGTCTTTGCAGTCCAAGTTGCTGCATCCTCTGGGTTTGGAGAATGGCCCAAACCCAAATATGGTCTCCAGACGAACTGCGATAAAATTTAAATCAGGTTAGCGCAAAAGTAATGTATAAATAATTAAAATGAACAAAAGTTAAAAGCTACGACGTACGTCATCTGGGCCTAAGTGATCCAACAGATTCCGGTAGAGTGCGACATTGAATCTTGGATTCTTGCCGTAATCCATACCCCTCACGCAGTACCTAAAGGAAATGAGAAACATGTTATTTTTAGCATATATTTTGGAAAGAGCAGAATAGTTATAAATGCTATAACTTAATGACTTACTTTGTTGCGTACGGGAAACCAAAAGTGTTGTTGTTGATGGGGTTTAAGGACTCCATCCTCCACCAACCCCAGGCTTGTAGTAAAAATGCGCACCCATAAAATGTACATTTTTCCTTGACTGCGTTTTTGCACAAGGAATTGTACAGGTGGGCTAATACTGCAGAACCCCAACTATATTTTCTAGTTTTTTCAAAATTTGTTAGTAAATGTAAGTACATGAAATTTACACTATTTCCCGTACTTTCGGGAAATAAAAATGTACCAAAAAGTATCATAAGATACGTTCTGGCTTTTACTACTCGGTCATTCTCTGAGGAATTTTCATTTAATTCCATACTTGCATAATGCCGTTTCAGGTCAGTGAGTAGTATTCCCTGCCCTCTTGCTCCACCACCTTCTACCATATCCCTACCCAACAGTTCTTCACACTGTGAGTTGGGTTGTTGAACCGACCCGTTCACCGCCTTACCGTCGATAGGGAGGCCCAGTAGCATGTACACATCCTCGAGAGTGATGGTACATTCACCTATTGGTAGGTGAAATGTATGGGTCTCCGGTCTCCACCTCTCCAACATTGCAAGAATGAATTTTGAGTCAATGGTGCAGTTGGAGATCTTTATCACATGTCCAAAACCTGCATATTCCAGATAAGGGACGATAAATGGGTCGGGAGCCAGGTAGTTGTGCGAACGGATTCTGAATCTTTTTGTATCCTGAGATCATAATTAAACAAGTGTAAGATTAATTAAGATGAACAACACGTTATTTGAAGTATGAAAAATGTATAACCAAAGAAGAGACTTACAAATGCAGCAATGTTTTCCCTTGTGCCTCTGTGAGTATCGCCTATTGTTAGAAGAGCCATTGTTCAGAATGCTTGAGAGTATGAAAGACTTAGGAAGAAATAGAGAGTATGATAGACTTAAGAAATATTTCGTAGCAGAGAGTGAGAGTTGTGTGGGTGTGAGAGATGTTTCATAAGGTATGTATTTATAGGCAAATAAGTTTGATGTAGTGGTTGCTTGTACTTGCATGCCTGCGAAGTGTCACATTTGCATGCTTAGGGTGTTACACATATGCATGCATGCATTTACAAAAAATGTAAGGTGTCACTTGTTACAGCATTGGCTCAGGCTACGTGACAGCCTTTGGGATTCCTTTCTTTGTTGCATGCAAGGCCATTGGAGTTGATGGGTGGAGTCTTACACAAAACATTTATGTGTGCAGAATAGGGCCAGGATAGGTGGCAGGCTAGGTGGCTTCATAAGCCCATGCATGTATCACGATTGGACAGTAAGGGAGGCGCCATCTCACTTGGCAAAAGAGTACAAAAATGAATGGTGTCGCCACCCCATTTGGCGAATAAGAGGTGTCATTTGTTACAGCATTGGCTCAGGCTACGTGACAACCTTTGGGATTCCTTTCTTTGTTGCATGCAAGGCCATTGGAGTTGATGGGTGGAGTCTTACACAAAACATTTATGTGTGCAGAATAGGGCCAGGATAGGTGGCAGGCTAGGTGGCTTCATAAGCCCATACATGTATCACGATTGGACAGTAAGGGAGGCGCCATCTCACTTGGCGAAAGAGTACAAAAATGAATGGTGTCGCCACCCCATTTGGCGAATAAGAGGTGTCACTTCTTACAGCATTGGCTCAGGCTACGTGACAGCCTTTGGGATTCCATTCTTTGTTGCATGCAGAATATGGCCAGGATAGGTGGCAGGCTATGGGGTTTCATTATTGCATGTAATATTATTGGCAGCCTTGGGGGGTTGCATCCCTTACTTAATTGAAATTTTTTGCCTTACGTTGAACATAACATTCATTCACATAATCTGTAAAATCTTCCAACCTTCGAATCAGTCATCAAACCTTCAAACATTCCAACATTCATACCTTCATACAATCAATAAACCTCAAACATTCCAACCTTCAAACCTTAAAACAATTCTACACAATGGCCTCTTCACCATAATTTGTTGTCAAAGCACATTTCAACGGTGAGACATACATTTGTCCCACAGTTGGGTTTTTGTTTAGAAACACCGACAACGTTCGATTTCTCTTAAACGGGAAAGCAAATTTCTCGTACTTTAAGAAAAGATTGGAGGCCAAACTTGAACGAGGCCCGGTATCCCAGATATTTTATCAGAGTCCAGTTTTCTTTGGAAACAACCAAGTAATTTTTTATAAGGTTGAAGTTCAAGATGACGAGGATCTCCAGAACATGATTTCCAGCCATGTCTATTCTGGAAACGACTCTATTGAGTTGTACGTTTTGCTTCAAGAGCCTCCGGTGACACAAGAGGTAGAGCCTCCGGTGACACAGGAGGTTGATCCTTTGGAGAATGAACAAGATGAGGTAGATGCAGTTGATGATGAAGAAGAAGATAACGAGTTAGAGTTTGATGAAATGGTGAACGACGATTCTGACGATGATGGCATCCCAAGTATTCCTACTGACAAAATCTACACACCACCTACGCACATGACAAACTTCAACATGGGCGGAGATGAACCTTCTACTGACTTGTTTTTCCAACCGTATATGCAGTCGGATGAAAATTTAAAAGAGAAGGACACGTTTCGTAACAGAGAGGAATGCATCAGGGCCATCAAAAAATTTCACATGCTCAACTCGATTGATTATAAGGTGGATCGTGTAAACCCGGAAAGGTACAAGATCAAGTGTGTCCACCCTGACTGTATGTTCAAGCTGAGCGCATCATACAGACTAAGGGGTGACTGCTGGGTCATAGGTTCCATGACTACCCATACTTGTGTAAGTTCCACTCAATCACAAGACCACCGAAAACTCAACCATGATCTAATCTGTCAAGAAATCCTACCCCTGGTCAGCAACGACCCTTCTTTGAAGGTGAAAACAATCATCTCCCACATCACCACGGTTTTTAACTACACTCCGTCTTACCGTAAGGCGTGGTTAGCAAAGACTAAGGCGATTGAAAGGGTGTACGGAAACTGGGAGGAGTCATACCGAGAACTTCCCCGCTACCTAAATGCACTCAAGACATATTCTCCAGGTAGTGTTTATGTTCTGGAAACATTGCCAGCGTACGCCCAAGATGGTAGTCTACTGCATGGCAACAGAATATTCAGTCGCGTGTTTTGGGCATTTCAACCATGCATCACAGGGTTTGCATCATGCAAACCAATTCTATAAATTGACGGGACTTGGTTGTATGGGAAGTACAAAGGCACGCTATTGATGGCAGTTGCACAAGATGGCAACAATAACATTTTCCCCGTTGCGTTTGCCCTTGTCGAGGGGGAGACCGGTGGTGCTTGGAGCTTTTTCCTGAAAAATCTTCGTACACACGTGGCTCCTCAACCAGATCTCTGTTTGATCTCGGACAGACATGCCTCCATTGAAAGTGCCTATAATAATCCAGCAAATAGTTGGCATGACCCTCCTTCTACGCATGTCTATTGCATCAGGCATATCGTCCAGAATTTCTCGAGGGAGGTCAAGGATAAAACATTGAGGAAAGCGGTGATGAATGCGGGATACGCACTGACACAGCCCACATTCAAATATTACGGCAACGAGATCCGTTTGTCTAACCCAGAAGCCGGTACGTGGATCGACAATATACCGGTCGAAAAGTGGACTAGGTCATACGACAATGGCCAAAGATGGGGGCATATGACAACAAATCTTATTGAATCAATGAATGGGGTATTCAAGGGCATACGAAACCTCCCAATCACTGCCTTGGTGAAATCCACGTATTTTAGGATGGCTGCGTTATTTGCCAAAAGAGGTGAAATATGGTATGCGGTCTTGCAATCAGGACAACTATGGAGTGAAAGCTGTATGAAATACATTAAGGCTGAAAGTGCTAAAGCCAACACTCACATGGTTACACGGTTTGACCGACACAGCCATAACTTCATTGTGAAAGAGACAATCGACCACAATGAAGGCCTGGCAAGACAAGAATACAGGGTTATTTTACCTTCTCAATGGTGCGATTGTGGTAGGTTTCAAGCATTTCGTATGCCTTGCTCTCATGTCATTGCCGCTTGTGCTCATACCCATCAAGACGCGCTTCAACTGCTCTCAAACGTTTATAAATCTGAAACGTTGCTCACTGTTTACAACAACAACTTTCCTTTGGTGGTGTTGTACCCCAAAATTTGCCCTCCCATATTCTCCAAGATTTGTCAAGTCAAGGTCACAAAATTCCCCAAGGGTTATGCAGTTCAACTGCCTCCTATACAGTCAAAACTAGGGTTTGAGTTCTGATCAAGAAATTGAAGTTTTCAAAGGCCCAATCAAGTCTCATATGCCTACAAATGTGGTCAAGCATCCTCATATCAAGTTTCAAGGCATTCAGCTCAAAATTGCACAGTCAAAACCCTAGATTGCACTACAGTCAACTGCAGGGGGCAAAATGGTCATTTGACAGTCAAAAGTTAAAATTTTTGGTCAACATATCATTTTGAAGCCACAAACATCATTTGATCAATGTTTGGTCATGATTCTCAAAATTTGGCTCAGAAATCATCAAAGATGCAAAAGTTGCTATATTTGGACAGCTGAAAAAGTCAACTGAAATTGACCAGGGCATAACTTTCACATGGATTATCAGAAAAATTCCATCCAAAGCTCATTGTGAAGAGAAAGACATTTCCTACAACTCATCTTCATACTTCAAGTCCAAGAAATGCTCTCACAAAAAGTTATCAATTTCAACATTATAGGTCATTTTCAAAAGTCAACAAAAAGTGACTTTAAGTCAAAGGCCATAACTTGAGATTGGTAAATCAAAATGACATGGGACCAAAGGCATTGGTTAAAGGACTCAAAGACATTTCCAAAATGTCCAAGAACATGTGAAAAGCTTAAAAATTGACCAAGTTATGCCTTGTGGAAGTTGGGAAATTTTTGGGAATTTTGAAAAGTCAACAATGGTTCAAATGACCTAAAAATACAAATGGGCCCATTTTTCTTCCAAATTTCTTCATGCCAAGCCTATGCACGACCATTAGGCCCAAAGGGAAGTATTTTCATTTTTTTTAATTATTTATTTGAATTTATATTAATATTAATTCATTTAAATTATTTTAATACATGAAAAATATAAACCTAACCTAAAAAAATCTTTTTATGCACATTATAGGCTCAATATCTCGTGCTTAGTCAATTATGGAAGGTTTTGGGTTGATTGGAACTAATTGACACCAAATTGCACATGATAAGATTCAAAAAGATCCTTGAGCAAATCAAATCTTCAATCAAAGATTACAAGGGATTTTATGGAGTTTTCTTGACCTAAATCGTTCCATACAAGTACTAGATCAGAACCCTAATGCCTGGAGACTGCAAGCTGCGCCCAAACAAGCCATTGCATATTGAAAATTTTTCTTAAAAACTCAAATCTGAAAAGTGCCTTAGAGGTCGATTTAAACCTCCAAACCTATTCCAAAAGCTTCAGTGGCAATTGCTGGACACATTCCAATCATTAGCAACAACCAAAACACCCTGAATTGGTACCCCTAAGTCAAACTGTACCTCAAAAATTCTGAAATCGCATAGCATAATTCAAGCATTTTTCTTCATTTTTATTTATGTATTCATGATCATAATGATGTTTCTAAGCTAACCATGGTGTTTGATTGCATTTTTGTTGAACATACGTGATTTTGCCATTGCTAAAATTTAGGTTTTCAGAGTTCTTGAATTGGGGTTTCTCACCCAAGGAAAAATTGGGACTCAAGATCACTACCATTGCAATCAGCGTGCTTCAATGAACAAGAAACATTGCTCGCGATGAATTTATGTCCAACAGGATCCTATTCGTTATTTTCTGCTAGCCCCCCTAATGCAACGCTATAAAAACCGTTGCCAATATGTTTTGTTTTCAGGATGAGGAAGAAGACGAGTGCGTGTCTATCAACCATTGGCCACTTTGAATCTCGCGCGTTTTCCATCCACTAACGCCATGCTTTATTTATTATGTTTACGCGTTATTATATATTAAATTGAAGGCGCTTGGTTCAGTGGTTAAGTGTTGTGCTGGTAACATCAAAGACCTGGGTTCAAGTCCCAGGTCTGGCAAAATTCCATGTTATTTTTCAATATGAAATCCTACGCTACACTAACATCCAGGTACACCATATTCCCTCCATCATCAACATGCCACGTCCGCTTGGGGGGTCAATCTAAAGGTTGGAAGCTGAAGAACACCTACGCCTGGTCAAACGCATCATACACGATCCAGAAAGTCAACGAATTCCAAATCAAATGGGCCAGAATTACCAGGCCTACACCTCCTGAATTGGGGACTACCCCCCCCCCTGGTTTGCCTTATTATTTTTATTTTTATTCTTTCTTTAATTTTTCTTTTTTCTTTTTATTTCTTTTATTTTGCTATTTGTTTAATTAATTATTTTTAACAAAACATAAAAACATTATAAAAATCAGAAAAGACCAAAAATAATAAAGATTTATATTATAATTATTTTCATAAAAAATGCTTGTAATTATTTAGCTTTAATTTAGGTTTATTAAATATTTTTCATAATAAAAATCCAAGAATAGAATTTAGGTTTAATGACTTTTATTTTCTTTTTTTATTTTTCCCGTTTTTTTTCAGAATAATAATATTATTTATTTATTTTCATAAATTAAAAAATGTACATAAATTAATTTAGAATTAAATTAGGTTAAAAGTCAATACTTTCATAATAAATAAAAAATATTAGAATTAGGGTTTGGACATTGCACTTTAATTATAATTAATCCTTTTTCTTATTTAATAAAAAAATACAAAAATACCAAAAAAAAACATTCCTTTTAAATCTTTAATTTTAATTCCTCCTTAATTAATTTATTAACTTTAAATATTTTTGTAGAAGGGTCCAACGCCCATTGTTTTAATTTAATTGCGCACATTTACTTTATGTCGTTCATTATAATTATGTAAATCTCCCAAAGCCATGTAACTTTACTTTTCGCACTTTTATTTATTCGCATTATTTATTTTCCGCTAAATTGGGTCCGGTTTAATTTTGGCGATGTGGACCCGCGCCATTTGTAATAGCCTTAGATTTATTTTTTCGCAAACTTTATAACTGTTAAATATGCATGCAAGAATGAATGATCTTAATTAAAATCAAGCGTAGAACACAAATAAACATGACAAGACAAATAACTGAAACATGACACACAATTCGCACACACCACCCCTAGGGTACGCCTCACTGTTGCCTTGCCTCGAAAGGTGATCGTCGAGTAGAGGATGTCTTAGTAAGTCCTCATGATCCGGGAACCTGGCATGAGGGTAGCTTCTAAGGTGTCTTCCCATTGCTCTGGTGATCACCATGTCCCTAAAACTCGAATTGACCCGAACACCTCTAACGGTGGTGCTACCTACCTCTCAATGGTGGGATGGCACTACTTTAAAGGACTCTTACACAGACGAATTCCTTAGGGTAGGTAGGTTCTCAAGGATACTTGCTCTAATTTCAAACAAATCAAAAGACTTTTCACATTAACACATTTTCAAAAGCTTTCAAAACAAATTTTTCAAACACTCTGACGTATGAGTCGAACTGAAATTTTTCAAAGAAACTTTTTAAACCCACATTGAAAAGCAAGAAAACAATTTTGAAAACACATTGAGCAAGTATCTAAGAGCCCATGGATAACCATGGATAGAAAGGGTGCTAACACCTTCCCTTTCTATAACCTACCTCCCGAACCGAGAGCAATCTCTATTAAGGAATTTTTCTGTGCTTTTGTCCTTTCCATTTGGAGAAAATAAAAGACGGTGGCGACTCTTGCTTCCGCGACATTTCGCGAACCAGCGTTAAACAGTCAGTTCCAGATCCACCGATCACAGAACTGGCGACTCTGCTGGGGAAAATCTTAAAGTGAGGTGTACCTTAGGGCTAGCTTATAACTATGTTTTCAATTGTTTTCCTTGTGTGCTTTAAATTGTGGGTTGCTTGGGAGTTCTATAGATCCTAACCCGGATCTGGGGATACCTTTCTTAGAAAGTAGCAACAAGGCTGTGAGGGAACTGTGCGGGGTATACCGACATGGTTGAAACAGTCTGCTACGTTGATGTGGCACTTTGGTGTGTACCGGTAACCCTTGAGTTCAGTCAAGGAGAGTACGGGGCCTCCGCGTGGTGTCATGAAGCATCAACAGACCTTAGGAACCTTAATTGAACTATCTTGGCCTCTTTAGGGTAGTGAGATAACTGACTTTGGTGCAGTCCGAGGTTGGTTGATACTCGATACTACACCCAATTGAGGGTTGCTTTCCTGGAATATTTCGGTCGCCAGTTCAGGGGCTAAATCGAAACGATGAACAATGAAAGCAATCCCGTGATATTGGGAACCTTAGAACCCGGTTACTTTGATTAGGACAGGTTGAACCCACCAACTCCAAGAGGGTATTACCTAGACCCCATGCTGGCCTAAACCTAAGGGCTCTCTCTTGTGTGACTTGTGTGCCTTCGTACTTGACTATCTGCATGCTTGTGATCTAACACTTGTTTCTTGCAGGTTTTGTTTCAGCCCTTAATTAGGACTCATAACAGGGTTCACTCACATTACCCCATGCATAGCATAACATCATACCATTGCATGCATCCTGCATACATCCTAACCCATTTCAAGGATCTCAAGGGCTTGTGATGCAGGTCATGATAAATCAAACATCTAGCCAGGGGCAGAGAGGATTTATTTTCCTCTAGCCAAGGTTGTCAGGGGCTATGACCCACTGGATATGGTGAGCTTTTGACCCTTGAAGAAGGACCCTCAACAACATGAAGTACCTTCAATCAAGTTACCGGCTTTCAACTCTAACAAGTTTCTCTGTTTACCCCGCGAGGTCCTTGAAATCATTGCATGCGTGTCATACATATCATTGCATAACAGGTACCCTTTCTCTGCAGGTTACTTACCTTCTTCGCTGTTTATTTCAGCCGATCGTCATGAATCCTGAATCATCAGCCGAGCAGACTATCAAGGCCCTCCAGGCTCAGAATGCCCAATTCCAAGGGCTAATCATGAACTTGACCCAGGGGAAGCAAGATCTGAAGGCTCTGCTCTTGAAGAAGGAAAAGAAGAAGAAGAGGACTGTCTTGTTCAGCCCTAGACGCAGATATGGGAATACACCGCAAGTCGAAACTGAGAGGACTACCCCATCTGTGAGGGAAAGCAGTCACCATGAGAGAGAGGTTCCCAGTCCAGTGGTCTCCGACAACGAGACAGATTTTGATGAAGAGCAGTACCCTCCTGCTAATGACAGATATAAGCAACTGGAGGACAGAATGAAAGCTATGGAGGTTCAACAGGTACTTGGGCTGGATTTCGGAGATCTGGGTTTGTCAACTGGTGTGGTTATTCCTCGGAAGTTCAAAGCACCGTCCTTTACTAAGTATGATGGGGCGTCTTGTCCCAAGCTGCATCTAAGGTCCTATGTTCGGAAGATTCAACCATATACGGTGGACAAAAACTTGTGGATCCACTTCTTCCAGGAGAGTCTTTCAGGGACTCATCTCGAATGGTTCTATCAGCTAGATGGGACCAAGGTTCGTAACTGGGAGGAGTTGGCTACTGCTTTCTACAAGCAGTATCAGTATAATGCCGACCTTGCTCCTACGCGTACCCAACTCCAGGGTATGTCGTTAGGATCAAGTGAAGGTTTTAAAGAATATGCGCAGAAATGGAGAGATCTTGCTGGAAGGGTACAACCACCTCTGACTGACCGTGAACTGGTGGACATGTTCTTGGGGACCCTGTCTGGTCCATTCTTCAACCACCTCATTGGTAACTCATCTGCTGGATTTACCGACCTCATCCTGACCGGCGAAAGAATTGAAGCTGGTATCAAGAGCGGGAAAATTCAAGAGGCCACACCTTCGGATGTTCATAAAAAGCCTTACACGGGAAAGAAGGAATCTAATGCTGCATACGGTCAAAAGAGTCGCCGTGATCAACATGCAGGGGCAGTCATGATCTCTGGTTCTGCACCGCGCCGTCAACCACATAGGGGAAACCAGCAAAGGCCGGACGGGCCTAAAAGGCAGTTCACCAACATTAACATGCCATGGTCGCAAGCGCTGCAACATATGTTGAAGATGAACCTGATTGCAGTGATCAACCCTCCTGCCAATCCTAAGACCTCCTCTCCTAGCTACAATCCAGAAGCCAGATGCGCTTATCACTCCGATAGCCCGGGGCACGATACTGAAGACTGTTGGGCACTAAAGTACAAAATTCAGAACATGATAGATGCCAAAGAGATCGAGTTCGAGCCTGCTGAGACTCCCAACGTGATCAATGCTCCATTGCCAAAACATGGCTAGGATTGAGAAATTTTTTGTTCATTTGAATTCAAGTTGTATTTTTCCTTTCTTGTTCAGATAAACAATTATTATGTTAAACTCTTTTATTTCATGAATGCATTACACATGTCTGTCTTGATTAATTATGTGTACTATGCTTAAAACTGCTTTCATATTTTTGCAATGGTCAACTCTTAATTGAAAATTCTAAACCTCTTGAGGGAGGATGACGAAAACGATACCATGATCTACAGTATGCTTTTGAACAGACCCCGCTGATGAGGTACAGGCATTGTTTTAACCCCTAAACACTGGAGTTATAAGGATGATAATCCCTCGTCAACCCCTCTGAGCCAAAGAAGTAGGAGTTTTTATTTTCGAAAATCAAAACCCTTAAATCATAACCTGGGGCAGGGTAGTTCTCTCAGTTGATCCAAGTGCACAATGAATGGCACCAAATGAGTTTGTCAAAAACAAAAGACATGATCCTTCAGAACAATCATAAGGACAGGCAGTCATTACCAAAAAAAATCATAAACGAAAAGCCCAAAAAGTCAAAACCAATGAAGGAGACTTACAAAACTGGGGCATCCCGCTGACTGTAATTCCAAAAAGGAAACAGTTCAGGCAAAAATAGGGATAACGAAATAAAAAAAAAAGAGGTCTCACAAACCCTCAACAAAAACAAAGAAGGACTGCCTATTCAAAATAAGATATCAACATCTGAACCATTACTGGAACATCAAAGCAAAGACTCAAGCAAGGTCTAACGCATGATCAACTGAGTTTAGGTTTGGAGAACATCACGAAGAGCGGGTGGGTACAAATAAAATTTGAGCCTTTATCCTTTGTTTCTTAAACCGTGAACCAGGCCACGATATAACCCTTAAAAGTCCTAGCTGAAGCATGGGTTAGTTCGAAAGCATACTGTTACGAAGGTATCCTGACTCCTGAAGGTTTGTTGTAAAATCTTAAGTTGACATCGCACTGTATTACAAAAAATGCATTTTCAAAATTCAAGACACACATAGACTTTTGCATTCTTAAAATAACCTTGTTTGCATATGACTATTTGTTTGAACAGCAGGGAAATTCGCACGATGAACACCTTGTGAACAGAAGAACCTCCAATCAAGGGGCACAGTAGGAGCATCGCCCATTATCTGGGGCATGGCAAAATACTTCCAACAGGGGCAACTCCCTACATTCTGAGAGCGTGGACATAGTCGAAAAAATACTACGCACAATCAAAGACCCGCTAGGTTGACACACCTAGGCAAAAATAAGGGCTTCCCGGCGAACCAAAAGGGTTCGGGCAAAATGAAGGGATGAAACGAAAAAATCTGTACACCCGGCAAGTCGAAAACCTGAAAAGGCGGCTTGGGCAAAAATGGGTATCCCGGTGGACTGAAAACCCGAAAGGGCGGTCCAGGCAAAAGTTAGGGATCAAAGCGTACGACTATGTTCCGGTATCTCGTCACTTGCCTACCCGAAGATTTGTCGATCACCCACACAGGCATCCTCTTCCCTCACCTCCGAAGCAGGGGCAATAATGAGTTATCCAGGCGATCCAATTGCGCTGTCAACCAAAGTACAAAGGACAGATCAACATAAGAATGATTACCATCTACCTTTACAAAATTCCAGATCGTGGGCTAGCGTCCGAGACCAAACAGGACAATCATCCACTTAATCAAAATCATGCAACCCAACACCGGTTTCTTCTCAACCTTCAGACAAAGTTTTTACACAAACTCATCCAAATAACCTAACCCCGGTTCATCAAAGTTTTTACACAAACTTATCCAAGTAACCTAACCCCGGTTCCTTCTGAAGTCTTACATGGACCTATCTCAAGATAACCTAACCCCGGTTCCTCCAAGAGTCTCACATGGACCCATCTCAAGATGACCTAACCCCGGTTCATCGAAGTTTTTACACAAACTTATCCAAGTAACCTAACCCCGGTTCCTTCTGAAGTCTTACATGGACCTATCCAAGTAACCTAACCCCGGTTCCTTCTGAAGTCTTACATGGACCTATCTCAAGATAACCTAACCCCGGTTCCTCCAAGAGTCTCACATGGACCCATCTCAAGATGACCTAACCCCGGTTCATCGAAGTTTTTACACAAACTTATCCAAGTAACCTAACCCCGGTTCCTTCTGAAGTCTTACATGGACCTATCTCAGGATGACCTAACCCCGGTTCATCAAAAAGTTTTTACACAAACTCGTCTCCAGCAACCTTACCCCGGTTCGTCAAGAAATCTCACATGGATTTACCCCAAGGCAACCTAACCCCGGTTCCTCCTGAAATCTTACATGGATTTAGTTCAAGATAACCTCACCCCGGTTCATCAAGAAGTTTTTACTTCACCAAGCAACCCTACACCGGTTCCCCCTATTCAAGATGCAGTTTTACATGGACTCGTCACCCGGACACCCTACACAGGTTCTCCCTTTCCAAGAACGCAGTTTTACACGAACTCATCATCAAAATAACCCTACCCAGGTTCCTTCTCCATTTTCAGATGCGGTTTTACACGAGCTCATCAGCAGGCAATCTTACATATGTTCCCTCTTTCAACTTACAAAATTACAGTTCAAAATCTCCCCAGGAGAGTCCAATCCAGTTTCCCCAGGAAAGTTGGAATTCACTCCCCAAGCAATAAGCATATCCCCAGTAGATTCTGGAAGCTTATCCCCTCGCAGAACGCGAACGCATCGTCCGGCTTGATTTAGAGAGTTATTTCCTCAATAGGATATAACTGGGTTATCCTCAGCCAAAAGCCACGGAAAGAGCGTCCTCGACGAAGTATCCTTATCCCCAGCGAAGTCCATCAGCATTTCCAGCATAATAAGGATATCCCCAGCAAACTATTATCAATGATTCAGCAAAAGCACCCCTCTTCCCACAGAGTATTGCTTCCCAGCACGGTCGCTAGAGTATTTTTCTCCCCGCAGAATCTTCCATTCGCCAAGCTTATCCCGCAACGGAGTCATCTTCTCCTACCGGTATTCTTGCATTTATCATCCCCAGCGGAAGCAAAATATATTCTTCAACGTCAGCCCAGGATACAACTTCCCGGCACCCGTCAAGGATTCACTTTCCTAGACGAAAACATACATAAAACTTCATATACATCATCATAGCATGCATAACGCACTGCATCATATCGTACGAATCTCATTTATGTTGAGAACATCATTGCTTGATCCATATCATGCATTGCATATGACTGACTTTTACCTTTCAGGAAAGATGCAGTTTAAATTCTCAATCACATTTCAAGACTTTGTCCGGTTCAGTTAAATCGCCCCTAAGATTTTCCTGATGCTTATCCAGTCAAAGGCCTTCTCTTGGTTCAGTCAGATCGACCCTAAGATCTCCCTGATGCTTATCCAGTTGAAGACGTTTCAAGACCTAGACCGGTTCAGTTAAATCGACCCTAAGATTTTCCTGATGCTTATCCAGTCAAAGGCCTTCTCTTGGTTCAGTCAGATCGACCCTAAGATCTCCCTGATGCTTATCCAGTTGAAGACGTTTCAAGACCTAGACCGGTTCAGTTAAATCGACCCTAAGATTTTCCTGATGCTTATCCAGTCAAAGGCCTTCTCTTGGTTCAGTCAGATCGACCCTAAGATCTCCCTGATGCTTACCCAGTTGAAGATATTCCAAGACCTTGTCCGGTTCAGTTAAATCGACCCTAAGATTTTCCTGATGCTTATCCAGTCAAAGGCCTTCTCTTGGTTCAGTCAGATCGACCCTAAGATCTCCCTGATACTTATCCAGTTGAAGATGTTTCAAGACCTTGTCCGGTTCAGTTAAATCGACCCTAAGATTTTTCTGATTCTTACCCAGTCAAAGGCCTCTCTGGTTCAGTCAGATCAACCCTAAGATCTCCCTGATTCTTATTCCAGTAGAAGACACCCAAGATTTTTCTCAGCGAGCATTGTTGACGTTAAAGTCGCCCAAGGTTCTCTTACCATTCATGCTAAGGTAGTAACCATCCCTGGTTCATTCATCAGCGTTTGAAGCTCCAGACTCAGCTCCTGTAACCAGTCAGGACATATCTATACCAGGCATCTAAAATCAGCTCCTGCAACGTGTCAGGTACTCATTTTCTCTTTTGCAGGTATGCAGGTTCTCGCTAAAGAAACTCCTACGCAATCAACATCCAGATGGCATCTATAAGCCCATCACCCTATCCAGCAACCTCCAAATGGCATCTATAAGCCCATTCCCCCATCATCACTGTTACTATGTGAGCGCAAATTTCTGGGCACTTTAGTGTTCAATCATCTTCCACCCTCGGATTACGAAAGGCACGTCAGCCAATCTGCATCCTCAGGTCTAAGAAGATTGAACAGGGGCAACTGTTGTACCCCAAAATTTGCCCTCCCATATTCTCCAAGATTTGTCAAGTCAAGGTCACAAAATTCCCCAAGGGTTATGCAGTTCAACTGCCTCCTATACAGTCAAAACTAGGGTTTGAGTTCTGATCAAGAAATTGAAGTTTTCAAAGGCCCAATCAAGTCTCATATGCCTACAAATGTGGTCAAGCATCCTCATATCAAGTTTCAAGGCATTCAGCTCAAAATTGCACAGTCAAAACCCTAGATTGCACTACAGTCAACTGCAGGGGGCAAAATGGTCATTTGACAGTCAAAAGTTCAAATTTTTGGTCAACATATCATTTTGAAGCCACAAACATCATTTGATCAATGTTTGATCATGATTCTCAAAATTTGGCTCAGAAATCATCAAAGATGCAAAAGTTGCTATATTTGGACAGCTGAAAAAGTCAACTGAAATTGACCAGGGCATAACTTTCACATGGATTATCAGAAAAATTCCATCCAAAGCTCATTTTGAAGAGAAAGACATTTCCTACAACTCATCTTCATACTTCAAGTCCAAGAAATGCTCTCACAAAAAGTTATCAATTTCAACATTATAGGTCATTTTCAAAAGTCAACAAAAAGTGACTTTAAGTCAAAGGCCATAACTTGAGATTGGTAAATCAAAATGACATGGGACCAAAGGCATTGGTTAAAGGACTCAAAGACCTTTCCAAAATGTCCAAGAACATGTGAAAAGCTTAAAAATTGACCAAGTTATGCCTTGTGGAAGTTGGGAAATTTTTGGGAATTTTGAAAAGTCAACAATGGTTCAAATGACCTAAAAATACAAATGGGCCCATTTTTCTTCCAAATTTCTTCATGCCAAGCCTATGCACGACCATTAGGCCCAAAGGGAAGTATTTTCATATTTTTTAATTATTTATTTGAATTTATATTAATATTAATTCATTTAAATTATTTTAATACATGAAAAATATAAACCTAACCTAAAAAAATCTTTTTATGCACATTATAGGCTCAATATCTCGTGCTTAGTCAATTATGGAAGGTTTTGGGTTGATTGGAACTAATTGACACCAAATTGCACATGATAAGATTCAAAAAGATCCTTGAGCAAATCAAATCTTCAATCAAAGATTACAAGGGATTTTATGGAGTTTTCTTGACCTAAATCGTTCCATACAAGTACTAGATCAGAACCCTAATGCCTGGAGACTGCAAGCTGCGCCCAAACAAGCCATTGCATATTGAAAATTTTTCTTAAAAACTCAAATCTGAAAAGTGCCTTAGAGGTCGATTTAAACCTCCAAACCTATTCCAAAAGCTTCAGTGGCAATTGCTGGACACATTCCAATCATTAGCAACAACCAAAACACCCTGAATTGGTACCCCTAAGTCAAACTGTACCTCAAAAATTCTGAAATCGCATAGCATAATTCAAGCATTTTTCTTCATTTTTATTTATGTATTCATGATCATAATGATGTTTCTAAGCTAACCATGGTGTTTGATTGCATTTTTGTTGAACATACGTGATTTTGCCATTGCTAAAATTTAGGTTTTCAGAGTTCTTGAATTGGGGTTTCTCACCCAAGGAAAAATTGGGACTCAAGATCACTACCATTGCAATCAGCGTGCTTCAATGAACAAGAAACATTGCTCGCGATGAATTTATGTCCAACAGGATCCTATTCGCTATTTTCTGCTAGCCCCCCTAATGCAACGCTATAAAAACCGTTGCCAATATGTTTTGTTTTCAGGATGAGGAAGAAGACGAGTGCGTGTCTATCAACCATTGGCCACTTTGAATCTCGCGCGTTTTCCATCCACTAACGCCATGCTTTATTTATTATGTTTACGCGTTATTATATATTAAATTGAAGGCGCTTGGTTCAGTGGTTAAGTGTTGTGCTGGTAACATCAAAGACCTGGGTTCAAGTCCCAGGTCTGGCAAAATTCCATGTTATTTTTCAATATGAAATCCTACGCTACACTAACATCCAGGTACACCATATTCCCTCCATCATCAACATGCCACGTCCGCTTGGGGGGTCAATCTAAAGGTTGGAAGATGAAGAACACCTACGCCTGGTCAAACGCATCATACACGATCCAGAAAGTCAACGAATTCCAAATCAAATGGGCCAGAATTACCAGGCCTACACCTCCTGAATTGGGGACTACCCCCCCCCCCCCCCCTGGTTTGCCTTATTATTTTTATTTTTATTCTTTCTTTAATTTTTCTTTTTTCTTTTTATTTCTTTTATTTTGCTATTTGTTTAATTAATTATTTTTAACAAAACATAAAAACATTATAAAAATCAGAAAAGACCAAAAATAATAAAGATTTATATTATAATTATTTTCATAAAAAATGCTTGTAATTATTTAGCTTTAATTTAGGTTTATTAAATATTTTTCATAATAAAAATCCAAGAATAGAATTTAGGTTTAATGACTTTTATTTTCTTTTTTTATTTTTCCCCTTTTTTTCAGAATAATAATATTATTTATTTATTTTCATAAATTAAAAAATGTACATAAATTAATTTAGAATTAAATTAGGTTAAAAGTCAATACTTTCATAATAAATAAAAAATATTAGAATTAGGGTTTGGACATTGCACTTTAATTATAATTAATCCTTTTTCTTATTTAATAAAAAAATACAAAAATACCAAAAAAAAACATTCCTTTTAAATCTTTAATTTTAATTCCTCCTTAATTAATTTATTAACTTTAAATATTTTTGTAGAAGGGTCCAACGCCCATTGTTTTAATTTAATTGCGCACATTTACTTTATGTCGTTCATTATAATTATGTAAATCTCCCAAAGCCATGTAACTTTACTTTTCGCACTTTTATTTATTCGCATTATTTATTTTCCGCTAAATCGGGTCCGGTTTAATTTTGGCGATGTGGACCCGCGCCATTTGTAATAGCCTTAGATTTATTTTTTCGCAAACTTTATAACTGTTAAATATGCATGCAAGAATGAATGATCTTAATTAAAATCAAGCGTAGAACACAAATAAACATGACAAGACAAATAACTGAAACATGACACACAATTCGCACACACCACCCCTAGGGTACGCCTCACTGTTGCCTTGCCTCGAAAGGTGATCGTCGAGTAGAGGATGTCTTAGTAAGTCCTCATGATCCGGGAACCTGGCATGAGGGTAGCTTCTAAGGTGTCTTCCCATTGCTCTGGTGATCACCATGTCCCTAAAACTCGAATTGACCCGAACACCTCCAACGGTGGTGCTACCTACCTCTCAATGGTGGGATGGCACTACTTTAAAGGACTCTTACACAGACGAATTCCTTAGGGTAGGTAGGTTCTCAAGGATACTTGCTCTAATTTCAAACAAATCAAAAGACTTTTCACATTAACACATTTTCAAAAGCTTTCAAAACAAATTTTTCAAACACTCTGACGTATGAGTCGAACTGAAATTTTTCAAAGAAACTTTTTAAACCCACATTGAAAAGCAAGCAAACAATTTTGAAAACACATTGAGCAAGTATCTAAGAGCCCATGGATAACCATGGATAGAAAGGGTGCTAACACCTTCCCTTTCTATAACCTACCTCCCGAACCGAGAGCAATCTCTATTAAGGAATTTTTCTGTGCTTTTGTCCTTTCCATTTGGAGAAAATAAAAGACGGTGGCGACTCTTGCTTCCGTGACATTTCGCGAACCAGCGTTAAACAGTCAGTTCCAGATCCACCGATCACAGGTGGCAAAACCGGACTATTGGCCTGAATACAACGGCGATATAGTTTGGCACAATGACCAAATGCGAAGGAACAAGAAGGGTCGTCCCAAAAGCAGGCGCATCATAACAGAAATGGATGATCTTGACAGGTTGGAAAGAAAGTGTGGTTTATGCCGTCAGGTCAGACACAATCGCAAAAACTGTCTGAATCGGGCGTCTGGCTCGACCACATAAATTTTGTAATACAATAAATCTTTTCAATATTTGTGTTGTAAACATTAGGGTTTTCCGTTAATAAAACTGTTAACACAATTTAAGAAATTCAATAAAGGAAATTACATTAGGGTTTTCGCGTACAACAATGATTAATGATATTCAATCTAGGAAATTACAACTGTTAACACAATTTCATCTGACCCATGCATCATCAGCATTACATCACTGTCTGTTTTGACTTCCTCCAACCACACATTAGGTCTTCCTGTCGCATGCGAGGTTGTTGTTCGTTTTCGCTGGATCCTTCGAATTTTTTCCCCCTCCGCGATGTCTCCATCTAGCCACCGCATCAACTCCCGCTTCAGACGCTCCATGGAGTGAATGTGCCAGAATTTCATTTTCATCGCAGGTTTCGTGGCGGAGAATATAACGTAACCATCTCTGCTAAAAATCATAGGCGACGTCATTACGCAAATAACGGAGTACAAAATAAAAATACAGTGCGAGAAAGTGTGAGAAATTTCAAAGAAACGGACGAATTATTTATAAAACAGGATTTTGCCCTAGTTTTGCCCTAGGCGCCAAGTGAGATGGCGCCTCCTCTCATTTTTAAGGAGCATGCGCCATCTCACTTGGCTAAAAGACAAGGGAGGCGCCAAGTGAGATGGCGCCTAGGGCAAAACCCTAGGTGCATGCGCCAATTGAGATGGCTCCTCCTTTGTGGAGCCATCTGAAACATGGTTATTTGCGTAATTTTTTCCGAAACCCGGTTATTTGCGAAATATTTTTTTAATACATGGTTATTAATAAAAAAAATCTGATCTTGAGTTCCAAGAGTCTTGTGATGAGAAATGTTGATAAAAGTGAGAGGGAAAATTTTGGGGTACAACAGTTTCCCCTGTTCAATCTTCTTGAACCTGAAGAGTTAGATTGGCAAGTTTGTCTTTCGTGACTCAAAGGTAAAAGAGGATTGGACACTAGAGTGCCCGGAAATTTGCACTCGTCAAAATGTAGCTGAGTGAATGGGCTTAAAGATGACATTTGGAAATGGTAGAATCTTGCTGGAGATGGGCTTAGAGATGCCATCAAAAACTTGTTTGTTTGAAAATCAGTAGAATGAACATCAGAATGGTATTCGTATTTGGAATGTATCTGAGTTGTATCTGGAGACTGGGTTCGTATGAGCAAGGGAATGGCGTCCGTGTCTGGAGCGTATCTGAGCTGTAACTGTATTTGATTCTTGAATGAATATCAAAATGACTGCCGTGTCTGGAGTGTATCTGTATTCTGAGTGGGTAATAGAGAAACATTTGTGTATGGAGCATCTGTGTGCTGGGGATAAATTCCAAATGAGTGACAGAATGGCAACCGTGTCTGGAGCGTATCTGGACTGTATCTGAAGTTGATATTTGTATGAGTAGCAGAATGACTTCCGTGTTTGGAGTGTATCCGTACTGTAACTGGGATCCAGACAAGTGACAGAATGACTTCCGTGTCTGGAGTGTATCTGAACTTGAAGTTGATAGTTGAATCTGAATGAGAAATAGAATGGTCGCCGTGTCTGGAGCGTATCTAGTCTGTATCTGATTGCTGAAGTCTGAATGAGTAATAGAATGACCGCCACGTCTGGGGTGTATCCATATTGTATCTTGACTTGAAATTCTGAATGAGTAATAGAATGACCTCCGTGTCTGGGGGTGTATCCATATTGTATCTAAAATCTCTGAATAGTTGTTAACGATAGCTTTTAATCTTATCCTGAAAGGGTAGAATGTTAGCTAAAACACAAAGTTATGTTGCATGCCATGTATGATGCAATAAAATGTGTTCTATAAATGTTCATGATATATGTAATGTATGTGCATGTAAGTTGATTAGCCGTCTTACTGAGGAAAATAAATCCTTGATAGCTGGAGATAATGAAATCTTTGACTGCTGCCAGGGAAAGTAAATCCTTGACCGATGCTGGGGATTCAAAAAATCTTTGATTATTGAAGACGAGAGAATCTTGATGATTGCTGTTGGGGACAGAAAATCATTGGCAACCTGCGGGGATTATCAAAACTTTGATAACTTCTGTGGGGATGTGAGAATCCTTCATGACTTTCCTGGGGAAGTAATGAAAAATCCGACGACCTCTACTGGGGAATTAAAACCTGGGAGGCTTCAAAAGGAGAAACGGGAACTAGAATCTTTGTTTTGTCGGGAAATAAACTCTGTGGGGAGAGTGTTTATTATGCCGAGGAAATCAGGAGCTTGGGTTGTATGCCAATCTACTGGGGGTTCCTTGTTTTGTGGAGAACTCTGTTGGTGAGTTGGATAGAGTTGGATAGTATTCCACTGGGGTTTAAGATTTAGAGTTTTGACTCCGTTGGGGAAGAAAGTTTCATCTTCACTAGGGACCTGTGGTTCAAAGTTTTTCGGGCTCCACTGGGGATCGAGAGTTTAGAGACTTAACTCTGACGGGAATTTTTGAAACTTAACTCCGCTGGGGATATATACTTCAAGGTTTTAGCTTTGTTGAGGATCTGAGTGACAGACTGTGGGGGATTTCTTCTGGAATAGCCTAAAGACGTTTCCCTATACTTTCGACCTATCAGTAATTATTTTTTCTTATTTTGTTTTATTTGTAAGCAGTGATTATATTCAAATGCATATGCTCATTTAACAAACCATTGGACGTTTTCAAATAAAACATAATTGTAAAAAGAAAGAAAAGGCAAGCAAATTTCTGCACTTTGAAGTATCTTTGTATTAACTTTTGTAAGTATCTTTGTACAAAGGAGACATACATCCTAGTAAGAGAATGTTGTCGAAAAATTGAGAAAAAATTTATACAAAAAGAAAGATGGCTATGTGTAACAATTCCATGGGGTTCCCATTCTGCTATAGCCTTCATAACTCTGAGTATCTTTGTCCATTTGTTGCTTCGTACGCGGATGATTGGATAGATCAGAAGCTTGGAGCTTGTCCATGAAGAGGTTGTCCTTAAAGTGATCCGATGAGACATAGTCATACGCTTTAATTCGCTAATGTTTTCCTGAATCGCCCTTTCGGGTTTTCGATCCACCGGGAAACCCTTTTTTGCCCAAGTCGCCCTTTTGGGTTTTCAACTTGCCGGGTGTACAGATTTTTTTTATTTATCCCTAATTTTTTCCTGAACCTCCCTTTCAGGTTTTCGATTCACCGGGATGCCCATTTTTGCCCAAGTCGCCCTTTCGGGTTTTCAACTTGTCGGGTCATTTTATGCGTAGTATCTTTTGACTATGTCTGCATTTGCAGGGTGCGGCAAGTCGTTGTTGTCCATGGTGGTCAGAATCATTGCCCCACTAGAAAAGATGTTCTTGATCACAAATGGTCCTTTGTAAGTAAGAGTCCACTTGCCCCTGGGATCACTTTGCGGCAAGAAGATCTGCTTGATTACAAGATCTCCGACTCGATATATCTGACGCTTGACTTTCTTATTGAAAGCCTTGATCACCCGTTTTTGATACGTCTGACCATGACAAACAGCAGTAAGTCGCTTCTCGTCGATCAAATTAAGTTGATCAAGCCGGGTCTGAATCCAATCATCTTCACTTAAACCAACATTCTTCATAATCCTCAAGGAAGGAATCTGAACTTCCATAAGTAAAACAGCTTCCATGCCATATACCAAAGAAAAAGGGGTTGCCCCTGTTGAAGTACGCGCCGTGGTACGATATCCGTGCAGAGCAAATGGTAACATCTCATGCCAGTCCTTGTAGGTGACTATCATCTTTTGAATGATCTTCTTGATATTTTTGTTCGCGGCTTCAACAACACTGTTCATCTTTGGCCGATAGGGAGATGAATTATGATGTTGAATCTTGAACTGCTCGCACAGAGCGGTGATCACAATGTTATTCAGGTTTGTACCGTTGTCTGTGATGATCCTGTCAGGGATACCATACCGGCATATGAGGTTCTGCTTGATGAAGTGGGCAACCACATTCTTTGTAACGGAGGCGAAGGAAGCTGCTTCGACCCACTTGGTGAAGTAATCAATAACCACCAGGATGAAGCGATGTCCGTTGGATGCCGTAGGCTTGATCTCTCCAATCATGTCGATTCCCCACATCGCGAATGGCCAAGGAGCTGTTAGAACGTTGAGAGGAACTGGAGGAATATGTACCTTGTCAGCGTAGACTTGACATTTGTGACAAGTACGAGCGTATTGATGACAGTCAGCTTCCATCGTAGACCAGTAGTAGCCTGCCCTTAGAATCTTCTTAGCCATTGTATGTCCGCTCAAGTGGGTGCCAAAGGTGCCTGTGATACGATGGGAGAACTGACTTGATGTTTTGCGTTTGTGTTCGCAAATGTTTCGGTTTAGCAAGAGTCGCCACCGAATTTTTAGTTTATCCTAAGGAAAGGTCAAAAAGCACAAGAAAGACCTTTGAGATGTTTTCATGGGTTCGGGGAGTAGATTATGAAAAGGGAAGGTACTAGCACCCTTTTCATCCATGCTTTTCCATGGGCTCTTAGTTACTTGTTTAGATCACTTGCGTTTTCTTTTCAATTATTTGAAATGGTGCTTTGTGTGTGGTTTTTGAAAATGCTTTTGAAAAGAGGCCATCATTGTGGCAACCTTTGTAATGATTCTTGTTTGAATGTATACGAAGGTGTATTGTCTTTGAAAAGATATTTCAATGTTTTGAAAGTCTGTTTTGAGAAATGTTTTTTTTTATAATTATGTTGTGAAGTGTGTTTGAAAATAGAAAAGATGTTTTGCAAGTTCTAATCAAGTGACTAAGAGTTGTCTACCCTATTTTACTCAAAGATCTTTCCTACACAATTTTAACCCTTTTGATAGTGTTGTTTTACCATTGTATTTGGTAAACAACCTTGTATTAGGATGTTAAACGGGACAGGCGCGGGTCATCGTATTGACCATGATAGCAACGTTGCCAAGTATCTTTAGCAATTTTCCGAGGGACTAGATCATTTTGTATAGGCAACCCAGATAGCGTCATCGAGGGACTATGATCTTTTATTTTTATTTTGCCAATAGATACTCAACATGCATATCATGGCCATTTGTTTAGGCAACCAAGTGGAGATACCTTAGGGGTGTTTATGTTCAAGTGTGTTTTATTGCATGCAAAATTTTATCTTGAATTAGGATTTTCTATTTCATTGATTTTTATCTTGCCATACATATCCTAATTACTAGCATTTACATTTGAAAGCAATAAAATGCAGAAATATAAAATCATACGCTATTACAACATTTAGGGGATGGGGATACACATTTGTACATGGGGGTGGTTCAACGAGAAAAATAGATAAGAAAAGAAAATAACAAGGGGAAGAAAAAGAGAAAGAGAGAGAGGGCTAGCGCACTGCTGAGAGGAAGTCAGAAGTTCTGACCCAGGCCTGCTGCAAGATTATCAACCTGTTAGTGAAACTGTATGAGTTAGAACTTCTGACTCTGGCACCTGCAAAACAGAAACCTGTTAGTGGGAAGGTTAGAAGTTCTGACCCCTATGCGCTGCAAGACAAAATTTTGTTAGTGGGGAAGTCAGAACTTCTGACCCTGCTGGAAACACAATAATTTTCAGAAGTTCTGATATTATTGACAATGAAACAGGCCTCAGACGTGCTAACGTCAAAGCCAAAACTTGGCTTCTCCCTGTGCTAGCCAGAACATCTGTAGTTTTATTATTTTTCCACAAAACAAAAGGCATGCCTAGGGCAGTTTCAGCAGGTGTCAAAATGTTACAGAGGATAGAACCAACAAAGTCACAGGTAGGTTCTACACTGATTCACTCCCTACTTAAACATTCAGAGGTATGAAAATCCTCAGAACGTATACAACAACAACCTGATATTTACATTGTGTTTATTGAGCATGCAAAGCTGATGATGCTTAGCAGCGTGATGAAGGTCAGCAGGTGCTTACCTTGCTGTTGGAAGAAGATTTGTGAGTTGGAGCTAGCTTTAGCTCTGATGGTGTTCTGGACAGGTTCTTTTTTAGGATGGGTGGATGAAGAAGGTATATGTATGTATGGTCAGAAACTGTATGGTTGTTCTTTGGTCACAAAGCAAACTGGGTATTAATGAAGTTTGGAGATAGGAAGTTCAAAGTTTGTGAAAATACCAGGGATTTTTGGACAGAGATTCACAAGGGGTTTTTCCTCTTACTAGAGTTTTCTGTTTCTTCTCTAGCAATTTTTTCTGGATGTTTTTTTTTCACGTCCCCTTTTGTGATGGACAATGGTGTCCTATTTATAGGCAAGGCTTTGTGGGTTTTTGAACGTTAAATGGCGCCAATATTATGCAGTAGAGGTTAACTTATTCTTGAAGGAAGTTCATGAAAAGTTGTGATGATGGACAGCTTTTCAGCCTAGGCTGGAACAGTAAGGAAGGATTGAGGAGAAGTGACACCTATAGACGAAAAGTGGCGCATAGACCCATGCCTAAACCTGCACAAAGGTGTTCAACAAGCCACACGTGGAGAGACCCCTTGGGTGAATGCTCAAAAGTGGTTGTGAGCATTAATGAGCATTAAATGGTGATGAGATTTGTCAAGATCCAAAATCTGGTAATAGGAGATTTTCCATCATTACCTAAAATTTGAGCCATCAGTTCTGCTTCACCAAAAAGAACAACGTAAACCATGCTCTGACCTTGGCCTATTGCTGCCTCAGCAAATTCTGAGAGTTTTCCAGACTTTCTAGTATGCTTTTTTGATCTGCCTCTGAAAATTGTGGACTTAGAGATTCTGTTTCAATATTATACCCAAACTGTTGATCCAATTACCTTCTGATCCCAGTACATTCTGAAGGAGTTTCAGGCTTTGTTGCTTTCTTTACACTTCTCTATCAAACTCTGACTGAACTTTTGCGTAGCTGCTGAAAGAGCCATGTTCTGTTTAAAGATCACGTGTTGAACCACGTTTACAATCTCTGTCTGAGCTGGTGTAACTGTTGAAGGGCCATCTTCTGACTGAATGTTATGTGCTGAGCCAAGTTTGCAACTTCTGACCGTTTCTTCCTGGAGGTTGGTTCAGAAGCTCTGAAGTTCCATTTTCTCTCAAACACCCCCCCCCCCCCTTTTTAGAGAAAAATTCCAAGTATTTAGAATTTAACTTTTCCAAGGTAAAAGCTTTGCCTTTAGAGCTTGCAAATGACCATTTTGCTCTTGTAAATTGTTTGCTTGGAAAGGAATGATAATAAAAGGCTTGGCTTTGTTTAAGAGAAAACCTGAGAGTTCAGGATGAATTCCTGAAGGATTTGAGGGCAAATTTTGGGGTACAACAATTGCCCCTGTTCAATCTTCTTGAACCTAAAGAGTTAGATTGGCGAGTCTGCCTTTCGTGACTCGAAGGTAAAAGAGGATTGGACACTAGAGTGCCCGTAAATTTGCACTCGTCAAAACGTAGCTGAGGGAATGGGCTTAAAGATGCCATTTGGATATGATAGAATCTTTCTGGAGATGGGCTTAGAGATGCCATCCAAAGTATCTGTTGAATATCCGTAGAATGAACATCAGAATGGTAACTGTATCTGGAACGTATCTGAGTTGTATCTGGAGATTGGATTCATATGAGCAAAGGAATGGCGTCCGTGTCTGGAGTGTATCTGGACTTGAAGTTGATAGTTGAACCTGAATGAGGAATAGAATGGCTTCCGTGTTTGGGGCGTATCTAGTCTGTATCTGATTGCTGAAGTTTGAATGAGTAGTAGAATGACCACCGTGTCTGGGGTGTATCCACACTATATCTGAGGTATGAAATCTGAATAAGCGACAGAAAGACACCCGTGTCTAGAATATCTCTGGGCTAGGGAATATGTTTGAATGAGTGACAGAATGGCAACCGTGTCTGGCGCGTATCTGGACTGTATCTGAAGTTGAGATCTGTATGAGTAGCGGAATGACTTCCGTGTCTAGAGTGTATCCGTACTGTAACTGGGATCTGGATAAGTGACAGAATGACTTTCATGTCTGGAATATCTCTGGGCTTAAAGTTTGGTAGTTGAATCTGAATTAGAGATAGAATGGCTTCCGTGTCTGGAGCGTATCTAGTTTGTATCTGATTGTTGAGATCTGTATGAGTAGCAGAATGACTTTCGTGTCTGGAGTGTATCTGTACTGTAACTGGGATCTGGATAAATGACAGAATGACTTTCGTGTCTGGAGTGTATTTGAAGTTGAGATATGTATGAGTAGCAGAATGACTTCCGTGACTGGAGTGTATTTGTACTGTAACTGGGATCTTTGAATATTTGTTAAAAGGTAGCTTTTAATCTTATCCTGAAAAGGGTAAAATGTTAGCTAAAACACAAAGTTATCTTGCATGATATGTATGATGCAATAAAATGTATTCCATCAATGTTTATGGTATGTAATGTATGGTGATTAGTTGTCTTGCTGAGGAAAATATATCCTTGATAACTGGATATTATGAAATTCTTGACTGTTGCCGGGGAAAGTAAATCCTTGACCGATGCTGGGGATTCCACAAATCTTTGATTGTTGAAGATGAGAGATCCTTGTACCACTGTTGGGGATTGAAAATCCTTGGCAACCTACGGGGATTATCAAAACTTCGACAACTTCTGTGGGGATGTGAGAATCCTTCATGACTTTCCTGGGGAAATAAGGAAAAATCCGACGACCTCTATTGGGGAATTAAAACCTGGGAGGCTTCAAATGGAGAAACGGGAACTAGAATCTTCGTTCTATCAGGAAATAACTCTTGTGGGGAGAGTGTTTATTCTATCGGGGAAATCAGGAGCTTGGGTTGTATGCCAATTGTGATACGGTGGGAGAACTGACTTGGGATTTTGCGTTTCTGTTCGCAAATGTTTCGGTTTAGCAAGAGTCGCCATTGACTTTTTATTTTATCCTAAGGAAAGGTCAAAAAGCACAGGAAAGACCTTTGAGATGTTTTCTTGGGTTCGAGGAGTAGATTATAGAAAGGGAAGGTATTAGCACCCTTTCTATCCAAGGTTATCCATGGGCTCTTAGTTACTTTTTTAGATCACTTGCTTTGCTTTTCAATTGTTTGAAATGGTGCTTTTCAATTGTTTGAAATGGTGCTTTGTGTGTGATTTTGAAAGATATTTTTGAAAAGAGGCCATCTTTGTGGCAACCTTTGTAATGATTCTTGTTTGAATGTATACAAAGGTGTTTTTGTCTTTTGAAAGGTTTCAATGTTTAAAAGTTGGATTTTGAAATTGTGTTGTGAAGTGTGTTTGAAAATAGCAAGGATGTTTTTTGCAAGCTTTTGATCAAGTAACTAAGAGCCGTCTACCCTATTTTACTCAAAGATATTTCTTATGTTTTTAACCCTTTTAACAGTGTTGTTTCACCATTGTATTTGGTGAACAACCTTGTGTTAGGATGTTAAACGGGACAGGTGCGGGTCATTGTATAGACCATGATAGCAATTGTGTCAGGTATCTTTGGCAATTTTCTTGAGGGACTTGGTCATTTTGTTTAGGAAACTCAGATAGCGTCATCGAGGGACTATGATCTTTTGTTTTGTTTTTGTTTTGCCAAAGTACTCAACATGCATACCATGGCCCATTTTTGAAGGCAACAAGTGGATTGTAACCCTAGGGGTGTAAGTGTGCATTGTGTTTGTTTTTCATGTATTTTGTCTTTGATTAGGTCAAACTATTTGTTAATTTCATTTTGGCATACAAACCCTAATTCTCTAATCATGGCATAATTGAAAGCGTAAAAGTGCGAGAATTTAAATTCTAAGCTATTACAACATCATTATGGGGATGGGCGTACAAGTTTTGAATAGGGGGTATTTGGCAAGAAATTTAAATCCTAAGTTATTACAACCAAATTGAATTTACAATGCATAATATTTAAATGTACAATATTTAAATAAACAAAATAAATAAATATAGAATAAAATGTATTATGCAAAAAAGAAGTTTTTATGTATGTAAAAATATTTTCAATGTAAAGAAATATAAAGAAATAAATAAATAAATAAATAAGGATTAATTTTATTTATTTTAGGGTAAACCCTAATTTCTTTCAAGAAGATAAATATTATATATTATTTATATACAAAAATATATTAATATGTACAAAAATGAAATATTATTTAAAAAATGTTTTTTAGTATAAATAATAATAAAAATAAAAATGTAATATTTTTGTATTTTTATCTATGTTTTTTTAATAAAATAAAGGTATATATATATATATATATATATATATATATATATATATATATATATATATATATATATATATATATATATATATATATATATATATATATATATATATATATATATATATATATATATATATATATATATATATATATATATATATATATATATATATATATATATATATATATATATATATATATAAAATAGAATAAAATATTTACAAAAATAAAATATATTCAAGAAAATATTTTCAGTGTGAATAAAAATAAGAAACAAAAATAAAAGTATTATTTACATTATTTTTAAATTTAAACAAATAATATAAAAGTATATAAAAAATGTTTTAATGTTAGAAAAAATGGAATAATATGCTAAATAAATGTAAAAAATTATGAAAATATTTTTTAAGCATTTTTTATGTTTGGAAATAAAATAATAAAGTCAGAAATGAAATTAAAATGCAAAAATAATAAAAATACAAGAAATTGGGCCAGAGGGTGTGAAACTGAAAATGGGGGTGTTAAAAGTGAGAAATAGCCAGGCCCAGCCCAGCTACTTCATCTTCTTCCTTCGTTTAACAAAAATACGCGCGTTCTGAGTTCAAACTTGTATCTCCTGTTTCAGTGCTTAAAAACAAAAACTTGTAACATGGAAGTTGTAGAGCATAATCACACGATTCCAACCATATAAAAAACTTAATCTAACTCTAAAAAACCAGAGAGAATTTCTCTGGCCCTAAATCTTGACCTAGTTTTTTCAAAAAGTTCAAACATCAAATACTCCTAGCTTAGTTAACATAAATGAATTATATGCATATGTACGGCTCAAGGGCAATGAGAACTACATTTTTCATTCACAAACCTAAGCCTAATGTTTCCTAAATAGAGAGATAGGAAGTTGCAAAATACTTGTTTCAGTTGGACACAAGTATGGCAATATATAGCTTTTCAGTGAGGCCTGAGATGCCTGGTAGCTTGCCTGAACATCACTTGGTCTTTTCCAATAGCTTGTTTGCTTCGAATGTTCCTGAATCAGCCTCTAGAAGTCAACCTGCACAAGCTTGAAATGAAAATGGTGAACACTGTAAATGGAGTTACAGTTGGCAATGGAGGTTTGGGATAGCTTGAGTGAGTTGAATGGAAGATATTGGAACTGGTTGCAAGTAAAACGCACGAGTGGATGTGAGAATGGAAGTAATTCTGCAGGGCCTGCCCTGTTTTGCAAGAAAATGTGATTTTTGTGTATAAGGGTGTTTGAGGGATTAATGGCTCGTGTTTTTGGCTCCAAGGGATGTGCAAAACTTATTTGGAATGTTGGCAAGACTTGGTTATATCAGATTCACAAGATATGGACTTTTGGCACAATGACTTGTTTTTGAAGTAAAAGTGAGAAGTGACTATGCTATGGCCTATACAGGCTAGCTCCAAGCATGCACATATTTGGTGTACTATTCCTGATATTAGGGAACTTTGTTTGCAGCAAAAGGCTTGGTCCAATGCTCAAGAGAAACAAATTTGCAAAAGTTATGCTTTATGAAAATGGAAGTGCCACCTTTATGCCAAAAATGGATTTGTTCATTGTATAATGCTTCCTTGATCAGAACAATGCCTCTAACCAATGTGTTTGAATTCAATTTTTGAGTGTTGAAGGGTTTAGAGACCTGTAATTAAGTACAAAGCTAGTTTGGTCAGATTTTGCAACTTGTATGAACATGTATTGGCCATGGTTACAAAGTGAGTTTTTGCCAACTTCAAGCATTCGATTCTCCCTAACCACAAATGTGTTTGAGGAGTTCCTTGACAATTTAGAAAGCTTGAAACATGTAATATAATCCATATTTGAAATGAAACTTGAGAATCCAAGTGGAACTATGTGAAAAATGGCCAAGAAGATGGGTCAAAATCCTGCCTAAATTAGGGCAAAATTTCTCTAAGTTAAAAGTTTTAGGGACCCTTGTTCCAAAAATCATAACTTGAGATCCAAGATTCTTTTGAGAAAACTTTATGAATCAAAGTTGTAGACTTTGTGGAGGAATACAACTTTCATGTTGTAAGTTTTGTTTTAATCCATTTGCATCATGGTGAAAATGTGGGGCAAAGTTAGGAAAAATTAAGAAAATTTCATAACTTAGAAAATTTCTAAGTTATGAAAATTTTCAAATTCAAACCCTAATTTGCAATTTTGTATTTCTTGATGGAAAAATTTCATAATTTGACATATCTTAATGAAAAATGACCCTTGGCACTTGATTTTGACCAAAAAGTCAAAGTTTGACTTTTCAGTGTACAATCAAATTTTGATCAGTTGACTGAAAAATCCATCTGTCAATCCAATGCATTTGAGATCTTTTGAACTTGTTGAATATGTCAAGATGATTCCGTTGAGTCCTTGAGTCCATGGTTGAGCTTAATTTTCCATTGGCTAGGTCAAACAGTCAAAAATTGCCTTTGTACAATCAAAACCCTAAAAATGACCATTTTGCCCTTTTGGTGATCTGATCAAATTTCTTATGGAATTTTGGTCCAAACTTGATCAAATGGTTCATATGAGTTCATAATGTTGATGTGGGTCAAAATTCATGAGGTTTGACTGTAAATTGGCCACAGTTGACTTTTTCCCCAATATAGTTGATTTCTAGGTCAACTGTCCAATTGACTGGGCAAAAATTTGATTCAAGGCTTGAAACTTGGTATGGGCAAACTTATGAGTCCAACATGAAGTATGAAAGTCCCTTTGGGCATTGTAGGTCAAAACATCCCTGTGCAAACTCAAACCCTAGTTTAGGTCAACAGTGCAAGGAGGTGTCTTGAGCAGAGCAAACCCTAGCTTGGTCTTGAGTTCCAAGAGTCTTGTGATGAGAAATGTTGATAAAATGAGAGGGAAAATTTTGGTGTACAACATTTGCCCCTGTTCAATCTTCTTGAACCTGAAGAGTTAGATTGGCAAGTTTTCCTTTCGTGACTCGAAGGTAAAAGAGGATTGGACACTAGAGTGCCCGTAAATTTGCACTCGTCAAAGTGTTGTTGAGGGAATGGGCTTAAAGATGCCATTTGGAGATGGTAGAATTTTGCTGGAGATGGGCTTAAAGATGCCATCCAAGACTTGTTTGTTGAAAATCGGTAGAATGAACATCAGAATGGTATCCGTATTTGGAACGTATCTGAGTTGTATCTGGAGATTGGGTTTGTATGAGCAAGGGAATGGCGTCTGTGTTTAGAGCGTATCCAAGTTGTAATTGTATTTGATTTTTTGAATGAATATGAGAATGACTGTCGTGTCTGGAGTGTATATGTATTCTGAATGGGTAACAGAGAAAAATCTGTGTATGGACCAACTGTGTGCTGGGGGATAAGTTATGAATGAGTGGAAGAATGGCAACCATGTCTGGAGCGTATCTGGACTGTATCTGAAGTTGAGATATGTATGAGTAGCAGAATGACTTTCGTGTCTGGAGTGTATCTGAAACTGTAACTGGGATCTGAATAAATGACATAATGACTTCTGTGGCGACTGCACTGGGAGAATCAAACTTCTGGTGTAAGGGCCAGAATGGAATCCGTGTTTGGAGTGTATCTGAACTTGAAGTTGATAACTGAATCTGAATGAGAGATAGAATGGCCGCCGTGTCTGGAGCGTATCTAGTCTGTATCGAATTGTTGAAGTCTGAATGAGTAGTAGAATGACCGTCGTGTCTGGGGTGTATCCGTACTATATTTTGACTTGAAATTATGAATGATTAATAGAATGACGGCCGTGTATGGGGTGTATCCATACTGTATCTGATTAATTGTTAACGATAGCCTTTTAATCTTATCCTGAAAAGGGTAAAATGTTAGCTAAAACACAAAGTTATGTTGCATGATATGTATGGTGCAATGGAATGTGTTTCATCAATGTTTATGATATATGAATGTAATGGATGTGCATGTAAGCTGAGTAGCTGTCTTGCTGAGGAAAATTAATCCTTGATAACTGGAGATAATGAAATCTTAGATTGCTGCCGGAGAAAGTAAATTTTTGACCGATGCTGAGGATTCCAAAATCTTTGATTGTTGAAGATGGGAAATCCTTGATGACTGCTTGGGGATTAAAGATCTTAGATTGTTGAGAATGAGAAATCTTGGGACCACTGCTGAGGATTGAAAATCCTTGGTGACTTGTAGGGATTTAACAAGAGCTTTGTCAATTTCTATGGGGAATGACCTTCCTGGGAAATAAGGAAAATTCTGAAGATCTCTACTGGGGAATTAAAACCTGGGAGGCTTCTACTGGAGAAATGAGACCGAGAATCTTTGATCTGCTGGGAAATAAATCTGTGGGGAGAATGTTTACTCGACCGGTGAAATCTGGAGCTTGGGTTGTATGCCAAACTGCTGCAAAATCATCCTAGTTGGGGATAAGCCAAGAAGTTAACTATTATCTGCTTGGTTCTCAGACTTTTACGATAACCTGCTGGGGAAGTTGGGGGAAGCTGAATGGTTCCCACCGGGGATTGATAGTTGGAAATTTGACTTCACTGGGGAAGAAGGTTTAGAATATTCTAGCTCCGCTGGGGATATGTATTTCAGGGTTTTCGGGCTCCACTGGGGATCGGGAGTTTGGAGACTTAAACTTGATGGGAACTTTGAAACTTAACTCCGCTGGGGAATAAGGTTTAGAATACACTGGCTCCGATGGGGATCTTGAAATTTAACTCCGCCGGGGATATATACTCCAAGTTTTTAGCTTTGTTGAGGATCTAAATGATGTACTGCAGGGGTTTTCTTCTGGAATAGCACAAAGATATCTTCCTACACCTTCAACCTATCAGTAATTATCTTTTCTCAATTTCGTTTTATTTGTAAGCAGTGATTATATTCAAATGCATATGCCTATTTAACAAAACATTGGACGTTTTCAAATAAAACATAAGTGTGAACAAAAAGGAAAGGCAAGCAAATTTTTGCACTTTGAAGTATTTTTTGTATTAACTTTTGTAAGTATCTTTGTACAAAGGAGACAGACATCCTAGTAAGAGAATGTTGTCGTAAAAATTGAGAAAAAATTTTATACAAAAGAAAGATGGCTATGTGTAACAATTCCATGGGGTTCCCATTTTGCTATAACCTTCACAACTCTGAGTATCTTGTCCATTCGCTTCTTCATCCGCCGATGATTGGATTGATCAGAAGCTTAGAGCTTGTTGGTGAAGAGATTGTCCTTAAAGTGATCCTACGAGACATAGTCATACGCTTTAATTCCCTTACTTTTTCCTGGACCGCCCTTTCGGGTTTTCAGTCCATCGGGAAACCCTTTTTTGCCCAAGTCGCCCTTTCGGGTTTTCAACTTGCCGGGTGTACAGATTTTTTTGTTTATCCCTAATTTTTGCCTGAACCGCCCTTTCGGGTTTTCGATTCACCGGGATGCCCATTTTTGCCCAAATCGCCCTTTCGGGTTTTCGACTTGTCGGGTTATTTTATGCGTAGTATTTTTTTGACTATGTCTGCGTTCGTAGGGTGCGGCAAATCGTCCAGAAAAGATGTTCTTGATCACAAATGGTCCTTCGTAAGTAAGAGTCCACTTGCCCCTGGGATCACTTTGCGGTAAGATGATCCACTTGATTACAAGATCTCCGACTTGATATACTTGACGTCTGCCTTTCTTGTTGAAAGCCTTGATCATCCGTTTTTGATACGTCTAACCATGACAAACAGCAGTAAGTCGCTTCTCGTCGATCAAATTAAGTTGGTCAAGTCGGGTCTGAATCCAATCGTCTTCACTTAAACCGGCATCTTTCAAAATCCTTAAGGATGGAATCTGAACTTCCATAGGTAAAACAGCTTCCATGCCATATACCAAAGAAAAGGGGGTTACCCCTGTTGAAGTACGTGCCGTGGTGCGATACCCGTGCAGAGCAAACGGTAACATCTCATGCCAGTCTTTGTAGGTGACTGTCATCTTTTGAATGATCTTCTTGATATTTTTGTTCACGGCTTCAACAGCACCGTTCATCTTTGGCCGATAGGGAGATGAATTGTGATGATAAATCTTGAACTGATCGCAAAGAGCGGTGATCATAGTGTTGTTCAAATTTGTACAGTTGTCCATGATAAACCTGCCGGGAATACCATACCGGCATATGAGGTTCTGCTTAATGAAGCGGGCAACCATATTCTTCGTAACGAGGCTAAGGAAGCTGCTTCGACCCACTTAGTGAAGTAATCAATAGCGACCAAGATGAAGCGATGTCCGTTGGATGCCATTGGCTTGATCTCTCCAATCATGTCGATTCCCCACATTGCGAATGGCCAAGGAGTTGTTAGGACGTTGAGAGGAATATGATGAATATGTACCTTGTCAGCATAGACTTGGCATTTGCGGCAAGTACGGGAATGTTGATGACAATCAGCTTCCATGGTAGACCAGTAGTAGCATGCCCTTAGAATCTTCTTAGCCATTGTATGTCCGCTTAAGTGAGTGCCAAATGTGCCACTATGTATTTCAGTCATGATCAACTCTGCTTCAACCATTTCCATGCAACGAAGTAGAACACAATCATGGCTGCTGTTGTACCCCAAAATTTTCCCTCCCATATTCTTCAAAGTTTTGACAAGCATCATCTCAATTTAAAGGTTGCACAGTCAAACCATCCTCCTAAGCCAGTCAAAATTAGGGTTTTGGTTCCTTCAGTAAATTTGAAGTTTTCAATGGTCCAATCAAGTCCCATAGGCCTACACATATCCTCAAGCATCTACATGGCAAGTTTCAAGACTCACAGAGTCAAGTTGCACAGTCAAAGGTCCTGTTTGCTTCACAGTCAACTGCAGGGGCAAAATGGTCATTTGGCAGTCAAAAGTCAAACAATTTGGTCAACATATTATTTTGAAGCCACAATCATCATTTGATCAAGTCTTGATCATTATTCCACAAGCATGGCTCAAAAATCATCAAGATGCCAAAAGTTTCTATTTTTGGACAGTTGAAAAGTCAACTGTAAATTGACCAGGGCATAACTTTTTCATGTTTCATCAGAAAAATCCCATCCAATGCTCATTTTGAAGGGGATGACATTTCCTATAACTCATCTTCACATTCTAAGTCCAATAAATGCTCTCACAAAAAGTTATCAATTTCTACATTATAGGGCATTTTCAAAAGTCAACAAAAAGGCACTTTAAGTCAAAGACCATAACTTGAGATTGGTAAATCAAAATGACATGGGACCAAAGGCATTGGTTAGAGGACTTCAAGACCTTTCAAAAATGTCAAAGAACATGTTCATAGCTTCAAAATTGAGCAAGATATGCATTGGAGAAGTTGGGAAATTTTTGGGAATTTGCAAAAGTCAACTTTGCCTAAAAACACTTCATTTTTGCTAATGGGCCTTAAATTCTTTCTTGAAACATTACCCAAGGCTTATGCACGACCCATTAAGATTAATTTGAATTATTTTCTTATTTTTATTAATTATTTGGATTTTTAATTGATTAATAGTTCATTTAATTGATTTAATTGTAGGAAAATTCAAAAGATATGTTTTTTAAATCTTTTGTGGAGTAAAAATACTCAGGGCAAGCTGGCAATTTCGTTTGTCAATCAAGGAGACAAAATCATCCAAAATTGGAAAGGTTTCTCAATCAAAAGGATGCTAAAAGATTTGATTGAAAATCAAATATACAAGCTTCAATACAATGGATTCTATGTGCAAGATTTACCCTAATTCCCTTGTGCTATATATGCTGAAGCCAAACCTAATTTCATTCACGTGCAAAAGCTGCTATCAAACACCATAACCAAATTCCAAAAGTTCAAGAAAATTTGAAAACTGAATTCTCACTTGCAGGCCAATTCAAACCCTTTTCTTGTTTCCAATACCTTGCTGACATTCCCAGGAACGATTTGCAGTCAAGAACGAGCCTTAACACTCAAAGAATCACCTCAAACAGTCACACGGTTCACCATTCTTTTCCATAATCGAAATTCCAGTTTTATGCATCATTAACATGTTTTAATTATTGCTTTGCATTGCTAACATCATTCTGAAGCTTTTGATATAGTTTAATTTGATTATGGTGCCCTAAAACGAAAACTACCATTGGAGAATGCTAGGGTTTCGAAGCTTCTAATTTGGGGCTTTACAGCATGAGGAAAATTGGACCACATGACGCCTATGGTTGAATTCGTCAAGGCCAGACGAATTCAACCCAACCATCGCGCCCTTTTTATATTACATGTACACCTAATCGCTATTCTTGGCAGTTTTGTTTTGTGGGGGTTTAAAACCCCCGCTATTTGTTTGTTTTTCTTACAGGCCAACGAAGAAGATGACGTGATGGCAATATGTGGTTGGTCTATTCAAATAAATGGCGCGCGCGTGTTTGATTTCAGCATATGTTATTGTATCATGTATTATTTTAATTGCTTATTATGTTAACAAAAGCATGCGTTTGGCTCAGTGGAGGAGGACGTGTCTGGTAATTACTGGGACCTGGGTTCGATTCCCAGGTCCACCCAAATCTCAATTCTATTTTTTCTAACAAATTCATGTGCAGCGCTTGTCAAGAATTCCACCATAAACCTCACTGATCCAGCATGCCAAGTGGCCATGAAGCGCAATCCAAAGGCCAGGGACGGTTCCACACCATGTTCCAAGTCAATGAGCACGCATATGATCCCAAAAGTCAACAAGGGCTTTGTGTTAGTGGGCCAACAATTCCAGATTAACCTCCCTTGGGTCCATCAGACCCCCCTGGTTAATTATTTCTTTTCTTCTTATTTTTATTTTGTTTTCTCTTAATTATTTCATAACTAATTATTATTATTATTAATTGACTAACAAATTAATATTTTTAATAAATTCAGAGAATAAAACATGTGAATATTTTATTAATTACTAATTTCATAAATTCATTGTTTTTGTAAATAAATACTAACAATTAACTTAGTTTAAATTAGGTCAATTTTAATCTTTTTTTTCATAAATAGGTAAAAATCATGTAGAATTAGGGTTTGACTATTTTCAATCATATTTTCTTATTATTATTATTTATTAATTATTATTATTTTTGTAAATAAAAATGTAAATTAATTAATTTAGTTAATTAGGTTAACTTTGACATTTTTTATTAATAATTAAAATAAACTTAGAACTAGGGTTTCTTGACTTTTAATTTCCTTTCTCTTTTTATTTTTCATTCAAATATTAAAAACACAAAAAAACATTTTTTTTCTTTTTATTAAATAATTAATTAGTAATTAGGTTAATTTTAATTAAATTACAAAAAAGGACAAAACTTGAATTCATATTTTCTCAAAAGGGTCAAAAACCCTAGGACGTTCCAATTTAATTCTTTCGTGCATTATCTTATTTTGATTATTTATGTAACTGTTTCCGGAATGTAATAGTAATTAGGTTTACCGCTTTCTTTTATTTTCCGTATTTATTTTCCAAAACGGGTTATGTTTTTGGCGATGTATAGACCCGCGCCTTGTAATAGCGTAGAATTTACATTTCCGCACTTTAATTTTCCGCACTCTTAACTATTAATATGCATGAAAGAATGAATGACAATTAAAAACAACTCGTAGCTCACAAATTGCATGATCAAAGATAAACATTAACTGAAAAACAACACACAGGCACATGCCACTTCTAGGGTACGCCTCACTCGTTGCCTCGAACGTGGTCATCAAGCATAGGGTGTTTTAGAGGTCGCCCTCCTGTCTAAGATCCAGTTGCCTCAAAACGGTTGCCTCGGATAAAAGGATCTAGGACATTAGGGTTACTTCTAAGGTGTCCTACTATTGCTTCGGTGACCACACTGTCCCTAATAGTCGAATTGACCCGAATACCTCCAACGACGGTGCTACCTACTTCTCAATAGTGGGATAGAACTGTTTAAAGGACTCTTACACAGCCTAATTCCTTAGGGTAGGTAGATCTCATGGGTACTTGCTCTTTTCAAAACAAATAAAAACATCTTTTCACACTGACACTTTCAAAAGGTTTTCAAACAGATTTTTCATACACTCTTGAGGACAGATACAAGAGTTACTTAGAAAATTTTCAAACGAAACTTTTTCAAAACCCACATACACTTGAAAAGCAAACATCTTTTGAAAACATAAGAGCAAGTACCTAAGATCCCGTGGATAACCACGGATAGAAAGGGTGCTAATACCTTCCCTTTCTATAAATCTACCTCCCGAACCGAGAAACATTCTCGAATAAGGAATTTTGTTGTGCTTTTGTCCTTTCCATGTTGGAGAACATAAAAGATGGTGGTGACTCATGCTTACCGCGACATTTTGCGAACCAGCTAAAAACAGTCAGTTCTATTTCCACCGATCACAGAACTGGCAACTCTGCTGGGGATATTTTAAAGTGAGGTGTACCTTAGGATTAGACCACTCTTATGTTTTCAATTGCTTGATTTGTTTGCTTTAATATTGTGGGCCTGTTTTGGGAGTTTCATAGATCCTAACGCGGATCTGGGGGATACCTTTTAGAAAGTAGCAACAAAACTGTGAGGGAACTGTGCGGGGTATACCGACACGGTTAAAGCAGTTTGCTACGTTGATGTGGCACTTTGGTGAGTATCGGTAACCCTTGAGTCAAGTCAAGGAGAGTACGGGGCCGCCGCATGGTGTCGTAAAGCATCAACTGACCTTAGGAACCTTACTTGACCATCCTGGCCTCTTTAGGGGTAGTGAGATGACCGACTTTGGTGCAGTCCGAAGTTGGTAGATACTCGATACTACACTCATTGAGGGTTATTTTCTTGGAATATTTTGATCGCCAGTTCAGTGGCTAAATCAAAACAATGAACATAGAAAACAACCCAATGATATTGAGCTCCTTAGAACCCGGTTACTTTTGATAGGACAGGTTTTGAGCCCACCAACTTCAAGAGGGTAGTACCCCAAACTTCATGCTGGCCTAAACTCTAAGGGATATGGTGTGACTTGTGTGCCTTATCATGTTTGCCTTTTGTGAATACTTGTGGTGTGTTTTTATCATAACATCATAGCATCATACAGCATCATATGCATTTACTAACCATTTCAGGGGTTCGAATCTTCATCTTTGTTCTTGTTTTGTAGGACATGGAAACTATCCGCAGAAAGACAATTCAGATCAACCTTGTAAGGATCCCTCCTCAGCTTAAGGAGCTTACATCCAGGATTCCCGAGAACTCTTCCTTCAGTGAAAGGCATGTTAGACTCATCAGCTTGGTCAACACCAACATTGAAGAAGATATGATAAAAGTTCTCTTCCAGTTCTTTGACCCTTTGCACCACTGCTTTACTTTCCCGGATTATCAATTGGTGCCTACCTTGGAAGAGTTTTCCCAGCTTCTGAAGATTCCTATCCTTAGTCAACTACCCTACAACGGTACGGAAAGGGAACCAAAACTTGAAGAGGTTGCTAAAGCATTACGCCTACAACCATCTGACATCAAGGGACATTGGGAAGTTAGAAGTGGTATCAAAGGATTCTTGGCAAAGTTCCTGTTTGAGAAAGCACAAGAATGTTGGAATTCCCTTGACTTACAAGCCTTTGAAGAAGTTGTGGCACTCCTTGTCTATGGGTTGGTGTTGTTCCCGAATCCGGATCAACTTATAGATATCAATGCTGTCAAGATCTTCATGTCCAAGAATCCTATACCTACATTGCTTGGGGATATCCTCCACTCATGTTACACTCGAACCATGAGAAAGAGAGGTGTTCTCATGTGCTGCACTCCTCTCCTGGCAAGGTGGTTTATTTCGCACCTTCCGCAATCAGTTTTGAAGAACGAACGGGGTTTGAGATGGTCACAACGATTAATGACTCTTACACATGCTGATATACATTGGTGTTCTAGGTCCAGAGAAAATGTCACTATCATTGATCGTTGCGGAGAGTTCCCTAATGTTCCTTTACTTGGAATCATAGGAGGCATTACTTACAACCCGTGTCTGGCTTTGAGACAATTTGGATATGCTCGGAGGGATGGCCCTCATGACATGTTGATCCCTGACATAGTTTTTGACTTCGACAACGATGCACAAAGACTTTGCCAGAGATTTATCAGAGCTTAGAGGATGCCCAATAGGGTAGATAGCAAGACACTGGGGCACAAGAACTCCATCCCTCTGGAGCCTTATCTCAAGTGGGTACGAGCCCGCTCCCAGAAGCTTGTGATGCCATACCCTCATGTTCTCCCCGTGATCAAAGAGCCAGTTTTGGAAGGAGAGGTGCCCTACACCATTCAACATCCTGACATGCCGACATCTTGGGAAGAAATGCAAAAGAGCTGGATCCAACTAAAGGAAGAGCGGAATTCTCTTGAAACTAGTCTATATGCCAGTGAGAAGAAGGTCTTGGAGCTCACCCGCCTGCTTCACGAGGAAAAGACTCTCAACACTTACATCGCTCCAAAGAGGATGCGCAGTGTCTTTTGGGATTAATTATTTTGTAATGTTTTGCCCATGAGACCCTGATGTACTGAACAGATTATTTCTTAATAACAATGTGTGTTCCTTTTTGTCTATAACAAATTTGAACTTTCGAACCCTTGAATGCATTGCATAAATAGCATATCATGCATCAAGTGCATAGCAGGTACTATTTTTCTACAGCTTGCTTAATCTTCTTCGTTGTTTATTTCAGCACATCTCATCATGAATCCTGAATCATATACTGAACAATCCATCAAGGCCCTCCAGGCCCAGAACGCCCAGTTTCAAGAGTTGGTAATGAGCTTGGCCCAAGGTCAAGAGGAATTGAAGGCTCTGTCGGTGAAGAAGAAGAAGAAGAGAATTGTACTGTTCAACTCTGGACGGAGGTTTGGTAATACATTGCAAAATGAGGCTGATCAAGCTGCTTCCTTTGTGGGGAAAGACAGTCCCCAAGGGGAAAGGGTTCCTAGTCTTGTGGTCTCCGACAACGAGACGGATTTCAATGATGAACATTACCCTCCTGCTGAGGACAGGTACAAGCAATTAGAGGATCGTCTGAGTGCTATGGAGATTCAACGTGTGCCCGGGTTGGACTTTGGCGATCTAGGTTTATCTTCTGGGGTGGTGATCCCACACAAGTTCAAGGCACCTTCTGTTGCGAAGTATGACGGGGCTTCCTGCCCAAAGCTGCATCTCAGATCTTATGTGAGGAAGATCCAACCATATACTGCAGACAAGAACTTATGGATCCATTTCTTCCAGGATAGCCTTTCAGGGGCTCAACTCGAGTGGTTCTATCAGCTGGATGGAGCCAGTATTCGAAACTGGGAGGACTTGGCTACTGCATTTTATAAGCAGTATCAGTACAATGCCGACCTCGCTCCTACACGTACCCAACTCCAGGGTATGTCGCTAGGGTCGGGAGAAGGTTTTAAGGAGTACGCGCAGAAGTGGAGAGACCTGGCTGGCAGGGTGCAGCCACTGTTGACTGACCGCGAACTTGTGGACACGTTCTTGGGGACCCTGTCTGGTCCATTCTTTAACCACCTGATTGGTAATTCTTCTGCAGGGTTTACAGACCTCATTCTGACTGGTGAAAGGATAGAAGCGGGTATTAAGTCGGGGAAGATACAGAAGGGTGCATCCTCAAGTTCTAAAAAGAACCTGTTCAAAAAGGAGTCTAGTGCTGTTTATGGGTCGAGGAAACAAAATAAACCGGAACTCCGCCAAGCTGTCAACGCGGTGGTTATCTCAAAGCCTGCTGCTGCTCCTCAACAATACAACCAATCCAGAGGTGAGAGGCCCAAAAGGCAGTACACTCGGCTTAGTATAACCTTGTCTCAGATCCTGCCGCAACTATTGTCAACCAATCTGGTAACCATCAAGGAAGCTCCAAAGGTAGTGAATACAACCTCTCCAAAGTACAACCCCAATGCCCGTTGTGCTTATCACTCCGATAGCCCGGGGCATTCTACTGATGATTGCTGGGCTCTAAGGAATAAGGTTCAAGACCTTATTGATGCTAAGGAAATACAGTTTGAAGCGCCCGAGAGGCCCAATGTTGTAACTGCTCCCATGCCCCAGCATGGAGTGAATGTTGTGGAAGAAGACCCGTATGTGGACTCTGTGGAAGAGATTGTTACTCCATTGTTGACTGTCAAGAGGAACTTGTTGCTAGCCGGTTTATTTCCGGGATGTAGTAAAGGTTTCCATTTATGTGCTGTTTCACCTGCTGGTTGTCCCTTGCTGAAGTCAGGCGTCCAAAACCTGATGGATAGCAAAGAGATCTTGTTCAAGAAGATTGTTGTTCCTGCTGTCCCTGCGGAAGAAGTTTCTATTGTTACTATTTTCAATAACCCCCCTAAGTCTCCCTCAAAGAAGCCTGTCCAAATCATGTCCGCTCAGAAGATCGCACCTATCATCATCACTGTTCCGGGGCCCCTCCCCTATATATCTGACAAGGTTGTCCCGTGGCACTATGGGGCAGATGTTTATGTGCTCGGAGTAAAACAAGAGTTTGATACTAGTACCGGTGTCAGTAACATCACCGGGCCTGCCAAGGTTACTCGTAGTGGTAGACTATTCTCACCAGATATCGCGCCTCCAGCTATTCGGAGACCTCTTGTTATCACACCTGCAAATGTGCCTGTTTCCCCTCCTGATCAAGTTTCTACCCCTGTTGCCGAGTCATCTGACGCTCGGGGCAAAGGGAGTGCTACTGATGTGCCTGCCCAGAAGGAGGCACCAAAGACAACCACTATTGAAGCTTCCCAGCAAGAGATGGAAGAGATCCTCAAGATTATCAAGAAAAGTGATTTCAACGTAGTTGAGCAGCTGGGGCACACCCCATCAAAAATTTATATGCTATCACTGTTGTTGTGTTCAGAGGCCCATGCCAAAGCCCTGATTTCTTTCCTGAAGACGGCCCACGTGCCACAAGAAACGTCTGCTGATCAATTTACCGATTGTGTGGCCAACTTGACTGCTGATAATGGGTTGGGTTTCTCTAACGCCGATCTGACTGCCAAGGGAAAAAACCACAATGATGCCCTGCATATCTCCATTGAATGCAGGGGCACTACTCTTGCCCATGTGTTGGTTGACACTGGTTCTTCATTAAATGTATTACCCAAGAAAGCTCTAGACAGGCTGGATTGTGAAGGTTTAGAGCTCAAGCCTAGTAACATTGTTGTCCGGGCCTTTCACGGGTCGAAGAGGATGGTACATGGTGAAGTTGACATTCCAATCAGGGTTGGGTCTCAGGTCTTTGATTCTACCTTCTATGTGATGGATATCCGACCATCCTATTCTTGTTTGCTGGGTCGTCCATGGATCCACAAGGCTGGAGCTGTGACCTCCACATTACATCAGAAGCTTAAGTACCCGGTCAGAGGGAAGATTGTTACAGTTCAGGGGGAGGAAGAATACATGGTCAGCCACCTTAATTCGTTCCGGTACATAGAGATGGACGGGGAGTTCATTGAGACCCCCTTTCAGCACTTTGAAGAGGTGCCTCAGACATTGGCAGCAGCAGAGACAGTGACTGAAGAAGACTCTCCTTTGAAGATGGCTTCCTTAAAGGATGCCAGGGATGTGGTTAAGAAGGGTGAGTGCACACACTGGGGCCGACTTCCTGATTTCACTTCGAAGACTGACAAATTTGGCTTGGGTTTCACTGCAGAAGCTCAGAGGGTTGTTCGCAAGGCAAGAATTGGAAGACCTCCTGTGTTCATCACCAACCCGGGAGTGAATGCTATTGAAGACGACGTGGAGGAATCTGAATTTGACAGCTGGATCTACCCAACAACCAACGGTGGACTAAGCAACTGGACTGCTAAAGACTACATACCTATTACTTTTGTCACTCAGTAATGAACTCTTTTGTTTTAAATTTGTAACGAACAATAATTTGAAACTTTATGGCCCGGTGTCTTACCCGGGGCACCGTGGCTTCATTTGTGAGGGCTTATTACTTATCATTTCCATATATCATGAATAAAAGCATTGGACGTTTTTCGCATTTCAAATCTTGCGCTCCCTTTCTTTCTTTATATATTGCAAAACAGCTATATTTACACACACTCACTCATACAGGTTCCAATCCACTCTGGATCTCACTGGTAACGACTCTGCTACTGCCAGTTATGACTTCGAAAATCCGATCAACTTAGCTGAAGACGGAGGTGAAGATGATTGTGAAGTTCCTGGTGAGCTTGCAAGACTGTTACTCCAGGAAGAGAGGGCCATTCAGCCACATGAAGAGCCAGTGGAAACGGTAAATCTGGGTACTAAGACAGACAGAAAGGAAGTCAATATTGGTGCCAATCTGAAGGCTAGCGTGAAACAACGGTTGATTCAGATGTTGCATGATTATAGGGAAATCTTCGCCTGGTCTTACGAAGACATGCCTGGGTTGGATACTGACATTGTGGTTCATCATCTGCCTACCAAGGAAGAATGTCCTCCGGTAAAACAAAAGGTCTGTCGTATGCGTCCAGAGATGTCCGAGAAGATCAAAGCTGAGGTTATGAAACAATTCGATGCCGGGTTTCTAGCAGTGACCTCTTACCCTCAGTGGGTTGCCAACGTGGTTCCAGTGCCGAAGAAGGATGGTAAGGTCCGAATGTGCGTTGACTACAGGGATTTGAATAGGGCGAGCCCCAAGGATGACTTCCCTCTACCTCACATCGACGTTCTGGTTGACAATACTGCTCAGCACAAGGTATTCTCCTTCATGGACGGTTTCTCCGGTTATAATCAAATCAAGATGGCTCCTGAAGACATGGAGAAGACCACTTTTGTTACTCAGTGGGGCACCTTTTGTTACAAGGTCATGCCTTTTGGGTTGAAAAATGATGGGGCAACCTACCAACGTGCCATGGTTGCTTTATTCCATGACATTATCCACCATGAGATCGAAGTATATGTCGACGATATGATAGCAAGGTCCCAAACTGAGGAGGAACACCTTGACCATCTGCAGAAGCTGTTTGACCGTCTGAAGTTGTACAAACTGAGGTTGAACCCGAACAAGTGCACCTTCGGGGTGAGATATGGAAAACTGCTAGGCTTCGTCGTGAGCGACAAAGGTATTCAAGTGGACCCTGCCAAAGTGAAAGCCATACAAGAGATGCCAGTCCCAAAGACAGAGAAAGAAGTCAAAGGCTTTCTAGGACGGATGAACTATATTGCCCGATTCATCTCACATCTAACTGCTACCTGTGAACCAATCTTCAAGTTGCTGAAGAAAGATCAAGTAGTACGTTGGAACGATGAATGTCAGGCTGCTTTCGACAGAATCAAAGAGTATCTCCAAGAACCACCCATCCTTATGCCACCGGTTGAAGGGAGACCTTTAATACTATACTTGACAGTACTTGACAGCTCGATGGGGTGTGTGTTGGGGCAGCATGACGAGTCTGGCCAAAAAGAGCACGCTATTTATTACCTTAGAAAAAAGTTTACCGACTGTGAGACCCGATACTCACTGCTCGAGAAAACTTGATGCGCTTTGGTATGGGCTGCTCACCGGCTGAGACAGTATATGTTGACTCACACTACTCTGTTGGTTTCAAAAATGGATCCTATCAAGTACATCTTCAAAAAGCCCGCCTTGTCCGGAAGAATAGCAAGATGGCAGATGATCTTGACAGAATACGACATCCAGTACACGACTCAGAAAGCAATCAAGGGAAGTGTATTGGCAGACCATTTGGCACACCAGGTAGTGGACGACTACCAATCCATGAACTTTGAATTTCCAGACGAGAATATCATGGTAGTGACTGATTGTGAAGTACCTGGACCGGATGAAGGACCTGAGGAAGGATCCCGATGGTCTATGCACTTTGACGGAGCCTCGAACGCTTTGGGTAACGGTATCGGCGCTGTGATCATATCCCCTAAAGGCACTCATACTCCACTGACCGCCCGACTATGTTTCAACTGCGCCAACAACATGGCGGAGTATGAGGCATGCATCATGGGTCTTCAAGCTGCAATTGACTTAAGGATCAAGTTTCTGAGTATCTTCGGAGATTCCGCTCTCGTAATCAATCAGATCAAAGGAGAGTGGGATACGAAACACCCAAACCTTATTCCTTACAAAGAGTGTGTACTGACGTTGATCCCCCATTTCACGGAGATAACTTTTGAACATTTCCCAAGAGAGGAGAATCAGTTGGCGGACGCGCTAGCTACGATGTCTTCTATGTTCAAAGTCAAATGGGATAACGAGGCTCCCCGAATCATTATCTGGAAATTGGATGAACTGGTATATTGATGTGACCTCGAGGCTGAAGAGGTAACTGAGAAACCTTGGTATCATGAAGTAAAAAGGTACCTGGAAGCTCAAGAATACCCCGAGGGTGCATCTGTCAATGACAAGAAATTCCTGAGAAGGTTCACGACAAAGTTCTTCCTCAGCAATGGCATTCTATACAAGCGAAACCATGATTCAACCTTACTGCGTTGTATGGATAAGACTGAAGCAGAAAAGATCATGGCAGAGCTCCATGAAGGTACCTTCGGAACACATTCCAGTGGACATACCATGGCAAAGAAAATCCTTCGGGCAGTATATTTCTGGTCCACAATGGAAGCCGACTGTTACCAGCATTCTCGGACGTGTCACAAATGCCAGATATATGCAGATAAGGTGCACATTCCTCCAGTACCTCTGAACATCTTGACTGCACCTTGGCCTTTTGCAATGTGGGGCATTGATATGATCGGCGAGATCATACCTACAACATCCAACGGGCATCGCTTCATCCTGGTAGCGATTGATTACTTCACAAAGTGGGTTGAAGCAGCTTCCTATGCTACGGTAACCAAGAACGTTGTGGCACGTTTCATTCGGCATAACCTGATCTGTCGATACGGCGTACCTGAGAGGATCATTACGGATAATGGTACCAATCTTAACAACAAGATGATCACTGAGCTCTGCGAGCAATTCAAGATACAACACCACAACTCTTCTCCCTACCGGCCGAAGATGAATGGGGTTGTCGAAGCAGCGAATAAGAATATCAAGAAGATTGTGCAGAAGATGACAATGACCTACAAAGATTGGCACAAGATGTTACCGTTTGCTCTTCATGGGTACCGTACCTCAGCAAGGACGTCAACAGGGGCAACTCCCTTTTCCTTGGTCTATGGCATGGAGGCAGTCTTGCCTATTGAAGTCCAGATACCCTCTCTCCGGATAATGAAGGATGCAGGTTTGAGCGAAGATGACTGGATCCAGACTCGGCTTGATCAATTAAACCTAATTGATGAAAAAAGACTCACCGCTATTTGTCATGGTCAAGCGTACCAAAAATGGATGATCAGGGAATTTAACAAGAAAGTCAGAGCACAAGAGTATCAAGTTGGAGACCTGGTTATCAAGCGCATCATTCTTCCTCAAAGTGATCCCAGGGGCAAATGGACCCCTACGTACAAAGGGCCATTTGTGGTTAAACATATCTTCTCAGGAGGAGCTATGATTCTAACCACCATGGATGGTGACGACCTTCCTCACCCCGCCAATGCAGACATAGTAAAAAGATACTACGCATGAATAAAAGACCCGCTAGGTTGACACACCTAGGCAAAAATAAGGGCTTCCCGGCGAACCAAAAGGGTTCGGGCAAAAATAAGGGATGAAATAAAAAAAAATCTGTACACCCGGCAAGTCGAAAACCTGAAAAGGTGGCTTGGGCAAAAATGGGTATCCCGGTGGACTGAAAACCCGAAAGGGCGGTCCAGGCAAAAGTTAGGGATAAGCGTAATACTATGTCTCATTGGATCACCCTGCATCCAGAATTCGGTATCAACTATCAAGTTCAGACGGCATCGATCAATCAGCTTCATCTTCAACTAAGCAGCAAAGTGATGAGACGCTTGAAGACATAAAGGCGATAGCGGAGTTGGAACCCAGTGGGATTATTTTTCACATAGCTGTTTTGTTTCCCTTTTGTATAAAACTATATCTTGTTCGGCGGCGTTCTCTTACTAGGACGTTAGCCTCTTGTATATAAACGCCTATTTACAGGCAAAATTCAAAAATCAATACAAATTCACTTTTCCAGACAAATTGCCAATTATTTTTCCCTTTTTTGTTTTGTTTTGCAAAGAACGTCCAATGTTCATTTTTGATATATGCATTTGACATTAATTGCTAACTCATAAATACTTACATGCGAAACAAAAGGCTAATTACAGGTGACATCAGAAACAGGGGCAATAATGAGTTGTCTAAGCGGCCTAGTTGCTCCGTCCACCAAGGTACCAAGGTAAGTTCGGCTGAAGAACGACCAAGATTACCCTCACTCCTCGCCAAGTAAGACGGAATCAACAACACTCCCCCCGAGCAGAGTTAGCCTCCCATCAGCCCTAAAAAGGCACAGTATCTCCAGCAAGACAGCAACGCTCTCCCCAAGCCGAGTTAGTCTACGGTCAACCTTAAGGAAGTCGGGTATCCTCAGAAGATCTCAATATTCCCCAATAGAGTATACAGGTGTTCCCAAGCAAGCATCCCCGGCAGTCTTAATATAAGATTGTTCCCCGGCGGAAAACCAAACACCCCAGTGGAGCCACTTCCCCAGTACAGCCCAAAAATCTCCCTAGGAAAGTTGAATCAATCTCCCCAGTAGATTCTGGAAGCTTATCCCCAGTAGATTCTGGAAGCTTATCCCCTGCAGAGTATGAAAGCTTCTCCCCGGCTTTATTCAAAGGTTATTCCCCACCAGAGCTTATAACTGGGTTATCCTCAGCTAATTACCACGGAAAGATCGTCCTCGGCGAAGTTCTTCCTATCCCCAGCGGAGTTCATCAATTCCCCAACAAAACTCATCAACGGAACCCCCAACGGAGTTATCATCAAAACCTCAGCGAAGTATCTCTTCCCACAGAGTAATTCCCCGCAGAGTAACCTCTTCAACAAGTTTATTCCCCAATGGAGTCATCTTCTCCTACCGGTTTATTCTTGCAACCATCATCCCTAGCGGAAATGAAGAACTCTACTCTTCAACATCAGCCCAGGATTCAACTTCCCAGCATTCGTCAAGGATTTATGTTCCTAGACGAAAATATATTCATAAACATCACATTATCATACACCATGACGCATGCATATACGCATCATAAACACACAATCTCATTTATTCTTGAGAACATCATGACATCACGCATTTCATACATCAAGATATTGCATACAACTGATGTTTTTCCTTTTCAGGAAAAAGGTCAATCCAAAGATGATTACTATCAGCTGTCGTAATTCCAGATTCGATTCCTGTATCCAGCCAGGGCATATCTGTGAGTAACTGATTGTAGATTCGATACCTGTATCCAGCCAGGGCACGTCTGCATGAAGAGTTTAGAGATTCGATTCCTGTATCTAGCCAGGGCATATCTGTAGATGAAGAATTCCATATTCGATTCCTGTATCTAGCCAGGGCATATATGTGAGTAACTGATTGTAGATTCGATACCTGTATCCAGCCAGGGCACGTCTGCATGAAGAGTTTAGAGATTCGATTCCTGTATCCAGCCAGGGCATATCTGTAGACGAAGAATTCCAGATTCGATTCCTGTATCTAGCCAGGGCATATCTGTAGATGAAGAATTCCAGATTCGATTCCTGTATCTAGCCAGGGCATATTTGTGAGTAACTGATTGTAGATTCGATACCTGTATCCAGCCAGGGCATGTCTGCATGAAGAGTTTAGAGATTCGATACTTGTATCCTGCCAGGGCATATCTGTAGACGACTAATTCCAGATTCGATTCCTGTATCTAGCCAGGGCATATCTATGAGTGATTGATTGTAGATTCGATACCTGTATCTAGCCAGGGCATGTCTACATGAAGAGTTTAGAGATTCGATACCTGTATCCAGCCAGGGCATATCTGTAGACGACCAGTTCCAGATTCGATACCTGTATCTAGCCAGGGCTTATCTGTGAGTAACTGATTGTAGATTCAATACCTGTATCCAGCCAGGGCACGTCTGCATGAGGAGTTTAGAGATTCGATTCCTGTATCCAGCCAGGGCATATCTGTAGACGAAGAATTCTAGATTCAATTCCTGTATCTAGCCAGGGCATATCTGTGAGTAACTGATTGTAGATTCGATACCTGTATCCAGCCAGGGCACGTCTGCATGAAGAGTTTAGAGATCTGATTCCTGTATCTAGCCAGGGCACGTCTGTAAGCCACCTTTTGAAGTTCCGGATTCGATTCCTGTATCTAGCCAGGGCATATCTGTGAGTGATTAATTGTAGATTCGACACCTGTATCTAGCCAGGGCATATTTACATGAAGATTTTGAAGATCAACCCCTGTAACAGGCCAGGTAATTATCTTTCTTTCTCAGGTACGCAAGTTCTCGCTAAGGAATCTCTTACGCGATCGACATTCCCAAATGGCATCTATAAGCCCATTCCCGACAAGGTTATGTCACAGCTCTAGATGGCATCTATAAGCCCATCCTCCTGTCCACCATCTTTCCAAATGGCATCTGTAAGCCCATTCCCGACATCACACTACTGATATTCTACTATGCGAGTGCAAATTTCTGGGCACTTTAGTGTTCAATCATCTTCCACCTTCAGATCACGAAAGGCACGCAAGCCAATCTACATCCTCAGGTCTAAGAAGATTGAACAGGGGCAACTGTTGTACCCCAAAATTTTCCCTCCCATATTCTTCAAAGTTTTGACAAGCATCATCTCAATTTAAAGGTTGCACAGTCAAACCATCCTCCTAAGCCAATCAAAATTAGGGTTTTGGTTCCTTCAGTAAATTTGAAGTTTTCAATGGTCAAATCAAGTCCCATAGGCCTACACATATCCTCAAGCATCTACATGGCAAGTTTCAAGACTCAAAGGGTCAAGTTGCACAGTCAAAGGTCCTGTTTGCTTCATAGTCAACTACAGGGGCAAAATGGTCATTTGGCAGTCAAAAGTCAAAATTTTTGGTCAACATCTTATTTTGAAGCCACAATAATCATTTGATCAAGTCTTGATCATGATTCCACAAGCATGGCTCAAAAATCATCAAGATGCCAAAAGTTTCTATTTTTGGACAGTTGAAAAGTCAACTGTAAATTGACCAGGGCATAACTTTTTCATGGTTCATCAGAAAAATCCCATCCAATGCTCATTTTGAAGGGTATGACATTTCCTACAACTCATCTTCACATTCTAAGTCCAAGAAATGCTCTCAGAAAAAGTTATCTATTTCTACATTATAGGGCATTTTCAAAAGTCAACCAAAAGGCACTTTAAGTCAAAGACCATAACTTGAGATTCGTAAATCAAAATGACATGGGACCAAAGGCATTGGTTAGAGGACTTCAATACCTTTCTAAAATGTCCAAGAACATGTTCATAGCTTCAAAATTGAGCAAGATATGCATTGGAGAATTTGGGAAATGTTTGGGAATTTGCAAAAGTCAACTTTGCCTAAAACACTTCATTTTTGCTAATGGGCCTCAAATTCTTTCTTGAAACATTACCCAAGGCTTATGCACGACCCATTAAGATTAATTTGAATTATTTTCTTATTTTTATTAATTATTTGGATTTTTAATTGATTAATAATTCATTTAATTGATTTAATTGTAGGAAAATTCAAAAGATATGTTTTTTAAATCTTTTGTGGAGTAAAAATACTCAGGGCAAGCTGGCAATTTCGTTTGTCAATCAAGGAGATAAAATCATCCAAAATTGTCAAGGTTTCTCAATCAAAAGGATGCTAAAAGATTTGATTGGAAATCAAATATACAAGCTTCAATACAATGGATTCTATGTGCAAGATTTACCCTAATTCCCTTGTGCTATATATGCTGAAGCCAAACCTAATTTCATTCACGTGCAAAAGCTGCTATCAAACACCATAACCAAATTCCAAAAGTTCAAGAAAATTTGAAAACTGAATTCTCACTTGCAGGCCAATTCAAACCCTTTTCTTGTTTCCAATACCTTGCTGACATTCCCAGGAACGATTTGCAGTCAAGAACGAGCCTTAACACTCAAAGAATCACCTCAAACAGTCACACGGTTCACCATTCTTTTCCATAATCGAAATTCCAGTTTTATGCATCATTAACATGTTTTAATTATTGCTTTGCATTGCTAACATCATTCTGAAGCTTTTGATATAGTTTAATTTGATTATGATGCCCTAAAACGAAAACTACCATTGGAGAATGCTAGGGTTTCGAAGCTTCTAATTTGGGGCTTTACAGCATGAGGAAAATTGGACCACATGACGCCTATGGTTGAATTCGTCAAGGCCGGACGAATTCAACCCAACCATCGTGCCCTTTTTATATTACATGTACACCTAATCGCTATTCTTGGCAGTTTTTTTTGTGGGGGTTTAAAACCCCCGCTATTTGTTTGTTTTTCTTACAGGCCAACAAAGAAGATGACGTCCTGGCAATATGTGGTTGGTCTATTCAAATAAATGGCGCGCGCGTGTTTGATTTCAGCATATGTTATTGTATCATGTATTATTTTAATTGCTTATTATGTTAACAAAAGCACGCGTTTGGCTCAGTGGAGGAGGACGTGTCTGGTAATTACTGGGACCTGGGTTCGATTCCCAGGTCCACCCAAATCTCAATTCTATTTTTTCTAACAAATTCATGTGCAGCGCTTGTCCAGAATTCCACCATAAACCTCACTCATCCAGCATGCCAAGTGGCCATGAAGCGCAATCCAAAGGCCAGGGACGGTTCCACACCAGTTCCAAGTCAATGAGCACGCATATGATCCCAAAAGTCAACAAGGGCTTTGTGTTAATGGGCCAACAATTCCAGATTAACCTCCCTTGGGTCCATCAGACCCCCCTGGTTAATTATTTCTTTTCTTCTTATTTTTATTTTGTTTTCTCTTAATTATTTCATAACTAATTATTATTATTATTAATTAACTAACAAATTAATATTTTTAATAAATTCAGAGAATAAAACATGTGAATATTTTATTAATTACTAATTTCATAAATTCATTGTTTTTGTAAATAAATACTAACAATTAACTTAGTTTAAATTAGGTCAATTTTAATCTTTTTTTTCATAAATAAGTAAAAATCATGTAGAATTAGGGTTTGACTATTTTCAATCATATTTTCTTATTATTATTATTTATTTATTATTATTATTTTTGTAAATAAAAATGTAAATTAATTAATTTAGTTAATTAGGTTAACTTTGACATTTTTTATTAATAATTAAAATAAACTTAGAACTAGGGTTTATTGACTTTTAATTTCCTTTCTCTTTTTATTTTTCATTCAAATATTAAAAACACAAAAAAAAAAACATTTTTTTTCTTTTTATTAAATAATTAATTAGTAATTAGGTTAATTTTAATTAAATTGCAAAAAAGGACAAAACTTGAATTCATATTTTCTCAAAAGGGTCAAAAACCCTAGGACGTTCCAATTTAATTCTTTCGCACATTATCTTATTTTGATTATTTATGTAACTGTTTCCGGAATGTAATAGTAATTAGGTTTACCGCTTTCTTTTATTTTTCGTATTTATTTTCCAAAACGGGTTATGTTTTTGGCGATGTATAGACCCGCACCTTGTAATAGCGTAGAATTTACATTTCCGCACTTTAATTTTCCGCACTCTTAACTGTTAATATGCATGAAAGAATGAATGACAATTAAAAACAACTCGTAGCTCACAAATTGCATGATCAAAGATAAACATTAACTGAAAAACAACACACAAGCACATGCCACTTCTAGGGTACGCCTCACTCGTTGCCTCGAACGTGGTCATCAAGCATAGGGTGTTTTAGAGGTCGCCCTCCTGTCTAAGATCCAGTTGCCTCGAAACGGTTGCCTCGGATAAAAGGATCTAGGACGTTAGGGTTACTTCTAAGGTGTCCTACTATTGCTTCGGTGACCACACTGTCCCTAATAGTCGAATTGACCCGAATACCTCCAACGACGGTGCTACCTACTTCTCAATAGTGGGATAGCACTGTTTAAAGGACTCTTACACAGCCTAATTCCTTAGGGTAGGTAGATCTCATGGGTACTTTCTCTTTTCAAAACAAATAAAAACATCTTTTCACACTGACACTTTCAAAAGGTTTTCAAACAGATTTTTCATACACTCTTGAGGACAGATACAAGAGTTACTTAGAAATTTTTCAAACGAAACTTTTTCAAAACCCACATACACTTGAAAAGCAAAAATATTTTGAAAACATAAGAGCAAGTACCTAAGAGCCCGTGGATAACCACAGATAGAAAGGATGCTAATACCTTCCCTTTCTATAAATCTACCTCCCGAACCGAGAAACATTCTCGAATAAGGAATTTTGCTGTGCTTTTGTCCTTTCCATGTTGGAGAACATAAAAGACGGTGGCGAATCATGCTTACCGTGACATTTCGCGAACCAACTAAAAACAGTCAGTTTTATTTCCACTGATCACAATTGCGCTTATAAAGGATACCATTGCTTAGGAAGAACTTGGCAGCAAATCTCCTTAAGAACTTTTTGTCATTGACTGAAGCTCCTTCAGGGTATTCTCGAGTCTGGAGATACCTTTTGATTTCATGAAACCAGGGTTGTTCCACTACTTCTTCGGTATTAATCTCATGACAGTATGCAGGTTCGTCCGTTTGCTCGATGGTTATTTGGGGAGCCTCGTTATCCCAGTTGAGTTTAAACATGGAAGACATTGTAGCCAGAGCATCTGCTAGCTGATTTTCTTCTCGCGGGAAGTGTTCGAAAGTAATCTGCTCGAAATGAGGCAACAATGTCAAGACATGTTCTTTGTATGGGATAATATTAGGATGTTTAGTATCCCACTCTCCTTTGACTTGACTGATAACCTTAGCCGAGTCCCCAAATACGACCCAAGATTTGATTCCCAAGTCTATAGCAGCCTTGAGACCAAAGATGCAAGCTTCATATTCAGCCATGTTGTTGGTACAGTTGAAGCAAAGTCGGGCAGTGAAGGGTGTATGGAAACCTTCCGGAGAAATGAGTACCGCACCGATACCATTGCCAAGTGCATTTGAAGCACCATCAAAGTACAGGATCCATCGGGATCCTTGTTCAGGTCCGTCATACGGTCTGTTACCTTCAATGTTGTCCAATGGCATGATGTCCTCGTCAGGGAAGTCGAATCTCATAGATTGGTAATCTTCGACGGCTTGATGAGCTAGATGGTTAGCTAGTACGCTCCCCTTTATAGATTTTTGGGTTGTGTACTGGAAATCATACTCTGTTAGGATTATTTGCCACCTAGCAATTCTTCCAGATAAAGCAGGCGTCTCGAAGATATACTTAATCGGATCCATTTTGAAAATCAGCAAAGTGGTATGAGTCAACATATACTGCCTTAGCTGGCGAGCAGCCCATACCAAAGTGCAGCAAGTTTTCTCGAGTAGTGAGTAGCAAGTCTCACAGTCGGTAAACTTTTTGCTAAGGTAATAAATGGCATGCTCTTTTCAGCCAGACTTGTCATGTTGGCCCAGTACGCACCCCATTGAATTATCCAAAACAGTCAGATACATGATTAGAGGCCTTCCTTCAACGGGTAGCATCAGGATAGGAGGTTCCAGCAAATACTCCTTGATCTTATCAAAAGCAACTTGACAATCGTTGTTCCATTCAACCACCTGATCTTTCTTCAATAGCTTGAAGATTGGCTCACATGTAGATGTTAGGTGAGATATGAACCTCGCAATATAGTTTAAGCGTCCCAAAAAAACTCTAACCTCCTTTTCAGTGCGAGGGAGGCATTTCTTTTATAGCTTTGACTTTAGCAGGATCAACCTTAATGCCTTTGTTGCTGACGATAAATCCCAAAAGTTTACCAGACCTGACTCCAAAAGTGCACTTGCTTGGGTTCAGTCTGAGCTTATACTCCTTCAATCTGACAAACAGCTTTTGCAGATGATCAAGGTGTTCTTCTTCTGTCTGTGAACGGGCTATCATGTCGTCTACGTAGACTTCAATCTCATGATGTATCATGTCATGAAATAAAGCTACCATGGTGCGTTGATAGGTTGCCCCGACATTCTTCAGTCCGAATGGCATCACCTTGTAGCAGAAGGTACCCCACTGCGTGAGAAAAGTAGTTTTCTCCATGTCCTCGGGGGCCATTTTGATTTGGTTGTATCCCGAGAATCCATCCATGAAGGAAAATACCTTGTGTTGAGATGTGTTGTCACCCAAGATGTCGATGTGTGGCAGTGGAAAATCGTCTTTAGGGCTAGCTCTGTTTAAGTCCCGATAGTCCACACACATTCTGACTTTGCCGTCCTTTTTAGGCACGGGCACGATGTTAGCAACCCATTGTGGATAGGAAGTAACATCCAGAAAGCCAGCATTGAATTGCTTCATTACCTTATGTAGGTGTTTAGGTATTGGCTTGCATTTTTGGTAAATTCCAAGTGTATGTATGAATGTCATGACTGATGTCATAACATTCTAGTTCAGGTTGTACTAACTCATTAGGTACATGTGCAGAAAAATATTGTAACTCAAATACTGATGTTTATAAGTGTGTATCTGAGCATGTTTGCAAAATGATCACATTTTGCTAAATCAGTAGACAGGTTTTCTCAGATGTCATAACAGATGTTATGACATCCTGTTCTGAACTAGAAGGATTACAGGATTGGATAAGTCTGAGTTTTTTCAGGAAATAACTCAGTCCTTCCTAAACAGAATCCTGCGTTTTCTGAGGAGTAACCTAGCTCAATCCTAACCTGATCAATAAAGTTCTCTGACCTGGTCTTTAGGTCAAACGGAATCAACCCTAGGTTTTTGGAAACCCTAACTGAAGTTGCAGCTGCTATATATTCAACAGAGCTGCGGTTTTTCAAGACACCCCTGCTGATTGATTAGAAGATCAATTTTGTAATCTGTATAGATTTGTTTATTGTACTCCAAGCAATTATCATTGTGATAAGTGCCTTGGAATAGGTTTCAATTGTAAGGGTTGTGTAGCACTCAAAGCTTTGAAGCAAGAGTGTTTGAATGTTACTTGACTAAAGCTGTGAAGCAGAGTCAAGTTAGTTGTGTACATCACTCAAAGCCGTGAAGCACGAGTGATTGTGTTACTTGATTAAAAAGCTGTAAAGCTTAATCAAGTGTGTGTTTTGAAGAGTGTCTTCATCAATTCTCAAGTCAAATTGGTTTATGTATCACTGCTGTGATTGAGGGGGAGTGAGTAGGAACTCAGGTTTAAGTTGTTACTTAGATTAGAATTGCATTGGGTAGGTCTTAAGTGAAGGAGATAAACTGGTTGGTTTATTCCTGAATTAACATCTCTTATAGTGGATTCTCTCCCTGGCTTGGTAGCCCCCAGAGTAGGTGTTGTTGCACACTGAACTGGGTAAACAATTGACTGTGTTATTTACTGCTTTTGTATTTACTGTCATATAGTAAGTCAGATACGGTGTCATAACATTGGACGTGACATTGAGTATCTGTAGCCAGAATTTCAATTGGCATCAGAGCAGGCACCCTGCCTGTATTACTGGGTGAGATCTAGGGATATCACTTTCTGGCACTATGGACAAAGAAGGAGTTTTTGGAAATAGACCACCCATTCTGGATGGAACTAATTATGACTACTGGAAACCTCGTATGATTGCCTTCCTAAAATCTCTGGACAAAAAGGCTTGGAGAGCTGCTGACAAAGGATGGATTCATCCCACCATAACTGAGGAAGATGGGACAATCAGTCTGAAGCCTGAGGAAGATTGGAGTAAAGAAGAAGATGAGCTAGCCCTGGGAAATTCCAAAGCTCTAAATTCCTTGTTCAATGGAATTGATAGAAATATTTTCAGATTAGTTCATCAATATGAACTGGCCAAGGAAGTTTGGGACACTCTCAAAACTACTCATGAGGGAACTTCCAAAGTAAAAATGTCAAGGCTTCAGATGTTGACCACTAAGTTTGAGAATCTAAAAATGATGGAAGATGAAACCATTCATGAGTTTCACATGAACATCTTGGAGATTGCCAACACCTCAGGAGCACTGGGAGAAAAAATGTCAGAAGAAAAACTGGTGAGGAAGATTCTCAGATCCTTGCCTAAAAGATTTGCAATGAAGGTGACTGCCATAGAGGAAGCCCAGGACATTAGCAAGTTGAAAGTGGATGAACTTATTGGGTCTCTTCAGACTTTTGAGATGGGAATCACTAATGATGATGTCAAAAAGAACAAGAGCATAGCACTTATGTCCAACACTGATGTTGAAGAAAACATTTCAGAAGCTATAGCCATGCTAGGAAGACAGTTCAACAAACTCATCAAAAGAATAGATCCAAAGTCAAGGTCTAATGTTCATAACATTTCCTCTGACATTGACAATTCCAGCAGAAGACCAAGGTCAGATGAGAAGGGAGTTCAAGGCAGAGGAATTCAATGCCATGGTTGTGAAGGATATGGGCATATTCGAGCTGAATGTCCTACCTTTCTTAAGAAACAAAAAGGAATGACAGTTACTTGGTCTGACTGTGATTCAGAAAGTAATTTTGAAGAAGAGACTGCCAAACGAGTTACTGCTTTAACTGGTGTTTGTACCTCTGAAAGTGACATCAGTGATGAAGAGGTGACTTTTGAAGAACTGGCTGAAACGTACAAGGAATTGTGTATCAGAAGTACTGAAGTCTGTGTACAGAATGAGAAACAATCAAAACTCATCATAAAGATGGAGGCTGAAAAACGGGCAAACCTTGAAACTATAAGTCTTCTAGAAGGAGAAGTTCAATTGCTGAACTCACAACTGAATCAAATGACCAAATCTGTCAAGATGTTGACAAATGGAACTGAGAAATTGGAAGAGATCCTACAGATTGGACAAAATGTGGGAAATAAATCTGGTCTGGGATTTATGAAAGCAACGAAATCCGGTTCTGGTAGGCAAATGTCAAAACAGATGTCTCAACACAACTCTCGACATCAGGAACAGAAACATATGAGGAAAAGGTACCAAAGATGGAAATGTCATCATTGTGGTAGATATGGCCACATAAAGCGTTTCTGCTTCAGATTACATGGATACCCTAATCAGAATTCAGGTGTCAAACCTAAGTCTAAAAAGGTACCACATGCTCCTCAATGGAAGAAAAAGGCTACTGCACTGATAGCTCACACTTCCCTGAGGGTCTCTGCAAAGGAAGACTGGTACTTTGACAGTGGATGTTCCAGACATATGACTGGAATCAAGAACCTCCTCAATAATGTTAAGCCTCACACCACCAGTTTTGTGACCTTTGGAGATGGGGCTAAAGGTGAAATCAAAGGAGTTGGTGATTTGAACTGCCCTGGAGTTCCAAGTCTAAATGAAGTACTGCTGGTGAAAGGACTAACCGCTAATCTCATTAGTATCAGTCAACTGTGTGATCTAGGATTCAAGGTCAATTTCTCAAAATCTGAATGCCTTGTAATCAATGACAAACAAGAGATAGTAATGAAAGGAGTCAGATCCAAAGACAACTGTTACTTATGGGAGGCTGAGAACACTAATTTCTCATCTGTGTGTTGCATTGCAAAAGAAGAAAAAGAGGTGAAACTGTGGCACCAAAAACTTGGCCATCTTCACCTAAGGGGTATGAAGAGGATTATCTCCTTGGAGGCAGTCAGAGGGATTCCAAAACTGCTAATTGATGAAGGAAGAGTTTGTGGTGAATGTCAGGTGGGTAAGCAGACGAGGATGTCACATCCAAAGTCAAGACATCTGACCACCTCTAAGGTTCTAGAACTCCTCCATATGGATCTGATGGGACCAATGCAAGTAGAGAGCCTTGGTGGTAAAAGATATGCCTATGTGGTTGTGGATGATTTTTCCAGATTCACCTGGATTAACTTCATTAGAGAAAAATCAGATGCATTTGAAGTCTTCAGAGAACTGTGCAAAAGAATTCAAAGAGAGAAGGAAGGATGTATTGTCAGAATCAGAAGTGATCATGGCAAGAAATTTGAAAACAGCAAGTTTGATGACTTCTGTGCTTCAGAAGGAATCAGTCATGAGTTTTCTTCTCCCATAACACCTCAGCAAAATGGAGTTGTGGAAAGAAAAAACAGGACCATACAAGAATCTGCCAGAGCAATGTTACATGCCAAAAGACTTCCTATGTATTTTTGGGCTGAAGCTATGAATACAGCTTGCTATGTTCATAACAGGGTCACCTTGAGAAAGGGAACCTCATCCACCATATATGAACTCTGGAAAGGAAGAAAACCAACTGTGAAGTACTTTCATGTGTTTGGCAGCAAATGCTATATCCTGTCTGATCGTGAACAGAGAAGAAAACTGGACTCCAAAAGTGATGAAGGCATATTTCTAGGATACTCCTCAAACAGCAGAGCCTATAGAGTATTCAACTCCAGAACCAAAACCATGATGGAATCAATAAATGTCATAATTGATGACTATCATGAAGAAACAGATGTTCCTTGTACTGTTGAGACATTCTTTGAGACTTCAACCCAACAGGATGATCTACCCAACTCCACCACAACAGAATCAGAATCAAAGGAAGCTAGCAAGACTCCTTCCATCAGAATTCAGAAGGATCATCCAAAAGAGCTCATCATAGGAGATCCTAATAGTGGAGTCATCACAAGATCTAGAGAAATCATCTCAAATTCTTGTTTTGTGTCCAAAATAGAACCAAGAAATGTCAAGGAAGCCTTAACTGATGAATATTGGATTGGTGCAATGCAAGATGAACTGAACCAATTCAAGCAACATGAAGTTTGGGAACTGGTTCCTAGACCTGAAGGAACTAACATCATTGGGACAAAATGGATATTCAAGAACAAGTCAGATGCTGAAGGAGTTGTCACCAGAAATAAGGCGAGACTTGTTGCTCAAGGATACACCCAAGTTGAAGGGGTTGACTTTGATGAAACCTTTGCACCTGTAGCCAGGTTGGAATCAATCAGACTCTTGTTGTCAATTGCTTGTCTTCTGAAGTTCAAGTTATTTCAGATGGATGTGAAAAGTGCCTTTCTAAATGGGTACTTAAATGAGGAAGCTTATGTGGAACAACCTAAAGGTTTTGTGGATCCAATCCATCCTGATCATGTCTACAAATTGAGAAAAGCTCTATATGGGCTGAAACAAGCTCCTAGAGCATGGTATGACAGGTTAACAAAGTTTCTCTCAGACAAAGGCTACAGAAAAGGAGGCTTGGACAAAACTCTATTTGTCAAAACTGACGGAGGAAAGTTGATGGTTGCCCAAATATATGTTGATGACATAGTGTTTGGCGGAATGTCAGAACATATGGTTAAACACTTTGCTGACCAGATGCAGGCTGAATTTGAAATGAGTCTCATGGGAGAACTAACTTATTTTCTTGGACTACAAGTCTCACAGATGGAGGACTCAATCTTCTTATCTCAAAGCAAGTATGCTAAGAATATTGTAAAGAAGTTTGGTATGGAGAATGCAAGTCACAAAAGGACTCCTGCTCCTACTCATCTAAAGCTCTCCAAAGATGCAAGTGGGGTTAAGGTGGATCAAAGTCTGTACAGAAGCATGATAGGAAGCTTGTTGTACTTAACTGCCAGCAGACCTGATATTGCCTTTGCAGTTGGAGTTTGTGCTAGATACCAAGCTGATCCCAAAGTCAGTCATATCAATCAAGTGAAGAGAATTTTGAAGTATGTAAGTGGTACTTACAACTATGGATTGTTGTATACTCATGGCTGTGAACCAACTCTGACTGGTTACTGTGATGCTGATTGGGCTGGTAGTGCTGATGATAGAAAAAGCACCTCTGGAGGATGTTTCTTTTTGGGAAGTAATCTGGTTTCCTGGTTCAGCAAGAAACAGAATTGTGTGTCTCTTTCCACCGCTGAAGCTGAATATATTGCAGCTGGTAGTAGCTGCTCTCAAATGTTATGGATGAAACAGATGCTCACTGAGTATAATGTCACACAAGATGTTATGACATTTGTGATCGGTGGATCTGGAACTGACTATTTAACGCCGGTTCGCGAAATGTCGCGGAAGCAAGAGTCGCCACCGTCTTTTATTTTCTCCAAATGGAAAGGACAAAAGCACAGAAAAATTCCTTAAAGAGATTGCTCTCGGTTCGGGAGGTAGGTTATAGAAAGGGAAGGTGTTAGCACCCTTTCTATCCATGGTTATCCATGGGCTCTTAGATACTTGCTCATTTGTGTTTTCAAAGTTGTTTGTTTGCTTTTCAATGTGGGTTTTAAAAGTTTCTTTGAAAAATTTCAGTTCGACTCGTACGTCAGAGTGTTTGAAAAATTTGCTTTGAAAGCTTTTGAAAATGTGTCAGTGTGAAAAGGTTTTTTTGTTTGTTTTGAAGAGAGCAAGTATCCTTGAGAACCTACCTACCCTAAGGAATTCGTCTGTGTAGATGTCCTTAAAAGTAGTGCCATCCCACCGTTGAGAGGTAGGTAGCACCACCGTTGGAGGTGTTCGGGTCAATTCGAGTTTTAGGGACGTGGTGATCACCAGAGCAATGGGAAGACACCTTAGAAGCTACCCTCATGCCAGGTTCCCGGATCATGAGGACTTACTAAGACGTCCTCTACTCGACGACCACCTTTCGAAAGGCAACAGTGAGGCGTACCCTAGGGGTGGTGTGTGCGAATTGTGTGTCATGTTTCAGTTATTTGTCTTGTCATGTCATTGTGTTCTACGCTTGATTTTAATTAGGGCCATTCATTCTTGCATGCATATTTAACAGTTATAAAGTTTGCGGGAAAATAAATCTAAGGTTATTACAAATGGCGCGGGTCCACATCGCCAAAATTAAACCGGACCCGATTTAGCGGAAAATAAATAAAGCGAATAAAAGTGCGAAAAGTTAAAATTACAAGGCTTTGGGACATGTACACAATTTATAATAAGCAATAAAGTAAACGCGCGAAATTAATAATTAAAAGCGACGGGCGTTGGACCCTTTTGCAAAAAGATTAAATTTAATAAGGAATTAAAATAAAAAATGAAAAATTAAATGTTTTGGGTATTTTTGCGTTTTTAGATTAAATAAGAAAAAGGATTAATTGTAATTAAAGTAAAATGTCCAAACCCTAATTCTAAGGTTTTCTTTATTTATTATGAAAGAATTGAATTAAAACCTAAATTAAACCCTAAATTATTTATGTACAATTTTTAATTTATGAAAATAAATAACTAATATTATTATTCTGAAAAAAGGGAAAAATTAAAAAGAAAATAAAAAGTTATTAAACCTAAACTCTATTTTTTGGATTTTAGTTATTAAAAAGAATTAAATTTGTAACCTAATTAAAACTAAATAATTACAAGCATTTATTTATGAAAATAATCATAATATAAGTATTTATTGATTTTTTTGTCTTTTCTGAATTTTAATGTTTTTTATGTTTTTTTTTTGTGAAAATAAATTAATTAAATTAAACAATCAAGAAAACAAAATAATAATTTAAATAAAATATAAGAAAAATAAAAGGAAGGCAACCAGGGGGGGGTAGCCCCAATTTAGGAGGTTCAGGCCTGGAATTTTGGCCCATTTGCTTGAATTTCGTTGACTTTTGGAATCACGTATGACACGTTTGACTAAGGCGTAGCATGTTCTTCAATCCTGGCCTTTGACGTGGATGTTCTGGGACGCGTGGAGGTTGATTGTTGGGCGTGTATGATGATCCTGAATGTTATGCCTGCATACAATCATTAAAGGAAAAATAACATGAAATTATTCAGACCTGGGGTTCGAACCCAGGTCTTATGCCTTGCCAATGCCTTCCCTGACCACTACGCCATGTGAGTTATAATTAATATATATTAACGAACAAATAACAAAAGACAAAAACAAACGCGTTAGTGGTTTAGCGCGCCAGTTTTCAAACTGGCCTATCACGTTGTGACAACGAGGTTGTCTTCTCCATTTTTCTGAAACAAAAGCCTATGGAAGCGGTTTTACACGCGTGGCTGTAGCTAACCTACAAGAAAATAGCGATTAGCATTCTATTGGTCATAAATTCATCGCGAGTATAGCTGCTTCTTCGTCTCGAGGCGCTGAGTTCAACCATGGTGGTCTCAAAGGCTAATTTTGCTGTATTGAAAAAGCCCTAAATTTGTACCCTGCAAAACCCTAAGGAACGAACATGGCATCTTGGCCAAAAGCGCACGAAACTTCAATTAAAAGTTATGGTTAGCTTGCAAACTTCATCAGAAACAAGAATTCATGAATAAAAATGCAAAAAGATGGATGAATTATGATATACGATTTCAAAAGCTTTGTGACACAGTTCGAGTTCTATCTACCACTTCTTGGAGCTTTTGTTGTTGTTTGTGATTGGACTGCGTTCAAAAGACCACAAGGAAGCTATTGAGATCAGAATGGAGGCTTGAATCAACCTCTAGAGGGGTTTTCAGAATTGCTATTTTTTTGATAAAATTCCAAGTTTGTGGATGTCCTTCCTGCGCAGTTTTTTAGTCTAAGGCAATTAGGTTTGTGCTTCTGATCATATAGTGAACATATTAGGTCAACAAAACTTGACAAAATCCAAAGCATTCAATGATTTCAATCTTTGATTTTGGAAGATCTTTTTTTGAATCTTTTTTCATGTTATTTGGTTCAATCATGCTCCAATCACACCAAAACTTGCCATATTTAATTGTACACGAAATCTTGAGAATAGAATGTGCACAAAAATATTTTTTAGGTCAAGCTTTATATTTTTCATGTATTAAAATAATTTAAATGAATTAATATTAATATAAATTCAAATAAATAATTAAAAAATAAGAAAATACTTCCCTTTGGGCCTAACAGTCGTGCATAGGCTTGGCATGAAGAAACTTGGAAGAAAAATGGGCCCATTTGCATTTTTAGGTCATTTGAACCATTGTTGACTTTTCAAAATTCCCAAAAATTTCCCAACTTCCACAAGGCATAACTTGCTCAATTTTTATACTTTTCACATGTTCTTGGACATTTTGGAAAGGTCTTTGAGTCCTTTAACCAATGCCTTTGGTCCCATGTCATTTTGATCTACCAATCTCAAGTTATGGCCTTTGACTTAAAGTCCCTTTTTGTTGACTTTTGAAAATGACCTATAATGTTGAAATTGATAACTTTTTGTGAGAGCATTTCTTGGACTTGAAATATGAAGATTAATTGTAGGAAATGTCTTTCTCTTCAAAATGAGCTTTGGATGGAATTTTTCTGATAATCCATGTGAAAGTTATGCCCTGGTCAATTTCAGTTGACTTTTTCAGTTGTCCAAATATAGTAACTTTTGCATCTTTGATGATTTCTGAGCCAAATTTTGAGAATCATGATCAAGCATTGATCAAATGATGTTTGTGGCTTCAAAATGATATGTTGACCAAAAATTTGAACTTTTGACTGTCAAATGACCATTTTGCCCCTACAGTTGACTGTAGTGCAATCTAGGGTTTTGACTGTGCAATTTTGAGCTGAATGTCTTGAAACTTGACATGAGGATACTTGACCATCTTTGTAGGCATATGAGACTTGATTGGACCTTTGAACACTTCATTTTCTTGATCAGAACCCAAACCCTAGTTTTGACTGTATAGGAAGCTGTTGAGCTGCACAACCCTTGGGGAATTTTGTGACCTTGACTTGACAAATCTTTGATGAATATGGGAGGGCAAATTTTGGGGTACAACAGTTGCCCCTGTTCAATCTTCTTAGACCTGAGGATGCAGATTGGCTGACGTGCCTTTCGTAATCCGAGGGTAGAAGATGATTGAACACTAAAGTGCCCAGAAATTTGCGCTCACATAGTGACGGTGATGGGGGAATGGGCTTATAGATGCCATTTGGAGATTGCTGGATAGGACGATGGGCTTATAGATGCCATCTGGATGTTGATCGCGTAGGAGATTCCTTAGCGAGAACCTGCATACCTGCAAAAGAGAAAATGAGTACCTGACACGTTGCAGGAGTTGATTTCAGATGCTTGGTATAGATGTGTCCTGACTGGTTACAGGAGCTGAGTCTGGAGCTTCAAACGCTGATGAATGAACCTGGTGTGGTTACTACCTTAGCATGAATGGTAAGAGAACCTTGGGCGACTTTAACTTCAACAATGCTCGTTGAGAAAAAATCTTGGGTGTCTTTAACTTCAACAACGCTTGTTGAGAAAAATCTTGGGTGTCTTCTACTGGAATAAGAATCAGGGAGATCTTAGGGTCGATCTGACTGAACCAGAGAGGCCTTTGACTGGGTAGGAATCAGGAAAATCTTAGGGTCAATTTAACTGAACCGGTCTAGGTCTTGGAATATCTTCAACTGGATAAGTATCAGGGAGATCTTAGGGTCGATCTGACTGAACCAGAGAAGGCCTTTTGACTGGATAAGCATCAGGAAAATCTTAGGGTCGATTTAACTGAACCGGTCTAGGTCTTGAAACATCTTCAACTGGATAAGCATCAGGGAGATCTTAGGGTCGATCTGACTGAACCAGAGAAGGCCTTTGACTGGATAAGCATCAGGAAAATCTTAGGGTCGATTTAACTGAACCGGTCTAGGTCTTGAAACATCTTCAACTGGATAAGCATCAGGGAGATCTTAGGGTCGATCTGACTGAACCAGAGAAGGCCTTTGACTGGATAAGCATCAGGAAAATCTTAGGGTCGATTTAACTGAACCGGTCGAGGTCTTGGAATATCTTCAACTGGATAAGTATCAGGGAGATCTTAGGGTCGATCTGACTGAACCAGAGAAGGCCTTTGACTGGATAAGCATCAGGAAAATCTTAGGGTCGATTTAACTGAACCGGTCTAGGTCTTGAAACGTGATTGAGAATTTCAACTGCATCTTTCCTGAAAGGTAAAAGTAAGTCATATACAATGCATGATATGGATCAAGCAATGATGTTCTCAACATAAAGGAGACTTGTATGATGCGGTGCGTTATGCATGCTATAATGATGTATGTGATGTTTTATGTATGTTTTCGTCTAGGAAAGTAAATCCTTGACGGGTTCCGGGAAGTCGTATCCTGGGCTGACGTTGAAGAATAGATTTTGCTTTCGCTGGGGATGATAGCTGCAAGAATACCGGTAGGAGAAGATAACTCCGTTGAGGAATAAACTTGGCAAATGAAGAGTCTGCGGGGAGAAAGGATACTCTAGCGACTATGCTGGGAAGCGGTACTCTGTGGGGATAGAGATGCTTTGCTGAATGTTGACAGTAGTTTGCTGAGGATACCCTTGTTGTACAGGAAATAGTTGCTGAACTTCGCTGGGGTAAGAAGATTTTGTCAACGACGCTCTTTCCATGGTTTTTGGCTGAGGATAACCCAGTTATATCCTGTTAAGGAAATAACTCTTTAAATAAAGCCGGACGACGCGTTCGTGCTCTGCGAGGGGATAAGCTTCCAGAATCTACTGGGGATAAGCTTATTGCTTGGGGATATGATTTCCAACTTTGCTGGTGAAGCTGGATTGGACTCTTCTGGGGGAGGTTTGATATGCTTGGGAAAGTGATTCCTTTGAACGTTGGTATACCGCCGGGGAACAATCTTTAGACCAAGACTGCCGGGGATGCTTGTTAAGAATATGTGCTGCTGGGGAAGTTTGAGATCGGCTGGAGGATACTCAATTTCCTTGATATTTGATGATTTGCTTGGAGAGGAATGTACTGTTTAATCACTCTCTGGGGAATTCAGGTATACTGATCATGTTCTTTAGCTGAACCTATCTTGGTACCTTGGAGGATAGAACAATTGGATTGTTTAGACAACTCTTTATTGCCCCTGTTTCTAGTGTCACCTGTAATTAATTCCTTTGTTTCGTATGCAAATATTTATGAGTTAGCAAATTATTGTCAATGCATACATCACCAATTGAACCTTGGACGTTCTTCGCAAAACAAAACAGAAAAAAAAGAAAAACACTTGGCACGTTTAACTGAGAAATATATTTGTATTGATTTTTGAATGGCCTGAATAGGCGTTTTGTGTACAAGAGGCTGACATCCTAGTAAGAGGTACGTCGCCGATCAAAAGAGTTTATACAAGTTTTGTACAAAAGAAAATAAAACAGCTGTGTGAAAGATGAATGATCCACTGGGTTTCAACTCTGCTATTGTCTTTATAACTCCGAGCGTCTCATCACTCGATGACCTTGGTTGAAGGTGAAGCTGACTGATCGATGCCGTTTGAGCTTGATGCAGATACCGGATTCTGGATGCAAAGTGATCCAATGAGACATAGTATTACGCTTTTATCCCTAATTTTTGCCTGGACCGCCCTTTCGGGTTTTCGATCCACCGGGATACCCATTTTTGCCCAAGCCGCCTTTTCAGGTTTTCGACTTGCCGGGTGTACAGATTTTTTCATTTTCATCCCTTCATTTTGCCCGAACCCTTTTGGTTCGACGGGAAGCCCTAATTTTTGCCTAGGCATGTCAGCCTAGCGGGTCTTTTTTTATGCGTAGTATTTTTTAACTATGTCTGCATTGGCGGGGTGAGGAAGGTCGTCACCATCCATGTTGGTTAATATCATTGCTCCTCCTGAGAACACATGTTTAACCACAAATGGCCCTTCATATGTAGGGGTCCATTTGCCCCTTGGATCACTCTGAGGAAGGATGATTCTCTTGATAACCAGATCCCCAACTTGATATTCCTGTGGTCTGACCTTTTTGTTAAATGCTCTGATCATTCGTTTCTGATACGTCTGACCATGACAGATAGCAGCAAGTCTCTTTTCGTCAATGAGATTGAGTTGGTCAAGTCGCGTCTGGATCCAATCATCTTCGTTCAGATTTGCATCCTTCATTATCCGGAGGGAGGGAATTTGTACTTCAATCGGCAAGACTGCCTCCATGCCATAAACCAGAGAGAAGGGAGTTGCCCCGGTTGACGTCCTAGCTGAGGTACGGTACCCATGCAGAGCGAACGGTAACATCTCGTGCCAATCTTTGTAAGTTACTGTCATTTTCTGCACGATCTTCTTGATGTTTTTGTTAGCTGCTTCTACAGCCCTGTGATCGGTGGATCTGGAACTGACTGTTTAACGCTGGTTCGCGAAATGTCGCGGAAGCAAGAGTCGCCACCGTCTTTTATTTTCTCCAAATGGAAAGGACAAAAGCACAGAAAAATTCCTTAAAGAGATTGCTCTCGGTTCGGGAGGTAGGTTATAGAAAGGGAAGGTGTTAGCACCCTTTCTATCCATGGTTATCCATGGGCTCTTAGATACTTGCTCAATGTGTTTTCAAATTGTTTGTTTGCTTTTCAATGTGGGTTTAAAAAAGTTTCTTTGAAAAATTTCAGATCGACTCGTACGTCAGAGTGTTTGAAAAGTTTGCTTCGAAAGCTTTTGAAAAGTGTCAGTGTGAAAAGTCTTTTGAGTTTGTTTTGAGATTAGAGCAAGTATCCTTGAGAACCTACCTACCCTAAGGAATTCGTCTGTGTAAATGTCCTTTAAAGTAGTGCCATCCCACCATTGAGAGGTGTTCGGGTCAATTCGAGTTTTAGGGACATGGTGATCACCAGAGCAATAGGAAGACACCTTAGAAGCTACCCTCATGCCAGGTTCCCGGATCATGAGGACTTACTAAGACATCCTCTACTCGACGATCACCTTTCGAAAGGCAACAGTGAGGCGTACCCTAGGGGTGGTGTGTGCGAATTGTGTGTCATGTTTCAGTTATTTGTCTTGTCATGTTTGTTGTGATCTACGCTTGATTTTAATTAGGGCCATTCATTCTTGCATGCATTCGTTAACAGTTATAAGTTGCGGGAAAATAAATCTAAGATTATTACAAATGGCGCGGGTCCACATCGCCAAAATAAACCGGACCCGATTTAGCGGAAAATAAATAAAGCAATAAAAGTGCGATAAATAAATGTACATGGCTTTGGGAGATTTACAGAATTATATTAAGCAATAAAGTAAATGCGCAAAAGAAAATAATCAAAACAAAACTAGGGCGTTGGACCCTTTTGCAAACAATTAAAATTAAGGAGAATTAAAAATTAAATGATTAAATGTTTTTTTTTTGGTATTTTGTGTTTTTTTAGATTTAAAAGAAAAAAAGGAAAAAAATTTATTAAAATTAAAATGCTAAACCCTAGTTCTAATATTTTTTAAGTTTATTATGAAAGATTTAAATCGAAACCTAAATTAAACTCTAAATTAACTTATGTACAATTTTTAATTTATGAAAATAAAATAATAAATAATAATATTGTTATTCTGAAAAAAAAGGAAAATTAAAAAAAGAAAATAAAAAGTTATTTAAACCTAAATTCTATTTTTTTGATTTTTATTAAAAAGGAATTAAAATTAAAACCTAATTAAACTAACTAATTTATATTCTAATTTATTTATGAAAATAATTATAATATAAATGTTTTATTAGTTTTTTTTGACTTTTTTCTGATTTTTGAATGTTTTTGTATTTTGTTAAAAAATAATTAATTAAATAAATAGCCAAAATAAAAGAAATTAAAAGAAAAATTAAAGAAAGAATAGAAATAAAAAATAAAAAATATAAGGCAAACCAGGGTGGGGTGTAGTCCCAGATGGAGGTATAGATTTAAGAAGCCTGGCCCAATTAAGCTTGCAATGTGCTGACTTTCCTGGATCGTGTATGACACGTTGACCAGCCTCCATGGTATGCCTTCAATCTGACCCTTGATTAGATCTCCTGGGACGCGTGGGCGATGAATATTGAGTGTGTATGGTGAACTTTCATGTTAGGCCTGCATGGGATCAATTATAGAAAAATAATATGGGATTTTGCCAGACCTGGGACTTGAACCCAGGTCTTTGAAGTTACCAGCACAACCCTTGACCACTGAACCAAGCGCGTTTCAATTAACAGATAATAAACCATAAATAATATAAGAAAAACACATTAGCGCTTTTGGAAATTCGCGCGAAATTCAAAAGATCCAATCACCATTGGACACGAGGTTGTCTTCTTCCCCACCCTGTAAAACAAAACAAAAGAGCAACGGTTTTTATAGCGTTGCGTTAGGGGTGATTCAAGAAAATAGCGAATAGCTCCATTCTCAACATAAATTAGGCGCGATGATATGGATCTTTTCGTCTCTAAGCCCTGAGTTCAATCATGGTATTCAGAGGTCCTAATTTTTCTTCTACACGAAACCCCCAATTTCAGAAACCTGCAACCCTAATTTTTGACAATGGCGAAAACGCATATGTGGCTCAAAAACACAATCAAACGTATCAGTTAGTTTAGAAACATCATTGTGATCATGAATATGTAAATAAAAATGCACAAATATGCTTAAATCATGCTATGCGATTTCAAATTTTTTGAGGTTCAGTCCGGGTTCTTGATACCAATTCAAGGTCTTTTGGTGGACGTTCTTGGTTGGAATTTGATCAGGAGTGCCTGAGGATGCTAATGGAACGAGAGTTGGTGCTTGAATCGACCTAAAACCTTGATTTCAGTATTTGCTTTTTGGAGAAATTTTGCAAGTTTGTAATGTCAATTGCTGCGCAGTATGCAGTCTAAGATCATTAGGGTTATGTTCTAGTACTTGTAAGGAAGCAATTAGGTTAAAAAGATTGAATAAAATCCATTGCTTTGATGATTTTTGGATATTTGATTTCATGGATCTTTTCCAATCTTTTTCTCATAGTTTTTGTATCAAATCTGATCAATTAGCACCAAAACTTGCCTATTTAAGATGTGCACGAATTATAGAAGCCAAATCATGCATAAAAAGATTTTTTTAGGTTAGGTTTATATTTTTCATGTATTAAAATGATTTAAATGAATATAAATTAATATAAATTCAAATAAATAATTAAAGAATATGAAAATACTTCCCTTTGGGCCTAGTGGTCGTGCATAGGCTTGGCATGAAGGAACTTGGAAGAAAAATGGGCCCATTTGCATTTTTAGGCCTTTTGCATCAATGTTGACTTTTCAAAATTCCTAAAAATTTCCTAACTTCCACAAGGCATAACTTGGTCAATTTTTAAGCTTTTCACATGTTCTTGGACATTTTGGAAAGGTCTTTGAGTCCTTTAACCAATGCCTTTGGTCCCATGTCATTTTGATTTACCAATCTCAAGTTATGGCCTTTGACTTAAAGTCACTTTTTGTTGACTTTTGAAAATGACCTATAATGTTGAAATTGATAACTTTTTGTGAGAGCATTTCTTGGACTTGGAACATGAAGATGAATTGTAGGAAATGTCTTTCTCTTCAAAATGAGCTTTGGATGGAATTTTTCTGACAATCCATGTGAAAGTTATGCCCTGGTCAATTTCAGTTGACTTTTTCAGCTGTCCAAATATAGCAACTTTTGCATCTTTGATGATTTCTGAGCCAAATTTTGAGAATCATGATCAAGCATTGATCAAATGATGTTTGTGGCTTCCAAATGATGTGTTGACCAAGAATTTGAACTTTTGACTGTCAAATGACCATTTTGCCCCTACAGTTGACTGTAGTGCAATTTAGGGTTTTGACTGTGCAATTTTGAACTGAATGCCTTGAAACTTGATATGAAGATACTTGACCATCTTTGTAGGCATATGAGACTTGATTGGGCCATTAAAAAGTTCATTTGCTTGACCAGAACTCAAACCCTAGTTTTGACTGTATAGGAGACAGTTGAGCTGCATAACCCTTGGGGAATTTTGTGACTTTGACTGGACAAATCTTGGAGAATATGGGAGGGAAAATTTTGGGGTACAACAGTTGCCCCTGTTCAATCTTCTTAGACCTGAGGATGCAGATTGGCTGACGTGCCTTTCGTAATCCGAGGGTAGAAGATGATTGGACACTAGAGTGCCCAGAAATTTGCGCTCACATAAATGACAGTGATGGGGGAATGGGCTTATAGATGCCATTTGGAGATTGCTGGATAGGATGATGGGCTTGTAGATGCCATATGGATGTTGATCGCGTAAGAGATTCCTTAGCGAGAACCTGCATACCTGCAAAAAAGAAAATGAGTACCTGACACGTTGCAGGAGTTGATTTTAGATGCTTGATACAGATGTGTCCTGACTGGTTACAGGAGCTGAGTCTGGAGCTTCAAACGCTGATGAATGAACCAGGGATGGTTACTGCCTTAGCATGAATGGTAAGAGAGTCCTGAATGATTTCAACCTCAACAACGCTCGTTGAGAAAATCTTGGTGAGGATTACCATCTCCGTAGTGTCAAGACGAGAACCAAAGGACAATATAATCTCAAAGGGAGTCACCTCACTCACCGTTGGAGAGGGAACTATAGGAAATTATAATCTGAAAGGAAATATCACCTCACTCGCCGTTAGAGAGGGAAACATCTTGAAAGGGAATTATCACCTCACTCGCCGTTGGAGAGGGGACCATAAGAGAATATCACCTCACGCTCATGCCGGAGAGGGAAACATCTGAAGAAGGAATTACCACCTCACACGCCGTTGGAGAGGGGACCATAAGAGAATATCACCTCACGCTCATGCCGGAGAGGGGAACATCTGAAGAAGGAATTACCACCTCACACGCCGTTGGAGAGGGGACCATAAGAGAATATCACCTCACGCTCATGCCGGAGAGGGGAACATCTGAAGAAGGAATTACCACCTCACACGCCGTTGGAGAGGGGACCATAAGAGAATATCACCTCACGCTCATGCCGGAGAGGGGAACATCTGAAGAAGGAATTACCACCTCACACGCCGTTGGAGAGGGGACCATAAGAGAACTTCACCTCACGCTCATGCCGGAGAGGGAAACATCTGAAGAAGGAATTACCACCTCACACGCCGTTGGAGAGGGGACCATAAGAGAATATCACCTCACGCTCATGCCGGAGAGGGAAACATCTGAAGAAGGAATTACCACCTCACACGCCGTTGGAGAGGGGACCATAAGAGAATATCACCTCACGCTCATGCCGGAGAGGGGAACATCTGAAGAAGGAATTACCACCTCACACGCCGTTGGAGAGGGGACCATAAGAGAATATCACCTCACGCTCATGCCGGAGAGGAAAACATCTGAAGAAGGAATTACCACCTCACACGCCGTTGGAGAGGGGACCATAAGAGAATATCACCTCACGCTCATGCCGGAGAGGGAAACATCTGAAGAAGGAATTACCACCTCACACGCCGTTGGAGAGGGGACCATAAGAGAATATCACCTCACGCTCATGCCGGAGAGGGGAACATCTGAAGAAGGAATTACCACCTCACACGCCGCTGGAGAGGGGACCATAAGAGAATATCACCTCACGCTCATGCCGGAGAGGAAAACATCTGAAGAAGGAATTACCACCTCACACGCCGCTGGAGAGGGGACCATAAGAGAACTTCTACTGAGTCTTTATCAGAAAAATCTGTTTGGAGTCGATTTAACTGGACTAGAGAAGTCCTTGAAACATGTTTGAGAATTTCAACTGCACCCTTCCTGAAAGGTAGAGGTCAGTTATATGCGATGCATGATATGGATCAAGCAAACATGGATACGATTTATATGATATGATGTGTACATGCATGCTATAATGATGTATGTGATGATTCATGTATGTTTTCGTCTAGGAAAATAAATCCTTGACGGGTGCCAGGAAGTCATATCCCGGGCTGATGTTGAGGAAGAGATTTTGCTTCCGCTGTGGATGATTGTTGCAAGAATACCGGTAGGAGAAGATAACTCCGTTGAGGAATAAACTTGGCAAATGAAATAATTCTGCGGGAGAAAAGATACTCTAGCGATCATGCTGGGGAGTGCTACTCTGTGGGGATAGCGATGCTTTGCTGAAATGATGAAGATAACTCCGCTGGGGATACCGTTGATGAGTTATGCTGGGGATATCCTTGTTGTGCTGGAAGTGTTGATAGATTTCGCTGGGGGTAGGAAGATACTTTGCCGAGGACGCTCTTTCCGTGGCTTTTGGCTGAGGATAACCCAGTTATATCCTGTTACGGAAATAACTCTTTAAATCAAGCCGGGACGACGCGTTCGCGCTCTGCGAGGGATAAGCTTCCCGAATCGTCTGGGGATAAGCTTACTGCTTGGGGATATGAATTCCATCTTTCCTGGGGAACTGGATTGGACTTTCCTGGGGAAGTTTTGATATGCTGGGGAAGTGTTGAGATCTACGGGAGGATACTCAATTTCCTTGATAATTTTGCTTGGAGAGGAATGTACTGTTTCGTTGAACCACTCTCTGGGGATTTAAGATACACTTGGCCGTGTTCTTTAGCTGAACCTACCTTGGTACCTTGGAGGGCAGAACCATTAGGTTGCTTAGACAACTCTTTATTGCCCCTGTTTCTGTGGGAGGAGGCACCTGTGAAAATGTTTGATAGTTGTTGATGGACAAACTTTCTTCTGGTAGACAGGTGACAAGATGACAGGACATAGTCGTACGCTTTGATCCCTAACTTTTGCCCGGACCGCCCTTTCGGGTTTTCAGTCCACCGGGATACCCATTTTTGCCCAAGCCGCCTTTTCAGGTTTTCGACTTGCCGGGTGTACAGATTTTTCATTTTCATCCCTTATTTTTGCCTGAACCCTTTTGGTTCGTCGGGAAGCCCTTATTTTTGCCTAGGTGTGTCAACCTAGCGGGTCTTTGATTACGCGTAGTATTTTCTCGACTATGTCCACGTTCTCAGAATGTGGGGAGTTGCCCCTGTTAGAAGTGTTTTATCATGCCACCAGAAGATGTTTGATCAGGCCAGATTTGTTGTTGAAATGCCCCAAGTGACTCAAGCGGAGATTTGCCCCAGGCTATTTGGCCTTTGAGAGATTCTCCGAATCTTGATTGGATTGCCCCAGATGATTCAAGCGGAGATTTGCCCCAGGCTATTTGGCCTTTGAGAGATTCTCCGAATCTTGATTGGATTGCCCCAGATGATGGACCATGCTCATGTCTGCCCCTTGATTGGAGGTACTTCTGTTCATTAGGCATTCGTCGTGCGAACTTCTGCTGTTCAAACAAAAATTCATATGCAAACAATGTTATATCAAAAATGCAAAGCTTATGTCTGTCTTGAAGATTTTGAAAATGCATTCTTTTCATAAAGCAAATGAATGTTTGTAAAACGTGATGTCAACTCCGTATTTACCGTAGGCCTTCAGGAGTCAGGATACCTTTCGTAACAGTATGCTTTCGAACTAACCCGTGCTTCGGCTAGGACTTTTAAGGATTGTAGCGTGGCCCGGTTCACGGTTTTAAGAAACAAAAGATAAAGGCTCAAATTATTTGTACCCACCCGCTCTTCGTGATGTTCTTCAAACCTAAACTCAGTTGATCACACGTTAGACCTTGTTCGAGTCTTTACTCTGATTTTCCGGTGATGATTCGGATGTTGATAACTTGTTTTGAATAGGCGGTCATTCCTTTTTTGTTGAGGGTTTGTGAGACCTCTTTTTTTGATTTTGTTATCCCTTTCTTTTTTTTTTCTTTTTTTTTTTTTTTTGCCTGAACTGTTTCCTTTTCGGAATTACAGTCAGCGGGATGCCCCAGTTTCATAAGTCCCTTTTATAGGTTTTGACTTTTTGGGCTTTTTGTTTATGATTTTTTTTTTTGATAACAACTGCCTGTCTTTATGATTGTTCTGAACCATCACTGTTTTTCCGTAAGGATCTCTTTGGTGCCATTCGTTATGCACTTGGATCAACTGAGAAGACTACCCTGCCCCGGGTTATGATAAAGGGTTTCAATTTTCGAAAATAAAAACTCCTACTTCTTTGGCTCAGATGGGTTGACGAGGGTTTATCATCCTTATAACTCCAGTGTTTAGGGATTGAAACAATGCCTGTACCTCATCAGCGGGGTCTGTTCAAAAGCATACTGTAATGATTGTGGTATCGTTTTCGTCATCCTCCCTCAAGAGGCTTAGAATTAATGAGAGTTGATCATCAGAAAAAATATGAAAATAATTTGCGTATAGTGAATACGAATATATTGATTCAAAACAGACATATGCGATGCACTAGTGAAATAACAATGTTTGACAATGAGTAAACGTTTGAATAATCAAAAGGGAATTACAACTTGAAAAATCCTAATGAACAAAAATTTCTAGTTTGAGACAGCCATGAAGAATTCTCAGCGGAAGGTTTTCATCTCGCCATCTGGCATGAACTCTATCACCCCTTCGTCAATCAAATCCTGAATTTTATTCTTCAAGGTCCAACAGTCGTCTGTAGCATGCCCCGGGCTGTCTGAATGATAAGCGCAGTGGGTGTCGGGGTTATACCTTGAAGCTGTCCTGTTGGGATTTTTGGGAGGGTCCTTTAGAGTGATCAGATTGACCTCCAGCAAGCGCTTCAGTATAAAGGATGAGGGTATATCAGTCTCCGAGAAATGTCTTCCGGGCGCATTTCGTTTACGTTGACTACCCCGTTGAGGCTGGGCTCGTGACCCTGAAGCAAGCTGAGGAGATTTTCCTTTGTCTTCTTGCCCCGCATGTGGTTGAATGATGGCTGGAGCTTCCACCTTGGCTGTTTGCCCTACTGGATTATTTTGAAGCAGCTTGGTGACGAGGACCCGGAGCTCTTCTTGTTTTTGAGTTAAATCCTGAATGAGAGTCATTTGGCCCACCAACTGCCCCATCATTTGGATCTTCATGGTTGCCAACTCAATTTGTAGCCCTTCCAGCTGATCGTTCCTGATGCCCCCTGCATTCCCTAAGGTCAAGTTCCTGGTGAGGAGAGTCTTTATTTCTTCTTGCCCCTGGGATAGGTTCAAGAACATTTCTCGCAGTTGGGCGTTCTGAGTACGAAGATCTTGGTTGTCTGGTTGGAAGGCCATTGCTGAAATAAACAGCGAGAAAGGTAAGTGACCTGCAACAAAGATACCTGCTATGCAATGATGTGTATGATATGCATGCAATGTTTTCAAGGACCTCGCGGGGTAAACAAGAAATTTGTTAAAGTTGGAAACTGGTGACTTGATTGAAGATACTTCATGTTGTTGAGAGTCCTTCTTCAAGGGTCAAAAGCTCACCATATCCAGTGGGTCATAGCCCCTGACAACCTTGGCTAGAGGAAAATAAATCCTCTTTGCCCCCGGCTAGATGTTTGATTTATCATAACCTGCATCACAAGCCCTTGAGATCCTTGAAATGGGTTAGGATGTATGCAATGGTATGCAATGGTATGATGTCATGCTATGCATGGGGTAATGTGAGTAACCCTGTTGTAAGTCCCAATTAAGGACTGCAAACCAAAACCTGCAAGAAACTCAAGTAAAACCTGTCATGAGTCCCAATTAAGGACTAAAACAAACCCTGCAAGAAACTTGGTAAACCTTGTTATGAGTCCTGGTTAAGGACTAAAACAAAAACCCTGCAAGAAACTTGGTAAACCTTGTTATGAGTCCTGGTTAAGGACTAAAACAAAAACCCTGCAGGAAACTTGGTAAACCTTGTTATGAGTCCTGGTTAAGGACTAAAACAAAAACCTGTAGGAAATTCAGTAAACCCTGTTATGAGTCCTAGTTAAGGACTATAAACAAAAACCTGTAGGAAATTCAGTAAACCCTGTTATGAGTCCTAGTTAAGGACTATAAACAAAACCTGCAAGAGACTTAGTACCCTGTTATGAGTCCCAATTAAGGACTGTAAACAAAACCTGCAAGTAGTTCATGCGTCAGATAACAAGCATGCAAGTAGTCAAGTACGAAGGCACACAAGTCACACAAGAGAAACCCTTAGAGTTTAGGCCAGCATGGGGTCTGGGTAGTACCCTCTTGAAGTTGGTGGGTTCAACCTGTCCTATTAGAAGTAACCGGGTTCTAAGGGTCCCAATATCACGGGATTGCTTTCATTGTTCATCGTTTCGATTTGGCCACTGAACTGGCGACCGAAATATTCCAAGAAAGCAACCCTCAATTGAGTGTAGTATCGAGTATCAACCAACCTCGGTCTGCACCAAAGTCAGTTATCTCACTACCCTAAAGAGGCCAAGATAGTTCAATTAAGGTTCCTAAGGTCTGTTGATGCTTCACGACACCACGCGGAGGCCCCGTACTCTCCTTGACTGAACTCAAGGGTTACCGGTACACACCAAAGTGCCACATCAACGTAGCAGACTGTTTCAACCATGTCGGTATACCCCGCACAGTTCCCTCACAGCCTTGTTGCTACTTTCTAAGAAGGTATCCCCCAGATCCGGGTTAGGATCTATAGAACTCCCAAGCAACCCACAATTTAAAGCACACAAGGAAAACAATTGAAAACACAGTTATGAACTAGCCCTAAGGTACACCTCACTTTATAAGATTATCCCCAGCAGAGTCGCCAGTTCTGTGATCGGTGGATCTGGAACTGACTGTTTAACGCTGGTTCGCGAAATGTCGCGGAAGCAAGAGTCGCCACCGTCTTTTATTTTCTCCAAATGGAAAGGACAAAAGCACAGAAAAATTCCTTAAAGAGATTGCTCTCGGTTCGGGAGGTAGGTTATAGAAAGGGAAGGTGTTAGCACCCTTTCTATCCATGGTTATCCATGGGCTCTTAGATACTTGCTCAATGTGTTTTCAAATTGTTTGTTTGCTTTTCAATGTGGGTTTAAAAAAGTTTCTTTGAAAAATTTCAGATCGACTCGTACGTCAGAGTGTTTGAAAAGTTTGCTTCGAAAGCTTTTGAAAAGTGTCAGTGTGAAAAGTCTTTTGAGTTTGTTTTGAGATTAGAGCAAGTATCCTTGAGAACCTACCTACCCTAAGGAATTCGTCTGTGTAAATGTCCTTTAAAGTAGTGCCATCCCACCATTGAGAGGTGTTCGGGTCAATTCGAGTTTTAGGGACATGGTGATCACCAGAGCAATAGGAAGACACCTTAGAAGCTACCCTCATGCCAGGTTCCCGGATCATGAGGACTTACTAAGACATCCTCTACTCGACGATCACCTTTCGAAAGGCAACAGTGAGGCGTACCCTAGGGGTGGTGTGTGCGAATTGTGTGTCATGTTTCAGTTATTTGTCTTGTCATGTTTGTTGTGATCTACGCTTGATTTTAATTAGGGCCATTCATTCTTGCATGCATTCGTTAACAGTTATAAGTTGCGGGAAAATAAATCTAAGATTATTACAAATGGCGCGGGTCCACATCGCCAAAATAAACCGGACCCGATTTAGCGGAAAATAAATAAAGCAATAAAAGTGCGATAAATAAATGTACATGGCTTTGGGAGATTTACAGAATTATATTAAGCAATAAAGTAAATGCGCAAAAGAAAATAATCAAAACAAAACTAGGGCGTTGGACCCTTTTGCAAACAATTAAAATTAAGGAGAATTAAAAATTAAATGATTAAATGTTTTTTTTTTGGTATTTTGTGTTTTTTTAGATTTAAAAGAAAAAAAGGAAAAAAATTTATTAAAATTAAAATGCTAAACCCTAGTTCTAATATTTTTTAAGTTTATTATGAAAGATTTAAATCGAAACCTAAATTAAACTCTAAATTAACTTATGTACAATTTTTAATTTATGAAAATAAAATAATAAATAATAATATTGTTATTCTGAAAAAAAAGGAAAATTAAAAAAAGAAAATAAAAAGTTATTTAAACCTAAATTCTATTTTTTTGATTTTTATTAAAAAGGAATTAAAATTAAAACCTAATTAAACTAACTAATTTATATTCTAATTTATTTATGAAAATAATTATAATATAAATGTTTTATTAGTTTTTTTTGACTTTTTTCTGATTTTTGAATGTTTTTTTATTTTGTTAAAAAATAATTAATTAAATAAATAGCCAAAATAAAAGAAATTAAAAGAAAAATTAAAGAAAGAATAGAAATAAAAAATAAAAAATATAAGGCAAACCAGGGTGGGGTGTAGCCCCAGATGGAGGTATAGATTTAAGAAGCCTGGCCCAATTAAGCTTGCAATGTGCTGACTTTCCTGGATCGTGTATGACACGTTGACCAGCCTCCATGGTATGCCTTCAATCTGACCCTTGATTAGATCTCCTGGGACGCGTGGGCGATGAATATTGAGTGTGTATGGTGAACTTTCATGTTAGGCCTGCATGGGATCAATTATAGAAAAATAATATGGGATTTTGCCAGACCTGGGACTTGAACCCAGGTCTTTGAAGTTACCAGCACAACCCTTGACCACTGAACCAAGCGCGTTTCAATTAACAGATAATAAACCATAAATAATATAAGAAAAACACATTAGCGCTTTTGGAAATTCGCGCGAAATTCAAAAGATCCAATCACCATTGGACACGAGGTTGTCTTCTTCCCCACCCTGTAAAACAAAACAAAAGAGCAACGGTTTTTATAGCGTTGCGTTAGGGGTGATTCAAGAAAATAGCGAATAGCTCCATTCTCAACATAAATTGGGCGCGATGATATGGATCTTTTCGTCTCTAAGCCCTGAGTTCAATCATGGTATTCAGAGGTCCTAATTTTTCTTCTACACGAAACCCCCAATTTCAGAAACCTGCAACCCTAATTTTTGACAATGGCGAAAACGCATATGTGGCTCAAAAACACAATCAAACGTATCAGTTAGTTTAGAAACATCATTGTGATCATGAATATGTAAATAAAAATGCACAAATATGCTTAAATCATGCTATGCGATTTCAAATTTTTTGAGGTTCAGTCCGGGTTCTTGATACCAATTCAAGGTCTTTTGGTGGACGTTCTTGGTTGGAATTTGATCAGGAGTGCCTGAGGATGCTAATGGAACGAGAGTTGGTGCTTGAATCGACCTAAAACCTTGATTTCAGTATTTGCTTTTTGGAGAAATTTTGCAAGTTTGTAATGTCAATTGCTGCGCAGTATGCAGTCTAAGATCATTAGGGTTATGTTCTAGTACTTGTAAGGAAGCAATTAGGTTAAAAAGATTGAATAAAATCCATTGCTTTGATGATTTTTGGATATTTGATTTCATGGATCTTTTCCAATCTTTTTCTCATAGTTTTTGTATCAAATCTGATCAATTAGCACCAAAACTTGCCTATTTAAGATGTGCACGAATTATAGAAGCCAAATCATGCATAAAAAGATTTTTTTAGGTTAGGTTTATATTTTTCATGTATTAAAATGATTTAAATGAATATAAATTAATATAAATTCAAATAAATAATTAAAGAATATGAAAATACTTCCCTTTGGGCCTAGTGGTCGTGCATAGGCTTGGCATGAAGGAACTTGGAAGAAAAATGGGCCCATTTGCATTTTTAGGCCTTTTGCATCAATGTTGACTTTTCAAAATTCCTAAAAATTTCCTAACTTCCACAAGGCATAACTTGGTCAATTTTTAAGCTTTTCACATGTTCTTGGACATTTTGGAAAGGTCTTTGAGTCCTTTAACCAATGCCTTTGGTCCCATGTCATTTTGATTTACCAATCTCAAGTTATGGCCTTTGACTTAAAGTCACTTTTTGTTGACTTTTGAAAATGACCTATAATGTTGAAATTGATAACTTTTTGTGAGAGCATTTCTTGGACTTGGAACATGAAGATGAATTGTAGGAAATGTCTTTCTCTTCAAAATGAGCTTTGGATGGAATTTTTCTGACAATCCATGTGAAAGTTATGCCCTGGTCAATTTCAGTTGACTTTTTCAGCTGTCCAAATATAGCAACTTTTGCATCTTTGATGATTTCTGAGCCAAATTTTGAGAATCATGATCAAGCATTGATCAAATGATGTTTGTGGCTTCCAAATGATGTGTTGACCAAGAATTTGAACTTTTGACTGTCAAATGACCATTTTGCCCCTACAGTTGACTGTAGTGCAATTTAGGGTTTTGACTGTGCAATTTTGAACTGAATGCCTTGAAACTTGATATGAAGATACTTGACCATCTTTGTAGGCATATGAGACTTGATTGGGCCATTAAAAAGTTCATTTGCTTGACCAGAACTCAAACCCTAGTTTTGACTGTATAGGAGACAGTTGAGCTGCATAACCCTTGGGGAATTTTGTGACTTTGACTGGACAAATCTTGGAGAATATGGGAGGGCAAATTTTGGGGTACAACAAGCCACATTCATCTTCGGTCTGTAAGGAGAAGAATTGTGGTGCTGTATCTTGAACTGTTCGCAGAGCTCAGCAATCATCTTATTGTTCAGATTGGTACCGTTGTCTGTAATAATCCGCTCAGGGACGCCGTACCGACAGATCAGGTTGTGCCGAATGAACCGTGCCACAACAGTCTTGGTTACTGTAGCATAGGATGCTGCCTCAACCCACTTTGTGAAATAATCAATCGCCACAAGGATGAAGCGATGTCCATTGGATGTCGTAGGTCTGATCTCGCCAATCATGTCTATGCCCCACAGGGCAAACGGCCAAGGCGCAGTCAGAACATTCAAGGGAACCGGAGGAACATGCACCTTGTCTGCATAGATCTGGCACTTGTGGCATGTCCTGGAGTGTTGGTAGCAATCGGCTTCCATGGTGGACCAGTAATATCCTGCCCGTAGGATTTTCTTAGCCATAGTATGTCCACTGGAATGTGTACCAAAGGTCCCTTCATGTAGCTCTTCCATGATTCTTTCCGCTTCAGTCTTATTCACACAACGCAGTAAGGTTGAATCATGGTTTCGCTTGTACAAGATGCCGTTGCTTAGGAAGAACTTGGCTGCGAACCTCCTCAGGAATTTCTTATCATTGACAGAGGCACCTTCAGGGTATTCCTGAGCTTCCAGATATCTCTTCACTTCGTGGTACCAAGGCTTCTCAGTCACCAATTCAGTTTTGAGATCACAACAGTATGCCGGTTCGTCCAGTTTCCAGATGGTGATCCGGGGAGCTTCATTATCCCATTTGACTTTGAACATTGAAGACATTGTAGCTAACGCGTCCGCTAACTGATTCTCTTCTCTTGGAAAGTGCTCAAAGGTTATCTCCGTGAAGTGGGGAATCATGGTCAACACACATTCTCTGTAAGGAATCAAGTTTGGATGTTTCGTATCCCACTCTCCTTTGATCTGATTGATCACAAGAGCGGAATCTCCGAAAACACTTAGAAATTTGATCCTGAGGTCGATCGCAGCTTGAAGACCCATGATACACGCCTCATACTCCGCCATGTTGTTGGTACAGTTGAAACGCAGCCGGGCAGTGAGTGGAGTATGAGTACCTTGTGGAGATATGATGATGGCGCCGATACCATTTCCCAAAGCATTGGAGGCTCCGTCAAAGTGCATAGACCATCGGGATCCTGGTTCAGGTCCTTCATCCGGTCCAGGTACTTCACAGTCAGTTACAATCATGATGCTTTCATCCGGAAACTCGAAGTTCATTGATTGGTAGTCATCTACAGCTTGATGAGCTAAGTGGTCTGCCAATACCCTCCCCTTGATGGCTTTCTGGGTTGTGTACTGAATGTCGTATTCCGTCAAGATCATCTGCCATCTTGCAATTCTCCCAGACAGAGCAGGCTTTTCGAATATGTACTTTATTGGATCCATCTTTGAGATCAACAAAGTAGTGTGAGTCAGCATATACTGTCTCAGCCGGCGAGCAGCCCATACCAAAGCGCAGCAAGTTTTCTCAAGCAGTGAGTATCGGGTCTCACAGTCGGTAAACTTTTTGCTAAGGTAATAAATGGCGTGCTCTTTTCGGCCAGACTCGTCATGCTGCCCCAGCACACACCCCATTGAATTGTCAAGTACTGTTAGGTATAATATCAGAGGTCTCCCTTCAACCGGTGGCATAAGGATAGGTGGTTCTTGGAGATACTCTTTGATTTTGTCGAAGGCAGCCTGACATTCATCGTTCCAACGTACTACCTGATCTTTCTTCAGCAGCTTGAAGATTGGCTCACAGGTAGCAGTCAAATGAGATATGAATCGAGCGATGTAATTCAGGCGTCCTAAAAAGCCTCTGACTTCCTTCTCTGTCTTAGGAACTGGCATCTCTTGAATAGCTTTGACCTTAGCAGGGTCCACTTGAATACCTTTATCACTGACCACGAAGCCTAGCAGTTTTCCCGATCTTACCCCGAAGGTGCACTTGTTCGGGTTCAATCTCAGCTTGTACAGTCTCAACCGGTCAAACAATTTCTGCAGATGATCTAGGTGCTCTTCCTCAGTCTGGGACCTTGCGATCATGTCGTCCACATACACCTCTATCTCGTGATGGATCATGTCATGAAATAAGGCAACCATGGCACGTTGGTAGGTTGCCCCAGCATTCTTTAATCCGAACGGCATGACCTTGTAACAGAAGGTGCCCCACTGAGTAACAAATGTAGTCTTTTCCATGTCTTCAGGTGCCATCTTGATCTGATTGTAGCCTGAAAAGCCATCCATGAAAGAGAACACTTTGTGCTGAGCTGTATTATCAACAAGGACATCAATGTGAGGTAAGGGGAAGTCATCCTTGGGGCTAGCCCTGTTCAGATCCCTGTAATCGACACACATTCTGACCTTGCCGTCCTTTTTAGGTACCGGCACCACGTTAGCAACCCACTGAGGGTAAGAAGTCACTGCAAGGAAACCGGCATCAAACTGTTTCATGACTTCGGCTTTAATCTTCTCGGACATCTCTGGACGCATCCGACGAACCTTTTGTTTAACTGGAGGGCAGTCTTCCCTAGTCGGCAAATGGTGGACGACAATATCTGTATCCAACCCTGGCATGTCTTCGTAGGACCAGGCAAAGATCTCCATATAGTCATGTAACATCTTGGTTAACCGTTGCTTCACGCTGAGCTCTAGGTTGGCACCAATCTTTACCTCTTTCCTGTATGCTTCAGTACCCAGGTTTATGGTTTCCACTGGCTCTTCATGGGGTTGAATTGCCCTTTCTTCCTGAAGCAACAGTCTTGCAAGCTCGCCAGGCACTTCGCAATCATCTTCACCTTCGTCCTCGGCTAAGTTGATCAGATTTTCGAAGTCATAATTGGCAGTAGCAGAGCTGTTATCAGTGAGATCCAGAGTGGATTGGAACCTGTATGAGTGAGTGTGTGTGTAAATACAGCTGCTTTGAAAATTATGCAAAGGAAAGGAAAGATAGAAAAGGAACACAATATTTGCAATGCGAAAAAGTACGTCCAAGATTTTCATTCATGATGTATAAAATGACAGTTCGTATGCCCTCACAAATAGAACCACGGTGCCTCGGGTAAGACACCGGGCCATAGAGTTTATCATTGTTTATTACAAAATAACAAAACAAGGAAATTTATTACTTAGTAACAAAAGAAACATGGAGATTGTCCTTTGCGCTCCAATTGTTAAGTCCTTCGTCAGCAGCCGGGTAGATCCAGCTATCAAATTCAGCTTCATCAACTTCCTCTTCATCACCAATAGCATTAACTCCATGAGCAGGCAGGGGAGCTGTCACCACATTAGGCTTGTCAGATGCCTCAAACTGTACCTCCTTAGCGTCAATGAGGTCCTGCAGCTTGTTCTTTAGTGCCCAGCAGTCATCGGTAGAGTGCCCCGGGCTTTCTGAGTGGTAAGCACAACGAGCATTCGGGTTGTACTTGGGGGATGCAGTATTTGGAAACTTCGGCGCCTCCCTGACAGTCACTAAATTAGTTGCGAGCAACTGTGGCAGGATCTGCGACAATGTCATGTTTAAACGGGAGAATTCTCTCCGGGGTCTTTCCACCTTCTGAGTATTGTTTGGCCGGGGAGCGGCAGCAGGCTTAGCAATCATTACCGCACTGACAGATTGGCGGTGCTCATTTCTTTCTGATCTCCTAGAACCATATACGGTGCTAGACTCCTTCTTGAAGGGTTTCTTCTCCGAACTAGATGATGATGCACCCTTTGCAATCTTTCCAGATTTCAGCCCAGCTTCAATTCTCTCTCCAGTTAAGATCAAATCAGTGAAACCAGCAGAAGAATTCCCAATGAGATGGTTGAAGAATGGCCCAGATAGGGTCCCCAAGAACATATCAACCAACTCCCGATCAGTCAATGGTGGCTGCACCCTGCCAGCCAGGTCTCTCCATTTCTGAGCGTACTCCTTAAAACCTTTGCTTGCGCCTAACGCCATACCCTGGAGTTGGGTACGTGTGGGGGCAAGGTCGGCATTATACTGATACTGCTTGTAGAAAGCAGTAGCCAGCTCCTCCCAGTTACGAACTTTGGTCCCATCCAGCTGATAGAACCATTCGAGATGAGTCCCTAAAAGACTCTCCTGGAAGAAGTGGATCCATAGATTCTTGTCCGCAGAGTACGGCTGAATTTTCCGAACATAGGACCTTAAGTGCAGCTTGGGACAAGACGCCCCGTCATACTTCGAGAAGGATGGTGCTTTGAATTTATGCGGGATAATCACACCAGTCGACAAACCCAGATCTCCGAAATCCAGCCCAGGTGCCTGTTGCACCTCCATAGCCTTCAACCTGTCCTCCAATTGTTTGTACCTGCCATCTGCAGGAGGGTACTGTTCCTCATCAAAATCTGTCTCGTTGTCGGAGACGACCGGACTAGGAACCTTTACTTCTGCCTGAGAAGGACTCCTGCCAACAGAAGAACCAGCCTCTTCATGCTGCAGAGTATTACCCAACCTTCGGCCCGAGTTGAACAGAACAGTTCTTCTCTTCTTCTTCTTCTCCTTCTTCAGGAGCATAGTCTTCAGTTCTTCTTGGCCTTTAGCTAGACCCATGATTAGTTCTTGAAACTGCGCATTCTGCGCCTGGAGAGCTTTGATTGAGGTCTCTGTTGATTCAGGTCCGGGATTCATGATGCTGAAATAAACAGCGAAGAACTGTAAGCAACCTGAAAAGGGGAACAACCTGCTATGCACATGATGTATGAAATGCGTATGCAATGCATTCAAGGGTTCGAAAGTTCAATTTTGTTGTAGACAAGAAAAGAACACACGTTATCATTAAAGAAATCTTTGTTTAATACATCAAGGCCTCATGGGCAAAAAGTACAAAAAATCAAGTCAATCCCAAAATACACTGCGCATCCTCTTCGGAGCTATGTAGGTGTTGAGATTCCTCTCCTCATGCAACAGGCGAGTGAGCTCCAAGACTTTCTTTTCACTGGCATGTAGACTAGTCTCAAGAGAATTCCTTTCCTCCTTAAGCTGAATCCAGCTCTTCTGCATCTCTTCCCAGGACGTGGGCATATCAGGGTGCTGAATAACATGAGACACTTCCCCTTCCAAGACAGGCTCTTTGATTACTGGAAGCATGTAAGGATAAGGCATCACTAACTTCTGGGAGCGGGCGCGTACCCACTTGAGATAAGGCTCCAAAGGGATGGAGTTTCGGTGCCCCAGAGTCTTGCTGTCTATCCTACTGGGCATCCTCCAGGCTCTGATAAATCTCTGGCGAAGTCCTTGAATATCATTGTCGAAGTCAAAAACTATGTCAGGAATTAGCATGTCATGAGGACCATCCCTCCGAGCATAACCAAACTGTCTCCAAGCCAGGCATGGGCTATAAGTAATACCTCCTCTGATTCCAAGTAAAGGAACATTAGGGTACTCCCCACAACGATCAATGATAGTGACATCTCCTCTGGATCTAGGACACCAATGTATATCTGTATGTGTAAGGATCATCAACCGTTGTGACCATCTCAAACCCCGCTCATTCTTCAAGACTGATTGCGGAAGGTGCGAAATAAACCACCTTCCCAGGAGAGGAGTGCAACACATAAGGACACCTCTTTTTCTCATGGTTCGAGTGTAACATGAGTGAAGGATGTCCCCCAGCAACGTAGGTATAGGATTCCTGGACAGAAAGATCTGAACGGCACTGATATCAATGAGCTAATCTGGGTTAGGGAACAATACCAAACCATAAACAAGGAGGGCCACAACCTCTTCAAAAGCTTGCAAGTCAAGGGAGTTCCAACATTCATGGGCTTTTTCAAACAGAAACCTGGCTAAGAACCCTTTGATACCACTTCTAACTTCCCAATGTCCCTTGAGGTCAGATGACTGTAGGTGCAAGGCTTTAGCAATCTCTTCAAGCTTAGGTTCCTTTTCTGTACCGTTGAAAGGTAGCTGATCAAGGATAGGGATCTTCAGGAGCCGGGAGAACTCCTCCAATGTAGGTACCAACTGATAGTCCAAGAAGGTAAAGCAGTGATGCAGAGGGTCAAAGAATTGGAACAAGACCTTTATCATATCTTCCTCAATGTTGGTGTTGACCAAGCTGATGAGGCTTCCATGCCTTTCACTGAATGAAGAGTTCTCGGGAATCCTGGATATAAGCTCCTTAAGCTGAGGAGGGATCCTTACAAGATTGACCTGAATTGTCTTTCTACGAACAGTTTCCATGTCCTACAAAACAAGAACAAAGATGAAAATCCGAACCCCTGAAATGGTTAGTCAATGCATATGATGCTGGATGATGTCATGATGCTATGATTAAACACACCACAGATATGTACAAAGACAAACATGTAAGGCACACAAGGCACACAAGACAAGCCCTTAAGGTTTAAGGCTAGCATGGGGTCTGGGTAGTACCCTCTTGAAGTTGGTGGGTTCAACCTGTCCTAATCAAAGTAACCGGGTTCTAAGGTTCCCAATATCACGGGATTGCTTTCATTGTTCATCGTTTCGATTTAGCCACTGAACTGGCGACCGAAATATTCCAGGAAAGCAACCCTCAATTGAGCGTAGTATCGAGTATCAACCAACCTCGGACTGCACCAAAGTCAGTTATCTCACTACCCTAAAGAGGCCAAGATAGTTCAATTAAGGTTCCTAAGGTCTGTTGATGCTTCACGACACCACGCGGAGGCCCCGTACTCTCCTTGACTGAACTCAAGGGTTACCGGTACACACCAAAGTGCCACATCAACGTAGCAGACTGTTTCAACCATGTCGGTATACCCCGCACAGTTCCCTCACAGCCTTGTTGCTACTTTCTAAGAAGGTATCCCCCAGATCCGGGTTTAGGATCTATAGAACTCCCAAGACAGTCCCACAATTTAAAGCACACAAATCAATACAATTGAAAACACAGTTATGAACTAACCCTAAGGTACACCTCACTTTAAGTTTTAATTCCCCAGCAGAGTCGCCAGTTCTGTGATCGGTGGATCTGGAACTGACTGTTTAACGCCGGTTCGCGAAATGTCGCGGAAGCAAGAGTCGCCACCGTCTTTTATTTTCTCCAAATGGAAAGGACAAAAGCACAGAAAAATTCCTTAAAGAGATTGCTCTCGGTTCGGGAGGTAGGTTATAGAAAGGGAAGGTGTTAGCACCCTTTCTATCCATGGTTATCCATGGGCTCTTAGATACTTGCTCATTTGTGTTTTCAAAATTGTTTGTTTGCTTTTCAATGTGGGTTTTAAAAGTTTCTTTGAAAAATTTCAGTTCGACTCGTACGTCAGAGTGTTTGAAAAATTTGCTTTGAAAGCTTTTGAAAATGTGTCAGTGTGAAAAGGTTTTTTTGTTTGTTTTGAAGAGAGCAAGTATCCTTGAGAACCTACCTACCCTAAGGAATTCGTCTGTGTAGATGTCCTTAAAAGTAGTGCCATCCCACCGTTGAGAGGTAGGTAGCACCACCGCTGGAGGTGTTCGGGTCAATTCGAGTTTTAGGGACGTGGTGATCACCAGAGCAATGGGAAGACACCTTAGAAGCTACCTTCATGCCAGGTTCCCGGATCATGAGGACTTACTAAGACGTCCTCTACTCGACGACCACCTTTCGAAAGGCAACAGTGAGGCGTACCCTAGGGGTGGTGTGTGCGAATTGTGTGTCATGTTTCAGTTATTTGTCTTGTCATGTCATTGTGTTCTACGCTTGATTTTAATTAGGGCCATTCATTCTTGCATGCATATTTAACAGTTATAAAGTTTGCGGGAAAATAAATCTAAGGTTATTACAAATGGCGCGGGTCCACATCGCCAAAATTAAACCGGACCCGATTTAGCGGAAAATAAATAAAGCGAATAAAAGTGCGAAAAGTTAAAATTACAAGGCTTTGGGACATGTACACAATTTATAATAAGCAATAAAGTAAACGCGCGAAATTAATAATTAAAAGCGACAGGCGTTGGACCCTTTTGCAAAAAGATTAAATTTAATAAGGAATTAAAATAAAAAATGAAAAATTAAATGTTTTGGGTATTTTTGCGTTTTTAGATTAAATAAGAAAAAGGATTAATTGTAATTAAAGTAAAATGTCCAAACCCTAATTCTAAGGTTTTCTTTATTTATTATGAAAGAATTGAATTAAAACCTAAATTAAACCCTAAATTATTTATGTACAATTTTTAATTTATGAAAATAAATAACTAATATTATTATTCTGAAAAAAGGGAAAAATTAAAAAGAAAATAAAAAGTTATTAAACCTAAACTCTATTTTTTGGATTTTAGTTATTAAAAAGAATTAAATTTGTAACCTAATTAAAACTAAATAATTACAAGCATTTATTTATGAAAATAATCATAATATAAGTATTTATTGATTTTTTTGTCTTTTCTGAATTTTAATGTTTTTATGTTTTTTTTTTGTGAAAATAAATTAATTAAATTAAACAATCAAGAAAACAAAATAATAATTTAAATAAAATATAAGAAAAATAAAAGGAAGGCAACCAGGGGGGGTAGCCCCAATTTAGGAGGTTCAGGCCTGGAATTTTGGCCCATTTGCTTGAATTTCGTTGACTTTTGGAATCACGTATGACACGTTTGACTAAGGCGTAGCATGTTCTTCAATCCTGGCCTTTGACGTGGATGTTCTGGGACGCGTGGAGGTTGATTGTTGGGCGTGTATGATGATCCTGAATGTTATGCCTGCATACAATCATTAAAGGAAAAATAACATGAAATTATTCAGACCTGGGGTTCGAACCCAGGTCTTATGCCTTGCCAATGCCTTCCCTGACCACTACGCCATGTGAGTTATAATTAATATATATTAACGAACAAATAACAAAAGACAAAAACAAACGCGTTAGTGGTTTAGCGCGCCAGTTTTCAAACTGGCCTATCACGTTGTGACAACGAGGTTGTCTTCTCCATTTTTCTGAAACAAAAGCCTATGGAAGCGGTTTTACACGCGTGGCTGTAGCTAACCTACAAGAAAATAGCGATTAGCATTCTATTGGTCATAAATTCATCGCGAGTATAGCTGCTTCTTCGTCTCGAGGCGCTGAGTTCAACCATGGTGGTCTCAAAGGCTAATTTTGCTGTATTGAAAAAGCCCTAAATTTGTACCCTGCAAAACCCTAAGGAACGAACATGGCATCTTGGCCAAAAGCGCACGAAACTTCAATTAAAAGTTATGGTTAGCTTGCAAACTTCATCAGAAACAAGAATTCATGAATAAAAATGCAAAAAGATGGATGAATTATGATATACGATTTCAAAAGCTTTGTGACACAGTTCGAGTTCTATCTACCACTTCTTGGAGCTTTTGTTGTTGTTTGTGATTGGACTGCGTTCAAAAGACCACAAGGAAGCTATTGAGATCAGAATGGAGGCTTGAATCAACCTCTAGAGGGGTTTTCAGAATTGCTATTTTTTTGATAAAATTCCAAGTTTGTGGATGTCCTTCCTGCGCAGTTTTTTAGTCTAAGGCAATTAGGTTTGTGCTTCTGATCATATAGTGAACATATTAGGTCAACAAAACTTGACAAAATCCAAAGCATTCAATGATTTCAATCTTTGATTTTGGAAGATCTTTTTTTGAATCTTTTTTCATGTTATTTGGTTCAATCATGCTCCAATCACACCAAAACTTGCCATATTTAATTGTACACGAAATCTTGAGAATAGAATGTGCACAAAAAGATTTTTTAGGTCAAGCTTTATATTTTTCATGTATTAAAATAATTTAAATGAATTAATATTAATATAAATTCAAATAAATAATTAAAAAATAAGAAAATACTTCCCTTTGGGCCTAACGGTCGTGCATAGGCTTGGCATGAAGAAACTTGGAAGAAAAATGGGCCCATTTGCATTTTTAGGTCATTTGAACCATTGTTGACTTTTCAAAATTCCCAAAAATTTCCCAACTTCCACAAGGCATAACTTGCTCAATTTTTAAGCTTTTCACATGTTCTTGGACATTTTGGAAAGGTCTTTGAGTCCTTTAACCAATGCCTTTGGTCCCATGTCATTTTGATCTACCAATCTCAAGTTATGGCCTTTGACTTAAAGTCCCTTTTTGTTGACTTTTGAAAATGACCTATAATGTTGAAATTGATAACTTTTTGTGAGAGCATTTATTGGACTTGAAATATGAAGATGAATTGTAGGAAATGTCTTTCTCTTCAAAATGAGCTTTGGATGGAATTTTTCTGATAATCCATGTGAAAGTTATGCCCTGGTCAATTTCAGTTGACTTTTTCAGCTGTCCAAATATAGTAACTTTTGCATCTTTGATGATTTCTGAGCCAAATTTTGAGAATCATGATCAAGCATTGATCAAATGATGTTTGTGGCTTCAAAATGATATGTTGACCAAAAATTTGAACTTTTGACTGTCAAATGACCATTTTGCCCCTACAGTTGACTGTAGTGCAATCTAGGGTTTTGACTGTGCAATTTTGAGCTGAATGTCTTGAAAATTGACATGAGGATACTTGACCATCTTTGTAGGCATATGAGACTTGATTGGACCTTTGAACACTTCATTTTCTTGATCAGAACCCAAACCCTAGTTTTGACTGTATAGGAAGCTGTTGAGCTGCACAACCCTTGGGGAATTTTGTGACCTTGACTTGACAAATCTTTGATGAATATGGGAGGGCAAATTTTGGGGTACAACAACATTGTACTGTGACAATCTGAGTACAATCAACATATCCAAGAATCCCATTCAGCATAGCAGGACCAAACATATTGACATACGACATCACTTTATTAGAGACCTTGTAGAAGAGAAGACCATCAAATTGGAACATGTTGCCACTGAGCTACAGCTGGCTGACATTTTTACCAAGGCTTTGGATGCAAACCAATTTGAAAACTTAAGGGGTAAGCTGGGTATTTGCCAACATGAGGAATTGTAGCAATTAATTTTGCTTAAAACAAAGACCAAAGGACTTATGCCTGTTCTGATTGGTTTAAAATTGTATTTTCTCATTTCCTACAATTCTTTTAAGAAGTTGAATAGGCACTCCTTTGCTTCGTTCCCCTCTCGTCTTCTCATCAATCAGGAATTTCTTCTCATTTGCTGTTGGTCCTTCAAAACTGACAAAATGTCTCAAACGCCATCATCATCCAATACGACCATCTCAACCTCTTCCTCTGATCAAGATTCTGGGACAATCTCTTCCTGTCTGGACTCTGATGGTCTGGAGATCTGTTCTCATAGAACTAACCCCACCAAGGCCAAAGAGTTGAGAACAAGACATACAGGTAATCCATCTCATTCTTCCTCTTCAGTTCCCCCTGAAATTGCAAATAGGGAAGGGACAGCCTATGTTAATCAAGCAATAGCAAAAATTGTTTCACGAATTCTGAACGAGAACCACTCAGTTCCTGGCATTTCTGTTCCTCTGAACCAAGAAAACTCAAATGCTGAAACAAATCCAAATGTCTCTAAGAATGTTGAGACATCAAACAAAGAGAAAAATGCTGACATTGCTCACAAGAAAAGAAAGAAGCCTGAATTCTCTGGATCTGATGACAGTGCTTGAAGGATGATTACTGCTTGGTGGTGTTGCTGGTGTTCTGCTGCTGATCTCATTATTTTGTTTTGGATAACTGTATAACTTTATAAAAATGTAATCTTTGGCCCATTTGTGGCTAAAGTGGGGGAGAATGGTACTGCTTAATTAGTACTTGACACTATATTTTTCTGCTGTCACTTATTTCTGCTGCTATATATCTATCTCTGATTGTTTAGGGACTTTAGCCAAAAATCTGCCAAAGGGGGAGTTTGTAGGTGTTTAGGTATTGGCTTGCATTTTTGGTAAATTCCAAGTGTATGTATGAATGTCATGACTGATGTCATAACATTCTAGTTCAGGTTGTACTAACTCATTAGGTACATGTGCAGAAAAATATTGTAACTCAAATACTGATGTTTATAAGTGTGTATCTGAGCATGTTTGCAAAATGATCACATTTTGCTAAATCAGTAGACAGGTTTTCTCAGATGTCATAACAGATGTTATGACATCCTGTTCTGAACTAGCAGGATTACAGGATTGGATAAGTCTGAGTTTTTTCAGGAAATAACTCAGTCCTTCCTAAACAGAATCCTGCGTTTTCTGAGGAGTAACCTAGCTCAATCCTAACCTGATCAATAAAGTTCTGTGACCTGGTCTTTAGGTCAAACGGAATCAACCCTAGGTTTTTGGAAACCCTAACTGAAGTTGCAGCTGCTATATATTCAACAGAGCTACGGTTTTTCAAGACACCCCTGCTGATTGATTAGAAGATCAATTTTGTAATCTGTATAGATTTGTTTATTGTACTCCAAGCAATTATCATTGTGATAAGTGCCTTGGAATAGGTTTCAATTGTAAGGGTTGTGTAGCACTCAAAGCTTTGAAGCAAGAGTGTTTGAATGTTACTTGACTAAAGCTGTGAAGCAGAGTCAAGTTAGTTGTGTACATCACTCAAAGCCGTGAAGCACGAGTGATTGTGTTACTTGATTAAAAAGCTGTGAAGCTTAATCAAGTGTGTGTTTTGAAGAGTGTCTTCATCAATTCTCAAGTCAAATTGGTTTATGTATCACTGCTGTGATTGAGGGGGAGTGAGTAGGAACTCAGGTTTAAGTTGTTACTTAGATTAGAATTGCATTGGGTAGGTCTTAAGTGAAGGAGATAAACTGGTTGGTTTATTCCTGAATTAACATCTCTTATAGTGGATTCTCTCCCTGGCTTGGTAGCCCCCAGAGTAGGTGTTGTTGCACACTGAACTGGGTAAACAATTGACTGTGTTATTTACTGCTTTTGTATTTACTGTCATATAGTAAGTCAGATACGGTGTCATAACATTGGACGTGACATTGAGTATCTGTAGCCAGAATTTCACCTTAGTTTTGATCTTCTCAGACATGTCGAGCCTCATTCGGCAGACTTTTTGCTTGATCAGTGGACAATCTTCTCTTGTAGGGAGACGGTGAACCACGATATCTGTATCTAGTCCCGGCATATCTTCATAGGACCAGGCAAAGATCTCAACATATTCGTTCAACAACTACACTAGACGCTCTTTGACACTTGGTTCCAGGTTGGCACCCACTTTTACCTCTTTCTTGTCTTCCTCTGTTCCCAAGTTGATGGTCTCTAACAACTCTTCGTGGGGCAGAATAGCCCTCTCTTCTTGTTGCAAAAGTCTGGCTAACTCTCCAGGCACTTCACAGTCTTCATCACCTTCGTACTATGCATGATTGACTAAGTCTTCAGAGTCGCTGAAGGCTAAAGCAGAATAGTCACCCATGGAATCCGGAGTGGATGGGTACCTGCATTTTGTGAGTGTGGGTGTGTGTAAGGGATAGCCATCCTTAAACAAAATAAAATGTAAAAGGAAAGAAAATGAACACAACAGTTTATAGATGAAAACGTCCAATGATTCATTAAACATGGCATATGATAATGAAGAAATCAAGCCCTTACAAATGGACCTATATGCCCCGGGTAAGGCATAAGGTGAAAATTGTTTGTACGAATTGTTTAATTATTACAGACCAAAATAGGAAATTGTTCAAAGATAAATTATTGGTTGATGAAAATGATAGGAACGAATTCTTTCGCTTCCCAGTTGCTTAATCCTCCTTCGACGGTTGGAAAGATCCAATCTTCAAAGTTGTCTTCTTCATCATCATCTTCTACAGCATTAATCCCATGGTGAGTGATTTTTACGGGTGGTCCTCCATCCCTGGAGCGACGCACAGCTTTCTGGCCAGCAGCAGTAAAACCTAGTCTGAACTTGTCCGTCTTGTGAGGAAAATCAGGCAGTTTCCCCCACCCTGTACTCCTTCCTTCTTTGATTACAGCCTTTGCGTCCTTGAGAGATGCCATCCTAGACACATGCTTGGAAATGATAGGCACATCAACCATTGTCTTCGCAACTGCGACTTCAGAAGAAACTTCCTCAAAATGTTGGAAAGGCGTTTCTATGAATTCGCCATCCAACTCCACATAGCGGAAGGAGTTGAGGTGACTTATAATGTACTCTTCCTCACCGTGCACCGTTATAATTTTACCCTGAACAGGATACTTTAGCATTTGGTGTAAAGAGGAGGTAACTACCCCAGCATAGTGGATCCACGGCCTTCCCAACAAACACGAATATGAAGGACGGATGTTCATCACATAAAAGGTAGAGTTGAAGGTCTCGGTGCCCACTTTGATAGGAATGTCCACTTCTCCATGAACCATCCTCTTAGAACCGTCGAAGGCTCTAACAACGATGTTACTGGGTTTGAGGGTCAATCCTTCACAGTCCAATCTATCCAACGCCTTTTTTGGCAGCACATTCAAAGATGAACCAGTATCAACTAGGACATGGGCCAGCGTAGTCCCTCTGCATTCTACCGAGACGTGCAGTGCATCGTTGTGCTTCCTTCCTTTAGGGGTCAAATCAGCATCAGAAAACCCAAGGCCATTATCAGCAGTAAGGCTAGCCATGCACTCTTGAAACTGGTAAGCCGAAGTTACTTGAGGCACGTGTGCCGTCTTTAAAAATTTGATCAAGGCCTTAGCATGGGCCTCAGAGCAGAGTAGGAGAGCCAACATGGAGATTTTGAAAGGGGTCTGCCCTAGCTGTTCCACGACATCGTAGTCGCTCCTCTTGATTATCTTTAAGATTTATTCCATCTCTTTCTGGGTGGTTTCGGGGATTACCACCGTCTGAGCCTTCATCCTGACAGGCGCTTCTAGTATCCCCTTACCCTTATCGGTAGTATCAACAGAGGGTCTAACTTCAAGAGCATTTAATTCTTCAATTATCGGGCTTTACACAGATGGCTTGACAGGCACAGAAGCTTTCGAGGGTCCGAAGACTGCTCGTTGAGGAGCAATCTCCGGAGATAAGATCCTTCCGCTGCGAGTTATATTGCTTCTTCCTGCAATGTTCCCTGTATTAGGGGTTTCATCATCAGAATTCTCTTGGACTGGTTCAATCTGTTTGATACCATGATAGAAGATTTCTCCTCCGTAGTTCCATGGTATCGTCTTGTTAGATTTATACGGGACAGGCCCCGTCATGGTGATTTTGAACGGCACAAACTTAGGATCAGGCGTAATCTTGACAGGCCTTTTGCAAGCCTTGGGAAGATTGTCAGAGATGGTTATTATTGCAATATCATTGGTAGGAGTAACAAAGGTAGCAGGAGTAACAAGAGTGAAGGTATCAACAGGAGTCTTTTGAAAGAGTATCTCTTGGGTATCCATCAGGCATTGGATGCCTGATTTCAACATTGGGCAGTCAGCTCGTATGTTTAAACAAAAGTAACAGTCTTTTCCACAGCCTAGGAATATCACGTCTTTCATCAAATTCACTTTAATCACTGGTAAGGGAGTTAAAAGGTCACCAACATTGGTAACATGAAGGTCTTCCATAACGGCATGAACATTATGACCGTGCTTGGGCATTGGAGCGGATATTACGTTGGGCTTCTCAGGAGCATCAAACTCTACCTCCTTAGCGTCTATCAGGTCTTGGATTTTGTTCTTAAGAGCCCAACAGTTATTGGTATCATGCCCTACACTGTCAGAGTGGTATGCACATTTTGCATTGGAGTGGTAATAAGGAGAAGAGGTATTAGGGTTCTTTGGCGCTTCTTTCAAATTGGTGAGATTTAGCTTTAACAGATGAGGGAGTACTTGAGCTGGTGTCATGTTGATTCGGGTGAATTTCCGTTGTGGCCTTTCTACCCTTTGCTGATTAGATCTTGGCTGATTGCTGCGAGGTTGATCGGTTGAAGAGTTTTGGATCATCACAGCCTCCACCGTTGGTCGGCGCTCGGTTCTTCCTTGGCTTTTTTGAGAATAAACAGCAGAAGCTTCCTTCTTAGATGGGAAGGTCTTCTTAACAGTAGTGGACGCGGAGGCATCTTTCTGAATCTTACCACTTTTAATGCCAGCCTCGACCCTTTCACCGGTCAGAATTAATTCGGTGAATCCTGCAGAGGAACTCCTGATTAAATGATTGAAGAAAGGGCCAGACAGGGTCCCCAGAAACATGTCAACCAGCTCTCTATCCGATAATGGTGGTTGCACCCTTCCATCCAGATCACGCCACTTTTGGGCATACTCTTTAAATCCTTCATTAGAAGCTATACCCATACTCTGTAGTTGAGTACGCGTAGGCGCTAAATCAGTAGTGTATTGGTATTGTCGGTAGAACGCAACAGCTAAGTCTTCCCAGTTATGAACCTCAGATCTCTCAAGTTGATAGAACCAGTCCAATTGTGTGCCTGACAAACTGTCTTGGAAAAAATGGACCCAAAGATCCTTATCAGATGAGTGGGGTTGGATCTTTCTGACATAGGATCTCAGATGCATCTTTGGACAGGACAAACTGTCATACTTGGAAAATGTAGGTACTTTGAACTTGGGAGGAATGACGATCCCAACTACCAAACCTAGTTCTTCGAAATCTAAACCAAGTACCCTTTGCAACTCCATGGCTGCCAACCGATCCTCAAGATTTTTATATTTATCATCCGCCGTGGGATATTGCTGTTCGGAGTAATCTCCATCCTCTTCCTCTTCTTCCTCTTCAACTTCAAATTCAAAAGGTACCGCAACTCCTTTTTCCTTTACCAGCCCCTTCATCAGACATCGAGGGGAACTCGAGAACTTTTCTAGCATGGCTTTCAAACCTTCTTCCAAAAGTGGCCACTCCGGGCCTTTTCTTCTTTTTATCTTTATTTTTCTCCAACAGTGCTTTAAGGTTCTCTTAACCCTTTTCTAAGGTCATGAGGAGTTGCTGGAATTGAGAGTTCTGTGCTTGCAGATCCTTAATTGTCTGCTCCAAATCCATCTTGCTGAAATAAAAAGCAGAAAGATAAGGAAACCTGGTGTGAAGACCTGTTTATGCATATGATGAATGATATGTTATTCATGTAATGCATCCAACGATTCAGAAATTCAAATTTGTTGCAAACAAAAAGAACACACGTCATATTAAGAAGAAATTTGTTAGTACATAAATGCCCCGTGGGCAAAATATTACAAAATTCTTAATGTAAAAAGACATTGCGCATCCTCTTTGGTGCGATGTAAGTGTTGAGAGTTTCCTCCTCATGAAGTCGGCGGGTAAGCTCCAAAACCTTCTTCTCACTGGCGTAGAAGTTGGCTTTAAAAGTATTTCGTTCTTCTTTGAGCTGGATCCAACTCTTTTGTAATTCTTCCAATGATGTTGGCATGTCTGGATGTAGGAGGGTGTATGGAACCTCTCCTTCCATAACAGGATCTTTGATCACGGGGAGAATGTGAGGGTATGGCATCATAAGATTTTGGGCGTGGGTTCGTACCCACTTGAGATAAGGCTCAAGGGGGATGGAATTCTTGTGCCCCAGTGTCTTACTATCCACCTTGTTGGGCATCCTCCAAGCTCTGATGAACCTTTGTCGAAGTCCTTGCGCATCGTTGTCGAAGTTAAAAACTAGGTCAGGAATCAGCATATCATGAGGTACATCCCTTCGGGCATATCCAAACTTCCTTAGAGCTAAACAGGGGTTGTAGGTAATGCCTCCCCTAATTCCAAGTAGTGGGACATTATGGAATTCCCCACAACGACCAATGATGATGACATTTTCTCTGGACCGAGAACACCAATGAACATCAGAATGTGTTAGGGTCATCAATCGTTGCGACCACCTTAAACCCTGCTCATTCTTCAAAACTGATTGTGGAAGGTGATAAATAAACCACCTTGCTAGGAGAGGAGTGCAACACATGAGAACACCTCTTTTCCTCATTTTTCGTGTGTAAAATGAGTGTAGGATGTCCCCAAGCAATGTAGGCACAGGATTCCGAGATATGAAAATCTTGACAGCATTCACATCTATAAGTTGATCAGGGTTTGAGAACAAGACCAACCCATAGATGAGGAGTTCCACAATCTCTTCAAAGGCTTGTAGATCTAGAGAATTCCAGCAGTCTTGTGCCTTCTCAAATAGAAACTTTGCCAAGAAACCCTTGACACCACTTTTGGTTTCCCAATGTCCTTTGATATCAGATGGTTGCAAGTGTAATGCTTGAGCAACATCTTCAGGCTTTGGTTCTTTTTCCGTACCGTTGTAGGGTAGTTGATGAAGAATAGGAATTCTCAGGAGTTGAGAAAATTCCTCCAAAGTAGGTACTAGTTGGTAATCAGGGAATGTGAAACAATGGTGTAGGGGGTCAAAGAACTGGAAGAGAACTTTCACCATGTCTTCTTCAATGTTGGAGTTGACCAAGCTGAGAAGTCTACCATGTCTTTCACTGAAAGGATAATTCTCTGGAATCTTGGAAGTGAGCTCCTTGAGTTGAGGAGGGATTCTCACAAGGTTGACTTGAATTGTTTTCCTGTGAAGAGATTCCATGACCTACAAAACAAGAACAGAGATGAAGATCCAAACCCTTGAAATAGTTAGTGGATGCATATGATGCTTTATGATGTTCATGATGTATGCACAAGCACATGTACAAGCAAATCACACAAGATTCTAGTTTCAGGCTTGCATGAGGTTTCACAGGTAAGTACCCTCTTGAAGTTAGTTGGCTCAACATGTCCTATAAATAGTAACCGGGTTCTAAGGAGCTCAATATCACTGGATTATTTTCTATGTTCATTGTTTTGGTTTAGCCACTTAACTGGAAACCAAAATATTCCAAGAAAACAACTCTCAATGAGTGTAGTATAGAGTACCTACCAACTTTGGACTGCACCAAAGCCGGTTATCTCACTACCACTAATAAAAGGCCAAGATGGTCAAGTAAGGTTCTAATAGTTCATTAGTGCTTCATGACATCACTCAGCGGCCCCGTATTCTCTTTGATTGACTCAAAGGCTACTGGTACTCACAAATATGTCGCACTAATATAGCTATTTCTTTAACCATGTCGGTATACCCCGCACAGTTTCCACAATGTATTGCTATTTACCTATGAATGTTTCCCAAATCCGGGTAGAGGATTTCAAGCCCAAACAAGAGAACCAAATGTAAAGCAAACAAAGCAATCAATATAAGCATGCAAAGGTGATCTAAACCCTAAGGTTACTCCACTTTTAGAATGATCTCCCCAGCAGAGTCGCCAATTCTGTGATACGGTGGGAGAACTGACTTGGGATTTTGCGTTTGTGTTCGCAAATATTTCGGTTTAGCAAGAGTCCCCACCGACTTTTTATTTTATCCTAAGGAAAGGTCAAAAAGCACAGGAAAGACCTTTGAGATGTTTTCTTGGGTTCGGGGAGTAGATTATAGAAAGGGAAGGTATTAGCACCCTTTCTATCAATGGTTATCCATGGGCTCTTAGTTACTTGTTTAGATCACTTGCTTTGCTTTTCAATTGTTTGAAATGGTGATTTGTGTGTGATTTTGAAAGATATTTTTGAAAAGAGGTCATCGTTGTGGCAACCTTTGTAATGATTCTTGTTTGAATGTATACAAAGGTGTTTTTGTCTTTTGAAAGGTTTCAATGTTTAAAAGTTGGATTTTGAAATTGTGTTGTGAAATGTGTTTGAAAATAGCAAGGATGTTTTTTGCAAGCTTTTGATCAAGTAACTAAGATCTATCTACCCTATTTTACTCAAAGATATTTCTTATGTTTTTAACCCTTTTAACAGTGTTGTTTTACCATTGTATTTGGTGAACAACCTTGTGTTAGGATGTTAAACGGGACTGGTGCGGGTCATCATATAGACCATGATAGCAATTGTGTCAGGTATCTTTGGCAATTTTCTTGAGGGACTTGATCATTTTGTTTAGGCAACTTAGATAGCGTCATCGAGGGACTATGATCTTTTGTTTTGTTTTTGTTTTGCCAAAGTACTCAACATGCATACCATGGCCCATTTTTGAAGGCAACAAGTGGATTGTAACCTTAGGGGTGTAAGTGTGTATTGTGTTTGTTTTTCATGCATTTTGTCTTTGATTAGGTCAAACTATTTGTTAATTTGATTTTGGCATAAAAACCCTAATTCTCTAATCATTGCATAATTGAAAGCGTAAAAGTGCGAGAATTTAAATTCTAAGCTATTACAACATGATAATGGGGATGGGGGTACAAGTTTTTAATAGGGGGTATTTGGCAAGAAATTTAAATCCTAAGTTATTACAACCAAATTGAATTTACAATGCATAATATTTAAATGTACAATATTTAAATAAACAAAATAATTAAATATAGCATAAAATGTATTATGCAAAAAAGAAGTTTTTTTGTATGTAAAAATATTTTCAATGTAAAGAAATATAAAGAAATAAATAAATAAAAAAGGATTAATTTTATTTATTTTAGGGTAAAGCCTAATTTCTTTCAAGAAGATAAATATTATATATTATTTATATACAAAAATATATTAATATGTACAAAAATAAAATATTATTTAAAAAAAATGTTTTTTAGTATAAATAATAATAAAAATAAAAATGTAATATTTTTGTATTTTTATCTATGTTTTTTTAATAAAATAAAGGTTATATATATATATATATATATATATGTGTGTGTGTGTGTGTGTGTGTGTGTGTATATATATATATATTAAATATGTATAAAATAAAATAAAATATTTACAAAAATAAAATATATTCAAGAAAATATTTTCAGTGTGAATAAAAATAAGAAACAAAAATAAAAGTATTATTTACATTATTTTTAAATTTAAACAAATAATATAAAAGTATATAAAAATGTTTTAATGTTAGAAAAAATAGAATAATATGCTAAATAACTGTAAAAAATTATGAAAATATTTTTTAAGCATTTTTTATGTTTGGAAATAAAATAATAAAGTCAGAAATGAAATTAAAATGCAAAAATAATACAAATACGAGAAATTGGGCCAGGGGGTGTGAAACTGAAAATGGGGGTGTTAAAAGTGAGAAATAGCAAGGCCCAGCCCAGCTACTTCATCTTCTTCCTTCGTTCAACAAAAATACGCGCGTTCTGAGTTCAAACTCGTATCTCCTGTTTCAGTGCTTAAAAACAAAAACTTGTAACATGAAAGTTGTAGAGCATAATCACACGATTCCAACCATATAAAAAACTTAATCTAACTCTCAAAGACCAGAGAGAATTTCTCTGGCCCTAAATCTTGACCTAGTTTTTTCAGAAAGTTCAAACATCAAATACTCCTAGCTTAGTTAACATAAATGAATTTTGTGCATATGTACAGCTCAAGGGCAATGAGAACTACATTTTTCATTCACAAACCTAAGCTTGATGATTCCTAAATAGAGAGATAGGAAGTTGAAAAATACCTATTTCAGTTGGACACGAGTATGGCAATGTAGAGCTTTTTAGTGAGGCCTGAGATGCCTGGTAGCTTGCCTGAACTTCACTTGGTCTTTTCCAATAGCTAGTTTGCTTCGAATGTTCCTGAATCAACCTCTAGAAGTCAACCTGCACAAGATTGAAATGAAAATGGTGAACACTGTAAATGGAGTTACAGTTGGCAATGGAGGTTTGGGATAGCTTGAGTGAGTTGAATGGAAGGTATTGGAACTGGTTGCAAGTAAAACGCACGAGTGGATGTGAGAATGGAAGTGATTCTGCAGGGCCTGCCCTGTTTTGCAAGAAAATGTCATTTTTGTGTATAAGGGTGTTTGAGGGATGAATGGCTCGTGTTTTTGGCTCCAAGGGATGTGCAAAACTTGTTTGGAATGTTGGCAAGACTTGGTTATATCAAATTCACAAGATATGGACTTTTGGCACAATGACTTGTTTTTGAAGTAAAAGTGAGAAGTGACTATGCTATGGCCTGTACAGGCTAGCTCCAAGCATGCACATAGTTGGTGTACTATGCCTTATATTAGGGAACTTTTTTTCCAGCAAAAGGCTTGGTCCAATGCTCAAGAGAAACAAATTTGCAAAAGTTATGCTTTATGAAAATGGAAGTGTCACCTTTATGCCAAAAATGGATTTGTTCATTGTATAATGCTTCCTTGATCAGAACAATGCCTCTAACCAATGTGTTTGCATTCAATTTTTGAGTGTTGAAGGGTTTAGAGACCTGTAATTAAGTACAAATCTAGTTTGGTCAGATTTTGCAACTTGTATGAACATGTATTGGCCATGGATCAAAGTGAGTTTTTTCCAACTTCAAGCATTCTATTCTCTCTAACCACAAGGGTGTTTGAGAAGTTCTTTGACAATTTGGAAAGCTTGCAACATGTAATATAATCCATCTTTGAAATGCAACTTGAAACTACAAGTGGAACTATGTGAAAAATGGCCAAGAAGATGGGTCAAAATCCTGCCTAAACTAGGGCAAAATTTCTCTAAGTTAAAAGTTTTAGGTACCCTTGTTCCAAAAATCATAACTTGAGATACGAGCTTCTTTTGAGAAAACTTTATGAATCAAAGTTGTAGACTTTGTGATGGAATACAACTTTCATGTTGCAAGTTTTTTTTGAATCCAATTGCATCTTGGTGAAAAAATGGGACAAAGTTAGGAAAAAATAAGAAAATTTTATAACTTAGAAAATTTCTAAGTTATGAAAATTTTCCATTTTAAACCCTAATTTGCATTTTTGGGTTTCTTGATGAACAAGTTTCATAATTTGACATGTCTTGGTGAAAAATGACTCTTGGCACTTGATTTTGACCAAAAAGTCAAAGTTTGACTTTTCAGTGTATAGTCAAATTTTGATCAGTTGACTGAAAAATTCATCTGTCAATCCAATGCATTTGAGATCTTTTAAACTTGTTGAATATGTCAAGAAGATTACATTGATTCCTTGAGTCCATGGTTGAGCTTAATTTTCCATTGGCTAGGTCAAACAGTCAAAAATTGCCTTTATACAATCAAAACCCTAAAAATGACCATTTTGCCCTTTTGGTGATCTGATCAAATTTCTTGTGGAATTTTGGTCCAAACTTGATCAAATGGTTCATATGAGTTCATAATGTTGATGTGGGTCAAAATTCATGAGGTTTGACTGTAAATTGGCCATATTTGACTTTTTCCCCAATACAGCTGATTTCTAGGTCAACTGTCCAATTGACTGGGCAAAAATTTGATTCAAGGCTTGAAACTTGGTATGGGAAAACTTATGAGTCAAACATGAAGTATGAAAGTCCCTTTGGGCATTGTAGGTCAAAACATCCTTGTGCAAACTCAAACCCTAGTTTAGGTCAACAGTGCAAGGAGGTGTCTTGAGCAGAGCAAACCCTAGCTTGGTCTTGAGTTCCAAGAGTCTTGTGATGAGAAATGTTGATAAAATGAGAGGGAAAATTTTGGGGTACAACACGAATCTACAGGGGATTCCTTGTTTTGTGGAGAACTCTTCTGGTGAATCGGAGGAAGTTGGATAGTATTCCACCGGGGTTTAAGATTTGGAGTTTTGGACTCCGTTGGGGAAGAACGTTTCATCTTCACTGGGGATCTGTAGTTCAAAGTTTTGGGCTCCACTGGGGATCGGGAGTTTAGAGACTTAACTCTGATGGGAATTTTGAAACTTGACTCCGCTAGGGATATGTATTTCAATGCTTCAACTCTGTTGAGGACCTGGATGATGTACTGCAGGGGATTTCTTCTGGAATAACCTAAAGACATTTTCCTATACTTTCAACCTATCAGCAATTATCCTTTCTCATTTCATTTTATCTTTAGGCAGTGATTATATTCAAATGCATATGCTCATTTAATAAATCATTGGACGTTTTCAAATAAAACACAAGTGTAAAAAGAAAGAAAAGGCAAACAAATTTATGCACCTTGAAGTATCTTTATATTAACTTTGTGTAAGTATTTTGTACAAAGGAGACAGACATCCTAGTAGGAGAATGTTGTCATAAAAACATGAGAAAAATTTATACAAAGAAAGATGGCTATGTGTAACAATTCCATGGGATTCCCATTCTGCTATATCCTTCACAACTCTGAGTATCTTTGTCCATTCGTTGCTTCATCCGCGGATGATTGGATTGATCATAAGCTTGGAGCTTGTTGGTGAAAAGATTGTCCTTAAAGGGATCCGATGAGACATAGTCATACGCTTTAATTCCCTAACTTTTGCCTGGACCGCCCTTTCGGGTTTTCAGTCCACCGGGAAACCCTTTTTTGCCCAAGTCGCCCTTTCGGGTTTTCAACTTGCCGGGTGTATAGATTTTTATTTATCCCTAATTTTTGCCTGAACCGCCCTTTCGGGTTTTCGATTCACCGGGATGCCCATTTTTGCCCAAGTCGCCCTTTCGGGTTTTCAACTTGTAGGATCATTTTATGCGTAGTATCTTTTGACTATATTTACGTTCGCAGGGTGTGGCAAGTCGTCGCCCTGCATGGTGGTCAGAATCATTTCCCCACCAGAAATGATATTCTTGATCACAAATGGTCCTTCGTAAGTAGGAGCCCACTTGCCCCTGGGATCACTTTGCGGTAAGATGATCCGCTTGATTACAAAATCTCCGACTTGATATACCTGATGTCTGACTTTCTTGTTGAAAGCCTTGATCATCCGTTTTTGATACGTCTGACCATGACAAACAGCAGTAAGTCGCTTCTCGTCGATCAAATTAAGTTGATCAAGCCGGGTCTGAATCCAAACGTCTTCACTTAAACCAACATCCTTCATAATCCTCAAGGAAGGAGTCTGAACCTCCATAGGTAAAACAACTTCCATGCCATATACCAAAGAAAAGGGGGTTGCCCAAGTTGAAGTACGCGCCGTGGTACGATATTCATGCAGAGCAAACAGTAACATCTCATGCCAGTCCTTGTAGGTGACTGTTATCTTTTGAATGATCTTCTTGATATTTTTGTTTGCAGCTTCAACAGCACCGTCCATCTTTAGCCGATAGGGAGATGAATTGTGATGTTGAATCTTGAATTGCTCGCACAGAGCGGTGATCACAGTGTTGTTTAAATTTATACAGTTGTCCTTGATGATCCTGTCGGGGATACCATACCAGCATATGAGGTTCTGCTTAATGAAGCGGGCAACAACATTCTTTGTAACGGAGGCGTAGGAAGCTGCTTCGACCCACTTGGTAAAATAATCAATAGCGACCAAGATGAAGCGATGTCCATTGGATGCCGTAGGCTTGATCTCTCCAATCATGTTAATTCCCAACACCGCGAATGGCCAAGGAGCTGTCAGAACATTGAGAGGAACCGGAGGAATATGTACCTTGTCAGCATAGACTTGGCATTTGTGACACGTTCGGGAATATTGATGACAGACAACTTCCATGGTAGACCAGTAGTAGCCTACCCTTAGAATCTTTTTAGCCATCGTATGTCCGCTTAAGTGGGTGCCAAATGTGCCACTATGTATTTCAGTCATGATTAGCTCAGCTTCACCTTTGTCCACACAATGAAGTAGAATACAATCATGGTTGCGCTTATATTGGATACCATTACTTAGGAAGAACTTGGCAGCAAATCTCCTTAAGAACTTTTTGTCATTGACTGAAGCTCCTTCAGTGTATTCTCAAGTCTGGAGATATCTTTTGATTTCATGAAACCAGGGTTGTTCCACTACTTCTTCGGTATTAATCTCAGGACAGTGCGCAGGTTCGTCCATTCGTTCGATGGTGATTTGGGGAGCCTCATTATCCCAGTTGAGTTTAAACATGGAAGACATTGTAGCCAGAGCATCCGCCAGCTGATTTTCTTCTCGCGGGAAGTGCTCAAAGGTAATCTGCTCGAAATGAGGCAACAATGTCAAGACATGTTCTTTGTATGGGATAAGATTAGGATGTTTAGTGTCCCATTTTCCTTTGATTTAACTGATAACCAAAGTTGAGTCCCCAAATACGACCAAAGATTTGATTCCCAAGTCAATAGCAGCCTTGAGACCAAAGGTACAAGCTTCATATTCGGCCATGTTGTTGGTGCAGCTGAAGCAGAGTCTAGCAGTGAAAGGGGTATGGCAACCTTCCGGAGAAATAAGTACCGCACTGATACCGTTGCCAAGCGCATTCGAAGCACCATCAAAGTACATGGTCCATCGAGATCCTTGTTCAGGTCCGTCATACGGTCTGTTACCTTCAATATTGTCCAATGTCATGGTGTCCTCGTCAGGGAAGTCGAATCTCATCGATTGGTAATCTTCGACGGCTTGATGAGCTAGATGGTCAGCTAGTACACTCCCTTTTATAGCTTTTTGGGTCGTGTACTGGATATCTTACTCATTCAGGATCATCTTCCATCTAGCGATTCTTCCGGATAAAGCAGGCTTCTCGAAGATGTACTTAATTGGATCCATCTTGGAAATCAGCAAAGTGGTATGTGTCAAAATATACTGCCTTAGCCGGCGAGCAGCCCATACCAAAGCGCAGCAAGTTTTCTCGAGCAGTGAGTAGTGAGTCTCACAGTCGGTAAACTTTTTGCTAAGGTAATAAATGGCATGCTCTTTTCGGCCAGACTCGTCATGTTAGCCCAGTACGCACCCTATTGAGTTATCCAAAACAGTCAGATACATGATTAAAGGCCTTCCTTCGACGGGTGGCATCAAAATAGGAGGTTCCAGCAAATACTCCTTGATCTTATCAAAAGCAACTTGACAATCATTGTTCCATTCAACCACCTGATCTTTCTTCAATAGCTTGAAGATTGGCTCACAGGTAGATGTTATGTAAGAGATGAACCTTGCAATATAGTTTAAGCGTCCCAAGAAACCTCTAACCTCCTTCTCAGTGCAGGGGGCAGACATTTCTTGTATAGCTTTTCCTTTAGCAGGATCAACCTCAATGCCTTTGTTACTGACGATAAATCCCAAAAGTTTATCGGACCTGAATCTGAAAGTGCACTTGCTAGGATTCAGTCTGAGCTTATATTCCTTCAGTCTGACAAACAGCTTTTGCAGATGGTCGAGGTGCTCTTCTTTTGTCTGTGAACGGGATATCATGTCATCTACGTAGACTTCAATCTCGTGATGTATCATGTCATGAAACAAAGCCACCATGGCTCGCTGATAGGTTGCCCCGGCATTCTTCAATCTGAATGGCATCACTTTGTAGCAGAAGGTACCCCATTGTGTAACAAAAGTAGTCTTCTCCATGTCTTCGGGGGCCATTTTGATCTGGTTGTATCCCGAGAATCCATCCATGAAGTAACATACCTTGTGTTGAGCTGTGTTTTCAATCAAGATGTCAATGTGTGGTAGTGGAAAATCATCTTTAGGGCTAGCCCTGTTTAAGTCCCGATAGTCCACACACATTCTGACTTTGCTGTCCTTCTTATGCATGGGCACAATGTTAGCAACCCATTGTGGATAGGAAGTAACAGCCAGAAAGCCAGCATAGAATTGCTTCATCACCTCAGCTTTAATCTTTTCGGACATGTTGGGCCACATTCGGTGGACTTTTTGTTTGATTGGTGGACAGTCTTCTTTTGTAGGGAGACGGTGAACCACGATATCTGTATCCAGTCCTGGCATGTCTTCATAGGACCAGGCGAAGATTTCAACATATTCATTCAACAACTGCACTAAGCGCTCTTTGACACTTGGCTCCAGGTTGGCACCCACTTTTACCTCTTTCTTGTCTTCCTCTGTTCCCAAATTAATAGTCTCTAGCAACTCTTCATGGGGCAGAATAGCCCTTTCTTCTTGTTGCAAAAGTCTGGCTAACTCTCCAGGCACTTCACAGTCTTCATCACCTTCGTACTCGGCATGATTGACCAGATCCTCAGAGTCATTGAAGGCCAAAGCAGAATAGTCACCCATGGAATCCGGAGTGGATGGGTACCTGCATTTTGTGAGTGTGGGTGTGTGTAAGGGATAGCCATCCTTCAAACAAAACAAAATGTAAAAGGAAAGAAAATGAACACAACAGTTTATAGATGAAAACGTCCAATGATTCATTAAAAAATGGCATATGATAATGAAGAAATCAAGCCCTTACAAATGGACCTATATGCCCCGGGAAAGGCACAAGGAAAAAATGGTGTACGAATTGTTTAATTATTATAGACCAAAATAGGAAATTGTTCAAAGGTAAATTACTGATTGATGAAAGTGATGGGAACGAAGTCTTTCGCTTCCCAGTTGCTTAATCCTCCTTCAACGGTTGGAAAAATCCAATCTTCCAAGTTGTCTTCTTCATCATCATCTTCTAAGGCATTAATTCCATGGTGAGTGATTTTTAAGGGTGGTCCTCCAGCCCGGGAGCGACGCACCGCTTTCTGGCCAACGACAATGAAACCCAATCCGAACTTGTTCGTCTTGTGAGGAAAATCAGGCAGTTTCCCCCATACTGTACTCCTTCCTTCTTTGATTACAGCCTCCGCATATTTGAGGGATGCCATACTAGACACAGGCTTGGAAAAGATAGGCACATCACTCATTATTTTTGCCACTGCGACTTCAAGAGAAAACTCTTCAAAATGTTGGAAAGGCGTTTCTATGAATTCACCATCTAACTCCACATAGCGGAAGGAGTTAACGTGGCTTATCATGTACTCTTCCTCGCCATGAACCGTTATGATTTTACCCTGGACTGGATACTTTAGCATTTGGTGTAGAGAGGAAGTGACTGCCCCAGCATTGTGGATCCATGGCCTTCCCAACAAACATGAATATGAAGGACGGATGTCCATCACATAAAAAGTAGAGTTGGAGGTTTTTGTACCCACTTTGATTGGGATGTCCACCTTTCCGTGAACCATCCGCTTAGAACTGTCAAAGGCTCTAACAATGATGTTACTGGGTTTTAAAGTCAAACCTTCGCAGTCTAGCATGTCCAACGCCTTTTTTGGTAGAACATTTAAGGATGAATCGGTATCCACCAGAACATGAGCAAGCGTGGTCCCTCTGCACTCTACCGAGACATGCAGTGCATCATTGTGCTTCCTTCCTTTAGAGGTTAAATCGGTGTCAGAGAAGCCAAGACCATTATCGGCTGTAAGGCTAGCCACGCACTCTTGAAACTGGTCTGCAGAAGTTTCTTGAGGCACGTGTGCCGTCTTTAGAAATTTGATCAAGTCCTTGGCGTGCGCCTCGAAGCAAAGTAACAGAGCTAGCATAAAGATTTTCGAAGGGGTTTGCCTCAGCTGCTCTACGACGTCATAGTCGCTCTTCTTGATTATCTTTAAGATTTCTTTCATCTCTTTTTGGGTGGTCTCGGGGATAACCACAGTTTGAGCCTTCGTCCTGACAGGCGCTTCTTATATCCCATTACCCTTATTAGTAGTAACATCAGAGGGTCTAGCTTTGGGTGCATCAATTTCTACAATTACCGGACTTTGCACATATGGCTTGACAGGTACAGAAACTCTCGAGGGTCCGAGGACTTCCCGTGGGGGAGCAATCTCCGGAGAGAAGATCATTTCGCTGCGAGTTATCTTGCTCGTTCTCGCAATATTCCCTATATCAGGGGTTTCATCATTGGAATTCTCTTGGACTAATTCAATCTGCTTGATACCATGGTAGAAGATTTCTCCTCCATAATTCCATGGTATCGTCTTGTTAGATTTATACGGGATAGGCCCCGGCATGGTAATTTTCAACGGTACAAACTTAGGATCAGGCGTAATCTTAACAGCCCTTTTGCAGGTCTTGGAAAGATCGTCGGAGATGGTTATTATAGCAATGTCATTGATTGGAGTATCAAAGGTAACAGGAGTAACATGAGTGATAGTATCAACAGGAGTCTTTTGAAAGAGGATCTCTTGGATATCCATCAGGCGTTGGATGCCTGATTTCAACAGTGGGCAGTCAATTTGCATGTTTGAACAAAAGTAACAGTCTTTTCCACAGCCTGGGAACATCCCAGCTTTCATCAAATTCACTTTAATCACTGGCAACAGAGTCAAAAGGTCATCAACAGTGGTAACATGAAGATCTTCCACAATGGCATGGACATTATAACCATGTTTTGGCATAAGAGCGGATATCACGTTGGGTTTTTTGGGAGCATCAAACTCTACCTCCTTAGTGTCTATCAAATCTTGGATCTTGTTTTTAAGATCCCAACAGTTGTTGGTATCATGCCCTACACTGTCCGAGTGGTATGCACATTTTGCATTGGAGTGATAATAAGGAGAAGATGTATTGGGGTTTTTCGGCGCTTCTTTCAAGTTGGTAAGGTTCAGCTTTAACAGATGAGGGAGGACTTGAGTCGGTGTCATATTGATTCTGGTGAATTGTTGTTGTGGCCTTTTTGCCCTTTTCTGATTAGCTCTTGGTTGATTGTTGCGTTGATTGCTGCGAGGTTAATTGGCTGAGGAGTTTTGGATCATCACAGCCCCCACCGTTGGTCGGCGCTCTGTTCTCCCTTGGTTTCTCTGGGAATAAACAGAAGAGGCTTCTTTCTTGGCTGGGAAGGTCTTCTTAACAGCAGTGGAAGGAGAGATATCCTTCTGAATTTTACCACTCTTAATGCCAGCCTCGACCCTTTCACCTGTCAGTATTAATTCGGTGAACCCTGCAGATGAGCTCCCGATCAAGTGATTGAAGAATGGGCCAGACAGGGCCCCTAAAAACATATCAACCAGCTCTCTATCCAACAAAGGTGGCTGCACCCTTCCAGCCAAGTCCCGCCACTTCTGGGCATACTCCTTAAATCCCTCATTAGAAGCCATTCCCATACTCTGTAGTTGAGTACGAGTAGGCGCTAAATCTGTGTTGTATTGGTATTGTCGGTAGAACGCGGCGGCCAAATCTTCCCACTTATGAACATCAGATCTCTCAAGTTGATAAAATCAGTCCAATTGCGTACCTGACAAACTATCTTGAAAAAAGTGGACCCAAAGATCCTTATCAGAGGAGTGAGGTTGGATCTTTCTGACATAGGACCACAGATGCATATTTGGACAGGACAAACCGTCATACTTAGCAAATGTAGGTACTTTGAACTTGGGAGGAATGACGATCCCAACAACTAACCCTAGTTCTTCGAAATCTACACCAGGTACTCTTTGCAACTCCATGGCAGCCAACCGATCCTCAAGATTTTTATACTTATCATCCGCCGGGGGATATTGCTGTTCGGAGTAATCTTCATGCTCTTCCTCTTCTTCTTCTTCAACTTCAGATTCAGAAGGCATCGCAACCCCTTTTCCTTTACCAACCCCTTCATCAGACGTCGAAGGGAACTCGAGAACCTTTTTAGCCTTGTTTTCAAACCTTTTTCCCATAGTGGCCATACCAATTCTTTTCTTCTTTTTCTCTTTATCTTTCTCCAACAGTGCTTTAAGGTCCTCTTGACCCTTTGCCAAGGTCATGAGGAGTTGTTGAAATTGCGAATTATGTGCTTGCAGATCTTTAACCGTTTGCTCCGAATCCATCTTGCTGAAATAAACAGCGGAAAGATAAGGAAAACTTGGTGTGAAGACGTGTTTATGCATATGATGAATGATATGTTATTCATGTAATGCATTCAAGGATTCAGAAATTAAAATTTGTTACAAACAAAAAGAACACACGTCATATTAATAAGAAGAAATTTGTTAGTACATAAATGCCCCATGGGCAAAATATTACAAAATTCTTAATGTAAAAAGACATTGCGCATCCTCTTTGGTGCGATATAAGTGTTGAGAGTTTCCTCTTCGTGCAGTCGGCGGGTAAGTTCCAAAACCTTCTTCTCACTGGCATAGAAGCTGGCTTCAAAAGTATTTCGTTCTTCCTTGAGATGTATCCAACTCTTTTGTATTTCTTCCAATGATGTTGGCATAGCAGGATGTAGGAGGGTGTATGGAACCTCTCCTTCCATAACAGACTCTTTGATTACGGGGAGAATGTGAAGGTATGGCACCATAATATTCTGGACGCGGGTTCGTACCCACTTGAGATAAGGCTCAAGGGGGATGGAATTCTTGTGCCCCAGTGTCTTACTATCCACTTTGTTGGGCATCCTCCAACCTCTGATAAACCTTTGTCGAAGTCCTTGCGCATCATTGTCGAAGTCAAAAACTAGGTTAGGGATCAGCATATCATGAGGACCATCTCTCCGGGCATACCCAAATTGCCTTAGAGCTAAACAGAGGTTGTAGGTAATTCCTCCCCTAATGCCAAGTAGTGGGACATTAGGGAACTCCCCACAATTATCAATGATGATGACATTTTCTCTGGACCGAGAACACCAATGAACATCAGAATGTGTTAGGGTCATTAATCGTTGTGACCACCTTAAACCCTGCTCATTCTTCAAAACTGACTGGGGAAGGTGAGAAATAAACCACCTTGCTAAAAGAGGAGTACAGCACATGACAACACCTCTTTTCCTCATTGTTCGTGTGTAAAATGAGTGTAGGATGTCCCCAAGCAATGTAGGCACAGGATTCCGAGATATGAAAATCTTGACAGCATTCACATCTATAAGCTGATCAGGATTTGGGAACAAGACCAACCCATAGATGAGGAGTGCCACAATCTCTTCAAAAGCTTGTAGATCTAAAGAATTCCAGCAGTCTTGTGTCTTCTCAAGCAGAAACTTTGCCAAGAAACCCTTGACACCACTTCTGGTTTCCCAATGACCTTTCATATCAGATGGTTGCAAGTGTAAGGCTTGAGCAACATCTTCAGGCTTTGGTTCTCTTTCCGTACCGTTGTAGGATAGTTGATGAAGAATAGGAATCCTCAGGAGTTGAGAAAATTCCTCCAAAGTAGGTACCAGCTGGTAATCGGGGAATATGAAACAGTGGTGTAGGGGGTCAAAGAACTGGAAGAGAACTTTCACCATGTCTTCTTCAATGTTGGAGTTGACCAAGTTGATAAGTCTACCATGTCTTTCACTGAAAGGAGTATTCTATGGAATCTTGGAAGTAAGCTCCTTGAGTTGAGGAGGGATTCTCACAAGGTTGACTTGAATTGTTTTCCTGCGAAGGGATTCCATGACCTACAGAACAAGAACAAAGATGAAGATCCAAACCCTTGAAATGGTTAGTGGATGCATATGATGCTTTATGATGTTCATGATGTATGCACAAGCACATGTACAAGCAAATCACACAAGATCCAAGTTTCAGGCTTGCGTGGGGTTTCATAGGTAAGTACCCTCTTGAAGTTAGTTGGCTCAACCTGTCCTATAAATAGTAATCGGGTTCTAAGGAGCTCAATATCACTGGATTATTTTATGTGTTCATTGTTTTGGTTTAGCCACTTAACTGGCGACCAAAATATTCCAAGAAAACAACCCTTAATGAGTGTAGTATCGAGTATCTACCAACTTCGGACTGCACCAAAGCCGGTCATCTCACTACCCCTAAAAAAGTCCAAGATGGTCAAGTAAGGTTCTAAGAGTTCATTAGTGCTTCATGACATCACTCAGCGGCCCCGTATTCTCTTTGATTGACTCAAAGGCTACTGGTACCCACAAATATGTCGCACTAATATAGCTATTGCTTCAACCATGTCGGTATACCCCGCACAGTTTCCACAATGTATTGCTATTTACCTATGAATGTTTCCCCAAATCCGGGTGGAGGATTCAAACCCAAACAATAGGACCAAGTGTAAAGCAATCAAAGAAAACAAGATAATCATGCAAAGGTGATCTAAACCCTAAGATTACTCCACTTTTAAAGGTATCCCCAGCAGAGTCGCCAGTTCTGTGATACGGTGGGAGGACTGACTTGATGTTTTGCGTTTGTGTTTGCAAATGTTTCGGTTTAGCAAGAGTCGCCACCGACTTTTTATTTTATCCTAAGGAAAGGTCAAAAAGCACAGGAAAGACCTTTGAGATGTTTTCTTGGGTTCGGGGAGTAGATTATAGAAAGGGGAGGTACTAGCACCCTTTCTATCCATGGTTTTCCATGAGCTCTTAGTTACTTGTTTAGATCACTTGCTTTGCTTTTCAATTGTTTGAAATGGTGCTTTGTGTGTGATTTTGAAAGATATTTTTGAAAAGAGGTCATCGTTGTGGCAACCTTTGTAATGATTCTTGTTTGAATGTATACGAAGGTGTATTGTCTTTGAAAAGATATTTCAATGTTTTGAAAGTCTGTTTTGAGAAATGTTTTTTTTAATTGTGTTGTGAAGTGTGTTTGAAAATAGCAAAGATGTTTTGCAAGTTCTAATCAAGTAACTAAGAGTTGTCTACCCTATTTTACTCAAAGATCTTTCCTATACAATTTAAACCCTTTTGACAGTGTTGTTTTACCATTCTATTTGGTAAACAACCTTGTATTAGGATGTTAAACGGGACAGGCGCGGGTCATCGTATTGACCATGATAGCAACGTTGCCAAGTATCTTTAGAAATTTTCTGAGGGACTAGATCATTTTGTATAGGCAACCTAGATAGCGTCATCGAGGGACTATGATCTTTTATTTTTATTTTGCCAATAGATACTCAACATGCATATCATGGCCATTTGTTTAGGCAACCAAGTGGAGATACCTTAGGGGTGTTTATGTGCAAGTGTGTTTTATTGCATGCAAAATTTTATCTTGAATTAGGATTTTCTATTTCATTGATTTTTATCTTGCCATACATATCCTAATTACTAGCATTTACATTTGAAAGCAATAAAATGCAGAAATGTAAAATCCTACGCTATTACAGCATTTAGGGGATGGGGATACACATTTGTACATGGGGTGGTTCAACGAGAAAAATAGATAAGAAAAGAGAATAACAAGGGGAAGAAAAAGAGAAAGAGAGAGAGGGCTAGCGCGCTGCTGAGAGGAAGTCAGAAGTTTTGACCCAGGCCTGCTGCAAGATTATCAACCTGTTAGTGAAACTGTATGAGTCAGAACTTCTGACTCTGGCACCTGCAAAACAGAAACATGTTAGTGGGAAGGTCAGAAGTTCTGACCCCCATGCGCTGCAAGACAAAAGTTTGTTAGTGGGGAAGTCAGAAATTCTGACCCTGCTAGAAACACAATAATTTTCAGAAGTTCTGATATTATTGACAGTGAAACAGACCTCAGACGTGCTAACATCAAAGCCAGAACTTGGTTCCTCCCCGTGCTAGCCAGAACATCTGCAGTTTTATTATTTTTCCACAAAACAGAACGCATGCCTAGGGCAGTTTCAGAAGGTGCCAAAATGTTTCAGAGGATAGAACCAACAAAGTCACAGGTAGGTTCTACACTGATTCACTCCCTACTTAAACATTCAAAGGTATGAAAATCCTTAGAACGTATACAACAGCAACCTGATATTTACATTGTGTTTATTGAGCATGCAAAGTTGATGATGCTTAGCAGCGTGATGAAGGTCAGCAGATGCTTACCTTGTTGTTGGAAGAAGATTTGTGAGTTGGAGCTAACTTTAGCTCTGATGGTGTTCTGGACAGGTTCTTTTTTAGGATGGGTGGATGGAGAAGGTATATGTATGTATGGTCAGAAACTGTATGAGTGTTCTTTGGTCACAAAGCAAACTGGGTATTAATGAAGTTTGGAGATAGGAAGTTCAAAGTTTGTGAAAATACCAGGGATTTTTGGACAGAGATTCACAAGGGGTTTTTTCTCTTACTAGAGTTTTCTGTTTCTTCTCTAGCAATTTTTTCTGGATGTTTTTTTTTCACGCCCCCTTTTATGATGGACAATGGTGTCCTATTTATAGGCAAGTGTTGTACCCCAAAATTTGCCCTCCCATTTCCTCAACATTTTCTCACCACAAGACCCTTGGAGCTCAAGATCCAGTTAGGGTTTCCTCTGCTCAAGACTTCTCCTTGCACTGTTGACCCAAATTAGGGTTTGTGTTTGCACAAAGATATTTTGACATAAAATGCCTAAGATGACTTTCATGCTTCATGTTGGACTCCCAAGTTTATCCATACCAAGTTTCAAGTCTTGATTCCAAATTTTGCCCAGTCAATTGGACAGTTGACCTAGAAATCAGATGTATTGGGGAAAAAGTCAAGTGTGGCCAATTGACAGTCAAATCTCATGAAAATTGACCCATATCAACATTATGAACTCATATGGACCATTTGATCAAGTTTGGATCACAATTCCACAAGAAATTTGATCAGATCACCAAAAGGGCAAAATGGTCATTTTTAGGGTTTTGACTGCACAAAGGCAATTTTTGACTGTTTGACCTAGCCAATGGCAAACCAAACTCACATATGGACTCAAGGACCCCATGGAATTGTCTTGACATACTCAACAAGTTCAAAAGATCCCAAATGCACAAGATTGACAGTTGAATTTCCCAGTCAATTGATCAATTTTGACTGTATACTGAAAAGTCAAACTTTGACTTTTTGGTCAAAATCAAGTGTCAAGATTCATCTTTCATCAAAACATGCCAAATCATGAAACTTGTTCACCAAGAAATCAAGAATTGCAAATTAGGGTTTGAAATGAAGATTTTTCATAACTTAGAATTTTTCTAAGTTATGAAAAAACCCTAATTTTTTCCTAACTTTGTCCCACTTTCTCACCAAGATTCATTTGGATTCAAGGAAAAGTTAAAACATGAAAGTTGTAGTCCATTTCAAAATCTACAACTTTGATTCACAAAGTTTTCCCAAAAGAAGCTTGTAGCTCAAGTTACAATTTTTGGAACAAGGGTACCAAATCATTCTTAACTTAGAGAAAATTTGACCTATTTTAGGCAGGATTTTTGCCTAACTTCAAGACCATTTTTCACATGCTTCCACTTGGAATTTCAATTTGCATTTCAAATATGGATTGTATTACACATTCCAAGATTTCCAAAATGTCCAAGAACTCATCAAACAACCTCATGGTTAGGGAGAATCGAATTTGGCAAGTTGGGAAAAACTCACTTTGTTCTTGGTCAATTTACATGTTCATAACTTGGGCAACTTTTGAAATCAGCATGCATAAGCTAGTTACAGGCCTCTAATCCCATTTGCACTCAATAATTAAATGCCAATCCATTGTGTGTTAGCATTATTTTGTGCATTTGGACATTACATGTTAGATTAAGCCTTAATTAGATAAAGCATTTTTGCCATTTTTGAAAAGTTAAACTTTATGTCAAATGCAAATCCAAGCAAGTACAAGGCAGATCCTTTTGGCACAAGTTTAGGAACTAATTACACTGATCAAGGCCAAGGTATGCAGCATAGATTGGGGGCCTCTATCAGTCTAAAACTCAAGTGGACACTTTGTTGCTTAAAGTTGAAGAAACATGGCATAACAATACACAACTCTCATTCCTGTAAACCAGAGCTTAAGCAAAGTTATCAAACACTTTCTAATCATCAAACCTAAGCTGAAACACGAGCCAACCATCTCCATTGCCTTCTCAAACACAGAATCACCCTAAAACTGCCCAAACAGGGTACCTGCTGCAGATTGAGTTCCATAACTCATTCCATTCATGCATTCTTGCTAAAACCACTTCAAACACATCCCACATCATCCCTTGAAACTATTCCAAACCTCAAACACGACCTGTAACACTCCCAAGCAACATCACCATTTTCATTTTCTTGTTTTGCAGTTGAAGTTCCATAACACGATTCAATAGGTTTCAAAGCAAACTAAAGCTTGGAATAGCATCCCTGGACATCAAGGAAGCTGTACCAACCATCACCTTGCATTGAAAGCACCTCCATCACCAGATACGACTCCAACTGAATAGGTAAGTTCATGAACTCGTATCTCTCTATCCAGGCATTGTTAGCTTTAGGTTTGTGAAGAAATTATGTCACATTCATAGCCCTGAACATGCCCATATCATTAGTTTTCATTTATATTATGTATGCTTAGAGAATTTTAAGTCTGAACATTGAATAAAAACTAGGTCAGGAATTGGGGGAGAAGAAATTCTCTCTCATTTCTGAGAGTTAGGATGAGTTCTTTATATGTCTGGATTCGTGGTTCAATGCTTGACATTTTTCATGTTGTAAGTTTGTGCTAAAAGTCCAGGAATCAGGAGTTGTGGTTGAAGCATCATAGGCGCGCGTTTTTTTCAAATGGTTGTCTGAAGGTTGAAGACAACCTTTCTTGGGCTGGGCCTGAGATCTCTTTTCCTTTTTGCACCACATTTTCACACACACACCCCCTTGGCCCATTGTGTTTATTTTTATTATTTTTTGACTTTTTCTTTTTTGTTTCTGATTTATTATTTTTTGCTAAAAATATAAAAATATTAAAAAACATTTTTTTTACCCTTTTGCATTTTTATTTGAATTTTATTTGTTTTATTTAAGTTTGTACACATAAATAAACAAAATACACTTTTTACTTAAAATACTTAAAATAATACCAAATACATTTATTTTCTAATTTTTATTTTATTTTACCTTCTGAAAATATTTTGTATAAAATATACTTTTTTTTTAAATATTAAATATTATTATTTTGTACATATTCAATATATTTAGTAAATAATACAAATACATATATATTTATTAGTATATTTAGGTTAAAAAATACAAAATATATACATTTTTGTTTTTATTAATATTTAACATTAAAAATACCTTTTTGACAAATATACTTTTCTTTTATTTATTTTCTATAAAAATCAATAAATATTACATATAGTATACAATAAATACATTTTACTTAATAAAATTAGGGTTTTGTCCTAAATACATAAAAATACCAAAAAAAATAATACTTTTTATTTTTGTTTATTTGACACATAAAAAACACTTTTTTCATACATATAAAAAAAAACATTTTTTGCATCTTGCATATTTATTCCATTTTTATTTAATTATTGTATGTTAAATAATTGGTATAATCCCAAATTTGATGTAATAGTCTAGGTTTAAATTCCTTGTCAAAATACCCCCATTTGAACATTTGTACCCCCCTTCCCATATATTGTGTTGTAATAACCTAGGAACTTTATTTTTCGCACTTTAATGCTTTCTAAATATACCATGTTAGAATTATGGTTTGTATGCGAATCAAAAACAACAAAAATAGTTTGACCTAATTTCAAGATAAACAAGCATGAAAATGGACAACACTAATCACACTTGCACCCCTAGGGTATTCCACTTGTTGCCTTCAATAAATGGGCCATATTGCATGTTAGGTCTCTTTGGGAAAAACAAAACAATCAAATGATCATAGTCCCTCGACGACGCTTTCGAAAGTTGCCTAAAAAAATGATCAAGTCCCTTAAAGAAAATTGCCCAAAGATACTTGGCACCATTGCAATTATGGTCTAAACGATGACCCGTGCCCGTCCCGTTCACATCCTAACACAAGATTGTCCACCAAATACAATGGTGGAACAAAATTGTTAAAAGGGTTAAAAACATAGGAGAAATCTTTGAGAAATTTAGGAGTAGACAACCTCTTAGTTACTTGAATCAAACTTGCAAAACAAAACACTTGCCTATTTTTTCAAACCACACATCACTACACTTTCAAAACAACTTTCAAAAACAAATGAAAACCTTTTCAAAAGACATACACCTTTGTATACATCCCAACATGGATCATTACAAAGGTTGCCACCACATTGGCCTCTTTTCAAAACATTTTTCAAACACACACACAAAGCACCATTTCAAACAATTGAAAATCAAGGTAAGTTGATCTAAGCAAGTAACTAAGAGCCCATGGATAACCATGGATAGAAAGGGTGCTAATACCTTCCCTTTGTATAATCTACTCCCCGAACCCAAGAAAACATCTCAAAGGTTTTTGCTGTGCTTTTTAACCTTTCCTTAGGATAAAATAAAAAGTCGGTGGCGACTCTTGCTCAACCGAAACATTTGCGAAAACAAACGCAAAACCTCAAGTCAGTTCTCCCACCGTATCACAAAACTGACGACTCTGTTGGGGAGAGATTTTTAAGTAGAGTAACCTTAGGGCTTAGATCACCCTCTTGCATGACTAATTGTTTGATTTGATTGCTTTATATCTTGGCTCTCTTGTTTGGGTTTGCAATCCTATACCCGGATTTTGGGAAACATTCATAGATAGCAATACATTGTGGAAACTGTGTGGGGTATACCGACACGGTCGAAGCAATAGCTATATTAGTGCGACATATTTGTGAGTACCGGTAACCCTTAAGTTCAATCAAGGAGAGTACGGGGCCGCTGAGTGATGTCACTAAGCACTAATGACCTAGAACCTTACTTGACCATCTTGGCCTTTTATTAGGGGTAGTGAGATGATCGGCTTTGGTGCAGTCCGAAGTTGGTAGATACTCGATACTACACTCATTGAGGGTTGTTTTCTTGGAATATTTTGGTTGCTAGTTAAGTGGCTAAACCAAAACAATGAACAATGAAAACAATCCAATGATATTGAGCTCCTTAGAACCCGGTTACTATTTATAGGACAGGTTTTTAAGCCAACTACACTCAAGAGGGTACTTACCTATGAAACCCCATGCAAGCCTGAAACTAGGGTTTGGTGTGAATTGCTTGTACATATGTTTGTGCATACATCATGAACATCATAAAGCATCATATGCATTTACTAACCACTTCAAGGGTTTAGATTTTTCATCTTTGTTCTTGTTTTGTAGGTCATGGAAATTCCTCGCAGAAAAACCATTCAAGTCAACCTTGTGAGAATCCCTCCTCAACTCAAGGAGCTCACATCAAGAATTCCGGAAAGCTCATCCTTCAGTGAAAGACATGGTAGGCTGCTCAGCCTAGTCAACACCAACATTGAAGAGGATATGATGAAAGTGCTATTCCAGTTCTTTGACCCTCTTCATCACTGTTTCACTTTCCCCGATTACCAGTTGGTGCCCACTTTGGAGGAGTTTTCTCAACTCCTGAGAATTCCTATCCTTAATCAACTACCTTTCAACGGTACAGAAAAGGAACCAAAGCCTGAAGATGTTGCTCGAGCATTACATCTACAGCCTTCTGACATCAAGGGGCATTGGGAAACTAGAAGCGGCGTCAAAGGTTTCTTAGCAAAATTCTTGTTTGAGAAGGCACAAGAGTGTTGGAATTCATTGGATCTACAAGCCTTTGAAGAAATTGTGGCACTCCTTATCTATGGGTTGGTCTTGTTCCGAAATCCTGACCAGCTCGTAGATGTCAACGCCGTCAAAATCTTCTTGTCCAGAAATCCAGTACCAACATTGCTTGGGGACATTCTTCACTCATTTTACACTCGAACAATGAGAAAGAGGGGTGTTCTCATGTGCTGTACTCCTCTCCTTGCAAGGTGGTTTATTTCGCACCTTCCACAATCTGTCTTGAAGAATGACCAAGGCTCAAGGTGGTCCCAACGGTTGATGACTCTTACTCACTCTGATGTACATTGGTGTTCTCGGTCCAGAGAAAATGTCATCATCGTCGATCGTTGCGGAGAGTTTCCTAATGTTCCTTTACTTGGAATCAGAGGAGGTATCACCTACAACCCTTGCCTAGCTTTGAGGCAATTTGGATATGCACGAAGAGATGGCCCTCACGACATGCTGATTCCTGACCTAGTTTTTGACTTCAACAACGATGCGCAAGGACTTCGCCAAAGATTCATCAGAGCTTGGAGGATGCCCAACAAGGTTGACAGCAAGACACTGGGACACAAGAACTCCATCCCTCTTGAGCCTTATCTCAAGTGGGTACGAGCCCGAGCCCAGAGTCTAATGATGCCTTATCCTCATGTTCTCCCTGTGATTAAAGAGCCCGTTAAGGAAGGAGAGGTTCCCTACACCATCCTACATCCTGACATGCCTACATCGTGGGAAGAGATACAGAAGAGTTGGATCCAACTCAAAGAGGAACGGAACACTTTTGAAGCCAGCTTCTACGCCAGCGAGAAGAAGGTTTTAGAGCTCACCCACCGACTCCATGAGCAAGAAACCCTCAACACCTACATCGCACCAAAGAGGATGCGCAATGTCTTTTTACCTTGAGAAGTTGTTTTGTAATATTTGGCCCATGGGGCATTTATGTACTAACAAATTTCTTCTTATTAATATGACGTGCGTTCTCTTTTGTTTGCAACAATTTTGAATATTCTAAATCCTTGAATGCATTGCATACATAAGCATACCATTCATCATGTGCATAAGCAGGTCTCTTCACCAGGTTTCCTTATCTGTCTGCTGTTTATTTCAGTAGGATGGATCTCGAGCAAACAGTCAAGGACTTGCAAGCTCAAAATGCACAATTTCAACAACTCCTGATGACCTTGGCTAAGGGTCAGGAGGATCTAAAGACCCTACTGGGGAATAAAGACCAAGTGAAGAAGAAGAAAAAGAGACTCGGGGTGGCTACTTTAGGGAGAAGGTTTGAAGGAGAGGCCCGGAGAGTGCTTGAGTTTCCCCCTACTTCTGAGGAGGGAACCAGTAAAGGGAATGCGGTTGCGGTACCTTCCGAGTCTGATATGGAAGAAGAGGAGGCCGAAGAGGATGAAGACTACTCTGATCAAGAATACCCTCCGGCTGATGATAAATACAAAGGTTTAGAAGACAGGTTGGCAGCCATGGAGCTACAGAGAGTTCCGAGTTTGGATTTCGAAGACTTGGGTTTGGTTGCTGGGATTGTGATTCCCCTAAAGTTCAAAGTGCCGGTATTTGTGAGGTATGACGGGCTGTCCTGTCCAAAAATGCATCTCAGGTCCTACGTGAGGAAGATCCAACCTTACACGGCAGATAAGAACCTTTGGATCCATTTCTTTCAAGACAGCCTTTCTGGGGCTCAACTGGAGTGGTTCTATCAACTAGAGGGAACCAGTGTCCGAAACTGGGAAGACTTGGCCACCGCCTTTTATAAACAATATCAGTACAATTCTGACCTTGCTCCCACGCGTACCCAACTTCAGGGTATGTCACTGGGAACGGGCGAAGGATTCAAAGAATATGCGCAAAAATGGAGAGATTTGGCTGGCAGGGTGCAGCCTCCTTTGACTGATCGTGAACTGGTTGACATGTTCCTAGGGACCTTGTTTGGTCTATTTTTCAATCATCTAATTGGTAACTCCTTCGTTGGGTTTACGGATTTGATCTTAACAGGCGAAAGAATAGAAGCTGGCATCAAGTCAGGGAAGATTCAGAAAAGTGCCTCCGCAAGCACTGAGAAAAAGCCTTTCAAGAAGGAGGCTAGTGCCGTCTATGGTCCTAGAAGACAAGTTAAGCCCGAACACCGTCAAGCCGTCAATGCCTTGGTAATTTCAAAACCTGTTGCTGCTCCTCAGCAGTACAATCAACAAAGGGGTGAGAGGCCCAAGAGGCAATACACTCGGCTGAGTATGACCTTGTCACAAATCTTACCGCAATTGTTATCAACCAACTTGGTGACCATCAAAGAGGCTCCAAAGGTCGTGAATACTGCATCTCCTAAGTATAACCCAAATGCCCGTTGTGCTTATCATTCTGATAGCCCCGGGCATACTACTGATGATTGCTGGGCCCTGAGAAATAAGTTTCAAGACATTATCGATGCGAAGGAAATTCAGTTTGAGGCGCCTGAGAGGCCAAATGTCGTAACTGCTCTTATGCCCCAACATAGAGTAAATGCCGTCGAGGAAGATTTGTATGCTGTTTCAGTGAATGATGTTGCTACCCCTCTATTGACTGTTAAGAGGAACCTACTGCTAGCCGGTTTATTTTCGGGTTGTAGCAAGGGTTGCCTCCTGTGTGCTGTTATCCCTACCGGTTGTCCGCTGCTGAAATCAGGCATCCAAAGCCTGATGGATAGCAAAGAAATTATGTTCAAGAAAACTGCTGTTCCGTTTGTTTCCGCTGAAGAAGTATCTGTCGTCACAATTTTCAACAATCCTACCAAGGCTCTCCCGAGGAAGCCAGTCCAAATTATGTCTGTTGCACCCATTATCATTACTGTCCCGGGGCCTCTCCCCTATGAATCTGACAAGGCTGTCCCATGGCACTATGGGGCAGACGTGTATGTGCTTGGAGTGAAGCAGGAGTTCAACACCGGTACCAGTATTAGTAACATCACTGGTCCCGCCAAGATTACTCGCAGTGGCAGGCTTTTCTCGCCTGACATTGCACCGCCAGTTATCCGAAAACCTCTTATCATCACACTCGCAAGTGTGCATGTTCCAAATCAAGTTCCTGTGTCTACTACTGCCGCCAAGTCCTCTGACGCTCGGGGCAAAGAAGTTGCTACCGATTTGCCTTCCTGGACGGAGGCACCAAAAAAGACTGCTGTTGAAGCCTCCCAACAAGAGATGGAGGAAATCCTTAAAATCATTAAAAAGAGTGACTTCAATGTCGTTGAACAGCTGGGGCATACCCCCTCCAAAATCTCTATGCTATCATTGCTGCTATGCTCAGAGGCCCACGCCAAGGCCCTGATTTCATTTCTGAAAACAGCCCATGTGCCGTAGGAGACATCTGCAGATCAATTCACTGACTGTGTGGCTAATTTGACAGCTGACAATGGTTTGGGTTTCTCGGATGCAGACCTTACCGCCAAGGGGAAAAACCATAATGATGCCCTGCACGTCTCTATAGAATGCAGGGGCACTACTCTCGCACATGTATTGGTGGACACCGGTTCTTCCCTGAATGTATTGCCCAAGAAGGCCTTAGATCGGTTGGATTGTGAGGGCCTGGAATTGAAACCTAGTAACATAATTGTTAGAGCCTTCGACGGTTCTAAGAGGATGGTGCACGGTGAGGTAGACATTCTTATTCGTGTGGGTTCCCAAGTCTTTGACTCAACGTTCTATGTAATGGATATTCGTCCATCTTATTCCTGCTTGTTGGGTAGACCCTGGATTCACAAGGCTGGGGCGGTAACATCCACTCTACACCAAAAGCTCAAGTACCCTGTCAAAGGGAAGATTGTTACTGTGCAGGGCGAGGAGGAATACATGGTTAGTCACTTGAATTCATTCTGGTATATCGAGATGGACGGAGAGTTTATTGAAACCCCCTTTCAACATTTTGAGGAGGTACCTCCAACATTGGCGTCAGCTGAGACAGTGGTCGAAGAAGACTTTCCTCTGAAGATGGCTTCCCTGAAGGATGCCCGGGCAGTGATTGAGAAAGGCAAGTGCGCAAACTGGGGTCAGCTTCCTGACTTCACTCAAAAGACCGACAAGTTTGGGCTGGGCTTCACTGCAGAGGCTCAGAGGGCTGTTCGCAAAGAGAGGATCAGAAGGGCTCCGGTGTTCATCACCAACCCGAGGGTGAATGCTATCGAGGAGGACGTAGAGGAAGCAGAATTTGACAGTTGGATCTATCCAACAACCAACAACGGACCAAGCAACTGGACGGCAAAAGATTTTACACCTATTACATTTGTCACACAGTAATTAACTCTTTTATTTTCAATTTGTAACAAACAATATGTTGAAACTTTTATTGGCTCGGTGTCCTACCCGGGGCACCGTGGCTCCATTTGTGAGGGCTTTTTGTATGACATTTCCATATATCATTAATCAAAACATTGGACGTTTTTTGCATTTCAAATCTTGTGCTCTTTTTCTTTGTGTTATATATTGCAAAACAGCTATATTTACACACACTCACTTATACAGGTTCCAATCCACTCTGGATCTCACTGGTAACAGCTCTGCTACCGCCAGTTATGACTTCGAAAATCCGATCAACTTGGCCGAAGACGAAGGTGAAGATGATTGCGAAGTGCCTGGTGAACTCGCAAGACTGCTACTCCAGGAAGAGAGGGCCATTCAGTCGCATGAAGAGCCGGTGGAAACAGTGAACCTGGGTACTGAGACAGATAGAAAAAAAGTCAAGATTGGTGCCAATCTAGAGCTCAGCGTAAAGCAACGATTGATCCAGATGCTGCATGACTACATGGAGATCTTTGCTTGGTCCTACGAAGACATGCCTGGTTTGGATGTCGACATTGTGGTTCATCACCTGCCTACCAAGGAAGACTGCCCTCCGGTAAAGCAAAAGGTCCGCCGCATGCGTCCAGAGATGTCCGAAAAGATCAAAGCTGAGGTTATGAAGCAATTCGATGCCGGGTTTCTAGAAGTGACTTCTTACCCTCAGTGGGTTGCCAACATGGTGCCAGTGCCGAAGAAGGACGGTAAGGTCAGAATGTGTGTCGATTACAGGATCTAAACAGGGAAAGCCCCAAGGATGACTTCCCTCTACCTCACATCGACGTTCTTGTTGACAATACTGCTCAACACAAGGTGTTCTCCTTCATGGATGGTTTTTCAGGGTATAATCAGATCAAGATGGCTCCTGAAGATATGGAAAAGACTACCTTTGTTACTCAGTGGGGCACCTTCTGCTACAAGGTCATGCCATTCGGGTTGAAAAATGCTGGGGCAACCTACCAACGGGCCATGGTTGCTTTATTTCATGATATGGTCCATCATGAGATTGAAGTCTACGTCGATGATATGATTGCAAGGTCCCAAACTGAGGAGGAACACCTTGACCATCTGCGGAATCTGTTTGACCGACTGAAGTTGTACAAGCTGACGTTGAACCCAAACAAATGCACCTTTGGGGTGAGTTCTGGAAAATTGCTAGGTTTCATTGTAAGCGACAAGGGTATTCAAGTGGACCCTGCCAAGGTGAAAGCCATACAAGAGATGCCGACTCCTAAGACAGAGAAAGAAGTCGGAGGCTTTCTGGGACGACTGAATTACATTGCCCGATTCATCTCACATCTAACTGCTACCTGTGAGCCAATCTTCAAACTGCTGAAGAAAGATCAAGTGGTACGTTGGAACGATGAATGTCAGGCTGCTTTCGAAAAAATAAAAGAGTATCTCCAAGAACCACCCATTCTTATGCCACCAGTAGAAGGGAGACCTCTGATACTATACTTGACAGTACTTGACAACTCGATGGGGTGTGTGATGGAGCAGCATGACGAGTCTGGCTGAAAAGAGCACGCTATTTATTACCTAAGCAAAAAGTTTACCGACTGTGAGTCTCGGTACTCACTTCTCGAGAAAACTTGTTGTGCTCTGGTATGGGCTGCTCGCCGGCTGAGACAGTATATGTTGACTCACACTACTCTGTTGATTTCAAAGATGGATCCCATCAAGTACATATTCGAAAAGCCTGCTCTGTCTGGAAGAATAGCAAGATGGCAAATGATCTTGACGGAATATGATATCCAGTACACAACTCAAAAAGCAATCAACAGAAGTGTATTGGCGGACCATTTGGCACACCAACCTGTGGACGATTGCCAATCATTGAACTTTGAATTTCCGGACGAAGATATCATGGTAGTAACTGATTGTGAAGTACCTGGACCGGATGAAGGACCTGAAGAAGGATCCCGATGGTCTATGCACTTTGACGGAGCCTCGAACGCTTTGGGTAATAGCATCGGCGTTGTGATCATATCCCCAAAAGGCACTCATACTCCACTCACCGCCCGGCTGTGTTTCAACTGCACCAACAACATGGCAGAATATGAGGCATGTATTATGGGTCTTCAAGCTGCAATCGACTTAAGGATCAAGTTTCTGAGTGTCTTCGGAGATTCCGCTCTCATGATCAATCAGATCAAAGGCGAGTGGGATACGAAACACCCAAATCTTATTCCTTACAAGGAGTATGTGTTGACTTTGCTTCCCCACTTTGAAGAGATAACTTTTGAACACTTCCCAAGAGAGGAGAATCAGTTAGCGGACGCACTAGCTACGATGTCTTCAATGTTCAAAGTCAAATGGGACAATGAGGCTCCCCGGATCATTATCTGGAAGTTGGACGAACCTGCATACTGTTGCGATCTTGAGGCCGAAGAGGTAATCGAGAAACCCTGGTATCATGAGGTGAAGAGATATTTGGAAGCTCAGGAATACCCCGAAGGCGCATCGGTCAATGACAAGAAGTTCATGAGAAGGTTTGCTGCAAAATTCTTCCTCAGCAACGGCATTCTCTACAAACGAAATCATGATTCAACTCTACTGCGTTGTGTGGATAAGGCTGAAGCAGAGAAGATCATGGTAGAACTACATGAAGGTACATTCGGAACACATTCCAGTGGACATACCATGGCAAAGAAAATCCTTCGGGCAGGATATTTCTGGTCCACGATGGAAGCCGACTGTTACCAACATTCTCGAACTTGTCATAAATGCTAGATCTATGCTGATAAGGTGCATATCCCTCCGGTTCCTCTGAACGTCCTGACGGCACCTTGGCCTTTTGCAATGTGGGGCATCGATATGATCGGTGAGATCCGACCAACAACATCCAACGGGCATCGCTTCATCCTAGTAGCAATTGATTACTTCACGAAGTGGGTAGAAGCGGCTTCCTATGCCACCGTAACCAAGAGCGTCGTGGCACGTTTCATTCGGCATAACCTGATCTGTCGGTACGGCGTCCCGGAAAGGATCATCACGGACAATGGTACCAATCTTAACAATAAGATGATCACTGAGCTCTGCGAGCAATTCAAGATACAGCACCACAACTCTTCTCCTTACCGGCCGAAGATGAATGGGGATGTAGAAGCAGCAAATAAGAATATCAAAAAGATTGTGCAGAAGATGACAATGACCTACAAAGATTGGCACGAAATGTTACCATTTGCTCTTCATGGGTACCGTACCTCAGCAAGGACGTCAATCGGGGAAACTCATTTTTCCTTGGTCTATGGCATGGAGGCAGTCTTGCCAATTGAAGTCTAGATACCCTCTCTCCGGATAATGAAGGATGCAGACTTGAGTGAAGATGACTGGATACAGACTCGACTTGATCAATTAAACCTAATTGACGAAAAGAGACTCACTGCTATCTGTCATGGTCAGACGTATCAAAAACGGATGATCAGGGCATTTAACAAGAAAGTCAGACCACAAGAGTATCAAGTTGGGGACCTGGTAATCAAACACATCATCCTTCCTCAAAGTGATCCCAGGGGAAAATGGACCCCTACATACGAAGGGCCGTTTGTGGTTAAACACGTGTTCTCAGGAGGAGCCATGATTCTGACCACCATGGATGGTGACGACCTTCCTCACCCCGCCAATGCAGACATAGTAAAAAGATACTACGCATGAATAAAGGACCCGCTAGGTTGACATACCTAGGCAAAAATAAGGGCTTCCCGGCGAACCAAAAGGGTTCGGGCAAAAATAAGGGATGAAATGAAAAAAATCTGTACACCCGGCAAGTCGAAAACCTGAAAAGGCGGCTTGGGCAAAAATGGGTATCCCGGTGGACTGAAAACCCGAAAGGGCGGTCCAGGCAAAAGTTAGGGATAAAGCGTAACACTATGTCTCATTAGATCACCTTGTATCCAGAATTCGGCATCAACTATCGAGCTCAGACTTCGGCATCAATCAATCAGCTTCATCTTCAACTAAGCAGCAAAGTGATGAGACGCTTGAAGACATAAAGGCGATAGCAGAGTTGGAACCCAGTGGGAATATTGTGCACATAGCTGTTTTGTTTCCTTTTCAAAATTTTATAAACTTTATGTTATTCGGCGGCGTTCTCTTACTAGGACGTCAGCCTCTTGTACAAAAAACGCCTATTTACAGGCAAATTTCAAAATCAATACAAGTTCACTTTTCCAAACAAATTGCCAATTGTTTTTCCTTTTTCTGTTTTGTCTTGCGAAGAACGTCCAATGTCCATTTTTGATATATGCATTTGACATTAAATTGCTAATTCATAAATACTTGCATGTGAGACAAAAGACTAATTACAGGTGACATCAGAAGTAGGGGCAATTTAGAGTTGTCCAGGCAGTCTAGTTGCTTTGTCCGCCAGGGTACCAAAGTAGATTCAACTGAAGAATGTGACCAAGTTACCTCAACTCCCCACAGAGTAAGACAAGAATCAGCAATACCCTCCCAGGGAAGATTCAGTCTATCATCAGCCCTACAGTAGGCACCCCGTTCCCCTAGCAAGTCAGCATTACTCTCCTCCAGCAGAGTTAGTCTACGGTCAGTCTAAAGGGAGTTGGGTAGCCCCAGAAGATATCAACATTCCCCAGCGGGGTATAGGCATTCATCAGCAAGCATCCCAAGCAGTCTTGATCTAAGATTGTTCCCCGGCGGAATACAGACACCCCAGTGGAACCATTTACCAGTACAGTCTGAAGGTTTCCCCAGGAAAACTGGAGTCCATATCCCCAGCAGGCCTTGAAGCTTATCCCCAGTAGATTCTGGAAGCTTATCCCCTGCAGAGTACGGACGTCTCTCCCGAGCTTTATTCAAAGTTATTCCTCACAAGGGCTTATAACTGGGTTATCCTCAGCTAATTACCACGGAAGATCACCCTCGGTGAAGTTCTTCCTATCCCCAGCGGAGTTCATCGAAGTTCCCCAACGTAACTTATCAGCACAATCCCCTGCGGAGTTTATCATTGTCATCCCCAGAGGAGTTTATCTTTGTTATCCCCAGCGGAGTTTATCATTATTATCCCCAACGGAGTCCATCATTGAAATCCTCAGCGGAGCTCTCATCAAAACTTCAGCGGAGTATCTCTTCACACAGAGTAATTCCCCTCAGAGTAATCTCTCCAGCAATTTTATTCCCCAACGGAGTCATCTTCTCCTACCGGTGTATTCTTGCAACCATCATCCCCAGCGGAAGCAAAGAGCTCTACTCTTCAGCGTCGGCCCAGGATTTAATTCCCCGGCCGGTCGTCAAGTATTTATCTTCCTAGACGAAAATGCATTCATAAACATTTCATATTTCATACATCTTGCTTACATATATGATAAAGTGCATACAACACTATCTCATGTTGAACATCATGACATCATGCATTTCATACATCATGACATTGCATACAACTGATGTTTTGCCTTTTCAGGGAAAAAGACAACCCAAAAGACAACTGCCTTCAACTGTCACAATTCCAGATTCGATTCCTGTATCCAGCCAGGACATATCTGTTGACGACTATTTCCAGACTCAATTCCTGTATCTAGCCAGGGCACGTCTGAAGAGTTCGAAGATTCGATTCTTGTATCCAGCCAGGACATATCTATCAACTATCACAATTCCGGATTTGATTCCTGTATCTAGCCAGGGCACGTCTGAAGAGTTCGAAGATTCGATTCCTGTATCCAGCCAGGACATATCTATCAACTATCACAATTCCGGATTCGATTCCTGTATCTAGCCAGGGCAAATCTGAAGAGTTCGAAGATTTGATTCCTGTATCCAGCCAGGGCATATCTGTTGACGACTATTTCCAGATTTGATTCCTGTATCCAGCCAGGGCATATCTGTTGACGACTATTTCCAGACTCGATTCCTGTATCTAGCCAGAGCACATCTGAAGAGTTCGAAGATTCGATTCCTGTATCCAGCCAGGGTATATCTATCAACTATCACAATTCCGGATTCGATTCCTGTATCTAGCCAGGGCACATCTGAAGAGTTCGAAGATTCGATTCCTGTATCCAGCCAGGGCATATCTGTTGACGACTATTTCCAGACTCGATTCCTGTATCTAGCCAGGGCACGTCTGAAGAGTTTGAAGATTCGATTCCTGTATCTAGCCAGGGCATATCTGTGAGCAACCGATTGTAGATTCTACGCCTGTATCTAGCCATGGCATATCTGCATGAAGAGATTGAAGATCAACACCTGTAACAAGCCAGGAAAACAAATGTCTTTCTCAAAATACACAAGTTCTCGCTAAGGAATATCTTATGCGATCAACACTTCCAGATGGAATCTATAAGCCCATCTCCCTACCCGCTATCTCTCTAAATGGCATCTATAAGCCCATTCCCGACATCACATTGCTGATACTCCAGCATGCGAGTGCAAATTTCAGGGCACTCTAGTGTCCAATCTCCTTTTACCCTCGAGTCACGAAAGGCAAACTTACCAATCTAACTCTTCAGGTTCAAGAAGATTGAACAGGGGCAACTGTTGTACCCCAAAATTTTCCCTCCCATTTCCTCAACATTTTCTCACCACAAGACCCTTGGAGCTCAAGATCCAGTTAGGGTTTCCTCTGCTCAAGACTTCTCCTTGCACTGTTGACCCAAATTAGGGTTTATGTTTGCACAAAGATATTTTGACCTAAAATGCCTAAGATGACTTTCATGCTTCATGTTGGACTCCCAAGTTTATCCATACCAAGTTTCAAGTCTTGATTCCAAATTTTGCCCAGTCAATTGGACAGTTGACCTAGAAATCAGCTGTATTGGGGAAAAAGTCAACTGTGGCCAATTGACAGTCAAATCTCATGAAAATTGACCCATATCAACATTATGAACTCATATGGACCATTTGATCAAGTTTGGATCATAATTCCACAAGAAATTTGATCAGATCACCAAAAGGGCAAAATGGTCATTTTTAGGGTTTTGACTGCACAAAGGCAATTTTTGACTGTTTGACCTAGCCAATGGCAAACCAAACTCACATATGGACTCAAGGACCCCATGGAATTGTCTTGACATACTCAACAAGTTCAAAAGATCCCAAATGCACAAGATTGACAGTTGAATTTCCCAGTCAATTGATCAATTTTGACTGTATACTGAAAAGTCAAACTTTGACTTTTTGGTCAAAATCAAGTGTCAAGATTCATTTTTCATCAAAACATGCCAAATCATGAAACTTGTTCACCAAGAAATCAAGAATTGCAAATTAGGGTTTGAAATGAAGATTTTTCATAACTTAGAATTTTTCTAAGTTATGAAAAAACCCTAATTTTTTCCTAACTTTGTCCCACTTTCTCACCAAGATTCATTTGGATTCAAGGAAAAGTTAAAACATGAAAGTTGTAGTCCATTGCAAAATCTACAACTTTGATTCACAAAGTTTTCCAAAAAGAAGCTTGTAGCTCAAGTTACAATTTTTGGAACAAGGGTACCAAACCATTCTTAACTTAGAGAAAATTTGACCTATTTTAGGCAGGATTTTTGCCTAACTTCAAGACCATTTTTCACATGCTTCCACTTGGAATTTCAATTTGCATTTCAAATATGGATTGTAGTACACATTCCAAGCTTTCCAAAATGTCCAAGAACTCATCAAACAACCTCATGGTTAGGGAGTATCGAATTTGGCAAGTTGGGAAAAACTCACTTTGTTCTTGGTCAATTTACATGTTCATAACTTGGGCAACTTTTCAAATCAGCATGCATAAGCTAGTTACAGGCCTCTAATCCCATTTGCACTCAATAATTAAATGCCAATCCATTGTGTGTTAGCATTATTTTGTGCATTTGGACATTACATGTTAGATTAAGCCTTAATTAGATAAAGCATTTTTGCCATTTTTGAAAAGTTAAACTTTATGTCAAATGCAAATCCAAGCAAGTACAAGGCAGATCCTTTTGGCACAAGTTTAGGAACTAATTACACTGATCAAGGCCAAGGTATGCAGCATAGATTAGGGGCCTCTATCAGTCTAAAACTCAAGTGGACACTTTGTTGCTTAAAGTTGAAGAAACATGGCATAACAATACACAACTCTCATTCCTGTAAACCAGAGCTTAAGCAAAGTTATCAAACACTTTCTAATCATCAAACCTAAGCTGAAACACGAGCCAACCATCTCCATTGCCTTCTCAAACACAGAATCACCCTAAAACTGCCCAAACAGGGTACCTGCTGCAGATTGAGTTCCATAATACAATCCATTCATGCATTCTTGCTAAAACCACTTCAAACACATCCCACATCATCCCTTGAAACTATTCCAAACCTCAAACACGACCTGTAACACTCCCAAGCAACATCACCATTTTCATTTTCTTGTTTTGCAGTTGAAGTTCCATAACACGATTCAATAGGTTTCAAAGCAAACTAAAGCTTGGAATAGCATCCCTGGACATCAAGGAAGCTGTACCAACCATCACCTTGCATTGAAAGCACCTCCATCACCAGATACGATTCCAACTGAACAGGTAAGTTCATGAACTCGTATCTCTCTATCCAGGCATTGTTAGCTTTAGGTTTGTGAAGAAATTATGTCACATTCATAGCCCTGAACATGCCCATATCATTAGTTTTCATTTATATTATGTATGCTTAGAGAATTTTAAGTCTGAACATTGAATAAAAACTAGGTCAGGAATTGGGGGAGAAGAAATTCTCTCTCATTTCTGAGAGTTAGGATGAGTTCTTTATATGTCTGGATTCGTGGTTCAATGCTTGACATTTTTCATGTTGTAAGTTTGTGCTAAAAGTCCAGGAATCAGGAGTTGTGGTTGAAGCATCATAGGCGCGCGTTTTTTTCAAATGGTTGTCTGAAGGTTGAAGACAACCTTTCTTGGGCTGGGCCTGAGATCTCTTTTCCTTTTTGCACCACATTTTCACACACACACCCCCTTGGCCCATTGTGTTTATTTTTATTATTTTTTGACTTTTTCTTTTTTGTTTCTGATTTATTATTTTTTGCTAAAAATATAAAAATATTAAAAAACATTTTTTTTACCCTTTTGCATTTTTATTTGAATTTTATTTGTTTTATTTAAGTTTGTACACATAAATAAACAAAATACACTTTTTACTTAAAATACTTAAAATAATACCAAATACATTTATTTTCTAATTTTTATTTTATTTTACCTTCTGAAAATATTTTGTATAAAATATACTTTTTTTTTAAATATTAAATATTATTATTTTGTACATATTCAATATATTTAGTAAATAATACAAATACATATATATTTATTAGTATATTTAGGTTAAAAAATACAAAATATATACATTTTTGTTTTTATTAATATTTAACATTAAAAATACCTTTTTGACAAATATACTTTTCTTTTATTTATTTTCTATAATAATCAATAAATATTACATATATTATACAATAAATACATTTTACTTAATAAAATTAGGGTTTTGCCCTAAATACATAAAAATACAAAAAAAAAAATACTTTTTATTTTTGTTTATTTGACACATAAAAAACACTTTTTTCATACATATAAAAAAAACATTTTTTGCATCTTGCATATTTATTCCATTTTTATTTAATTATTGTATGTTAAATAATTGGTATAATCCCAAATTTGATGTAATAGTCTAGGTTTAAATTCCTTGTCAAAATACCCCCATTTGAACATTTGTACCCCCCTTCCCATATATTGTGTTGTAATAACCTAGGAACTTTATTTTTCGCACTTTAATACTTTCTAAATATACCATGTTAGAATTAGGGTTTGTATGCGAATCAAAAACAACAAAAATAGTTTGACCTAATTTCAAGATAAACAAGCATGAAAATGGACAACACTAATCACACTTGCACCCCTAGGGTATTCCACTTGTTGCCTTCAATAAATGGTCCATATTGCATGTTAGGTCTCTTTGGGCAAAACAAAACAATCAAATGATCATAGTCCCTCGACGACGCTTTCGAAAGTTGCCAAAAAAATGATCAAGTCCCTTAAAGAAAATTGCCCAAAGATACTTGGCACCATTGCAATTATGGTCTAAACGATGACCCGCGCCCGTCCCGTTCACATCCTAACACAAGATTGTCCACCAAATACAATGGTGGAACAAAATTGATAAAAGGGTTAAAAACATAGGAGAAATCTTTGAGAAATTTAGGAGTAGAAAACCTCTTAGTTACTTGAATCAAACTTGCAAAACAAAACACTTGCCTATTTTTTCAAACCACACATAACTACACTTTCAAAACAACTTTCAAAAACAAATGAAAACCTTTTCAAAAGACATACACCTTTGTATACATCCCAACATGGATCATTACAAAGGTTGCCACCACATTGGCCTCTTTTCAAAACATTTTTCAAACACACACACAAAGCACCATTTCAAACAATTGAAAATCAAGGCAAGTTGATCTAAGCAAGTAACTAAGAGCCCATGGATAACCATGGATAGAAAGGGTGCTAATACCTTCCCTTTCTATAATCTACTCCCCGAACCCAAGAAAACATCTCAAAGGTTTTTGCTGTGCTTTTTAACCTTTCCTTAGGATAAAATAAAAAGTCGGTGGCGACTCTTGCTCAACCGAAACATTTGCGAAAACAAACGCAAAACCTCAAGTCAGTTCTCCCACTGTATCACAGCAAGGCTTTGTGGGGTTTTGAACGTTAAATGGCGCCAATATTATGCAGTAGAGGTTAACTTATTCTTGAAGGAAGTTCATGAAAAGTTGTGATGATGGACAACTTTTCAGCCTAGGCTGGAACAATAAGCAAGGATTGAGGAGAAGTGACACCTATAAACGAAAAGTGGCGCATAGACCCATGCCTAAACCTGCACAAAGGTGTTCAACAAGCCACACGTGGAAAGACCCCTTGGGTGAATGCTCAAAAGTGGTTGTGAGCATTAATGAGCATTAAATGGTAATGAGATTTGTCAAGATCCAAAATCTGGTAATAGGAGATTTTGCATCATTACCTAAAATCTGAGCCAACAGTTCTGCTTCACCAAAAAGAACAACGTAAACCATGCTCTGACCTTGGCCTATTACAGCCTCAGCAAATTCTGAGAGTTTTCCAGACTTTCCAGTGTGCTTTTTTGATCTGCCTCTGAAAATTGTGGACTTAGAGATTCTGTTTCAATATTATACCCAAACTGTTGATCCCATTACCTTCTGATCCCAGTACGTTCTGAAGGAGTTTCAGGCTTTGTTGCTTTCTTTACACCTCTCTATCAAACTCTGACTGAACTTTTGCGTAGCTGCTGAAAGAGCCATGTTCTATTTAAAGATCATGTGTTGAACCACGTTTACAATCTCTGACTGAGCTGGTGTAACTGCTGAAGGGCCATCTTCTGACTGAATGTTATGTGCTGAGCCAAGTTTGCAACTTCTGATCGTTTCTGCCTGGAGGTTGGTTCATAAGCTATGAAGTGCCATTTTCTCTCAACCCCCCCCCCCCCTTTTTTTAGAGAAAAATTCCAAGTATTTAGAATTTAACTTTTCCAAGGTAAAAGCTTTGCCTTTAGAGCTTGCAAATGACCATTTTGCTCTTGTAAATTATTTGCTTAGAAAGAAATGATAATAAAGGGCTTGGCTTTGTTTAAGAGAAAACCTGAGAGTTCAGGATGAATTCCTGAAGGATTGTAGGGCAAATTTTGGGGTACAACAGTGCCACTATGTATTTCAGTCATGATCAACTCAGCTTCAACTTTGTCCACAAAATGAAGTAGAACACAATCATGGTTACGCTTATATAGGATACGATTACTTAGGAAGAACTTGGCAGCAAATCTCCTTAAGAACTTTTTGTCGTTGACTGAAGCTCCTTCAGGGTATTCTCGAGTCTGGAGATACCTTTTGATTTCATGAAACCAGGGTTGTTCCACTACTTCTTCGGTATTAATCTCATGACAGTGCGCAGGTTCGTCCATCCGTTCAATGGTGATTTGGGGAGCCTCATTATCCCAGTTGAGTTTAAACATGGAAGACATTGTAGCTAGAGCATTCGGTAGCTGATTTTCTTCTCGCGGAAAGTGCTCGAAGGTAATCTGCTCGAAATGAGGCAATAATGTCAAGACATGTTCTTTGTATGGGATAAGATTAGGATGTTTAGTGTCCCACTCTCCTTTGATTTGACTGATAACCAACGCCGAGTCCCCAAATACGACCAAAGATTTGATTCCCAAGTCAATAGCAGCCTTGAGACCAAAGATATAAGCTTCATATTCGGCCATGTTGTTGGTGCAGCTGAAGCAGAGTCTAGCAGTGAACGGTGTATGGCAACCTTCCGGAGAAATAAGTACCGCACCGACACCGTTGCCAAGTGCATTTGAAGCACCATCAAAGTACAGGGTCCATCGGGATCCTTGTTCAGGTCTGTCATATGGTCTGTTACCTTCAATGTTGTCCAATGTCATAATGTCCTCGTCTAGGAAGTCGAACCTCATAGATTGGTAATCTTCAACGGCTTGATGAGCTAGATGGTCAGCTAGTACACTCCACTTTATAGCTTTTTGGGTTGTGTACTAGATATCATACTCAGTCAGGATCATTTGCCATCTAGCAATTCTTCCAGATAAAGCAGGCTTCTCGAAGATGTACTTAATCGGATCCATTTTAGAAATCAGCAAAGTGGTATGTGTCAACATATACTGCCTTAGCCGGCGAGCAGCCCATACCAAAGTGCAACAAGTTTTCTCGAGCAGTGAGTAGCAAGTCTCACAGTCGGTAAACCTTTTGCTAAGGTAATAAATGGCATGCTCTTTTCGGCCAGACTCATCATGTTGGCCCAGTACGCACCCTATTGAGTTATCCAAAACAGTCAGATACATAATTAAAGGTCTTCCTTCGACGGGTGGCATCAAGATAGGAGGTTCCAGAAAATACTCCTTGATCTTATCAAAAGCAACTTGAAAATCATTATTCCATTCAACCACCTGATCTTTCTTCAACAGCTTGAAGATTGGCTCACAGGTAGATGTTAGGTGAGAGATGAACCTTGCAATATAGTTTAAGCGTCCCAAGAAACCTCTAACCTCATTTTCAGTTCGGGGGGCCGGCATTTATTGTATAGCTTTGACTTTAGCAGGATCAACTTCAATGCCTTTGTTGCTGACGATGAATCCCAAAAGTTTACCAGACCTGACTCCAAAAGTGCACTTGCTAGGATTCAGTCTGAGCTTATATTCCTTTAATCTGACAAACAGCTTTTGCAGATGGTCGAGGTGTTCTTCTTCTGTCTGTGAATGGGCTATCATGTCGTCTACGTAGACTTCAATCTCATGATGTATCATGTCATGAAACAAAGCTACCATGGCTCGCTGATAGGTTGCCCTGGCATTCTTCAGTCCGAATGGCATCACTTTATAGCAGAAGGTACCCCACTGCGTAACAAAAGTAGTCTTCTTCATGTCTTCGGGGGCCATTTTGATATGGTTGTATCCCGAGAATCCATCCATGAAGGAAAATACCTTGTGTTGAGCTGTGTTGTCAACCAAGATGTCAATGTGTGGTAGTGGAAAATCATCTTTAGGGCTAGCCCTGTTTAAGTCCCGATAGTCCACACACATTCTGACTTTTCCGTCCTTTTTAGGAACGAGCACAATGTTAGCAACCCATTGTGGATAGGAAGTAACATCCAGAAAGCCAGCATTGAACTTCTTCATCACTTCTTTTCAGACATATCGGGCCTCATTCGGCGGACTTTCTGTTTGATTGGTGGACAGTCTTCTCTTGTAGGGAGACGGTGAACCACAATATCTGTATCCAGTCCCGGCATGTCTTCATAGGACTAGGCGAAGATTTCAACATATTCATTCAACTACTGCACTAAGCGCTCTTTGACACTTGGCTCCAGGTTGGCACCCACTTTTACCTCTTTCTTGTCTTCCTCTGTTCCCAAATTTATAGTCTCTAGCCACTCTTCATGGGGCAGAATAGCCCTTTCCTCTTGTTGCAAAAGTCTAGCTAACTCTCCAGGCACTTCACAGTCTTCATCACATTCGTACTCGGCATGATTGACCAAATCTTCAGAGTCACTGAAGGCCAAAGCAGAATAGTCACCCATGGAATCCAGAGTGGATGGGTACCTGCATTTTGTGAGTGTGGGTGTGTGTAAGGGATAGTCATCCTTAAACAAAACAAAATGTAAAAGGAAAGAAAATGAACACAACAGTTTATAGATGAAAACATACAATGATTCATTAAAAATGGCATATGATAATGAAGAAATCAAGCCCTTACAAATGGACCTATATGCCCCGGGTAAGGCATAAGGCGAAGAGAGTGTACGAATTATTTAATTATTACAGACCAAAATAGGAAATTGTTCAATGATAAATTACTGATTGATGAAAGTGATGGGAACGAAGTCTTTCGCCTCCCAGTTGCTTAATCCTCCTTCAATGGTTGGAAAGATCCAATCTTCAAAGTTGTCTTCTTCATCATCATCTTCTAAGGCATGAATTCCATGGTGAGTGATTTTTAAGGGTGGTCCTCCACCCCGGGAGCGACGCACATATTTCTGGCCAGCGGCAGTGAAACCCAATCCGAACTTGTCCGTCTTGTGAGGAAAGTTTGGTAGCTGACCCCACACTGTACTTCCTCCTTCTCTGATTACAGCTTCCGCATCCTTGAGGGACGACATTCGGGACACCGGCTTGGTAACGATAGGCACATCAGTCGTTGTCTTTGCAACTGCGACTTCAGGAGAAACCTCTTCAAAGTGTTGGAAAGGCGTTTCTATGAATTCGCCATCTAACTCCACATAGAGGAAGGAGTTAAGGTGACTTATCTTGTACTCTTCCTCACCATGAACCGTTATGATCTTACCCTAGACTGGGTACTTTAGCATTTGGTGTAGAGAAGAGGTGACTGCCCCAGCATTGTGGATCCATGGCCTTCCCAACAAACATGGATATGAAGGACGGATGTCCATCACATAAAAGGTAGAGTTGAAGGTCTCTGTACCCACTTTGATTGGGATGACCACCTCTCTGTGAACCATCCGCTTAGAACCGTCGAAGGCTCTAACAATGATGTTACTGGGTTTTAGGGTCAATCCTTCGCAGTCTAATCTGTCCAACGCCTTCTTTGGTAGGACATTTAAAGATGAATCGGTGTCAACCAGAACATGGGAAAGTGTGGTCCCTCTGCATTCTACCGAGACATGCAGCGCGTCGTTATGCTTTCTTCCCTTAGGGGTCAAATCAGCATCAGAAAAACCAAGACCATTATCAGCTGTAAGGCTAGCCACGCACTCTTGAAACTGATCTGCAGAAGTTTCTTGAGGCACGTGTGCCATCTTTAAAAATTTGATCAAGACTTTGGCATGAGCCTCGGAGCAAAGTAAGAGAGCCAGCATAGAGATTTTGGAAGGGGTTTGCCCTAGCTGCTCCACGACATTGTAGTCGCTCTTCTTGATTATCTTTAAGATTTCTTCCATCTCTTTCTGGGTAGTCTCGGGGATTACCACGGTCTGAGCCTTCGTTCTAACAGGCGCTTCTAGTATCCCCTTACCTTTATCGGTGGTAACAACAGAGGGTCTAGCTTCGGGTACATCAACTTCTTCAATTACCGAATTTTTCACAGATGGCTTGACAGGTACAGAAACTCTCGAGGGTCCGAAGACTGCCCGTGGAGGAGCAATCTATGGAGAGAAGATCCTTCCGCTGCGAGTTATCTTGCTCGTTCCTGCAATATTCCCTATATCAGGGGTTTCATCATCGGAATTCTCTTGGACTGATTCGATCTGTTTGACACCATGGTAGAAGATCTCTCCCCCGTAATTGCATGGTATCGTCTTGTTGGATTTATACGGGATAGGCCCCGGCATGGTGATTTTCAGCGGCACAAACTTAGGATCAGGCGTAATCTTGACAGGCCTTTTGCAGGTCTTGGGAAGATTTTCGGAGATGGTTATTATAGCAATGTCATTGACAGGAGTAACAAAGGTAACAGGAGTAACATGAGTGATAGTGTCAACAAGAGCCTTTTGAAAGAGGATCTCTTGGGTATCCATCAGGCGTTGGATGCCTGATTTCAACAATGGGCAGTTAGTTTGCAAGGTTGAACAGAAGTAACAGTCTTTTCCACAGCCTGGGAATATCCCGGCTTTCATCAAATTCACTTTAATCACTGGTAGCGGAGTCAAAAGGTCATCAACAGTGGTAACATGAAGGTTCAAGCACCCTTTTCATCCATGGTTATCCATGGGCTCTTAGTTATTTGTTTAGATCACTTGCTTTGTTTTTCCAATTGTTTGAAATGGTGCTTTGTGTGTGGTTTTGAAAGATGTTTTGAAAAGAGGCCATCGTTGTGGAAACCTTTGTAATGATTCTTATTTGAATGTATACAAAGGTGTTTTTGTCTTTTGAAAAGATTTCAATGTTTGAAAGTTTGATTTGGATAATGTTTTGAAATTGTGTTGTGAAGTGTGTTTGAAAATAGCAAGGATGTTTTTGCAAGCTTTTTGATCAAGTAACTAAGAGATATCTACCCTATTTTACTCAAAGATCTTTCCTAATGTTTTTAACCCTTTTGACAGTGTTGTTTCACCATAGCATTTGGTGAACAACCTTGTGTTAGGATGTTAAACGGGACAGGCGCGGGTCATCGTATAGACCATGATAGCAATTGTGTTAAGTATTTTTGGCAATTTTTTTGAGGGACTTGATCATTTTTGTTTAGGCAACCAAAATAGCGTCATCGAGGGACTATGATCTTTTGTTTTGTTTTTGTTTGGCCAAAGTACCCAACATGCATACCATGGCCCATTTTTGAAGGCAACAAGTGGATTGTAACCCTAGGGGTACAAGTGTGCATTGTGTTTGATTTTCATGCATTTTTGTCTTTGATTAGGTCAAACTATTTGTTGATTTGAATTTTTGCATACAAACCCTAATTCTCTAATCATGGCATAATTGAAAGCGTAAAGTGCGAGAATTAAAATCTAGACTATTACAACATGATTATGGGGATGGGGGTACAATCTTTGAATGGGGGATATTTGACAAGAAATATAAACCCTAATTTACTATTACATCCAAATTGAATCACAATGCATAAATATTTAAATGGACAATATTTAAATAAACAAAAATAAACAAATATCAAATAATATGTATTATGCAAGAAAGGTTTTTATTTGTTTATGTATGTAAAAGTATTTAATGTAAACAATAAAGAAATAAATAAATGATTTATTGTAATTGTTTAAGGGTAAAACCCTAATTTCTTTAAGAAAATAAACATATTATATTATTTATATACAATAAAATATATTAATATGTACAAAAAATAAAATATACTTAAAAAAAGGTATTTTTTAGTATAAATAATAATTAAAGTAAAAATGTAATATTTTTATATCTTTTTATTCTAAAGTATTTAATAAAATAAAAGTATATATGTATATATATGTATATTTAAATATATTAAATATGTATAATATAAAATAAAATATGTACAAAAATAAATTATATTTTTAATAATATTTTCAGTGTGGATAAAAATAACAAATAAAAATAAAAGTATAATTTACATATTATTTTCAAGTTTAAATAAATAATATAAAAGTATTTTAAGGCTATTTATGTTAGAAAAAATTAAAATAAAATGCCAAATAAATGTGAAAAAATTATGGAAATATTTTTGAGCATTTTTTATGTTTGGAAATAAATAAACAAAATCAAAAATGAAAACAAAAATGCAAAAATATGAAAATACAAGAAATTGGGCCAGGGAGTGCAAAAATGAAAAGAGGAGGTGTCAAGAGTGAGCCAGGCCAAGCCCAACCCACCACTTCATCTTCTTCCTCCAGCATTTGAAAAAACGTGCGCGCCTGTACAAACTTGGGACATCCTGTATACGTGATCTATTGCAAAAATACACAACATCAAACTTGTAGAGAATTTCAAGACGATTCCAACCATATAAACAACTTGTTCTAACTCTCAAAGACCAGAGAGAATTTCTCTAGCCCTAAAATCTGACCTAGTTTTTTCAGCATGTTCATGGATGAAATTCTCCTAGCACACTTAATATAAATGAAAACTGAGCATATGTACAGCTTCATGGCAATGAACACTACATTTTTTATTCACAAACCTAAGGCTAAATGTCCCTAAATAGAGAGATAGAAAGTGGAGAAAAACTTGTTTCAGTTGGATTCGTGTAGGGCAATGCAGTGCTTCTCAACATGTTTTGAGATGTCTGGTAGCTTGCTTGAACTTCACTTGACCTTTTCCAATAGCTAGCTTGCCTTGAATGTCCTTGAATCAGCCTATGGAACTCAACCTGCACAAGCTCAAAATGAAATGGTGAACACTGTAAATGGAGTTACAGTTGGTATTTGAGGTTTGGGATAGCTTGAGTGAGTTGAATGGAAGGTGTTTGAAGCAACTTGGGGCAAAACGCACGAGCCAAATGAGCTATGGCACTCAAGTTGCAGAACCTTCCCTGTTTTGCCAAAGGAATGTGATTTCTGGTTATGGGGTGTTTAGGGGCTCAATCACTCGTGTTTCTAGCTTAAAGGGTTGTGAGAAAGATGTTTGAAATGTTTGTGTAAGTTAACATTGGTTGGTTTTCAAGTTCTAAGGATTTGGACAAATTTCTTGTTTTTGAAGTAAGAAAGTGGAAGTGAGGTTACAGGCCTGTACAGGCCATCTTATCACCCTGCATACAATCCTCTTGGCCCCTCTAATTAGTGGATTTGTTTAGCTGCAAGATATTTGGCTCTATGCTCAAGGATTGTGGTTTTGACATAAAGCAAACTTTTGCAAAAATGGAAATGTGCCTTTTACCATTTAGAGATTAAACTTGTGTACAATGCTCTAATGACCAAAACTATGTATTAAACCAATGTATTTGCATTAAATTATGGAGTGTGAAGTGGTTTAGAGGCCTGAAAACTAGTGTAAGGCATGCTGGTTTGAAAATGCAACTTGTATGAACATGAATTTGCCATGGATGAAAAGTGAGTTTTTGCCAAGTTCAAGACTTCGATTCTCCCTAACCAGTAATGTGTTTGAGGAGTTCTTGGATAATTTGGAAAGCTTACAACATGATCTATAATCGATATTTGAAATGCAACTTGAGACTCCAAGCGGAACTATGTGAAAAATGGCCAAGAAGATAGGTCAAAATCCTGCCTAAACTAGGGCAAAATTTCACTAAGTTAAAAGTTTTAGGGACCCTTGTTCCAAAATTCATAACTTGAGATCCAAGATACTTTTGAGAAAACTTTGTGAATAAAAATTGTAGAATTTGTGGAGGACTACAAATTTCATGTTGTAAGTTTTGTTTGAATCCATTTGCATCATGGTGAAAATGTGGGGCAAAGTTAGGAAAAATTAAGAAAATTTCATAACTTAAAATTTCTAAGTTATGAAATTTTTCAACTTTAAACCCTAATTTGCAATTTTGGGTTTATTGATGAAAAAGTTTCATATTTTAACACATCTTGATGAAAAATGACCCTTGGCACTTGATTTTGACCAAAAAAGTCAAAGTTTGACTTTTCAGTGTACAGTCAAATTTTGATCAGTTGACTAAAAAATTCATCTGTCAATCCCATGCATTTGTGATCTTTTGAACTTGTTTAATAAGTCAAGATGATGTCATTGAGTCCTTGAGTCCATGGTTGAACCTAATTTGCCATTGGTTTGGTTAAAAAGTCAGAAATTGCCTTTGTACAGTCAAAACCTTAAAAATGACCATTTTGCCCTTTTGGTGATCTAATCAAATTTCTTGTGGAATTGTGGTTCAAACTTGATCAAGTGGTTCATATGAGTTCATAATGTTGATGTGGGTCAAAATTCATGAGGTTTGACTGTAAATTGGCCACAGTTGACTTTTTTCCCTAATATAGTTGATTTCTAGATCAACTGTCCAATTGAATGGGCAAAAATTTGATTCAAGGCTTGAAACTTGGTATGGACAAACTTATGAGCCCAATATGAAGTATGAAAGTCAATTTGAGCATTGAAGGTCCAAAAATCCTTGTGCAAACTCAAACCCTAATTTAGGTCATTAGTGCAAGGAGATGTCTTGAGCAGAGCAAACCCTAGCTAAATCTTGAGTTCCATGAGTCTTGTGATGAGAAATGTTGGTAAAAGTGAGAGGGAAAATTTTGGGGTACAAAAAATGCAAAGAATCTGGTCACTACAAAATTGATTGTCCAAAGCTTCAAAAAGAAAAACCAAAGAAGAGGTTTGGTAAGAAGAAAGAGATGATGGTAACCTGGGATGACTCAGATTCTTCTGAAGATGAATCTGGTTTTGAAGATGAAAATGCCAACCTAGCTCTGATGGCTATCACAACAGATGACTCATACTGTGAGTCAGAATAAAGAGAGGTATTTTCTGAATTCACTAGAAATGAACTTGTTGATAGTTTATCAGAACTTCTGGAAAACTATAGTAAACTCAAAATCAAATACAAGAAACTCAAGAAGAGTCTTGCATCTGATATTGAGAAACATGAAGCAGAAAAATATGAACTCTTAGAAAATAATTTTAAACTTAAAGAAAAAATTCAAAATGTTCAAAAGATTTCTAGTTCAGAATCTGTGTCTAGTTCAAAAGATATTTTGAAAGAATATGACTATAGTTTTCAAACTTTCCTAGCTAAAAGCATAGATAGAAGTAAAATGGCTTCAATGATCTATGGAGTGAGTGGGAAAAACAGAAGAGGAATTGGATATGAACCTCCCAAAGGGAAGGAGACATACATACCAAAACCTGTTGCTAAAATGAATCTCACTTACAAACCTCTGAATAAACAATTCAAGTTTGGAAACTCACATGATATAAAATATACATCAAATTCTGGAAACTCTTATGCTAACCCAAAAGGACCCAAAAATATATGGGTACCTAAGGATAAAATAATATTTGTTGCAGATGTCCTTAACAGCTCAATTGAGACACCAATCATGGTACCTGGACTCTGGGTGCTCACGACACATGATGGGAAAAAGGTCTATGTTCCAAAGCTTGGAACTTAAAGCTGGAGGAGAAGTGAAGTTTGGAGGTAATTAGAAAGGAAAGATTATTAGTTCTGGAACCATTGGAAATGATAACCTTCCTTCTATCTCTAATGTTTTATTAGTAGAAGGATTAGCTCATAATCTATTGTCCATAAGTCAATTAAGTGACAATGGTTATGACATTATATTCAATCAAAACTCCTGTAGAGCTGTAAGTCAAAAAGATGGATCAATCCTCTTTTCTGGCAAGAGAAAGAACAACATTTACAAAATTGATTTATCAGATCTTAAATCTCAGAACGTTAAATTCCTTTTGTCTTTTAGCGGTGAGCAATGGGTATGGCACAGAAGATTGGGACATGTCAGTCTTAGAAAAATCTCTCAACTAAATAAATTAAATTTAGTCAGAGGACTTCCCAATCTGAAGTATAACTCAGAAGCTCTGTGCGAAGCATATCAAAAAGGAAAATTTTCAAAACCTTCCTTTAAATCCAAAAATGGTGTATCTTCCTCTAAGCCATTAGAATTACTTCATATTGATTTGTTTGGGCCAGTTAAAATTGCATCCATCAGAGGCAAGAAGTATGGATTGGTCATTGTTAATGACTTCAGCAGATGGACATGGGTAAAGTTTTTAAAACACAAGGATGAGTCATATTCTGTATTCATTGACTTCTATACTCAAGTGCAAAACGAAAAAGATTTTAAAATCATAAAAGTCAGAAGTGATCATGGTGGTGAATTTGAAAATCATTATTTTGAAAAATATTTTAAAGAAAATGGTATTGTTCATAATTTTTCTTGTCCTAGAACTCCTCAGCAAAATGGAGTTGTAGAAAGAAAGAATAGAACTTTACAAGAAATGGCCAGAACCATGATCAATGAAACTAATATGGCAAAGCACTTTTGGGTAGAAGCTGTGAACACGGAGTGTTACATTCAGAATAGAATCTCTATAAGACCTATTCTTGAAAAGACTCCCTATGAATTGTGGAAAAACAGAAAGCCCAACATTTCTTATTTCCATCCTTTTGGATGTACTTATTTTATTCTGAACACTAAAGAAACTCTGAACAAGTTTGATTCTAAAGCATAAAAATGTTTTCTGCTTGGATATTCTGAACGCTCAAAAGGCTATAGAGTATACAACACAGAAACTCTGATTGTTGAAGAATCAATCAAAGTCAGGTTTGATGATAAGCTTGGCCAGCAACAGCCAAAGCAAATTGACTTGTCTGTAGGTACAGAAGATCATCCCTCAAACTCTGAAACTTCAGAAACAAAGAAAGACTCATAAGCAAAGGAAGACTCAGCAGATTATCCTCTTGACAATGCTCTGGACAACCTCAGAATCTCTGATTAACACACTCAGAAAAGGTTTCCTAGAATCTCTTTAGCTCACAAAGAAGATATAATCATTGGAAGAAAAGAAGATCCCATCAGAACAAGATCCTCTCTCAGAATCAATGAAGAATCCTTGTTTGGTTTGGTTTCTCTGATTGAGCCAACTTCCATTGATGAAGCTCTGGAAGATAATGATTGGATCTTAGCAATGCAAGAAGAACTCAATCAATTCTCCAGAAATGGTGTATGGAATCTAGTTCCAAGACCCAAAGTATTCAACGTTATAGGAACCAGATGGGTTTTCAGAAACAAACTGAACGAGCAAGGAGAGGTGATCAGAAACAAAGCACGACTGGTTGCACAGGGTTATAGTCAACAAGAAGGAATTGATTATAATGAAACCGTTTCCCCATTCGCCAGGTTAGAATCTATAAGATTATTAATTTCTTTTGCTGTGCAAAATAACATTTCATTATATCAAATGAATGTTAAAAGTGCATTTTTAAATGGCTATATTGAAGAAGAAGTTTATGTCCATCAACCTCCTGGATTTAATGATTCAAAACATCCAGAACATGTCATTAAATTAAAAAAGTATTTGTACGGTTTAAAACAAGCTCCCAGAGCTTGGTATGATCGTCTGAGTAATTTTCTTTTAGAAAAAGATTTTACCAGAGGGAAAGTGGACACAACTCTTTTCAGAAAGACATTTAAAAATGATATTTTAATTTGTCAAATTTATGTTGATGATATAATTTTTGGAACCTCTAATATCTCCCTTGGAAAAGAATTTGTTGAGACCATGCAGACATAATTTGAAATGAGCATGATGGGAGAATTGAAGTTCTTTCTGGGAATTCAAATCAACCAGACTCTAGAAGGTACTTACATACATCAGACGAAGTATGTTAAAGAACTTCTGAAGAAATTTCAGATGTCATAAAGCAAAGATGCCAAGACACCTATGCATCCAACCTACATTCTGGGAAAAGATGAGGTAAGTATGAAGGTAGATCAGAAGCTCTATCGAGGTATGATTGGATCCCTTCTCTATCTGACTGCATCTAGACCTAATATACTATTCAGCGTGTGTTTGTGTGCTAGATTCCAATCAGATCCTATAGAATCTCACTTAATAGTTGTTAAGAGAATTCTTAGGCATCTGAAAGGTACTACTAATCTGGGTTTGTGTTACAGAAGATCACAAGATTACAGACTAGTAGGTTAATGTGATGTTGACTTTGCTGGAGATAAAATTGAAAGAAAGAGCACCTTTGGAAGCTACCAGTTTTTGGGTGACAATCTTATCTCATGGTACAGCAAGAAGCAAGCAACAATTGCAC